>CAXKVI010000001.1:75640301-76240301 GCA_964058755.1 Campiglossa producta
AAGCGCTTTTTTTAATATTTTGCTTCTCTGCAGAGATATTTGAAATCAAAGTTTCAAGTTTTCATGTGGTTGTTGTAATTTTATTAGACTGTCCCTAAAAACGTGCAAAAAAAATACCGCCGTGGCGGTAGCCATGGTTATGTCACACGTCCGGACTTGGGATGGCGTACCCCAGGGTTATTTTTCATAAGCGCGGCCGAAGGCCGCCAACTCAGAAAGGTGTTTCGCACATAAATACCATGGATTCCGCCCCAATTTTGGTATCGGACCCGGGTCATTTTTCGGTTTTTTGACCATAACTTTTCACTAAAACAAAAAAAATAAAAAAGCGCTTCCGGATTCGTGATCCTGAGGCCAAAACCCGTCTTTTGAGCTATCTCCCATAATTTTAGCTAATTTATTATCAGTTGACCCTCTTCAGAGCCTGGGTACACATATGTGCACTTTAAATTTCATAGAACTTAAACATCCCTACAAGAACACTGACGGTCATTTGACACAACATGTGATACTCATTACTGGCCATCTAACTGTCAGCACTCCATACAAACTTTTGATCACACATTCAAGAAGGTTTGCAAAATTCTGGCTAAACAACTGTGTACGTGCGAGCTTTTGTTTCACTCTAACACAACAAAAACGCGTATCGCGCTGTACCACTCACTCCCACACGATATATTTGATCATTGCTGCTCATAATATTGCCATCACTGACCTTTATCATTTACTGTCAAAAATGATACGCTAATGTTTGTACCAGCGCTGACCATAATAATGTCACAATGTTAAATATCTGCTAAAAATAACATACACTAGTACTGTTTTTTATAATAGACACATTTATTTACATTCTTTTTTTTGTTTTCAATTAACAACTTAAAATTATTTGCAACTTAAAATTATTTGCACATTTGTCAAATTTTGTATAGAAAATCATGTTAAAACGTATAATCATGTTACGAAGTATAATTAAGCCTTTATGAAACGAATTTCGTTAAAAACAAATAACAGAAACCTGGTGCAGGTCTCGTAAGAAACTAAAATACTGACTTCGGTGTCAAAACAAAAAAATGAACCTTAAAAATCAATCAAGAAAATAAAAATCATACGACAATGCATCATAAAGACAGGAACCTGGTGCAGGTCTTGTAAGAACTAAAATACTGACTTCGGTGTCAAAACAAAAAAAAAAAAAACCTTAAAACTAACTTAATTTGTCTTAAAAAATAAAAATGATGTGACAATACATCATATAAACAGATGCAGGTCTTCCAAGAACTAAACTACTGACTTCGTTGTCAAAAGAAAAAAATTAACCTTAAAAACTTAACAACTTAAAAAAATAAAAATCATATGAAAATGCATTCATGATTATGCCAAAGGATACAAATCATGCTTTTAATGGTTGTTCTTTTTCTTTGTTTTTCAAGAAAATAAAAAAATTGAAAAATTACTTAAAATGAATTGCACAAATCCGTTCAAAAACTAATTACCATTTGCACTATGTTTTTTTTTAAATATATTTTTGCTGATTTGTGCGGCGGTGACTTTTGTATATTGCATTCCGCATGTCTTTTTCAAAGTACACCGAACCTTGCTCAAACACACCTAGAAAATGAAATGTTTTAAAAAGGTGTTTACTAGCCACTTACATTTTAAGTACCTCGTAACACTGGATCAACCAGAGTCAAACTTCCAAGCGCTCTTTTGTCTCCTCTCCCATCCCAATTGAAGGAAATCAACAAGGAGTCAGTAAAAACGTGCTTCAGTACGCTGTCCACGTCTGTCGACGCCCCTTTCAGCTTTTGTATATACGTAGTCTGGAAAATAAGAAAAAGTAACTATACTTAATTTACTGTATATAATGTTTAGAGTCAAGTATTTCTTACCATCGCTTGATTGAATTCGGGAGTGGCTAAATTGTTTTCGACCTCCAATACCGATTCAATAGAATCTAGAGGTAGGATACTTGCGATTTCGTCCAGCGTGCTGTCCCTTATCTCCCCAGTCATAAGACATATCGATTGCTCGACGTGCTTGATAGCAACTTTGCACTCACGAAGGAGTGGATTCTGGGCCAATATTTCCGATTTTTGGACTGACTTTAAAAGAACTCTAATTAAAAAATGGTTCTATAATTTCATTATGTTAGCACTTACATTTTGATCGTGCGCCTCCAAGTTATTGACAATAAGGTTTTGGTTTGTTGTTACCGCGCCAATGGCAGTCATTATTAATGGTAGTTTTTCAAGCAATGTAGTTTGCTGCAATAAAAAATCATCAATCAAAAAATCAGTTTATATGGTAGCTCGTCTAACCTAGTGTCTCTCCCTTAATTTTAGCTAATTTATTAGAAGTTGACACCTACACTAGACAATTACCTAGGAAATTTCCGATAGGAATGTTGATTGACAAAAATATAAACAATAACTTAAGTTGAATTCAACAAAAATCTACGATTATTTCGTTTATTCGATTTTGGCCCAGTTTATCAGTGCAGGTTTAAACCACAGTGCGAGTTTAAGCTTAGTTTAAACGGTAAATCTGTATGGGATAAACTAGTCAACTTTGTAGTTTAAAATTGCACTGAAAAACTGGGCATTAAACACCATCAGCTGAAGGAGTCCAGAGGTCGAATCAGAATCATACATCAACCATAAAAAGCCCTAAATTGGAAACTCAAACAGAAGTAATGCTGCTATGAACGTTCCACAGATCGGCTGTTTTTGTTTGGTGCAAACATTCTCTGATTATTACAGACTATGTGAAGATTGGATGTATGTAATAAGTACATACATACATACATATGTTGCATTGTACATATATTCTGGTTCCTAACAATGGCCTTACAACGTACGAAAGCTGGAAACAGTATACGCAAAACGATATGATATGCAGATAAATTGTGGCGGGATGAACTTATGGAATTTTGCTCCTTGCAGAAAATTCGACTTGTTTAAAACTAAGCTAGACAAAACAATTTGACGACAGTACTACACCTTTCCCAACTGTATTTGAGAAACTGTCTGGGATTATAGTGAATGGATTTGAGAAATGGGCAAATGAATTTCAAAAAAGCTTAGAAATATTCTCAGTTGAAGTAGAAAGTTTTTAGCGCATATATTTTTAAGCATTTCTCGAATACAGTTAGGTACTCTTTCCCATAGATATTCGCAAACTTACTGTGTTCTCTACCGCGCTTATCCGTTTTGTAAGCTCTGCTTGCGTATCCAAAATTTCCCTCAGCATACGCATTGTTTCTGAAATAAAATAAGGGATATATTTTAATTGTCACAAAAAAAAAATAAAAAAAAAAATACCGTCATTGTGTTGTAGTTGTTGGTTCATCGTCACTAATTGATCTGGTCATTGTGTATCAGTACAAGTGTGGAATCTTCTGCATAGACGTCAAATTTTCAGAGTGAGTTTAACACCTGATGATCAGAGTTGCTTTTTTGGAAAATAGTATCAATTAGCGCCGAGTTGTATTCGATTGCGTAAAAAAATTAGTAGTAAATAAAGGGGCAATAGTTCTCTAAATTTATAAAATAAGGTGAAAAATAATGGTTGAAAACTTCTTATGTCTGGTTTTCATTAGGTAATATTGTGGCGAATGTTATCAAGAATCGCTCATCTTCCACCACTAGCGTCACTACCACAACTACAGCTGTTTACATACATGACGTGAGAGCGACAGAGGGAGAGGCAGCTCGCGTGTTTACGATTGTGGCACAAAGAGGAGATGACGATAGATAAACGCTTCGAGAACACTGTTGCACGAATAAACCAGAAAGGTGTAGACATTTCTAGGTTGTGAAGCTGCTGTCTGCTAGGGTATATAAACCGCGCAAAGACAACGCAAATCAATCAGTTTATTTTCAAGTGTTGTACAGTGAAGTACTGAAAAGTGAGTTAACCCGCGATATTGTACTACGGTTTTTAGTAGTAAATAAAGCGTACTATTTATTAAGCAGAATCGGAGTGTTTTATTTAACGTACAGTGATCGAACTCAGGGAAAATAATCAAGGAATCATCGAATTCGTCACAATTGGTGTCAGAAGCGGTATTGTTAAATAAATACAAGGACATTGAAAAGGATAACAAGGACATTGAAAAGGATAACACGGACACTGAAAAGGATAACTAGGACATTGTAAAGGTAACAAGGACATTGCAAGGATATGGCAAAGTTTAATGACTTGAAGATCCAACAACTCAAAAACGAGTTGGAGAAACGTGGAATGGTAACAACAGGCAATAAGCCAGAGCTACAATCACGCCTACGCGAGGCTATGGAAGCGGAAGGAATCAACGTTGACGATTATGTTTTTCAGCTTTCGGAAGAGGGAGCGACGAAAATAGAAGAGCAAAAGGATACTCCGGATTCAGTGGCAAATGTGGACACAAACTCGCTGTTGGCTGTATTGGCTCAGATGTCGACGAATATAACATCAAAGTTTGAAGAACAGAAAACTTGCATGGAGGAAACGAAGACGCACATGGCATCTCAAATATTGCAGTCGTCTACACAGCTGGAGGAACAGGAAGCACGTATGTCCTCAAAACTAGAGCCGCGCATGGACGAGAAACTAATGCAGCTTGAGGAGAAAGTCGAAGCCGAGGTGGATGCGTTAAGAAGTCGTATACAGGAGTTGCAGCTGAATCGTCCAAGTGTTTCCACAAGCGTACCCAAGGTAAAAACCCCATCATTTGACGGTTCTGTTCCTTTCCAGGTATTTAAGCTACAATTTGAGAAGACAGCAGCTGTGAACAACTGGGGCGCTGAGGACAAAGTCGCTGCTTTATTTGTGTCATTGAAAGGACCTGCAGCCGAAATCTTACAGACTATTCCGGACGCTGAAAGAAACAACTATGAAGCGTTGATGGGAGCCGTTGAAAGACGTTACGGCAGCGAGCATAGAAGGCAGATACATCAAATAGAGCTACAGAATCGCTTCCAGAACGCTAACGAAACATTACAGGAGTTTGCATCGGACATCGAGAGGTTGGCTCATCTAGCAAACGCAGACGCACCAGTGGAATACATCGAGAGGGTGAAAATCCAAAGTTTCATAAATGGAATACGTGACGTGGAGACGAAGCGGGCCACCTATGCAAATCCAAAGAGATCATTTGCGGAGACGGTATCACATGCTCTAACTCAAGAAACAGCATCACTTTTGTCCAAACCAGCGTACAAAGCTCATCGTGTGGAAGTAGAACGACCAGAATGGGTGGACGCAATCCTAGAAGCATTGAACGGAAAGCAACGGAAAAATGAAGCAGCCATTAAATGCTTCAAGTGCGGAAAATCTGGCCATATGGTGCGTCATTGCAACATCGGCTCCAGAGACTTCGGCAATGCTTGTGGACGTAAGGGTAACGCTGGAGGAGATGACCGAGATGAATGCCCTATAGTTTCTGTGTCGCAGGTCGGAGGGAAAGCAAGTACTGTTACTGTTAGAGGTTTCTTGGACGGAAAAGAGCGGTTATTCACTGTGGATACTGGTGCATCTCATTCCATCATTAGAAGTGACTTGGTCCATAAGAGAGTGCGACCATTACAGGATGCAAAGTTGCGGACAGTAACTGGTGAAAGTAAGCTGGTTCATGGAGAAGTGCGGTGCAAAGTTGCGATTGGGAATGCGACTACATACCACAACTTCTTAGTGGCAGATATTGTGGACGAAGTCATCATTGGCGTCGACTTCTTGGCTGTGAGAGACATTCACATGAACCTGAGAAATAGAGTTATGAGATACAATGGCCAAGAAGTACCTCTGATCTTTGGACACAACATTGGGTATTACACCAAAGGAGTTTCATTAGAGATGAAGCACAAGGACACTCGAAATGCAAAGGTACCTCCTCGACCAATGGCTTCGATAGACAAATGCCTACTTGAGAATATTTGGAGAAGTCAACAGGAAGATTCAGATCTGGCATGTGTGATCCGAGGGCTCGAGCGAAACAAACGACCAGCAAGAAAAGAAATGTCAGCGGCGAGTCCAGTTGCCAAGTCATATTGGGCACAATGGAACAGTTTACGAATGGTATCCGGTTGTTTGCATCGAATCTGGGAGAGTGAGGATGGTCAATGCGCTCGGAAGCTTATAGTTGTTCCAAGAAAGCGGGTGTCTGATGTTCTCAGGGAGATGCATAACGATCCAAGTGGAGGTCATCTAGGAGTCAAGAAGACCTTGGAGAGGATTAAGCAGACATTTTATTGGGTTGGTTACGGTCAGTCGGTAAAGGAGTGGATTGCCAAATGCGATGAGTGCATCAGAGCAAAGGTGCTGAGGTCCACGAGTCATGGTCTAAGGAGGCAGTGCAACTCAGATGCACCGGTTGAGAGGATTACCTTGGATGAAGCTGGTCCATTCCCCGGAAGTATAAGCAAAAACATGAAAACCAGGTACGACAAAGCAATGGAAAGAGAAGGGTTTCTGGAAGGAGATTTAGTATTCCTTAACAGGCCACAACGGAGGAAAAGTGTGTCTCCCAAAGTTCAGTGCAACTGGGAAGGACCATATAGAGTTGTGAAACGGATCAACGACGTTGTTTACCGCATACAGGCTGTTGGAATGCTACGGAACAAAATGAAAGTGGTTCCCCTGGAGAGACTAGCAACGTTCGGATCGGGAAATGTGTCTGATCGGGACGATCAGACTTAGGTGGAGGGCAGTGTGGCGAATGTTATCAAGAATCGCTCATCTTCCACCACTAGCGTCACTACCACAACTACAGCTGTTTACATACATGACGTGAGAGCGACAGAGGGAGAGGCAGCTCGCGTGTTTACGATTGTGGCACAAAGAGGAGATGACGATAGATAAACGCTTCGAGAACACTGTTGCACGAATAAACCAGAAAGGTGTAGACATTTCTAGGTTGTGAAGCTGCTGTCTGCTAGGGTATATAAACCGCGCAAAGACAACGCAAATCAATCAGTTTATTTTCAAGTGTTGTACAGTGAAGTACTGAAAAGTGAGTTAACCCGCGATATTGTACTACGGTTTTTAGTAGTAAATAAAGCGTACTATTTATTAAGCAGAATCGTAGTGTTTTATTTAACGTACAGTGATCGAACTCAGGGAAAATAATCAAGGAATCATCGAATTCGTCACAATATTTAGATAATTTCTATCGACTTTATCGAAATATGCGGGCCACTTGCATAAAAGCCGATTAGGGCCACTTGCATAAAAGCCGATTAAGCCTAATCGGTGATTAACTTGACAGCTAACCATACAAAATACGTCAATTAAACTCCGGTTAGTCGTTATCAGGTTTTATGCAAGCGGCCCTTAGCTGTCAACTGCTAATATATTAGCTAAATTTATGGAAGGGGGTTCGAAAGACGAGATTTGGTCTCAGGATCACGAATCCGGAAGCGATTTTTTAATTTTTGGCTTCAGTGAAAAGTTATGGTCAAAAAACCGAAAATTGACCAGGGTTCGATGCCAAAATTGGGGCGGAATCCATGGTATTTATGTGCAGAACATCTTTTTGAGCTGGCGGCCTTCGGCCGAGCTTATAAAAAAATAACCTGGGCCACGCCAACCCAAGTCCGGGGTGTTGCCTGAACCGTGCCACGGTACGCACTTTTATGGACGTTTTTAGGCGCAGTCTAATGTAAATACAACAACCACATGAAAACTTGAAACTTGGATTACAAATATCTCCTCAGAGAAGCAAAATATTAAAAAATCGCTTCCGGATTCGTGATCCTGAGGTCAAACTCCGCCTTTTGAGCCCCCTCCCACAATTTTAGCTAATTTATTAGCAGTTGACAGCTAAGGTAGACAATTGCCAAATAAGCAACCGAATCTTGATAGAGTCGATAAAATTTGACACCTTTTGACCTAATGAAAACCAGCCTTTAGATTCGTAATTTATAAAGTTTATTTTACATTTTGAACTTGTAGCACTCTCTTTTCAGAAATTATTTGCTACTTCTTGGAATTTGTAAAGATTTAAAAACGTACTGCAAAAGGTAACAAAATGAAAACTGCTAACAACATTTCACGATAGGCCAATTGCATTATGCTGGCGAAATTCCACGGCTTTAATGTTGGTAGGTACTTGGTTTATAAATTAAAAACAAGCTATCTAAAAAAATTGTGTTCTCATTTTCTGGTTTCTTATTTCGAACATTAAAATTTTTCCTGTAAAATAAATAAAATTTAATCGTTTTAAGTTTTGTATTTTTTTGCAAAATTTATCTAATAAAAGTGTAAGCTGAAAGATTCGCTTAAAAATGTCCTTACAAATTGGAATGAAAAGTTGTGCAACACAGCAACACTTTTTTGCAAACAAGAACCCTGTCTCATTGTTTTACGGTCCTGCACAAAACCCCGGTTTGCAGAAACCCCAATAGCAACCCAGATTTTTGACATGGATGTGTGTTTTGATTGACGTTGAAGTGTGTTTTGACATTTCTGTCAAAGCTACATTTCACACTTTATGTTATACACAATGGATCTGGTTGATGCTTGTGCTGATAATTGTCTATATAATCACCTCCTTGCTTGGGTGCGAATTGTTGTGCCTCCTGCTGTTGGCATATACTGCTCTTGTTGCATCGAATAGTTTGGCTCTTTTGCCATCACAATATATTGTTGGCTCGTTACCTTTGCCTGATAATCGTTTCTTTGGAATTTAGATGCCATAAATCGGCGTTTCTTAATGAATGAAGAGGCTAGGAAAAAAATGATTAAAATTACAATAAATAATAATAAGTTGTTTTATTCAAAAAAAGTAAACTCACCATTTTCCGGCTGGCTGTCCTCCACAATGAACTCATCGAAATTAAAAGATCCGTCGAAGCTCATGTAATAAAAAGGAGTATATTAATGGTGAACATGCAGTCGTTACATTAACTCACAAAGGCCTTAACTGACCAAAAACAGTTCTACTAAAGGAGAACGCTTTAAAATGTGTAATGAGGGTGTACATTAATATACCTAGACTTTCGAAATATTCGGATATCAAACTTTTCTAAAGAAAATTAAAAGAATTTCGACTGTACTTTACTTACTTCGGAAAAAAGTCAAAATTAATTGTTTAGAAAGTACATCCATATCATACTAAAATACAAAAAATGTGAAAATTGCATATTCGAAAAATATGTCAGTTAGGGCCTTTGTGGATTAAGAGCCCATGTTAGAATCATAACCAAATTTTCCTCAACGACTATTGTTATAGATGTGACAATAGTCATATTTTGGTGACCTAGAGTGATTTTTTGGAGTGTATTGGGGTGGAGTGTATTGGGGTGGAGTGTATTGGGGTGTGGTTGCTATGTGACCTTGCCCAATCCCGACTCTTGCGTCCTCGTTCGTACACTCTGGGCAACGTGAGCTATTCTAGGCTCGCGGCAGAAAGAGAGGGAGCCTCGGTGGGGCCACTCTGACATACTTGGTTTAAGGGCTCACCGAGGTCGTTTGCGCAGCGTCTGTTCACCATGAGGTGCGGCTGCAAACGGGTGTCTGTCTTGAAGCAAGCGGCTCGCTATATAAATGTGTAAAAATATTTTCAAAACCCCGAAACGGGTTGTGCACTGGGTTTGGGACCCGCCACGTAAAAAATCGAGTCCAATGAAAAAATCGAAAAAGCCTCGGATGAGAACCCCCTTTAATGTTGACGACCCGCAAAACGAAGTAAGGACAATGAGAAGGATATTGGGGCATGTACGTGGAATGTCCGGACCCTTTCTAGGGAGCGTACCGCTGCCCGACTGGTTGATGTCCTCGCGAGCGCAAAGGCTGACATCACCGCCCTGCAGGAAATGCGATGGACGGGGCAAGGAAAGACGGCCATCGGTCCTTGTGACGTATACTACAGCGGCCAGACACGCGGCAAAGCGCGTGGTGTGGGATTTGTGGTGGGAAAGAGACTTCGCCGCCAAGTACTAGCGTTCACTCCTGTGGACGAGCGTCTCGCTGCGATCCGCATCAAGGCGAGGTTTTTCAACATAACATTTATCTGCGCCTATGCGCCGACTGAGGAGACGGACGACGCAGAGAAGGACTCCTTCTACGATAAACTTGAACAAGCCTATGATCGCTGCCCCCTGCATGATATCAAAATCGTGCTCGGCGACTTTAATGCCAAGGTGGGCAAGGAAGGAGTCTTTCGTCCTACAGTTGGAAAATTCAGTCTCCACGATGTAACATCCCCCAACGGCACTAGGTTGATTGACTTCGCCGCTTCCCGCAATATGGTCATCAGTAGTACCAGGTTCCAGCATAAGCGAATACACCAAGCTACCTGGCTGTCCCCTGATCAAAGAACAAGAAACCAGATTGATCATGTCATGATCGACGGCAGACACAGCTCCACCGTTCTAGACGTGCGTACCCTACGCGGTCCCAATATCGACTCGGACCATTATCTTGTTGCAGCCAAGATACGCACACGCCTCTGTGCAGCGAAGAAAGTACGCACAGTAACGGAAGGAAAGTTTGACGTCGAGAAGCTGCGCGTGACACAGACAGCTGATAATTTCTCCACTCGACTCTCACACCTGCTATCGGAGAGCAATCCTCGACCTAACGATGCAACCGAGCAATGGAAGCATATCTCTCACTCATTACGTACCGCCGCTGAAGCCACTATAGGGTTTCGGCGAGCCCGCAAGAACAACTGGTACGATGAGGAATGCACCACAGCCTCGGAAAAAAAGGACGCTGCATACAGGGAGACGTTGCGAACGGGCGCAACCCGCAGTGTATGGCAACGCTATCGTGAGGCGAAGAAGGAAGAGAGACGCCTTTTCAGAAAAAAGAAACGTGAGGCCGAAAGGCGTGAGTGTGAGGAGCTTGAGACGCTGGCTGACAGGAACGATGCCCGAAAATTCTATGAAAAGATCCGGCGGATGACGGAAGGTTTAAAGACCGGGGCAAGTTCCTGTAAGGACAATAATGGCGACCTGGTAACCGACGTCCAGAGTGTACTTAAATTATGGAGGGAGCACTTCTCCTCACTGCTAAACTGCGAGGGAGACGTTGAACCCGACACCCCAATCCCTGACGATGGAAAGGTCGTCCCACCACCTGACTATGAAGAAGTGAGGATAGCTATATCCCGGCTCAAAAACAACAAAGCGCCTGGAAAAGACGGACTACCCGCCGAGCTGTTCAAACACGGAGGCGAAGAGCTGGTAAAAAGCATGCATCAGCTCTTATGCAGAATATGGTCAGACGAGTGCATGCCTCCAGATTGGAATTTAAGTGTGCTCTGCCCAATCCACAAGAAAGGCGATCCCGCTAACCCCACCAACTACCGCGGAATCAGTCTTCTTAATATCGAATATAAGGTTCTTTCTAGCGTATTGTGTGAAAGACTGAAGCCCATCGTGGACAAACTGATTGGACCTTATCAGTGTGGCTTTAGACCTGGTAAGTCTACCATCGACCAGATTTTCACGATACGCCAAATCCTGGAGAAGACCCATGATAAAAGGATCGATACACACCACCTCTTTATCGATTTTAAACCCGCTTTTGACAGCGCAAAAAGGAGTTGCCTGTATACCGCCATGTCTGAGTTTGACTTCCCTGCAAAGCTTATACGGCTTTGCCAAATGACGCTGAGCAATACCAACAGCTTCGTCAGAATCGGGAAGGACCTCTCTGAGCCATTTGAAACCAAACGAGGCTTCAGACAGGGCGACTCCCTTTCGTGCGATTTCTTCAACCTGATGCTGGAGAAGATAATTCGAGCAGCAGAGCTAAACCGCAATGGCACAATCTTCTACAAGAGCGTACAATTGCTGGCGTATGCCGATGATATTGATATCATTGGCCTTAACAACCGCGCCGTAAGTGCTGCCTTCTCTGGTCTGGATAAAGAAGCGAAAAAAGTGGGTCTTGCGGTGAACGAGGACAAGACGAAGTACCTACTGTCATCAAAGAAAGAATCGGCGCACTTGCGCCTTGGCAGCCAAGTCACCGTTGATGGCTACAAGTTTGAAACGGTGAGAGATTTCGTCTATTTGGGAACCAGCATTAACACCGAAAATAATATCAGTCTAGAAATCCAACGGAGAATCACTCTTGCCAACAAGTGCTACTTTGGACTGAGTAGGCAATTGAGAAGTAAAGTCCTCTCTCGAAGAACAAAGATCACGCTCTATAAGTCTCTCATCATACCAATCCTGATGTACGGCTCGGAATCATGGACAGTATCCAGAGAAAATGAGATGGCCCTTGGAGTATTTGAGAGAAAAGTTCTCCGGAAGATTTTTGGTCCTTCCCGTGATGCCAACGGCGAGTATCGAAGGAAATTCAACGATGAGCTGTACGAGCTTTACGCAGACCTGACCATAGTTCAGCGGATTAAAGCCCAAAGGCTCCGCTGGCTGGGTCATGTTATGCGAATGGAAAAAGAAGCTCCAGCACAGAAAGTTTTACTATCGACACCCGAATTAGGCAGCAGAGGAAGGGGGAGGCCTCGACTGAGATGGAAACAACAGGTGGAGGATGACTTGTACTCCCTTGGGGTTTCCAATTGGCGTCAGTTATCGCTAAAAAGGAATGACTGGCGTGCTTTGATTCGAAACGGCCAAAATCGCCTAGGCGGTTAAGCGTCATTATGACGCAAGCCAAGATTAGATAGATTAGAGTGATTTTTTATTATATAGAAGATATTATTTAGGCAGAATGTGTGGGTTGATGCTCAAAATCATGAAATAAATGATGTAATAGGGGAATTAGTAGAAAATTTTGGTCAAAGGGGATGCAGAAGTATTTATAATCAATATCTTCAATAATAATTTCGACATTATCAGTACTTAAATGACTAGCAACAACTATTCCCAGAAAATGTGCAGACTCTAGTGAAGTAGTTTTGTGTTCTTTAAACAACATTACAAACAATTTTTTCTGAATTAGAAGATTTTAAGACATTCACAACTTGTATGGGTCCGAATTTTTGACAAAAAAAAAGCAGTCCTTTATCTTGCGATGATTTATAATAAAGGATCCCATTTTTGAGGAGTTTTCAAAAGTTGCATTAAATCCCTGCCTTTCATCAAGCCTTAGGAATAGCTGCTGAAGAATACTGTTACCTTTGTTAACCAGTTTCTTAAGGTATTGCATAAAATTTTCGAATTTGTATGCTGAGAACGAATCGAGTGGGCCAAATTGCTTAACACAATCTGCCAAATGAAGCTAACCGTGGACATTGAAACTTATTAGCTCATTCCCATATATACTTCCAAAATAATTAACAAAGTCACATAAAAGCTCTTGTGCAACATCGGATTGTACTATACATGAATTTTCACTTGACAACAACCTTATGGCGCAATGCAATAAAAGGAAATGGTAGTATAAATCGATTTCTAAACAATCTTTTAAAAGAAAAATTCCTGTGTATAACAAAAATTGTCTGAACTCAGTCGATTTCCAATGGTTGAGATCGCTCAACTTTCTGGATACACGTCCAAACTCAGAAGGAATGAACTGAGCAACATACCCTATTTTCTCGTTCACGCATTCGACATAAATTTTTTTCAAAATAAGTTTCAGCAGCTTTTTAGTAACTCCCAAATCTACCAGATGCATACAGTCAAGTGGGAATTGGGAGACCATACCAAAGCCAGTTTCTTCCAAAATACTCTTTTTGTCTTTAAATTCAGGAATATGGTGGGAGACATCATATCGTAAGTCAAAAGTTATATCTGATCTTGGAGGCCCAACTTCTTTTGAATAAGACACTCTGTGCTTCTCGTACAGACCGATTTCGCTGCATTTCGAGCAACCACATTTGCTAGTATGTCCCATAACACCCGTAACGAACGCTCTAGCAGGGGAGTCGCAAGAAAACAAGCTTACGTCGAATTTTTTCGTGATTTGAGTTGGGCCAACTTTAATTCCCTGTTCTCTCAACATTTTAACTTCGAAGCAGAAATCTTCCATAAAGGCGTTAAGGCTTTCAGGTTTTTTGTAACCAGAAAAACAGGCAATCAGAAACGGACGGATATTGGGAAAATGAGAGAGTGCGCCAAGAATAGGCCATAAAACTTGGGTTGAACTATTAAAGGGGCCTAAACCATCAATTCCTATGTCAATTAGGACTTCATCGAGTTGTTCAAGATTGGTAAAGGGGTAATTAAGAAAATATCTCTGTATCCCGATATACAAAAATTCGCCATTTGGAATATGCTGAATAGCTACCGTTCCCCTACTGGTATGCATTCAAGTTTTGACCGAAAGGGGTAATCCTTTCACCTTCATTCTGCTCAAAGTTTTTAGTAAATCTTGAACTGAACATTGGGTCTCGTTATTCCGAATGGCCCATCCCCTAATTTCGTCAGAATTGTTAATACCACTTGGAGTATGATAGCTTCTCAAGAGCGGGATAGTACTTTCCTGTGGAAAACTTATAGAAGGAACACCTTTTTCGATTGGTAACACATTTTCAAAATTTAGAGCTCTGGAATCAACTTCTTCAACTGCTCCATAAGGTGAGCCACTAGCAGGAGGGAATTCCTCAAAGATCGGAAATTCAAAACTTTCGGTTGCAGAAGCAATTTCTCCGGCTGGAAATGCAACTGCATCCACTTTTAAAATATTTTCCGCGTCAAGTTTTTGGGTGCGCCCCACACATTCTCCCAACTTTATATATTTTTTCACCCTAGATTCAAAAATCGCTTCTTCTTTCTTAATTAAACTTTGATGTTTTCTTTTGTTCATTTTAAAGTACTCCAATTAAAAGTGTTAAAATAACCGCTTAAATCTTTTTGAATTATTCACTAGTCAGTTTTTAGAGTTGAATGCGCGGCGTTTAAAAGTTTCGCCGAATTGTGAAAATGCACCACTGGTTATTATCATTTGATTGTCAAATGACAGTCAGTGATGCCAGGCGTCCTCTAGTTGTCAGTATTTTGGTCACTGATATTTAAGGTGTGGGTGTGTTAGTGAAAAATATCAGCGTTTCTTGTAGGGATGTTAGTGAAATCTTTTGGTAAATGTTTGTAATACAAATCCTTGTAAAGCCATCAAAATTTCCACTATTTTCCACTAGGTGGCCCTAAACACGCATTCTTAATGTATTTATCTAATTAGAATTTGACAGTTGAGAATTTTTACAAGAGACGCTTACTCAGTAACTTTGAAATTCTATAAAAAATCAATTGCTCACTTTTAAATGGTAATTCACAGTGGATACTACAGTTGAAGTGTTGGAATATCGTGTGAAAAGGTAAGTTTTACATTTTTCTTAATTCTACACGTGCGCGACAACCCGACAGGTCCCCTCCCGGTGTTTGACTCCTCCGAGAGCCCCCGGGGATATAGGGTGATCAAATGCGCTGACCAGGCCTCGCTGGACTTCCTGGCGGGGTGTGTAGCACAAATTAGCGGAGAGGTCAACAACCTCCAGCTAAAGCTAACCCCTGCAGCGGAATTGCCAAAGAGGCCGCGGGCACGCATTTGGCTAACACCCATGGATGACTCGGGGGAGGAATTGTTGTCGTACATCAAACTGTACAACAGCAGCATCCTGGCCATTGCGGACTGGCAGCTGATTAAAGAGGAAGAGCCGTCGAAGACCAGCAAACCAATTCTGGTCGCAATATGCGAAGAGTCCTTGGAGGCTCTGGCGAAGGCGGACCACAAGGTAGCCTTTGCCATTCGCATGGCCAAGGTTATGGTCTTCCGCGGCGACTCCACCCCAGATGAGGACGACCCTGAGGAAGTTGCTGATGCAGGTCAGCTACTGCAGGGTGTCCACATCCAAGATGGGGACCACAACCAATAAAATCAAATGTTTTCAGATTAATCTGCAGCACTCAATAAGTGCTACGGATAATCTGAAGGTCCTTCTGGCACAGGAGGACTTCGACATCAGCCTTATTCAAGAGCCCTGGATCAACCACGAGAGGAGCATGGGGTTAAACATCAGCACTCACAATCTGTTCTACAAAACAGATGGAGGTAAGCCAAGATCATGCGTTTTAATCAGAAAAGGTATAAATGCTTTCCTATGTACAAATTACAGCACATCAGACGTAACAGTAATAAAGTTGGAAGGTGATGATATTCAGCCGGCCTTCGTCATTTCAGCCTACATGGCCCACGACAGGCCGGCCCACCTACCGAACTCAAACACTTCCTGGATCACAACAACAACTAAAACGTCGTTATCGGCTGCGACGCGAATGCAAGACACTCTATGTGGGGCAGTTTTTCAATCAACGATAGAGGTGAGTCCCTTTTACACTATATACTTAATTCAAACCTGGGTATCTGCAATAGGGGTACTAAGCCAACTTTCTTTTTTCCGAATTCGGACAGATTCCAGGGCTGGGAGGAGGTCCTCGATCTTACCCTGTCGAAGGATAATGGTTCAGCACTGGTATGCAACTGGGAGGTCTGAGATAGAGCTTCCCTATCAGACCACCGCTTGATCTTCTTCGACATAGGGTATAGTCCAGGTCGGCCTCTTCGGTACCGGAACCCACGAAGAACTAGATGGGACAAATTCGTCAAACTCTCCGAGAAATCCTTAACGCTAAGAGATCCCCACCCTGACATCACCAGACCGCAAGAGCTGGATGAGGCAGTGGAAAAACTGGAGCACGCTCTAGCAATATCGTATAATAAATCTACCCCTGTCAGTATTCTTAAGAAAAAATCCCCCCCGTGGTGGAACGGAGAGCTTAGGAAGCTGAGAACAGCAGTGAGGAAAACATTCAATGTATGTTATACTACTAAGAGTGGCGGCCATATAGGGAAGCGCTCAAAACTTATAAGAAAGCAGTAAGGAAGGCAAAGGCTCAATCCTGGCAAACCTTCTGCTCCACAATAGAAAACACCCGGGAAGCCTCCAGACTGAGCAAGATCCTGTCCAAGGAGCATGCAAATAATCTTTTCGTGAGAAAGGAAGATGGTTCTTGGGCAGACTCAGCGGAGGGATCCCTAGTAACCCTAATGAATAAACACTTCCCTGTCAGCAACCACACACCAGTACATGTACCACATGGCAATTAACAGTTTCTCCCCATACAAATCTCCTGGACCCGACAGCGTCACTCCAGTGATGCTTCAGAAGCTAGGAGATCAAATGGTCCGCTGGCTGAGCAGGATTTTCAGGGCGAGTATCACCCTGACCTATATCCCGCGGAGCTGGAGGAGAGTTCACGTCATCTTCCTCTCCAAAACAGGTAGGCGTTCGCATGAAAATGCCAACGACTACAGACCCATAAGTCTCACATCCTTCGTGTTGAAGACTCTGGAACGACTTCTGGATCTTCACATAAGAGCAGTAATAACCGGGCCTATCATTTCCGTAGCACAGCATGCTTACATGAAAGGCAAGTCAACGGAGACTGCGCTCCACGAAATCATAGGCACCGTTGAAAGATCGCTTCACTACAAACAATACACTTTGGCAGCCTTCTTAGATATAGAAGGGGCTTTCAACAACATAGAAACAGGCGTAATTGTCAAATCCCTCCAAAAGGCTGGAATAGACAGCAACATTTGTGGATGGACACAATCGATGCTGGAGAACAGGCAGATACAAGCAAACATGGGATCAGCCACAATAAGTAGAACAGTGAGCAGGGGCACACCTCAGGGAGGTGTCCTCTCTCCACTACTGTGGGTGATCGCACTGAACGATATACTTCTTGAGTATCGGGACCGTTCCCTTCAACGCTAAGTGAAATCCTGGAAAGGGCACGCCGGAAGTTACAGGCCTGGACCTCTGAAAATGGTCTAGGTATCAACCCGAGTAAAACGGAACTAATACTGTTCAGCAACAAAACCAAGATCCCTCAATTCCGACTACCCTCGCTTAAGGGCACTGAACTATTGCTCTCCCAGAGGGTAAAGTACCTCGGTGTCGAAATAGATAGCAAACTAAACTGGAAGCTGAACGTTGAGAAAAGAGTAAACAAAGCATACATTGCCTACTACTCCTGCAAACGAATAGTCAGCAAGAACTAGGGCCTAAAACCGAAACTAATGATGTGGCTCTACACAGCGGTCATAAGACCCATACTATCGTATGGGGCGTTAGTTTGGTGGCCGGCCCTAGACAAACAGTATAACATCAATAGCCTAAACAAGATACAACGGGCGGCATTCGGAGGCGTAACGGGTGCACTTAGATCCTGCCCGACAGACGCACTCAACATCATCCTAGACCAATTACCGCTAGACATGCACATTCGTGTAACGGCTACCGGAGCAGCACTAAGGCTTAGGGCGTCCGAGTGCTGGAATGCGAAACAGTATGGCCACAGCGGAATCCTTAACAGGTTTTCAAACGAAGACCTAACATCAGACTACCTCTCGCCCTCCTTGAAATTCGACAAAAACTACGAAGTGCACTTCCCTTCAAGAGGCGCATGGAGAGATGGCAGCGCTTGTAAGCAGGGAATAATCTCGGTCTTCACGGACGGGTCCAAAATGGAGTACGGCGTGGGGGCAGGGGTTTTCTCTGAGCAATTGCAAGTCGCTCAATCCTACCGTCTCCCGGACTTGGCCAGCATCTTCCAAGCAGAAGTAGTTGGCATCGAGAAAGCCTGTGGGCACCTAATAGGAGAGTCAATTGAAGGGAGGGAGGTACGAATATACTCAGACAGTCAAGCAGCGCTAATGGCGCTCGATTCGCCGATCACTTCCTCTAAGGCCGTCAGCGACTGCAAAGGGTCGCTTAGGGCAGCAGCAAACTCTGCGAAAATCACACTTGTCTGGGTTCCGGGCCACCGGAATATTGAGGGCAATGAGAAAGCGGATGAACTGGCAAGGTCAGGGGCTTCAGCAGTCAACTCGGAAGTAGTTAGTGTGCGTCGCCCACTCACAGCAATCAAAAGTGACATACATACCAAATACAAGGCCACGGCCTTACGTAGGTGGTACTCCTCAGATAGCTGTAGGATTGCCAAACAAACTTGGCCCGACTACAACAGAAGCAGAACCGAGAACCTGCTATGAAGATCTCAGAAGGAGATTTTCAGAATCACAGCCACTATAACGGGACACTGGCCCAACATGCGGAAAGAATTGGGCTACCATTCAACGAGGTGTGTAGAAGTTGCGGCTTAGATGGCTGCAAAGAAACTGTTACTCACTTCCTCTGCGAGTGCCCTGCCCTGGCCAATATAAGACATAAGACCTTAGGTAGGTTCGTTCTAACCGACCTGAAGGACGTGTCTAAGTGCTCCGTAGTTGACATAAGAAAATTCATAAGTCTCACCAAATGGTTTGACCACCCTGCTAACCAAACCCAAGGAAAATCCTGTATAATTCCTAAGTCGCGCTATCCTAAATCGAGGATAGATGAATGGATAGTTTTGTATGAGCCGCGTGCAGATTGGACCCACTTTTTATCGATTATTTCGTGTACGTGTGATAGCGCTGCTCACTCGCACTCATTTAGAAACGCCATAAGAAAATAATATAGCTGCACTCCTCTAACTAAAAAATTTCCCTTTGCATTTGAACAGTGTTGCCAGATCTGAAATTTAAAATGCCCCAAAAAACCCCAAATTTTCTCCAAATTCCCAAAAAATACCAAAAACTTTCTCCAAAATGCCCAAAATAAATTACACACGTTTGGTTTTTTTTAATCTTGTTTTAATGAAAAATAAGACATAATTTAGAAAAACATAATGGCACTATGCATTTTTCTGTTTTTTCTTGTTAAGTGCAAGAAAAATACATGGAAAAAACATATTGTCATGAGCACATACATGTATTTCTAAAATTTACATCAAATTGTTTCCCGACTTTAGTTATAGTTACATCAAATTAAATGTAATTAAATGTTATTTCTTTTGATGTAAAGCTACATTTACACTGCACCAAATGCGTCACTTTGGCCAAGTTTTTTCAAGACCGTTCATCCAAGAACCAAATTAGGTCAAATTAAATCAAAGTCGTCTAATTTGGCAAACAAATTCATTCTGCGGACAAACATTCTCGAAATAAATTCGCCAAAAGCGACGCATTTGGTGCAGTGTAAATGTAGCTTAAAATAACTAAAGAAATCCACGCACAATACGCGAAAAAATTCAACTTTACAACTTAAAACTGGTTACATGTAGTTTTTTGGTACAATTTGTATGTACTTCTAAAATTTAAAAATTTACATCAAAATGTTTCTTGATTTTAATCCTATTTACACAAAAGGAAAGGTAATTAAATAACGTCAATTTTGATGTAAAATAGCAATCCAAATCGAGATACCATATATGAAAAAAATTATACTTTCTTACAACTTAGAAAATTTCATGAAATTTTTTAACACAATTTATATGTACATTTAAAAATCAAAAATTTACATCAAATTATCAAATTGATTTTAACCATAGCTACATCAAGGGAAAGGTAATTGGATAACCTTTACTTTGATGTAAAATAGCAATACAAATCGACATGCTATATGTGAAATAAATTCAACTTTCTTACAACTTAGAAAATTTCATGCAATTTTTTAACACAATTTATATGTACATCTAAAAATAAAAAATTTACATCAAATTATCAAATTGATTTTAACCATAGCTACATCAAGGGAAAGGTAATTTGATAACCTTTACGTTGATGTAAAATAGCAATACAAATCGAAATGCTATATGTGAAATAAATTCAACTTTCTTACAACTTAGAAAATTTCATGAACTTTTTTAACACAATTTATATGTGCATTTAAAAATCAAAAATTTACATCAAATTATCAAATTGATTTTAACCATAGCTACATCAAGGGAAAGGTAATTGGATAACCTTTACTTTGATGTAAAATAGCAATACAAATCTACATGCTATATGTGAAATAAATTCAACTTTCTTACAACTTAGAAAATTTCATGAAATTTTTTAACACAATTTATATGTACATCTAAAAATCAAAAATTTACATCAAATTATCAAATTGATTTTAACCATAGCTACATCAAGGGAAAGGTAATTGGATAACCTTTACTTTGATGTAAAATAGCAATACAAATCGACATGCTATATGTGAAATAAATTCAACCTTCTTACAACTTAGAAAATTTCATGAAATTTTTTAACACAATTTTTATGTACATCTAAAAATCAAAAATTTACATCAAATTATCAAATTGATTTTAACCATAGCTACATCAAGGGAAAGGTAATTAGATAACCTTTACTTTGAAAATCGACATGCTATATATGAAATAAATTCAACTTTCTTACAACTTAGAAAATTTCATGAAATTTTTCACACATAATTGCATTTGTAAAACTAACAAAAAAATATTTATTATCGCCGGTTCCTCCTCCTCAAATTTTGATGACCACGATATGAGCGTTGAATGCATCGGGCATGTGTATGGGCTCATGTTGTTTATATGAAAGCCAGCTAGTGGAGAGATAGAAGAGGATAAATAAAATAACATTGATCAGTAAAATATCATATAACTTACCATCTGATGACCACAAACATTCTTTGGTGTCCTTACTCATCCAAATATCACATTTCACACAACTGTTCGGTTAAATCCTGAATCCTAAAAATGAAAATGGAATAATTAGAAATCCGTGGCACAATAAAGTGATTTAAAACATCCCGTAAAAGTTCGACAAATTTTGGAAATCCAAGATGTCATCTTTGTTGTATTATCTTGTTGTCTATGGTGGTGGAATCAAACCTTGTTATAATGAAAAAATAATAACGATAATTAGCAATTTTTTTAGCAGGGCAATTTTAAATAATTGTTCATATTGCGGATTTTCTCATTTTCATATAATTTTTGAAAAAATTCGCTGTGAGAAGATTTTTAGAATTAGCAGGTGTTTTGTAGTGCTGAAAGATTTATAAGAAGTTAATTTAAAGTAGAATTCATGCATTTGCTATTTTATAAAAAAGTTATATATTTAGCCAAACTTAAATCAAAGGCACTTCCGAATTGAGTAAATAATAAATGTTGTTATTATTATTAATGGTTATATAATAAATATATTTTAGTTTTAAGCAATTGGAGTTAAAAACATTAAATAAAATTAGAATACAGGTAAGAAAACAGCAATATTAGTAAAATGTACAAGAAAACAGTAAGCTATTGATACAAGAAAACAAAGTAGACAAAAGAAATTGGGAATCAGTATTTTATTTTTTCACACTAAGTTAAATCTAATCCTTAATACTGCAAATATCTACACAGTACTTAAATATATTTTAGTAACATGAAGCGGAAGAAGAAGAAAATTTACTAGCCAAAAGTGTTATTTTTCGCCAGACACAAAATTTTAGTGTAGGTTTTCGTCAGACACAAAATAAAAGTGTTAGTCTTCTTAGAGAATTTGAAAATTGTTAGTTTTCGTATGGCACGTCGATACATAGAAGATACAACTATAGAAAAGTCGTGTGTGCACATTGAATATTTCGTTAAAAAAAACGACTGGAGGTGACTTGGGAAATGTCATAGAGTTCATCTGAACCATTTTTGGAATTATTGTCTGTTTGTTTTTGTGTTTAACTGTTTGAACTGAAGGATCTCGGAAACTAATAAATGGATTTATATGAAACTTTCAGTAATTAATTAATTAGATGATTCATCTAACTTTCTAAAATCGCTTTTAACTCCTCATAATATGAATTTTCTTTGCTCATATACTTGGAAAATATTCGCTTATTCATATTTGTGTGTAATAATAATACTAATAATAATAATGCATTATCATGTTGATGTTGTTGTTGTATGCAGTGTAGTGGCTGTTGTATGTAGTGCATATTCCAGCTGCAAATAGAAAATCGAAACAAAGTTTAATAAAGACTACAAATTATAGTGGATCTTAAAAAAAAAGAAGGAAAAAAACATGTCGAGACATTCAACAATATCTGGTTGGTCTCATGTATGTAACTTATCATATCGAGCATTAGTGATAGTTGTACTACAAAATTTTTGTATAGGGTAAAACTATCACAAATTTAAAGACAATATCTCAATCTTTAACAGAGGTACTCACCAAAATTAGGTCCTTTTTTTGCCAAAATAAATGTAGTTTTGCTGGAAAAACAAGCACAGATTAATTAAATTTAGAAAAAATTTTAATTTAAAATATAATGCAGGCATAACTATGGCTATATTCAAGTATCGTAATGAAATTAAACCAGCATTGTTCAAAATTAAGTAAATAAAAGGTATATTTTATAGTCCAAAATAGAAATATTTGTTAAAAGAATAAAGAAACAGTAAGCTATAAATACATAGTAAAGACAAAGAGAGTAGACCAAAGAAATTAAGGATCCACATTTTATTTTTTTACACTAAACCTTACTAACATACTAAAAATATCTAGAAAGTAATTCAATATATTTTAGTAACATGAAAAAAAAATCAAAAACATTTACCATGCTTAAAAAATGAAAATTTTACTAAAGCCCCATACGGAAGCAATTCGATTTTTTTTTAAAAATATTTAGGCAATTCATAAGGTGTCTTATGGTTTATTGCACTATTTTGATAACACAGCTCTTGTGAGCACTATGAAAAAAAATAAAAATTAAAATTAAACTAATAGCAGATATGCGAATAGGAGATCTTGTGAATTGCCTAACTGAAATTAAAATAATATTGTACAAACGTGATCGAGTTGTATACTCGACGCAGAATAGCCGATCGAATCTGTGTTCTCGGTAATTAAGTAGTAAATCTTAACAAAAAAAAAAAAAAATATTTATATTTATAATTTCGGCACAATTTATTTCAAGTTTAATTTGAAAAGCGTATGCTTAAAAAAAAAATTCCGAAATTATTCAAAAAAAAGTAATGATTGGTGAAAATTGCAATTTGATTACACTTTCTTTTGATACTGACTACATATCAAGATTTTCAAGAACACAGAATCGAGTGGTATGTCTACGTTCAGGTACTTTTTCTTTGTTTTTTTTCTCCAATTCCGGCTTAACAAACATTCTTTGAGCTCATAATATTTTTAACCTATGTAAATGCGTAAAACAAATTATGTAATAAAGGTATTAATACAAATCCACTTTCAATAGGAATAGAATAATATTTGAAATCTAAATCTTCCTTATGAACTATTTGAATGCTATCATCTCTAAGGTCAGCAATTACAATACCTAATGCAGATGACTCAATGGGCTCTTCAAAAACATCAGCAAGGTACGTCAAAATAACTGCACTAAAACAATCTTCATCTTGTTGGCTGACAATTTTTAAATGACCCATTTTCCTACTATAGAAGAAACTATCCTTTTCATTATTAATACTTATAACAAATTTATCCTTTTTTGAAGTTTTACTAGAATCCGTAAAATTTCTTCGTTCTTCTGTTTTTAAAAAAAGTTGCTGCAGTATGTTTGTTGGACTTCTAATCATTTTTTTTATGTGTTGCATATAATTCTCAAACTTATAAGCCGAAAAGCTATCTAATGGACCGAATTGTTGTACGCAAGCGCTTAAATGCAAAAGACCGTGAACATTAAAACTTATTAAATGTGCGCCATAAATATTACCGAATAACTTAACAAATTCATTTAACAATTCATCTGCAACCTCTTTACAAGACGTCTCACAAGAGAGAAGTCGAATGGCGCAATGTAACAATAAAAAGTGGTAATAAAGGTCGTCCGGTATGCAGTCTTTTAATACGAATATCCCAGAATACAATAAAAACTGCCGGTATTCTGTCGACTTCCAGTTGGTTATTTCTTTCAGATCTCGACTTCGTCTTGAAAACTCAGAGGGAACGTAGTTGTTGAGATAGATCAATTTTTCATTAATTTTTGCTACGTCCCCTATTTTAATTAGCAACTGGAGAAGTTTCTTAGTTACACCCAAGTCCACTAAATGCATGGGTTCCAAAGGAAATTGAGAAACCATACCAATATTTATGGATTCTAACAAATTTTCTGAATCCTTAAATTTATCTAAATGGTGTGTTATGTCCACCCTATTCTGAAAAGATAAATCTGTCCTTAACTCCCCTACATTTTGAGAAAAACTAACCCTCCTTTCTATATACTGACCTTCCTGAGTACATTTAGGGCAACTATTCTTTCCTGTATGTGATTTTACCCCAGTAACAAAAGATCGCGCCGGTGTATCGCATGTAAAGAGCCTAACTAATTTGCTTCAAAACTTCACCGGGCCCCACCTTTACACCATTCTGACTAAACTATTCACTTCTTCGCAAAACTCTGATAAAAAACTATTTACATCAGTAGGCTTACCCATTCCTAAGTAGCAAGCGATGATGAACGGATCGGAACTAGGACATTCTACTACTTGGCCCAAAATGGGCCACAATGCAATGCAAGCTGCTCTTAAACTTAGAAAGGCAAAAAAATTGAGCAGTGTTTTCACAAGACGAGGAGAAGTTTTCGTTCGCGTCACTACTAGCACTAAACCTGTCAACGTAACTAGCAATGATATTTTAGTCAATATTGTTAGTACTTCTTAATATTTTATTTTATATCTTGGTATATTTTTAAGTGTACTTACATACCTACCTTCACATATTAATACTGCTGCTTTCGCTTCTTTTGTTTGGTTTGGTAATCTTATTTATATACACACATATACATATCTACATTCAACACTTTTTTATTATTATTTTTGTGATTTTTATTTTATTTTGTATGCCCCCACTCTCTGTACTAGAAATTTATACTCACCTCACTTATGCTGCTTGACAAACTTACATGCATTTATACATATGTATGTACATAACACAACCGGTTTTCTGCTATTGTGCTATTTTGTTATTATCATTGTACTATTTTGTTTATGCTCTTTCTTTTTTTTTTTTCTTTTCGCGTTTTAGTCAATTTAAATTATTCAAATGACAGCTGACCAGTCTGTTATGTTGAATGTGCTATGTAGTCAGGCAGATGGTTTCAGAGCTGTACATTTTAATGCTCGAAGTCTTAACACGGAAAAGCTGGATTATGTTAAAAGTATTTTTGAACTTTCTTCTGTTGATGTCATTTGTGTATCGGAAACTTGGTTTAACTCTGATATTCCTGACTGTTTTTACTCTATTGAAAATTACAAGCTATTTCGAAATGACCGTTTGTATAAAAAGGGAGGTGGAGTAGCTATCTATTGTAGAGATTACCTAGTCGTGAAAGTTGTAAGTCGGTCAACCGTATCGGACATTGAATTTCTTTTTTTAGCTCTATCGGATACAATATCTAAAGTTCTAGTGGCATGTGTTTATAATCCCAACAAAAGCTCGCCCTATCAACCTTTCTTTGATGATCTTTCACTTCAATTAACTGATTTTGATCATTTAATTGTCTGTGGGGATTTTAACATAAACTTACTAAATCCCGATTCTACATTGGTCAATTTCTCAAATGCTGTTGCGTCGAACGGTATGTCCATCGTTAATAACCAAATGCCTACCAGGTTTTCTATTAATACGCGTCCGAGTTTGTTGGATATTTTTATCGTCCCCCCCTCCACCGGAGTGGTTCTGTTCGATCAATTGTCCTTCATCTCGGACCATGATTTGATTTTAATTTAATTAACATTTAATTTTAAATTGCAACGAATTGACGATTCGCCTACTAGTTTCTACTACCGCGACTATAATGCCATACAATTTGATAGTTTATTTTCTGATTTGAACAGTTTTTCATGGGATTTTTGCCGGCATTTAGTCTCCTCTGATGACAAATTACAGTTCTTAACCCAATCTATACTTTATTTTTTTAATAAGCACTTACCACTTCGTAAAGTCACAGTTTGCCCACGTTCTTGCCCGTGGTTCACACGGGTAGTTAAAGAAGCCATTAAATGCCGCAATATCGCATACAAATTTTGGAAGAGGCAACCGTCTAATGTTAACTGGATTTCCTATAAGCAGGCTCGGAACAGAGCCTCGTCGTCTGTTCTACTTGCTAAAAAAAATATTTTTGTGGTAAGCTTAATACTGATCTGCCTTCCAAACAGCTATGGTCTAATTTGAAAAGGCTGGGCGTAAAGCCTTGCGCTGAAGTTCCCTGTTCTCTAGATCCCAACCTCCTCAATGAGTTTTTTGTCGCATCTAGCTCAACTGCTGCCAATGGTTCCCTGCGCGTGATTTCTCCCTCTGGTTCATCGCCTGTAGCAAACTTTCAGTTCGCATCGGTGGGGGAAGTGGAGGTAGCGAAATGCATCTACAATGTTAAATCCAATGCCGTCGGGGCTGATGGAATACCATTGAAATTTATTAAGTTAATATTGATTCCTAATGTTCTAAGTTGTATAACGCATCTTATGAACCATTGTTTCACTACCTCCTCTTTCCCCTCCGCGTGGAAAGTAGCAATTGTCACCCCTCTAGCGAAGAAACCACGGGCCTCTGAGCCGTCTGACTATAGACCAATAAGCATTCTGTCTGGGTTGTCTAAGGTGTTTGAGCTACTTATGACTCGTCAAATTACTGCATTCGTGGAAGAGCACAATCTTCTAAGCCCGCTTCAATCCGGTTTCAGAGCTGGCCATTCTTGCACGACTGCTGTCACTAAGGTACTAGACGATGTCCGTCAGGAATTTGACCGTGGTCATCTGACTTTGTTGTGTCTTTTGGACTTCTCGAAAGCATTTGACTCTGTTAATCATAGTCTCCTTTGTGACAAGCTAGTTAAATATTTTGGATTCAGTGATAGTGCTGCATTGCTTGTTAAAAGTTATTTAAGTGGCAGAGCGCAAAAAGTCAAAGTCAAAAGTTATTCAAGAGTTGGGCACACCAGCTCTGGAGTGCCACAGGGCTCTGTCCTGGGTCCCCTTCTCTTCAGTATTTTTCTTAACGACATATTCAACACTTGCGCTCATGTTCAGCTGCACGCCTACGCCGATGATGTGCAACTCTACGTCTCAAACCGTTTTAATATGCTACAGGACTTATCTGCAAAGCTCAATGAGGATTTGCGTTCAATTCTTGAGTGGTCAACTGCAAACCAGCTGCTCCTTAACCCTCTGAAATCCTTTGTACTCCCTATATACAAAGATAAATTCCATCTCCCCGATTTTCCTCACATTTACATTGGATCAGCAAACCTTCAGTTGGTCGACAAGGTAAGAAACCTTGGCTTTGTTATTAATTCTAAATTAACTTGTGACGATCATGTCAATGTAGTAGTGGGAAAAATATATTATACCCTGCGTTGCCTTAGGCTATCTTCCCATTATGTACCCTCCGACACGAAAAGGAAGCTTGTCGCCAGCCTTATTGTTCCCCTTATAACTTACTTCGAAGTCGTTTATAGTAAACTTGATTATTTCTCCCTTCACAAACTTGATGTAGGTTTTAACCATGCTATCCGTTATGTACATGGATTGAAGAAGTTCGATCATATATCGACTTTTAGAAACTCAATACTTGGATGTGGGCTACCTAACTTCATTCAAGCTCGAAATTGTATTTTTATGTTCAAGTTGCTAGTTTATAAAAAACCAGAATATCTTTACGATAAGCTAAGGTTTTCCATAAGCAGACGGTCAACTAATTTAATTCTGCCGAAGTTCAATTACTTAAGCTCTTCTAGGCTTTTCTTTATAAACGGTGTTAGACTCTGGAACTCCATTCCTCAATCTATAAGGAATTCTTTGCGGGAAAATAATTTTAAACAACTTATTTTTGATTTTTTCACTAACGGTCATGCATCATGAGGTGGCTATAATTTTCTATCTATGTTATTAAGTTATTTTGCTTTTATATTTAAATTATTCTGTTTTTATATTTTTTTCATAATTTTTGCTTTTATTCCTTTAAGTTTTTCTTTTCATTGTATTTTATTTTACATATATTGTTTTAAAATATTCGTTACTTTAATATAATTTTTCTGCTTGTATTGCGTGATAAAAGACTTAGTCTTAATACGCTAATGTTACTAAGTAATTATTATTAAATAAATTGAAATTGAAATTGAATGCTTGTTTGGAACTTTGGTAGAGACCAAGTCCGTCTATGCCTACATCTATTGAAATTTGATCCAAATCTAGCAAAAAGTTAAATTCTTCAAAACTAAAATTATATTGTATTCCTAAATATAACAATTCACCCACGGAAAGAACTCGTATATAAACCTGTTCCCTACTTGTATTCAAAACTGTCCTGGCATCCAAGGGAAGTCCCTTAATTCCTGCCTTGTCCAAAGAATGTAAGAGGTCCGTGAGGCTAACTTGTGTCGTGTTTTGTCGGATGGCCCATCCTTTCAAAGCATTACGGACGTTATCCGCGAGATCAAACGTACCTTCTACGCTATCCACCGCCTCGTCGTCATTAAATAAAAACCTCTCGTTATCGCTATCATAGTTATCAAAATCTAAATTATAAATTGCTCCCGTACTGGTGGATGGCGCGTCATCGCTTGCCACTCTAGAGGTGAGTGCCTCCCTACTTGTTGAAGGAATATCATCGCTATCTAAATTCGATTCATCTAATTTTCTAAACTTTGCTTTTACCTCCTCAAAATATGCCTTTTCTTTGCTCATAAGGTTAGAAAATGTACGCTTATTCATATTTGTGTTTAGTTGTAATAATAGTAATAATTGAAATAATAATAAAAATATTAGTAATAATAATAATAATAATACCTATAGTAATAATGATCCTAATAAAAATAATAATAATAATAATAATAATAATAATAATAATAATAATAATAATAATAATAGTGTAGAAGTGTTGTTGGTGTCCCAGAAATCAGCTGCAAATAGAAAACCGAAACAAAGTTAAATTAAGCCTACAAATAAAAATACAACTTAAAAAATCTGAAGGCAAACGCAAGTCGAATTAAAGCACATGCGCATATATAATATAATCAGGTTTGATGATTTTTGTAATTTTTTTGAATTTTTTTTTTTAGAAAATCGAGTTTTTACTAGTATACGTTTAGTCCGTTTCAGACTAGTTCCATAGCAGTAAAAAATTCTAGTTGTATTCTAGTATATTGTCCCACTCCGCTACTTGGCCTATTCGGTTACTATTTTATATTCGGCTCCCGGCTTAGGCTGAGGAGCCGAATAACCGAAACCGAACAACAGGTTTTTTCAATAACAAAAACTGTTACTGGAATTTACGAATTTTTGATTTTTTATATGGAAAGGACAGAAATTACTTCCAGTAAAATTTTTTTTGTTAACTTATGCTGATTATTTAAAATGCAAGTATGTCGTTCAATGCATTTAAAGTGTCATTAGTTTCGTTTATCGCTATGCGAAAGGAATGCAACTAGCAAGCTGTTTGTATTTTTGTAAGGTGTTTTGTTTATTCAAGAAACAATAAAAATGAAATGTTATGTAATAAAAAAGTCGCAAACTTTCGGAATCGGCTTCGGCCAAAAAATTCAAACTAGTATATATAGACCAGCACCTGGTTTCTGTAACTTTTTAACGAAATTCATTATTGTCGTTAACATCGATTTTAACAAATTTTGTACAGAAAATTGTGTCAAAATTGACGATTTTTATGTAACGAACTTCGTTAAAAAATTACAGAAACCGGATCTCTTAAATTTTACATAACAATCATAATCCATATCCATGACTTATTTTATTTTAGTGATTAATTTATTCATATTGGGGACCTTAATCAGAAATTAATAATGAATTAATTCAAATAATATAATAATAATCAAAAATAATCATGATTAATAGCCATTAGAAAAATAATCAATAATAATTGAAAAAATCGTCTATCTTTTTTAATTAAAACAATCAAGTAATAAAAGCATTGAATTTTAACTTAATTTAAAATAAATTTAGCAATAGAATAATTTAAATTAATTATTTTCAATTACACTACTCGACAAATTTTGATCAACTTTAGTCTCCAAGAATAAAATAGACCTTTCCGAAAGTAAAATTTTCTCCTGATCCAATATCACTTTCATTTTGCTGAGGTAGATATAGATTCCGAGATATCGGTGAAAATATCAAAATTACTAATTTCGCAAAACACTACTTCATATAATTACGTCAAAAATTTGTATTTTTCATTTTACCGATTTAAACTGTTGAATTATACATTATACTAATTCCCTTAAACATTTTTTGCCTTTATCTCTTATCTTCAGTAATTTGGCCACTGTGCCAAAAAACGTTCCAAAAAATTTAAAAAAAATAAACGAATTTTTTTTTACAAAATTTCAGTTTTAACCACTTAAAAATCAGAAAAATTCTATGGACGAAAAAAATTTAGCCCTCCTATGTTGTAGCTAATTTAATTACGAAAGTTTTAAGCACGCCAGTACAACATTTTATTGAAAGTCATCAATCAAAAATTTTCTATTAATACCCGACAAGTTTTCGAAATTTTCCATATACTTGCCATTTGAGAGATGATCCCTACATAGAATTTTATGCTGATTCCAAAAATCATTTGTTTAAAAGTAGAACCGTTTTTTAGATATCTTTAAATTTCTGTTTTTGAGATAAGGGAAAATTGGATTTACTGATCTGTTAATATTTTCGCTATTAAGAACCTTCTCGATTTTTATGACATTTGATTTGGTTGTGAGGAGTTGAAATACCCTTTTAACCAATGCAAAAATAATCCAAATCGACATTAAGGTGATTGAGTTATTACAAAAAAAAAAAAAAAATTATTTCTTCATCCACATTTTCAATTCTTTTTCGACCATTTTAACTTATCTCCAAAACACAAATTTCAAAATATCTCGAAATCTATTCTACTTTTAAACCAAATGATTACATTTTTGGAATCAGCAAAAAATTCTACATATGTATCAAATATCGAGGATATGGAAATTTCGGAAAATTTCTTGGGTAAAAACAGCTTATGAAGTCGAGAGCACATCACAATTTTGTACTGGTATTGAATTTCCTACAACATAGGATGGCTAAATTTTTTTCGTCCGTGCACTTTTCCTGATTTTAAAGTGGTTAAATCTGAATTTTTGTAAAAATTTGGTTGTTTTTTTTTTTTCAAAAATTTTTCAACGTTTTTTGCAATACCTATAAAGATGAGGGCAATAAATGTTTGAGGAAATTAGTATAATGTATAATTCAACAGTTTAAACCGAAAAAAGTACCTATATGAAGTATTTATTTGCAAAATTGGGAATTTTCATATTTGCAGCGATATCTGGGGAACTAGATCTGCCACAGAAATGGATGTGATATTCGGAATCAGGAGAATATTTTACATTAAGAAAATGTACTTTCATTCTTGGAGATTTTCTTGTCGAGTAGTGTTATTAGCATAATAATCTGAAATTTTTATGTTAATAATACATTTACAATTAATTGATCTTTAACAATTTTCTGAGGACGACACAATATAATTCAGTCATTAAAATTTTTAATCATCATTTAACAAGTCTGATATACCTAGACTTGGTTTTAGTGTCACCATAATATACAAATGTATTATACACATTTTTCATTTTATATTCAGAAAGTTACAATTTATATTGAGAATTTCATTTCATGTTCACACAATTACAATTCATGTTCAGAACGTCCATTTGATATTCAGAAATTTACAATTCATATTCATATGCAATTTTTTAATATGAAATATTTTAATATGAAGTTGCCTTTCTGAATATGAATGGTAATTTTCTGAAATCAAGTGGAAGTTCTGAATATGAATTGCAATTTTCTGAATATAAATTGTACCTTTCTGAATATAAATTGTAAAAGGCGCCTGACTAAAATCATTATATATGCGCTTTTGCATTTGCATATATATGGGGCTCTTTACATGGTATGGCGTTTGTCAAAGTGAGTTCAGAGTAGTGTACCTGTCACAATATATATAGAGGAGTTCCAAACCAAAAAGCAAGAAGTTGGTTTTTTTTTCTTGTGCATTTTATGGGGATTGCCAAAGTCTGGTTGTTGTTGTGTCACCATAATATTACAAATGTATATACCTTTATGCATTTGCATGTTATGCTGGTTGCTAAAATAAATGCAGAATAGTATACATGTCACAATACCTTACATATGAGGAGCTCCAACCAAGCAGCAACAATTGTAGACTAAGGGCCACTTGCATAAAAGCCGATAACGCCTAATCGTTGATTAACTTAACAGCTAACCATACAAAATACGTCAATTAAACTCCGGTTAGTCGTTATCACCTTTTATGCAAGCGGCCCTAAATCACTGTGTACTTAATGCGTTTCGGTTAGGAGCTCCTCAAAAGCATATATGTACGCTGGTAAGGCACACTGTTCTGAACTCACTTTTTCATATACATTTGCATCGCATATACAATTGAGGAGCTCCTAACCGAAACGCATTAAGTACACAGTGATTTAGTCTACAATTGTTGCTGCTTGGTTGGAGCTCCTCATATGTAAGGTATTGTGACATGTATACTATTCTGCATTTATTTTAGCAACCAGCATAACATGCAAATGCATAAAGGTATATACATTTGTAATATTATGATGACACAACAACAACCAGACTTTGGCAATCAGCATAATATACAGGTGCACAAGAAAAAAAACCAACGGTATTTGTTTCCTTTAGGGGTCAACTGCTAATAAATTACATAGCTAAAATTATATGAGATAGCTCAAAAGACGGGTTTTGGCCTAAGGATCACGAATCCGGAAGCGCTTTTTTAATTTTTTGTTTTAGTGAAAAGTTATGGTCAACAAACCGTACGTTTTTACAAATTACAGCAAAAAAATGAAAACTTTGATAGCAAATATCTCTTCAAAGAAGCAAAATATTAAAAAGGCGCTTCCGGATTCGTGATATTGAGGCCCAGCCCCGTCTTTTGAGCTATCTCATATAATTATAGCTAATTTATTAGCAGTTGACCCTTAAAGGAAACAAATACCAAACCAACTTCTGACCATACAAACTCCGATCATGGCCAGGTACACACTCATTTCAATTTGTTAACTTACCAAATTATTATTGTTGTTGTTGTTGTTGCAACAAGGTGTAGTAAATAAATATTTAGAAATTATTGTCCGCCGTAGTTGCTATTGGTTGATTTGTTCTTGAGTTGCTGGAAAATATAAAGAAGATTAATTAATTAAATAAAAAAATATATACATAAAAATTTATATGTATACCCTTGTAAATTTTCATAGTATGTCTGGAGTTTTTCAAAGTGAGTTTGAAATAGTGCACCTGACCATTGCCTGTCTAGACCAATTCACTGCAACTATACTTAATGCGTTTCGGTTTGGATCTCCTCAAATATATATGCGGCCATGGTCAAGAGTAAACATACAAATGTATGTACACTTTTCTGAACTGACTTTAGCAAACGCCTTAATATGCGAATGCCCAAGGGCCTGGACATACATTTGTGTGTCTGGTTATACTATAAAAAACTCCAGACCATGGTATGGTACACTTTTTTAAACTCACTTTGGCAAACACAATAATATTCAAAAAGGCACAAGCGAATATATATTTGTACATTATAGTGAAACTATAGCCAACTCAAAGCCATTATAGCCAGACACTATTATGAACTCACTTTGGATATGTTACCAAAATATACAAATATATATGTGCAAATGCTTACTATGACGTACCTGTGCCTTTTGGTTGTTCGCCTCAGTAAAGATATGCTGCAAAATAAAGAAATATATTAATATAATTTAAAATAAAATTTTAGTGCGATAAGATCCGCGCTTATCCAATGAAAATTCCTTCAGCCATGGCGCCGAGTATTGAATTTTGCGCTCATTATGACATCATCAAATGTCAATCGTCTGGTTGTCTCATTCGCACTTATTGTCTCATTCGCACAACTCTGAAAAATTTCCCAAAAAAATGTGTTGGTATTAGTGTTCTTATCGATAAAATAGAGATGGTGTTGGAATTCGATAAAAAAAAACTCGATTGCTGGATAGCCGTGGTTGGCAGGGCAGTATCCATCCAGTCCATAGACAATAAGGAGTAATTGGCATAGTACAACTAAGATATGAATCAGCTGTTCGACTTACAGCTGTGCTCACCTGATCGGGTTACCCTTATTGTAAGCCACTCAACGAAGGGTGTCATTCGTTAGGACCGAAATAAAAGTAGTAGTAGCTTGTGACAAATGTTTAATAACTTCATAAATAATAGAAACTATTTGCCGAAAATTATTTATTATAGCAACTAATTTGATCTGGAAATGTTTGTACAAAGATTTTACTTGTTTAGCGAAAATTTTTTCATATTTTCTAATACTTTCTAAAACTTTTAGCACTACGCAGAAAAGCAATCCTGTGGTTGATATTTCCATGACAACTCTCTTGTTCTTCTTTGTTTACATAAAACGCAACTTGCTAATTGTATAAATTTCTTTGAATATTTTTAATAAACAAGCATTTTTCTTACTTACAGCATATATTAGTAAAGTGCCCCACCATTTAAATGTGTTTTTTCATAGATGCCTGTGCTTATTTTCTTTTTGTACTTTGTGTGTGCGTGGCGTGCATATAAGGGAGTGTTCACATACTGCTACAAAGTTGCTTATATGGCGTTTCCACCAAACACACACAGCATCCTTTGGGTTTGGAATAATTGTCAACTGTTTCTGATGCGTGTTCCTCCTCCGAGGAGGAGGCTCCTCGTTGCTCGGGCGTGATAGATCGCGTAGCTTTGTTATGAATAATCATAGCAATTAAATAATTATTATTTTTACCTTGCATTAAACTCGAGGAAAAGCGACAACAAAGGCGACGTATTGCACCCTTGCTGTTACTATTGAGATTTATCACCACATTTTCCATTAAATAATGAATAAACCGACATATTTGTATAAAAAATCATTGTTTATTTAAATAAATAAATAAAGAAAATAAGTGAGTCCCATAACTCAAACATAAAAAAGTTACTACATATATACAAGAGAAATATGTCAAGCTGCTTGGAAATGTATTCGCTCTACTTGAACCATCAAAAGTAAGCATGTGACGCATTTCTTAGAAAAAATCTACTTATACTTGCTAGTTCAAGCGCATTTCTTCATACGTATGTATGTATGTTATAAAAATACAATACTTTTTCACAAAGGGTTTCTTTAAAAATCAAAGCAGCTTGTTTAGTTCACTGATATATACATACATTCTTTGTGTGGGAATATAACAATATGCAACAACAGCTAAAATGGACATAACCCTGTAAAACTGTCATTGATGGTTGGAGCAGGTCAAGCAGCTATGCTAACTACCTGCTCGCGTTCTTGTAGGAAAATAACGAAAATCTCTGTTGAAACAAGCGATTACCGCATAAGTGGTTATTGCTGTAATGACAGTTTTGGTTTTTTAGGTAGAGTTAAAGTGTTGTTGGCATGAAACATAATCGAAAACAAAAATATAAATTATAAAAAAGTAAAAAAAAATCCAAAAGTGTTCGGTAAATTAAAAAGAATTTTTTTTATATAATAAAAAAGCATTTTAAAATAAAAGGAAAACGGCGTTGTAAATTAAACAAAAAAACATTGCGTTGTAAAATAAAATGTATATAAGATCAAAAATAAAAAGCAGGAATCTTTACCAATAAACACACATTTTTTATAATACCCGTTTTGGTCCGTTAGGGATACAATTTTTTCTAAAAACAAATATTTAAAAAATATTAAGTATACATGTAGAACATTTCTTAAATAGCTTTTTGCTTTAATTTACACCATATAAACTTAAATGGTTAAATAACAATACTTAAAAATAAATGGGTTTATATGTATACATATATATTTTTTTACTAAACTCAAACTGTATAAAGCTAAAAAAATTATGAATGGCATAATATCTAATATCTGAATTTATGCACAATAATTGCCCATAAAGAACTTAACAAGAATTATTGAAAGAATATTTTCTCATATTTAAAACTTAGTCACTTTATACACTCACCTTGGCATTTCTGTTTCTGCATGAAAAGGGTATCGCGGGACTCCTAATCCGCATCCTAAAATACAGAAATGGTCGGGCATTTCTGGAAACGAACAACTTTATTAGATACATGTCTTATTTTCTAAAATTGTTATTACCACACACTATTTTTTTCCACTTTAACTCGGCAAAAATATCTGAAAGACGGAAAAATGTTGTTCTTTGTAAATAAATTAAATTATTAGCCGAAATTGTATTATAAAATTAAATATTAAAATAAACTTTTTTGAAACGACTCACTTTATCAACTGCTTCGTTTGAACTAACAGTTGTGTATACATACACATATGTACGTATATATTTACGCGCAGGGTTGCATTTCACGTCTGCAATGTATTTCAAAATATTCTTATTCATAAAATATGTAAATATATTTAAATCATTTCATTTATCATCAAAATAAATATTGAAATGTATAAAAACTGCAAAATATATTTGATATTCAAATAGTTATAGTTCATATAATTGAAATGACATTATTTTTCATAAAAAAACAATAAATTTTATCCAAATCACAAAATTTGTTTAGTTCATAGGCATACATTTTGTTCTACATTTCCATACTAAATTGCTTTAAAAATATACCTACACAGCAACCCTGTATGGAGATTTCACTCCATTTCTTCTTGGAAATTTCAACCCTGGGCCTCGGGTTGCTGTGTTAGTTAAGCTAGTTTGACATTGTCTACAGTGTCAAAATTGGGTGTATTAGAAAGAGAGAGAAATAAGGATAACTTACTTGTAGACCTGTACTATGGTAATTGGTTTCACAGTTAGTGCATCAAAATGGTGCCCAGCGCGCTACTTGGGCTTGGTCCTTCTGACCGAGCAGCACGGCAACCAACCAACCAACCCGTGTAACTTTTCCTTATTTTCTGTGGTGCACATATGTGTACCTCAGGTCTAAACATTAGTTTTGTGTAATGCATGGCCGATTTTCAGTTTCAACATGGACGACCGAGAAATTGAAGCTTTATTGAATGACAGCGACTTGGACTTTTCTGGAGATAGCGATGATAAGTACCTACTAGACCGGGTCGACAAAAAAGTTTGCAATAAAAAGTCGTGAAAAAAAATCGATTTTGGCTGTTTTTAGGACTCTCTCAGGATGAAATTCGTGGGCCAGACATTTCAGAGGATGTACTTGTTTTGGGTGCGATTGGCTTATGCGACAGGCTAATTGCTTACTACCGGTGTGATATGCGAACAAATAAATGAACAGCTAGAACTTTCTGTCATTTCCTTGACCTGATTGCCATCAGTTCTTGGATTATGTACAGGCGTTGCTGTGCTGAAGAAGACATCCAACGCAAGGACAAACTAGAACTACTCCCATACAGAATTAATCTGGCCAAAGCGATGATGAACTATGAAGGCGGAAGGAAGAGTTGAACTTCCTGGAACTAATTCTCGTTCCATCATCAGTGCCTCGAAAAGATTCCGTTCGAATGTTACAGGCGACGGATTAGACTATACCAATCAGCTTCTTGCAAAGAAACGCCACCCGATTATTCCACAGCCACAAACCGAAACCACACTGGACAATGTGGGCAATCAGCCGAGATTCGTAGAAAATAACTTCGCCTCAAAATGTCGCCAGCAAAAGTGCTCTTCACGCTGCCGCACCTTTTGTGTAAAATGTATATCTACCTATGTATTTTAAAAAATACCTGTTTTGAAGACTATCACACCGTGAGAAATCTTAGCTCGAATTAACATAACTGAGACCTGAAGTACACGTATGTGCACCCGATTGTTTCCATACTTACAAATAAGAATTTTGTTATTTTTGAAAACATTTGTTTTTTTTTATACCTCTACAACTACAAAAAACAAAAAAAAAACGTTAAAACCATGTTTGGATCATGCTCGGGTCTGAAGAGGTTAACCTCACACTGTATCCAGACCTAAGCTGTGCCAAGGTGACTCTTGTCTCCCTTGGTAAGGTGCGTTCTTCTTCAGCAATATCCGGTGGAGGACTGTTCAGAACGGGATTCACAGGTAGAGATCTGACAAAAGTGTCTACCGACTCCGTGTGGATGTCGGTTAGAGCCCGCTTATGATTCTGCAGATCAAACGGCAAGGTAATATGATGCCGGATCTCATCATAATGCTTACGGAGATGTTTCCTTATGTATCTCGGGGGCGGATCTGTGTCCAAAAGATGACGGTTTGGATGTGTTGGCTTGTGGTAGTTCAGAAGGAATTGCCTGCTCAGCATTTCCGCGTGCTCTTTTACATTGAGCAGTTTTGCCTCCTGATGGAGGTGAGGCTCGGAAGACATGAAGAGACATACGGTAGCAGTTCTGATGGCAGTATTTTGGCAGACTTGTAACTTCGTCCAGTTGGTGTTATGTACATTAGGCGACCATATGGGCGCAGCATAGTCAAAGACTGGTCGGCCAATTGCCTTATATGTAGTCAGCAACGTTTCTTTGCCTTTTCCCCAAGTACTGCCGGCAAGTGACTTGAGGATCTTGTTGCGACCACGTACCTTTGCAGACACATGACCAGCAGATGAGAAAGTATTTTCCAGTGTCACCCCTAATAACTTTGGGTGGCTGACAGTTGGTAGCTTAGTGCCATCAACGAAAATGTCTAATTCATTTCTCACCTGGTGCGTCCATGTCGTGAAAAGCGTCGCCGTGGATTTAGTCGGAGATATAGTCAGATCTCGCTCAGTGAAAAACCTGGAAAGGTCCAGACTAATATAATCCTGCAGACACAGTTACAGGAATCGGAAATACTGAAGGTGTATAAGGCATTCAATTTTCTTAATATTTTGTAAGGTTTACGTGGTTTACGTCGATATATAGGAAGAAATTGTTCAAAGACTGAAAAATTCGCAATTTCATGTGCTGCGGAAAAAATTTATTTTCATTTGTTAATTGTCAGAACAGCTGTTCTGCTTGAGAATTTCTGCTGGCTCCTGTTCGGCGAAAAACTAGCAGAAGAGAGATAAAAATAACAGAAATGAGATTTTGACAGCTTTTTACAAGACTCTCTTCTGCTGACAGTTCTTTGCTGGAGATTTCAAGAAACAAAGCTTGTATCATAAAAATAGTGCTCCAATTAACATTGCGGTGTCCTAGGGCTGGACCAGCTACTCCAACCTTCAGAGTACTTTGCAATGTACTCCAATGTTGCTACTCCTACCCACTAAACAAATAATTTCGACTTTTTTCCGAAGTCTTTACGTTGCGTCGAAAGCATTGTGTATCAGTACAAGTTTGGAATCTTCTGCATAGACGTCAAATTTTGAAAGTGAGTTTAACACCTGATGATCAGAGTTGCTTTTTTGGAAAATAGTATCATTTAGCGCCGAGTTGCATTCGATTGCGTGAAAAAATTAGTAGTAAATAAAGGGGTAATAGTTTTCTAAGGGCGAATTTCTCGACTTCCTGTTAACGTCAAAGTTCACTGTCAATTCACTGTCAGTTTAACAGCCAGTTAATTTGCCCTTTATTTAACAGGAGGATGAACTGCCCGATAAAATTTAAAGTGAGCGTTAAGCTGACGGCTAGTTGAGAAATTGGCCCTAAATTTATAAAAGAAGGTGAAAAATAATGGTTGAAAACTGGTTTTCATTAGGTAAAATTTTGATAATTTCGGTAATTGCGGTAATTGTCTACTTTAGCTGTCAACTGCTAATATATTAGCTAAAATTATGGAAGGGGGCTAGAAAGATGGGGTTTGGCCTCAGGATCACGAATCCGGAAGCAATTTTTTAATTTTTGGTTTCAGTGAAAAGTTATGGTCAAAAAACCGAAAATTGACCCGGGTTCGATACCAAAATTGGGCCGGAATCCATGGTATTTATGTGCGGAACATCTTTCTGAGCCCTTATAACCTGGGCTACGCCATCCCAAGTCCGGGGTGTTGCCTGAACCGTGCCACGGTACTTTTGGACATTTTTAGGCGCAGTCTAATGTAAATACAACAACCACATGAAAACTTGAAACTTGGATTGCAAATATCTCCTCAGAGAAGCAAAATATTAAAAAAGCGCTTCCGGATTCGTGATACTGAGGCCAAACTCCGCCTTTTGAGGGCCCCATAATTTTAGCTAATTTATTAGCAGTTGACAGCTAAAGTAGACAATTACCAAATAAGCAACCGAATCTTGATAAAGTCGATGAAATTTGACACCTTTTGACCTGATGAAAACCAGCCTTAAGAGTTGTAATTTATAAAATTTATTTTACATTTTGAACTTGTAGCACTCTCTTTTCAGAAATTATTTGGTACTTCTTAGAATTTGTAAATATTTAAAAACGTACTGCAAAAGGCAACAAAAAAATGAAAACTGCTAACAACATTTCACGACAGGCCAATTGCATTATGCTGGCGAAATTCCACGGCTTTAATGTTGGTATGTACTTGGTTTAGAAATTAAAAACAATCTACCTATCTAAAAAAATTGTGTTCTCATTTTCTGGTTTGTTATTTCGAACATTAAAGATTTTCCTGTAAAATAAATAAAATTTAATCGTTTTAAATTTTGTAGTTTTTGAAAAATATAATAAAAGTGTAAGCTGAAAGATTCGCTTAAAAATTTCCCTACAAATTGGAATGAAAAAATTGTGCAACACAGCAACACTTTTTTGCAAACAAGAACCCTGTCTCACTGTTTTACGGCCCTGCACAAAACCCTGGTTTGCAGAAACCACAATAGCAACCCAGATTTTTGACATGGATGTGTGTTTTGATTGACGTTGAAGTGTGTTTTGACATTTCTGTCAAAGCTACATTTCACACTTTATGTTATACACAATTGTCGAAAGATTTTTCCGAAATCGAAACCGATATGTTTTCGAAGTTCCTAAGAAATTTGTATGAGACTTCGGTACGAATTTTTCGAAACAAATTCGGTAGTTGAAAATAAAAACATTTAAAATTTGAAAAGGTTTTGGCAGGTACCGATTCCTGTGCATACTTGTACTCAATTGCTATCCACTCAGCTACAGAGTACAATTAAATTCTTTGGGCAATAGTCAATAGCTTTCATTTCATAACTTTTTTTTGTATCTGATGCATACATTTTTTGTTACACTTTTATTTAACGAAATGATTACGAATTATTTAAGTAGAGTCGAAATTATGTCAATTTTCTTCAGAAAAGTCTGATATCCGACTATTTCGGAAGTCTTGGTTTGGTGGGTAGGAGCATGGTATAAAAAAGAAGGTAAAGCCGCTGTCAAAAATTCGTTGTCAATCTAGTCATTTCCTTTGATGTCAACAGATAGCATAGCGTTGCCCAATCACATATATTTACAAAAGGGTATTTTGAAAAAATAAATTGGGCATATTCAAATAAAATTTGTTTGTGTACTTATTTTTTAATTTTTTTGTTTGAAGGTACTCATCGAATTTTTTCCAAGCCGAAACGATTCGGAAAGCTCAAGTAGAGAGGATTGGTTATTGAAGCATAGTTCTTAGCTTTATATCTGCATTTTTAAATTGATTGTAAAATAAAAATCAAGCCCAAGGCTGATTTACATGGGTTGATTTGCTATTCCGTTTTTGTCGTTTCACCGTTTAAATAGCCATTCGATTTGCTGGTTGATTTTCTCGTCGATTTTGGTCGAAGTACTATTATCACGGTGGAACGAAAAAAATCCAATAGCAAATCGACCAGTGTAAATCAGCTTTAAACCCTGCAAAAATCGTTGGATTATGTGTTCCAATTTTTTGATATTGGATAGTAATCCTTGGTATACCTCATCGAAACACCTTCAGCTTTTTGAAAACCGATCATTGTGATGAAAATCACGACACTATAGCAATGTACGCTGACTGTAGGTACTCCATGGAGTAGCAGAAACAAAGCGAGGGTTGGGGTAGGTGGTCCAGTCCTAGGACATTGCAATGTTATTTGGAGTACTCTGATGCTCTAATTGTAGTTCTCTTAGGATAGAAAATAGAATACTCTCGATTTTCGCAGGGAAGGTGAAAGAATGGAAACAAAATACATACAGCATTTTCAGCTATTTTAGTAACATTTTTTTATTAACTCATACAAATTAAAATTTTATTTAAATTTTTTATTTAAAAGGCCTTTTATTTAACGATTTTGTGGTGGTGGTTTTTAAAAAAAAAACTATTGGTGGTTGTTATTGTTGTAGCGCGCTTTATTCCAGCAAACATTTAGGTTAGAGAACGATTAGAAGACGATTCGAATTCTAATGACCTTCTCTAGGGTAGCGGGTTAGAGAGCGATTTGAGAAACTGTCGAGAGGGGACTTATTTCTCGATATAGAGAAAAAGGTTCGATTTTTAATCAAAATCTAATATATTTCTCTAATGCGATTCCAATATGCTCGAATTTGCGTTAGTTATCTAATCGTTCAAGGGTCGAAAAATAGCGTAGTTTTCTAACAATTTTCGCGACTCGACAACTACACCATTTTCTAATGTGCAAAACTAAAATTTCTCTAACGCTGGATTTTGTAACTGGGATAGCGATTTTGTTGTTGGTTGGCATTGTGGCAGCAGGCCTATACAATACACCTGGCGGTCCCGCTGTTGTTGTTGTTGTTGCTGGTTATTGCAGTGGGCCTATAACAGCTCCTGCTGTTTTCAAGGCTGGTTGTTGTGTTTATTGCGCTCTTGCTGCTAGAGTTGTTGCTTAGTTGCTCTAGTTAGTTGGTATTATTGCAGCGGGCGGTTGCTACGCTCTTGCAGTTTTGTAGCACATTTTTGGCTCCGCAGTTCTTCCAGCGCGTTTATGCTGCAGCTCTGTTTTGTTGGATCTATTGCAGTTGCAAGCGCTGTTGTTGCAGCAAGCGCTGTTGCTGTGGTTACCACTATTGTTTTTTGTTGGTGCAGTATGTCTTTAAGACTGCGTCTTTTCGCAGTTGTTGTTGTCCGCGCTGGTGTTGCTAGGTCGTTGCTTGTCCGTTGTTGTTGCTACAGCGCTTGCACAGTGCTTCGTGTTTGATTTTTTATTTTTCCACCACAGATAAAAACTGTTTTGAAAATTCTTTTTATTTGTCAATATTTATTTGTATATGACAGAAAATGAAGGATTTTCGACACGAATAATTGGTAGCATGAAATGTCATGATCTCTTTAAATGTCAGGTGGTGAGCAACAACAACGAATTATTGACGGTGGCACTACCTTCTATTTGTACTATGGGTAGGAGTATATACTTCCAGAGCGATAGTGTCGTGATTTTCGTTGATAAGGCACGAGCAATGATCGACTTTCAAAAAGCTGAAGGTGATGGCCCAAAGCACGCTTGCTTTGCTTGCCTTGCTTACCTAGGCTTGCCTTTCTTTTCTTTGAAAGCTTATATGGCCAAATAGGAGTTTCAAAAGCTGTCAGAAATACAGGATGAGACAAACAAGACAAATAGTGAAGCGTGTAAAGCGCTGTCAAATAGAAATGTGGGCTATTGACGCTTTGAAGCGCTTCAAGCAAGCAAAGTAAGGCTGCCGCTGGGCCAGCTTTCACATATTTCAGTAGAGCTCAAACGAATTTTGCCCAGCAAACCAAGCGGGCATTGCGCCATCAGTTAAAGGTGGTCCGATGATGTATGCAAAGGATTACTATTGGAGTACTCCAATATCAAAAAATTGGAGCACATAATCCAACGATTTTTGCAGGGATAGTATGCGGTACGTAAGTTCAATCAATTTTTCTTCCATTTTTCGGTTCCAATTTATGATTTTATTTTTTTTTCATTTTATTATAGATGTGGACAATGTTACAAATTTTGTCGCGCTTGCGAAAAAATATCCCTCAATGAACGAGGAAATATACAAAGAAAAATCAGTAAAACTTGATCAAGTCTCTGCGTTAACGCGCGTTGAAAAGCGTTATGAGACAGGTTGCATTGAACTATGTAATTTTATCTCAGCTGTTAAAAATGAAATGTCAGGCAACGCGACACTAAAGCCGTTTCTGTTTTCAGCGTTAAGCCAAGAACTCTCATCAAAGTCGTGAAATTTCACCGGCAACATGCTTGTCGTGAAATGTTGCTAGCCTTTTTTAATTCTTAAATTACCTACCTTGTTTTCTCTCCCCCAAAATAATTTATATTTGCTTGTATGTATGTTTATTCTGTTGTCAAACGTATGTACATAGGAAATTGGCGATATGATTTAGAAGCTTCGCCTACCGTTGTTCTCATGCACACCCTAGGTGTAAAAGTAGGTCGCCTCCCAGTTGGTGCACCCTGGGTAAGGCTAAATGACCTACATAGCCTACACGGCTAGTTTCTTGTATTGCCGGTTCTACGAGAACGGTACCAGTACTTGTGCTGTACCCATCGTGCCGAAACGACCCGGGCCGTTTTCTTATATCGACCCGGCCAAGAGCAATACACTCGGGGTGACCCTGTCTGACATTTAGGCAGGGCTACACCTCGCTACAACAACAACAACAACATCGGTCAGCCTAAAGTCCCGTTTACATGGCTCGATTTTTCATTCAATTTCATGTTGATTCTTGAAATTGACTCGTGTCAACGGGTCTTGCAAACTTGCATGCAACAAAGTTGATAGCCACCCGACTTTTGAAAAAAATTAAAATTTTGTAAATAAAATAAATTTAAATTTTCATGTCATTAAAAAAAATGTTTCTATAAGAAATTCAGTACCCTGCTAACCAAACCCAAGGAAAATCCTGGATAATTCCTAAGTCGCGCTATCCTAAATCGAGGATAGATGAATGGATAGTTTTGTATGGGCCGCGTGCAGATTGGACCCACTTTTTATCGATTATTTCGTGTACGTGTGATAGCGCTGCTCACTCGCACTCATTTAGAAACGCCATAAGAAAATAATATAGCTGCACTCCTCTAAAAAATTTCCCTTTGCATTTGAACAGTGTTGCCAGATCTGAAATTTAAAATGCCCACAAAATACCCCAAATTTTCTCCAAAATGCCCAAAAAATACCCAATATTTTCTCCAAAATGCCCAAAATAAATGACACACGTTTGGTTTTTTTTAATCTTGTTTTAATGAAAAATAAGACATAATTTAGAAAAACATAATGGCACTATGCATTTTTCTGTTTTTTCTTGTTAAGTGCAAGAAAAATACATGGAAAAAAACGTATTGTCATGAGCACATACATGTAATTCTAAAATTTACATCAAATTGTTTCCCGACTTTAGTTATAGTTACATCAAATTAAATGTAATTAAATGTTATTTCTTTTGATGTAAAGCTACATTTACACTGCACCAAATGCGTCACTTTGGCCAAGTTTTTTCAAGACCGTTCATCCGCATATTGAATTTGATCACCAAATCAGGTCAAATTAAATCAAAGTCGTCTAATTTGGCAAACAAATTCATTCTGCGGACAAACATTCTCTAAATAACTTCGCCAAAAGCGACGCATTTGGTGCAGTGTAAATGTAGCTTAAAATAACTAAAGAAATCCACGCACAATACGCGAAAAAATTCAACTTTACAACTTAAAACTGATTTCATGTAGTTTTTTGGTACAATTTGTATGTACTTCTAAAATTGAAAAATTTACATCAAAATGTTTCTCGATTTTAATCCTATTTACACCAAAGGAAAGGTAATTAAATAACGTTAATATTGATGTAAAATAGCAATCCAAATCGAGATACCATATATGAAAAAAATTATACTTTCTTACTACTTAGAAAATTTCATAAAATTTTTTATACACATACTTATATGTATTTCTAAAATTCAAAAATTTTCACCAAAATGTTTCTCGATTTTAGTTCCATTTACATCAAATGAAAGGTAATTAAATAACGTTACTTTTAATGTAAAATAGCAATCCAATTCGAGATACCAAATATGAAAAAAATTATACTTTCTTACAACTTAGAAAATTTCATGAAATTTTTTAACACAATTTATATGTACATCTAAAAATCAAAAATTTACATCAAATTATCAAATTGATTTTAACCATAGCTACATCAAGGGAAAGGTAATTGGATAACCTTTACTTTGATGTAAAACAGCAATACAAAACGACATGCTATATGTGAAATAAATTCAACTTTCTTACAACTTAGAAAATTTCATGAAATTTTTTAACACAATTTATATGTACATTTAAAAATCAAAAATTTACATCAAATTATCAAATTGATTTTAACCATAGCTACATCAAGGGAAAGGTAATTGGATAACCTTTACTTTGATGTAAAACAGCAATACAAATCGACATGCTATATGTGAAATAAATTCAACTTTCTTACAACTTAGAAAATTTCATGAAATTTTTTAACACAATTTATATGTACATCTAAAAATCAAAAATTTACATCAAATTATCAAATTGATTTTAACCATAGCTACATCAAGGGAAAGGTAATTGGATAACCTTTACTTTGATGTAAAACAGCAATACAAATCGACATGCTATATGTGAAATAAATTCAACTTTCTTACAACTTAGAAAATTTCATGAAATTTTTTAACACAATTTATATGTACATCTAAAAATCAAAAATTTACATCAAATTATCAAATTGATTTTATCCATAGCTACATCAAGGGAAAGGTAATTGGATAACCTTTACTTTGATGTAAAACAGCAATACAAATCGACATGCTATATGTGAAATAAATTCAACTTTCTTACAACTTAGAAAATTTCATGAAATTTTTTAACACAATTTTGTTATGGTTTGCCTTCGATTAAGTCATTTTTGGTTTAGGGTGATTGGGCATTACTCGCGGGTTTTAGTTGACAGTTTAGATTCACGCTCCGGGTTGACGTTTTATCGATAGTTTCCATGAGTGGTCTGGTTGTTCCCAGGTGGCAGCACCAATATTTCCATAGAATGGAAAAATGTACCAATAACGGCAATTTCAATTTCCAGACAAACAAGTATTTGGTGTGTTCCTGTGGTGGCCAGAGTAAAATGGGGTAAAATTGTGTGTAAAATTGCGGATAACTGCGGGCGAACGTAAACGTGCCGGTACACGGGGGAATAAACCTACTGGTGTTTGCAATTTTAATGATTAAGTTTAACGCACCTGACGGGAAAAAGAGCACCAACGCAAGAATGTGTGCTAAATATGTACAATAAAATCTATCAACAATTATATAAAACAATCCATCGATTTTTTTTTTGGTAATTGCACAAATTTAACAAAACGCCGAATTGACCAGGGGGAGAGACGCATGGAATCCCGTCCTGATCCCTGATTTCCAAACGGGGCCATCACAGTTGGACCGAATTAGTCAACCAAGTTAAACCAAGGTATACATTTTGCCAGTACATGGCGACCATTTGATAGCCAATACATAAAAGAGTATGGGAGTTTATTTAAATAGCTGGTAAAGATTAGGAGATCCATGTGTCTGCTATCCCAAATCGAGCATTTTCGGGCGACTCGGGTCACCGAAGGAACACACCAATCACGTGGTTCTGACAGCAAAAATTTGCGCGCGCAAACGAAAGCGTGACTTAGGTTTCGAACCTAATAGCGATGGCAGTAGTTCTACTACCTACTCCACTCTGGCCCAAATCTACTACCTTTTTCCTCCCTATTTTTTGAAAAAAAACTATTCCAGAACAGGGCATAACGTAGGATAACATGGTTAATCATTTGACAATATAATTATTTTTCTTGAAATCATCAGAAGCAGATGATACCCTACTCAATTGAGTAGTAACTAAATTCATTGGTACCCCAAAACCATTACTTTCAACGAAAAGGCGGTAAACGGGTTTTCTTTCTTTACTTAGCTAAGCTTTTCATTTATTTTATTGGTAAAAAAAAAAAAAAAATAGGGTTATAATGATAACAATTTCGCGTTATATATTTTTTTTGTGACAAATAGTCTCAAAGACTATAAATATTCACTTACTAATATAAATACAATTTTTTTTGTATTCCTTGCCTACTACTTTTCGTTATGGGCCACAAAAAGGGAACTAATGAGGTCGAGCACCATATGGCAACCACCAATCAGGTTGCGCCACCTGGCAACAACCAGATCACCTCATGACAGGTAGCGGAACTTTTCCACTGCGCAGTCGCTGTTCATTGGAATTTTTCTGGATACTATAGCGGCGCCGACCGCATTCGGTTGAAACGTTTAAAATTTTGGTTGATCCTAAAACGTACGGACGTGTGCGGGCAAAAAAAAAAGAAAAAATTAAATTTTGCGAAAAAAAAGTGAATGTATAGTTGTAGTGAAAGATTTTCAGCATGCATTTTGTCATATATCATACAAATGTAGTTTTTCGATAGTGGATTTTAAAAGTAAAAAAAAAAAAAAAAATAAGTTAAAAGAAAAAAAAGGCGTCTCCTAGAAATCGAGTTTTGCTACATACAACAATCGTGTTCTGAGGTGGCGATATATTCAGGCGAATGGTCAAATAAGCTTGCTTCTTGTTTTACTGTGCTAAAACGTGGACACACAACATATAATCGATACGCCACATTTACAAGAACACGCTGGCATAGCGCCCAACAACGCGTCACGACCAAAGCGCAGCTATAAACGCGCCCTACTACGCCATACTGGGAATAAGCCTGCATTTGTTAGCAGCCCAACGCACCACCAACTGCAACAACTACCGGCCACAACGAGGCGTCAGCAACAAGTAGCGCAGCCAGCGCCTGCAAAAACAAGTAGCCCCACAACAACAACAGTGGGGTCGCCTGGCCAAAGGCCCACGGCATCGACAACAAGGCGCATATAAGCGCCAACAACGACAACAAGGCGCATATAAGCGCCAACAAAAACAACAGCGCGTAGCAAGCGCCAACACAACAACAACAATTATCAGTGGGGTCGCCTGGCCAAAGGCCCACTGCATCGACAACAAGGCGCATATAAGCGCCAACAACGACAACAAGGCGCATATAAGCGCCAACAAAAACAACAGCGCGTAGCAAGCGCCAACACAACAACAACAATTATCAGTGGGGTCGCCTGGTCAAAGGCCCACTGCAACGCGCAACAACCACAACTACCAGCCACAACAATTAGAAGCGCCAATAAGCGCCAACAGCAGCGCCAACAACAACAATTAACAGCAGCAGCAACCACAGTGAGGCCGCCTTAATATAGGCCCACTGCAACAACAACAGCGTGCAGGCAAGCGCTAACAACAACATCAGCGCGTAGCAAGGGACAACAACAACAAGGCTGATATAAGCGCCAATAACAACAACAACAGTGAGGCCGCCACATATAGGCCCACTGCAACAGTGAGGCCGCCTCGTATAGGCTCACTACAAGGGCAACAACAACAAGCGCTAGCAACAGCAAGCGCCAACAATATCAAATCGCGACAACAACAAGCGCTAACAGCAAACAAGCGCCAACACCACCGGCAACAACAACAACAGTGAGGCCGCCTTCATATAGGCCCACTGCAACAACACCAACAGCATTACCAACAACAGTGGGGTCGCCTTACAAAAGTCCCACTGCAACAACACCAACAACAACAGTGAGGCCGCCACATATAGGCCCACTGCAACGGCAACAACAACTACTAGTTACGACGACAACATCAGTGGGGCCGCCTTACAAAAGGCCCACTGCACCAGCAACGACAGCAACATAAGCGCGCAGCCAACGCGCAACAACAACAATTACCAGCATCAGCAACCACAGTGAGGCCGCCTTAATATAGGCCCACTGCAACAACAACCGCGCGCAGCCAACGCGCATATACAACAACACCGGCTAGAACAACAACAGGGGTCGCCACGTATAGGCCCCTGCACCATTGTAACAACAGCAAAAAGCGCAACTGAGCGCTAGAGACAACACACAGCAGCTCAAGCACAACCAATACAACACCACCATTGGCAACCAAGGTCTAATATAGGCCCGCTGCACCATTAGCAACCAACAACAACTATTCCGACCAACTACGTCCCGGTGAGTCCGTGCCAATTGGCACGTTAAATTAGAATTAGTTTTACTTTTTTTTAATTAAATAAAAGATAATAAAGTAGACATAAGAGGGAATTTCAACGTAACGTAAATAATAAGAACAAATAATGTTTTGAAGTAAAGAAAAGAAAATTAAATTAGATTTTGAATTAATTAAACTAAGAAAATAATTATATGGTAGGAAAAAAAATTTTACTTAAACATGTTAGGTACACCTAATTAATATAAACACAATAAAAGGGATTAACTAATGTAAAGTTAGGAAAAGGAAGAGGAAAAAGAAGGGAAATGAAAATATGAAAATAAAACTTAGGGCAAAACAATTATAATAATAATGATAAACAATGTAAAAGGTAGGGAAGGGAAATAAAAACTTTAAAATTTAAACTTAGGGAAAATAATAATAAAAACAAATAAATCAAATCAAAAAAAAAAATAATGGGGGGGAAAGGAAAAGAAACTATTTCTCATAATTGAATACATAGCTCAACAAAAAAAAAAAAAAAAATAACTAAACAAAAGGCCGCTAATAACTGAATAACATTTTTTAGAAAGTAAAATATAAAAGCTAAATAGATAAACGAGTTCTAATATAATAACGATCACTCAAATTTAAAATTAGAAGGGTAATACCGAAGCGAGTACGGTATCAACTTAAAAATTTATTTTACACCTGTCAAATTTATAGTTTGGGTTGTTATTTTTCTTTAACGGTGACAAAATCTTTTTTTTGTTCGATTAATCATTAATACAATATATACTTTTTGAAATATGTAAGACCTTAGATTTTAGGTAGTCGGTTAAACCTAAGACGTTATATATACATAATTCTTTGCTAAATGTTAGTATTAAATGATTTATAAATAAACTTTTTAATATAAATGGGAATGTTGATTAACTTGATTTAGAAGGTATAGGTAGTTTAAATAAGGGGCCATCGAAATCAGGTGCGTCGATGGCCATGGACGAGGGTGGGCCAAGCACCGGGCGCTGCAACAACACCCGCGGCGCCCCTTTATGTTGTTCGGCCTTATTTTTTTTATTATTTCAGCCGTTGTAGCCGGTCGTTTCCGGCTCCTTTAAGTTCAAATTTTGGTTAGTTTCAGTTATTTTCATTTTCAATTTTAAATTCAAGTTTCCTTTTTCAGTTAGTTTTCAGTTGCCTTTTTTTTTTGATTTAAACGGTTTTTTTTTTGTGTTTTTTTTAAACTTATTCAAATTTTCAGTTATATTCGAACGTTATTTTAAAATTTTTTTTTGCCTTTGAGTTGCCAGTTAATTTTTTTTTAATTTGAATTTAACCGGCCTCAATTTTTTTCTGGATTCTTTTTTTTGAATTGTAACGGTTTGTCCGTGGCATCCGGGTTTAACCGGATGTTCGTTTCTATGTTAGTTTCTGCGTTTGAAAGGCATGATAGGAATTTTTCTGTTTATGGCGCAGGACAGTAAGGTTGGCAAGAACCCACCCCAGCCGACAATGACTAGCCACAGTGCACCATTACATCATGCCGACCGCCTTCCTTACTGCTCCATTTTAGATGCGTAAAACCATAACAGATGGCGCCCAACGGGTTTATTGCCCAACGTGGGGCCTGAAGCGCTGATCTCGATGGCTTTTCTGGTCAGCTTGTGAGGTTTCACCATCTCATAAGTCCCAGGTAGGCAGGCCCAGGAGCCGCCACCTGCGTTGCGATGGGATGGTGAGACTGATCAAGTGGTCTGGATTGGTCTTCGTTGTCAGTAGCTAAGGGCTCCACGAGACTTTACGTCATGTCCACCGGAAGTTTTGCATTTCACCCGGCGAGGCAGTGCTAAACGCACTTAGTTTTTTTGTAGTAAACATTTTTTTTTGTCCCGGGTCTGTTGTCCGATGTCGGCTTCGGGAAATATATATAAATATGTCCGCTAAGTGGGGTTTAGTTTTTTTTTTTTTTGGGGATTACTTAGTTTTTTTTTGCCGAACGTGTTTGTCCTTTTGCGTTTTATGTTTTAAAAGTTCATTTTTTTTTTCCAATTTTCTTTTTATTATTTTGCTGACCCCAACTAATCCAACCAGTCTCAGGGCGACTAGTCTCAGGACAACTCCTGCATTGCGGTTGGATAAGCTGGGATCTTTGGCGATCTTTCTTGGCTTCGCAAGTCTGGGGAAAGCGGGTCCCAACTGCACCTTTCATTGCGGCGGAGTTAAGAAATTTCAATTTTCAAACCAAATTTTTTTTTGCACGTTACGCTTGCACGCTTCGCAAGTCTGGGGAGACAGGTCGTATCCGCTCCTTTCATTGCGGCGAAGTTAGTAAAAGTGTTGAACCAAAAAAAAATTTTTTTCTAAATAAATTAAATTTGTTTTTGTTTTGGCTTCCAATATTCCTGCCTGTCTCAGGGATGGCAGTCTCAAAGACAGCCCCTGCATTGCGGTCTGGAGTACTGGGACCCAAATAGTATGCATTTGATAAGTTGTTTTTTTTTTACCTTCAGTACTCCAACATGTCTCAGGGAGATGGGTCTCAAGACCACCCTTGCATTGCGGTTGGATATACCGAGTTGTTTGTAAATACCTTAGATTTTCATTTTCTTGTTTCCGCACTCCGCATGTCTGGGGAGTCGGTTCCAAACCGCTCCTTTCATTGCGGCGGAGTCAAACGGAAGTGCTTTTGCTAAATTAGATACTTTTTTGTTGCAACCCTAACTGGTCTTCAGTGGTTCAACCAGTCTCAGGGCGATTAGTCTCAGAAGACCACCCCTGCATTGCGGTCTGGCTTACTGAAGTCCAGTTTGGGAAAATTAAAATATACCCATGTGAAGTTTAAAATTTGTTTTGTTTTGAGGACCAGTGCGTAACCAGTCTCAGGGCGACCAGTCTCCAAGGCGACCCCTGCATTGCGGTGGTACTGGGATCCAGTCGTCTAATTTTTGTTTTTTTTGTTTTATTTACCTATGCCTTCTAATGATAGGAGGTCAGCATTCCCATTGAACATTTAAATACATATATTTTTCGACCCACACACACTTGCATTTTATTACATTTTGATACGTTTGTTTATTAACCAACATTTCTTTCAGCATATTTTTGTATATATATATTGCATTTTTTTTACGGTTGGTTCGATACGACTATCGAATTACATATATACCTTGCACTTTTCGGTATCGTGCAATCGTAAACAGACTCAGTTTTTTTTATATATTTTTATTTTTAAAACGGCTTTTGTATAGGGTAGAAAGGGGGGTGAATCTAGACTGTCGAAACACGTCCCAATCGCCCTTGTAAACTAAGATTTTTTTTTTTTTTGTGCTGCTTGTCGAAGCAAGCACACTACCAGATTTGACCACATTTTTTTTTCAATCTTGATTAACGGATTTTCCTGGCATGGACCAAGAGACTGAAGGAAGGATTCTCCGAAGTGCCAGTGGCGGACGCGGAAGTTGGGGCAAGCCAAGAGGCGGTAGAGGAGCAGTTTCGAAACAACCAGCCAACCGGCCTTTGGTAATGCACTCCCCAGTTGGTGGCTTCGGTGGAGGAGATCCGACCAGACTTGTCTTAACTCCTGGTTCCAATCAGAAAGCTGATAAACCAGGCAGTGGTAATGGCTTTGACACATCCATTGGAGTAGAGCAAATGCAGAATCTCTTCGATCCTCCGACTAACTTGGTGACAGGCATACCGGATGGAGCTGGCGGTCAGTTAGGAAATCCTATGCCTCTTAACAATTTGGGCGATAGGATGACTCCTCAACCGCAGGTCAACAATGCGCCTCCTTCAGACTCTTGGGTACACGTGTTGCATCATCTCTTTAGGACTTCCCAGGAGGAGATGAGGGATGAGATGCGGACCATCAGGGAAAATATGGACATACTTCGCGCGGCAGTTGGAACTTCACATGGCCCAAGCCATGCCAGGAACAATACTAGGGACGAGAGAAACTATGCACAGACCTTCGCAAGCAACCATGCTAACTTCGTTTCTGGTAGCATAGCGGTGAAACCCCAAGACTGGAAGGTTTCCTTCGATGGGGCTGGAAGCGTGGCGGACTTTCTGTTTAAGTTGGATACTCTATGCGAAAGGACCCAATGTTCTTCGGAACAAATAATGGCGAGTTTCCATTTGTTTCTGTCAGGACGTGCAGAAGAATGGTACTGGTTGTTTACGAAGCAGAACCCTAATGCTACATATGACTTTCTGTGCTACTCCTTAAAGCGTGAGTTTGGAACGTTGAAAAGTGACCACGAGATCATGATGGATATCTCGATGCGAAAGCAAAAGCCAAGTGAGTCATACGATGTGTTCCATACTGACATAGTGGCTTTAAATGCGCGTCTTAGGGAGCCATTGTCAGAAGCTCTGCTGATTGACATCATAAAAAGAAATGTCAACAGCAGTCTAAAGCTGATGCTTTTCAATGCGGGAGTGAGGACCTTACATGACCTCCGCGATGTAGCACGGAAAGGAGAGCAGGTACTAAGGGAAAGCAAAATCTTGGGAACAACCTATACTGGACGGCATGTGAATGAAACTCGCACAATAGCACAGGATATTAGGATGGAAGGCGAAGATGGTGAAGTGGACCCGCAGCTCGAAGCTTTGGAGTATCGAAGGAACAGGAAACCAGACTATTCCGGAATCCAGTGTTGGAATTGCCAGGCTATGGGGCATTCGTATATCTACTGTGAAGAGCCAGTCAAGCATCCGTTTTGTTTTAAGTGCGGCAATAGGGGAGTGTTGACTCCAAAATGTCCAAGAGATCATCGGAGACAGGGAAACCAATACCCGAGCGAGAAGATGGGGGAAACTCGTTCGGTGCCATAGCCCCCATATCAGCCAGTACACCAGGAGTTGCCTCGTGTACTGAACGAAGTGGTAGGTCCCGCGCAAACAGTGAGTCGAATGGAAGTGGTGAGCTTCCGAAAGATAATGACACCCTGGCGAAGGACCAACCAAACATTATTGTAACTTTTCCTGATAGTACCGACAGCTCGGATGGCTCCGATTGTGATAGTCCAATTGCGCATTTTAACAATTCGAAACCAATTTGCATTTTAAAAAATCATAGTAGGGATGTTGCTTGTCAAGCGCAAATTTCACCTAGTTTGGAGTACAGGGTCAACAACTATGAGCTAGTCAGGTCGAGGATTTTCCAAAATAATACAGAGTCATTTGTGTCCGAGAATATTTTGAAATGTAGGAAGAGGTATCATAGTCGAGTTCAGGAGCGTAAACTTTTGCAAAGCACAACGCTAATGCTTACTGAGGATGAAAGGCCTTTGGTACGGGTGCAAATTGAAAATAGTTTTCTGGTAGGATTGCTGGACTCGGGTGCGAATGTCTCCATCCTCGGCAAAGATTGTCAGAAGTTTTTGGACACAAATGGACTTAAGTACCACCCATTACAGGCTTTTGTGTATACAGCGGGTGGCGGCAAACAGAAAATATTAGGTTCTATTTCTTTACCAGTGACTTTCAAAAACACAACCAAAATTATTCGTTTCTATCTTGTTCCTTCCCTTATTCAAGAAGCCTACTTCGGAGTTGACTTCTGGAGAGCTTTCGCGTTAGCTCCTGAAATATTTCCAAGTATAGCATGTTTAGAGGTTGTTGACGAAAAGGGAGAGGAACATAATTACCATGATTTGACACACGCCCAAAAGACCAAACTGCAGAAGGTAGTGGATATGTTTCCGTCCTTTGAGAAGTTAGGTCTGGGGCAAACTAAGCTAGTCGAACACCACATTGATACGGGTGATGCGGTTCCAATTAAAAGTAGGCATTTTCCTCTTTCGCCACCGAGGCAAGTCGAAGCTTTTAGTGAAATAGAAAGGTTGCTCGAAATGGGGGTTATAGAGGAATCAAACTCACCCTGGTGTAGTCCCGTAGTTTTGGTTCGGAAGCCAGGGAAGGTTAGGCTTTGCATAGACTCCAGGAAGGTCAACGCGGTAACTAAAAAGGATTCATACCCATTGCCTCATATCAACGGTTTATTAAGCAGGTTGAAGGACACTCACTTTATTAGTGGTATTGATCTGAAGGATGCGTTTTTCCAGATCAAGCTGACAGAGTCTTCAAAGGAGAAAACAGCATTCGCAGTCCCGGGGAAGCCTCTGTACCACTATAAAGTGATGCCATTTGGGTTATGCAATGGACCGCAGACGATGAGCCGGCTGATGGACAAGGCGATTCCCTCGCGTTTGCGGGAGAATGTCTTCGTCTACCTGGATGATTTGATGGTATGCAGCACGAACTTTGAGGACCACCTGAAATTATTGGCGGAAGTGGCAAAGTGCTTGAAGGACGCGGGCCTGACCATCAATGTGAAGAAGAGCAAATTTTGTCAGAAGGAAATTCGATATTTAGGGTACTTGATAGGAAGCGGGTGCTTGAAGGTAGATCCAGGGAAGATAGAGGCAGTTAAGAGTTTCCCAATCCCTAAGTCTCCTCGGCAGGTTCGTAGGTTCGTGGGCATGGCGAATTGGTATAGAGCGTTTATTACAAATTTTGCTGATTTAGCAGGCCCTTTGACCGATTGCCTTCGAAAGTCGCTAGGCCCTTTCAAACTTACTCCTGAGGCAATAGAAGCTTTTGAGAAGCTGAAGGTAGCCCTGAGTTCCGCTCCTGTCTTGGCCCAACCCGATTTTTCTAAAGAGTTTGTTATACAGTGTGATGCTTCGAAGATAGGCGTGGGTGGTGTGCTGTTCCAGGTCGATGATGAGGGCGCTGAGCATCCAATCGCATTTGTCTCAAAAAAGCTGAACAATGCTCAGCGCAATTATACAGTGACCGAGCTGGAATGCCTGGCAGCCATAGTCAGTGTCAACCGTTTCCGACCTTATGTCGAAGGTTTGCCATTCCGAATTATCACGGACCACTCTAGCCTCAAATGGTTGATGACACAAAAAGACTTGAGTGGCAGGTTGGCTAGGTGGTCCCTTCTGTTGCAGCGGTACGATTTCTCGATGGAACATCGCAAGGGTACGTTGAATGTGGTACCAGACGCCCTCTCCCGTTTTGACGTAGATGAGTTGAATTATCCTTCCGCATCTCATGAAATAGATTTAGAGGCTCCGGAATTTAAAAGTGCAGAGTATCAGGATCTGTCCCAAACTATTTTAGATAATGAGGACTCTCTGCCGGATTTAAGACTAAATGGCGGTCTGATATTTAAAAGGGTTAAATTTCGGAAAGGTGTGGAGGATGAGGAGGACTCACTATGGAGGTTGTGGCTACCGTCAGGGTTAATCGAGAAGGCGATACGTCTGGCACATGACGCAAACAGAAGCTACCATGGAGGTTGGCAAAAGACTTTGGAACGCGTTCGACAAAACTATTTCTGGCCAGGGCAGGCCAAGGACGTTCGGAAATACGTGGGCAGGTGTGATACCTGCAAGGCAGTAAAGGCGACAAATCAACAGTCCAGACCACCTATAGCGCAGACTTTCACTTCGGAAAGGCCATTTCAGCGGTTTTATTGCGACTTTTTGGGGCCTTATCCTAGATCTAAACGGCGGAATCAGTTTCTTTTTATAGTATTGGACCATTTTACAAAGTATGTTTGGTTAAAACCCATGCAGAGGGCTACGACTGCAAATGTTATGAACTACTTCAGCTCTGAGGTTTTTCCAGCTGCCGGGGTCCCTGAGTATATCCATAGCGACAATGGTAAACAGTTTATCTCTAAGGAAATGAAGCAATTTCTAAGTAACTACGGGGTAACCCATATTAGGACAGGGCTATACTCTCCGCAAGCTAACGCGTCGGAACGCGTAAACCGAGAAATTGTTTCAAAAATAAGAATTTTCCTTAGGGGTAGACAAGACCATACAGACTGGGACAAACATATACCCGAGATCTTAGCAGTTTTACGAAGTGATTTTCATACTTCCATTCAGTGCTCTCCGTACTTTGCATTATATGGTCAGAACATGGTCCAGCACGCATCAGCGTATACTATATTGGAGAAACTCGGTAGTCTTAAGGAGGATGAAGTCCCTATAGCCAGCAGAGTAGACAAGTTAGCAAACATCCGCGAGCAAATTCGTAAGAATTTAGACCAGGCCAAGGATAGAGCAGTGCGGGTATATAATAAACGTTCTAGACTAGTGAACTATAGGGAAGGTCAGGAGGTTTTTAGGAGAAATTTTGCTTTGAGCAGTTTTAAACAAGGCATAAACGCGAAATTCCTGCCGAAATATCTTAAGTGCCGAGTTCGTCGAAAAGTGGGTAATGCGCTGTATGACTTAGAGGACCTGACGGGTAAATTGATAGGCCGTTTCCATGCTTCGGATATTCGTCCACAATAACCAAGATTTTAAACGTTTTTCTTTTTTTCAAATTTACCATTTCTATCTGGGCGTTTTGGCAGTCGGGGACAACTCGCCCAGTATTCTCCCCGAGCACCGTCTTCATAGGGAATCCACATCGCTTTCACCGGAAGCAGTGGATGACCTGGCAATCCTCGTTGGCGGATTGTCTTTCGGAGTTTTGACGAGTTCTCCATAATCAAAATGTCTGCCGGCCGCGAAGCTTATAACTAGGAAGCCAAGTTAGCGGGCCCGCTTGTATATCAATTTTTTTCCATACCTTTTCTGTGGGGGTGAATCCACTAGAACAAATTTCTTTCGGAGTTTTGACGAGTTCTCCAAAAACAAATGTCTATGCCGCAAAGCCATATAAACTAAGAAACAAAAAGCAAACTACATTTTTGGAAGCCCAATTCTGGGGGGCGAGAAACCACAGAGCAAGTGTTCTTTTTAGAACAGCCTGTCCTAGGTCCAGCGTGCGGGGTTGGACTAGTAGGGGGGACAGCGGGTAAGCCCAGCTATGTCTGGCACGGAAGGGGGGTAGGCGTCTCTGGCCTAAACAAATAGAGAAACCACCGCAACATCGGACTTTCCAATTTTAGTATTTTGAAACAAAATAACATTTACTGGCTTACTAGGCCATAGCAGTCAGCTTTTGTAGAGGATTATCTCTCATTATCTGCGTCCGGTTCTCGGAGTTTCGGAGTGGTTTCAGTTTCCGAACCAGGTAGACTTAGAAGCGTCGGACGCTATATTGGGCGGTCAAAGGCATAGTGAGTCAATGAAGGCTGAAATGAGAAATGTGTAGGCCAGTCCGGAATTTCACCTGACTTTCTTTACAATCCGCCCTATCCTGCATTTCGACGCGAATCGCATATTTTTCCTTGCTGAGCAACTTCGTCAATACCGTGTTCTAATCGAGCAAAGCTAGTAACTGCATTACAGTACATTTTCTTTCAATCTATTCTTTCAGGGGTTAGTAGAAAGGCCTCGATGGCTTTATGATGAATTTCATAATCCGATTGCCAATAGTATACCTAGTGGGAAGTCTAAGTGAACCTAAGGATTCACTAATTATCTAAGCCTTAGTTGTGGCATTATATAAATTTTTTTTTATCTCGAGTGGGTCATTCCACTCAGAACATACCCTCCATTAATAATTTTTCATAAATTGCTTTGGTGCCTGGCACTGCAACATCGTTCTCCTCAACACGGATCATTGATTGACCGACGATTTTCAATACTAATTTTTCTTTGTATTTCAATCGTAATTCATTTTAAGTCGAGATTTTTTTTTGAATTCTCAATAACTAGCCAATTTCGAGATTGTATTCACTTTTTCTTCCATATTTCGACTCAATCATAAGGCGGGTCACCTTCTTACAGAGATTAGTAAGCGAGGCAAGCGAGATGCAGGGTAGGGCTGATTACCTCACCGGATTTGACATTAACTTTGAAATTTAGTAGATTTCTTTTTCTTTTATCTGGCGAATCTTCTTTGCCCGGCTAGCTCGTGGTAGAACTAGAGACTCTTATCTAGGGGTAGAACTAGAGACTCTTATCTAGGGGTGGGTCGTGCCCCACGTTTTTTTATTTCTGAAAATGGTGTTCTCGCAGGTAAACCTTTTCCTGTTCGCTTCATTGACCGGTCTTCGAAGCGAAGCAGGCCTGTTATGGTTTGCCTTCGATTAAGTCATTTTTGGTTTAGGGTGATTGGGCATTACTCGCGGGTTTTAGTTGACAGTTTAGATTCACGCTCCGGGTTGACGTTTTATCGATAGTTTCCATGAGTGGTCTGGTTGTTCCCAGGTGGCAGCACCAATATTTCCATAGAATGGAAAAATGTACCAATAACGGCAATTTCAATTTCCAGACAAACAAGTATTTGGTGTGTTCCTGTGGTGGCCAGAGTAAAATGCGGGTAAAATTGTGTGTAAAATTGCGGATAACTGCGGGCGAACGTAAACGTGCCGGTACACGGGGGAATAAACCTACTGGTGTTTGCAATTTTAATGATTAAGTTTAACGCACCTGACGGGAAAAAGAGCACCAACGCAAGAATGTGTGCTAAATATGTACAATAAAATCTATCAACAATTATATAAAACAATCCATCGATTTTTTTTTGGTAATTGCACAAATTTAACAAAACGCCGAATTGACCAGGGGGAGAGACGCATGGAATCCCGTCCTGATCCCTGATTTCCAAACGGGGCCATCACAGTTGGACCGAATTAGTCAACCAAGTTAAACCAAGGTATACATTTTGCCAGTACATGGCGACCATTTGATAGCCAATACATAAAAGAGTATGGGAGTTTATTTAAATAGCTGGTAAAGATTAGGAGATCCATGTGTCTGCTATCCCAAATCGAGCATTTTCGGGCGACTCGGGTCACCGAAGGAACACACCAATCACGTGGTTCTGACAGCAAAAATTTGCGCGCGCAAACGAAAGCGTGACTTAGGTTTCGAACCTAATAGCGATGGCAGTAGTTCTACTACCTACTCCACTCTGGCCCAAATCTACTACCTTTTTCCTCCCTATTTTTTGAAAAAAAACTATTCCAGAACAGGGCATAACGTAGGATAACATGGTTAATCATTTGACAATATAATTATTTTTCTTGAAATCATCAGAAGCAGATGATACCCTACTCAATTGAGTAGTAACTAAATTCATTGGTACCCCAAAACCATTACTTTCAACGAAAAGGCGGTAAACGGGTTTTCTTTCTTTACTTAGCTAAGCTTTTCATTTATTTTATTGGTAAAAAAAAAAAAAAATAGGGTTATAATGATAACAATTTCGCGTTATATATTTTTTTTGTGACAAATAGTCTCAAAGACTATAAATATTCACTTACTAATATAAATACAATTTTTTTTGTATTCCTTGCCTACTACTTTTCGTTATGGGCCACAAAAAGGGAACTAATGAGGTCGAGCACCATATGGCAACCACCAATCAGGTTGCGCCACCTGGCAACAACCAGATCACCTCATGACAGGTAGCGGAACTTTTCCACTGCGCAGTCGCTGTTCATTGGAATTTTTCTGGATACTATAGCGGCGCCGACCGCATTCGGTTGAAACGTTTAAAATTTTGGTTGATCCTAAAACGTACGGACGTGTGCGGGCAAAAAAAAAAGAAAAAATTAAATTTTGCGAAAAAAAAGTGAATGTATAGTTGTAGTGAAAGATTTTCAGCATGCATTTTGTCATATATCATACAAATGTAGTTTTTCGATAGTGGATTTTAAAAGTAAAAAAAAAAAAAAAATAAGTTAAAAGAAAAAAAAGGCGTCTCCTAGAAATCGAGTTTTGCTACATACAACAATCGTGTTCTGAGGTGGCGATATATTCAGGCGAATGGTCAAATAAGCTTGCTTCTTGTTTTACTGTGCTAAAACGTGGACACACAACATATAATCGATACGCCACATTTACAAGAACACGCTGGCATAGCGCCCAACAACGCGTCACGACCAAAGCGCAGCTATAAACGCGCCCTACTACGCCATACTGGGAATAAGCCTGCATTTGTTAGCAGCCCAACGCACCACCAACTGCAACAACTACCGGCCACAACGAGGCGTCAGCAACAAGTAGCGCAGCCAGCGCCTGCAAAAACAAGTAGCCCCACAACAACAACAGTGGGGTCGCCTGGCCAAAGGCCCACGGCATCGACAACAAGGCGCATATAAGCGCCAACAACGACAACAAGGCGCATATAAACGCCAACAACGTAAACAAGGCGCATATAAGCGCCAACAAAAACAACAGCGCGTAGCAAGCGCCAACACAACAACAACAATTATCAGTGGGGTCGCCTGGCCAAAGGCCCACTGCATCGACAACAAGGCGCATATAAGCGCCAACAACGACAACAAGGCGCATATAAGCGCCAACAAAAACAACAGCGCGTAGCAAGCGCCAACACAACAACAACAATTATCAGTGGGGTCGCCTGGTCAAAGGCCCACTGCAACGCGCAACAACCACAACTACCAGCCACAACAATTAGAAGCGCCAATAAGCGCCAACAGCAGCGCCAACAACAACAATTAACAGCAGCAGCAACCACAGTGAGGCCGCCTTAATATAGGCCCACTGCAACAACAACAGCGTGCAGGCAAGCGCTAACAACAACATCAGCGCGTAGCAAGGGACAACAACAACAAGGCTGATATAAGCGCCAATAACAACAACAACAGTGAGGCCGCCACATATAGGCCCACTGCAACAGTGAGGCCGCCTCGTATAGGCTCACTACAAGGGCAACAACAACAAGCGCTAGCAACAGCAAGCGCCAACAATATCAAATCGCGACAACAACAAGCGCTAACAGCAAACAAGCGCCAACACCACCGGCAACAACAACAACAGTGAGGCCGCCTTCATATAGGCCCACTGCAACAACACCAACAGCATTACCAACAACAGTGGGGTCGCCTTACAAAAGTCCCACTGCAACAACACCAACAACAACAGTGAGGCCGCCACATATAGGCCCACTGCAACGGCAACAACAACTACTAGTTACGACGACAACATCAGTGGGGCCGCCTTACAAAAGGCCCACTGCACCAGCAACGACAGCAACATAAGCGCGCAGCCAACGCGCAACAACAACAATTACCAGCATCAGCAACCACAGTGAGGCCGCCTTAATATAGGCCCACTGCAACAACAACCGCGCGCAGCCAACGCGCATATACAACAACACCGGCTAGAACAACAACAGGGGTCGCCACGTATAGGCCCCTGCACCATTGTAACAACAGCAAAAAGCGCAACTGAGCGCTAGAGACAACACACAGCAGCTCAAGCACAACCAATACAACACCACCATTGGCAACCAAGGTCTAATATAGGCCCGCTGCACCATTAGCAACCAACAACAACTATTCCGACCAACTACGTCCCGGTGAGTCCGTGCCAATTGGCACGTTAAATTAGAATTAGTTTTACTTTTTTTTAATTAAATAAAAGATAATAAAGTAGACATAAGAGGGAATTTCAACGTAACGTAAATAATAAGAACAAATAATGTTTTGAAGTAAAGAAAAGAAAATTAAATTAGATTTTGAATTAATTAAACTAAGAAAATAATTATATGGTAGGAAAAAAAATTTTACTTAAACATGTTAGGTACACCTAATTAATATAAACACAATAAAAGGGATTAACTAATGTAAAGTTAGGAAAAGGAAGAGGAAAAAGAAGGGAAATGAAAATATGAAAATAAAACTTAGGGCAAAACAATTATAATAATAATGATAAACAATGTAAAAGGTAGGGAAGGGAAATAAAAACTTTAAAATTTAAACTTAGGGAAAATAATAATAAAAACAAATAAATCAAATCAAAAAAAAAAATAATGGGGGGGAAAGGAAAAGAAACTATTTCTCATAATTGAATACATAGCTCAACAAAAAAAAAAAAAAAAATAACTAAACAAAAGGCCGCTAATAACTGAATAACATTTTTTAGAAAGTAAAATATAAAAGCTAAATAGATAAACGAGTTCTAATATAATAACGATCACTCAAATTTAAAATTAGAAGGGTAATACCGAAGCGAGTACGGTATCAACTTAAAAATTTATTTTACACCTGTCAAATTTATAGTTTGGGTTGTTATTTTTCTTTAACGGTGACAAAATCTTTTTTTTGTTCGATTAATCATTAATACAATATATACTTTTTGAAATATGTAAGACCTTAGATTTTAGGTAGTCGGTTAAACCTAAGACGTTATATATACATAATTCTTTGCTAAATGTTAGTATTAAATGATTTATAAATAAACTTTTTAATATAAATGGGAATGTTGATTAACTTGATTTAGAAGGTATAGGTAGTTTAAATAAGGGGCCATCGAAATCAGGTGCGTCGATGGCCATGGACGAGGGTGGGCCAAGCACCGGGCGCTGCAACAACACCCGCGGCGCCCCTTTATGTTGTTCGGCCTTATTTTTTTTATTATTTCAGCCGTTGTAGCCGGTCGTTTCCGGCTCCTTTAAGTTCAAATTTTGGTTAGTTTCAGTTATTTTCATTTTCAATTTTAAATTCAAGTTTCCTTTTTCAGTTAGTTTTCAGTTGCCTTTTTTTTTTGATTTAAACGGTTTTTTTTTTGTGTTTTTTTTAAACTTATTCAAATTTTCAGTTATATTCGAACGTTATTTTAAAATTTTTTTTTGCCTTTGAGTTGCCAGTTAATTTTTTTTTAATTTGAATTTAACCGGCCTCAATTTTTTTCTGGATTCTTTTTTTTGAATTGTAACGGTTTGTCCGTGGCATCCGGGTTTAACCGGATGTTCGTTTCTATGTTAGTTTCTGCGTTTGAAAGGCATGATAGGAATTTTTCTGTTTATGGCGCAGGACAGTAAGGTTGGCAAGAACCCACCCCAGCCGACAATGACTAGCCACAGTGCACCATTACATCATGCCGACCGCCTTCCTTACTGCTCCATTTTAGATGCGTAAAACCATAACAATTTATATGTACATCTAAAAATCAAAAATTTACATCAAATTATCAAATTGATTTTAACCATAGCTACATCAAGGGAAAGGTAATTGGATAACCTTTACTTTGATGTAAAACAGCAATACAAATCGACATGCTATATGTGAAATAAATTCAACTTTCTTACAACTTAGAAAATTTCATGAAATTTTTTAACACAATTTATATGTACATCTAAAAATCAAAAATTTACATCAAATTATCAAATTGATTTTAACCATAGCTACATCAAGGGAAAGGCAATTGGATAACCTTTACTTTGATGTAAAACAGCAATACAAATCGACATGCTATATGTGAAATAAATTCAACTTTCTTACAACTTAGAAAATTTCATGAAATTTTTTAACACATAATTGCATTTGTAAAACTAAGAAAAAAATATTTATTATCGCCGGTTCCTCCTCCTCAAATTTTGATGACCACGATATGAGCGGTGAATGCATCGGGCATGTGTATGGGCTCATGTTGTTTATATGAAAGCCAGCTAGTGGAGAGATAGAAGAGGATAAATAAAATAACATTGATCAGTAAAATATCATATAACTTACCATCTGATGACCACAAACATTCTTTGGTGTCCTTACTCATCCAAATTTCACATTTCACACAACTGTTCGGTTAAATCCTGAATCCTAAAAATGAAAATGGAATAATTAGAAATCCGTGGCACAATAAAGTGATTTAAAACATCCCGTAAAAGTTCGACAAATTTTGGAAATCCAAGATGTCATCTTTGTTGTATTATCTTGTTGTCTATGGTGGTGAAATCAAACCTTGTTACAATGAAAAAATAATAACGATAATTAGCAATTTTTTTAGCAGGGCAATTTTAAATAATTGTTCATATTGCGGATTTTCTCATTTTCATATAATTTTTGAAAAAATTCGCTGTGAGAAGATTTTTAGAATTAGCAGGTTTTTTTGTAGTGCTGAAAGATTTATAAGAAGTTAATTTAAAATAGAATTCATGCATTTGCTATTTTATAAAAAAGTTATATATTTAGCCAAACTTAAATCAAAGGCACTTCCGAATTGAGTAAATAATAAATGTTGTTATTATTATTAATGGTTATATAATAAATATATTTTAGTATTTATGCAATTGGAGTTAAAAACATTAAATAAAATTAGAATACAGGTAAGAAAACAGCAATATTAGTAAAAAGTACAAGAAAACAGTAAGCTATTGATGCAAGAAAACAAAGTAGACAAAAGAAATTGGGAATCAGTATTTTATTTTTTCACACTAAGTTAAATCTAATCCTTATACCTACTACAAATATCTACACAGTACTTAAATATATTTTAGTAACATGAAGCGGATGTTATTGTGCTAATTATTGAATAAATGAATGAACAAATAAAAATCCAAAAGATATTGAACATGTTTAATAAATAATAATTTATGATTTTTTTATACAAACTACTACACACTACACTAATTGAGGTTGTGTTCTAGGTAAATTGTTAAATATTAACAAATAAAAATCTAAAAAATTGTATATATAAAAATGTGTATATCTATATATAAAATTCAATATATAATAAAATAAAAAGAAAACAAAAAACTTCATAAAAATAAAACTATAAACACTTAATTATTAAGTCTACGCCTAACGTGCCTATACCTATTGCGGCTTAAGGCAATATAGTTTTTGGTTGCTAACACCTTTTCATGATGCATAGTTGCAAATGCAGCTGTCAACCAATAATAATAAAAAAATTATTAATAAAAAATTTTGTTGCTAACCGCTTAAAAAGTTTCAATATTTACCTAAAACCATGCCTACTAGCTTAAGGCTCTTGAATGGCTTCTTTGAGCATACCCCATTATAGTTGTACTCCCACACCAACTTGTCGTCAAACAAGTGGTGGAGTACCTCCTCCACTGACCCTTTCGAGGCTTTAAGTTGAAATATGATGCCCGACTGTAATAGTTTCATATATATATAATAGGTGTTGAATTAATTATATTAATAATTTACCATAGCATCAATATAGGCCTTGTTTTGAAGGTGCTCCTCCACCTTCAGCAACGTTTCCTCCGTTTTTATTGGAAGCAAACTTTCAAGCAAAGTAAGCTCCTCGCTTGAAACTTCGGCAGTTATCCGGCTCACGCTACGCTGAGTTTTTGTGGAGAGCACTTTACACTCTCTCAGCAAAACGCTCTGGGCCAGCACCTCACTACGCTTGGGCATCTGAAATTTAAAAAGTTTCATTAACAAAATTTGAATGAAAGTTGACTTCGGACTCATACGAACCTTTTCGGCTAAAGTTTTCCCCACAGCGGACATCCGGTTGCAAAGATCGTCCAGCCTTCTGTCGATTTTTTCAAGCAGCCTCTCAAGACGCTCGACACCCCTGGCTTCCATTGGCTCTGCGTTCGCGGTCGCGATACTTTCGCTGATTTGACGACGCTCTGCACCTTTTTTGAGCAATGGCTGGATCGCACTGCTCTCACCAAATGCTTGGGTGGCGGCACGTTTGCCAAATGGTTGGGGTGGATTAGGCGCATGAAATGGCTGGGTCGCACTTATTTCGCCAAATGCCTCTGTTTCAACAGGATCATAAAAAGGCTGCGTCGCACTGCGTTTATAATATGCCTGCGTCGAACTGCTTTCGCCAAATGCCTGAGTCGCACTACGTTTGCCCAGGTTTGGATGACGTTCGCTAAACGGCTGGGACACTGCGAAGCGTCGGCGCGCTGTGATTAAATGAATATAAGTCAAACAGAAAGACAGGGACAAAACATTTATGGCCATTTCTCAAGTATGCTTTAAAATGTATCTGCCCGAAAAAAAAAAAATGCATACAAAATGTCAAACAGTTTGTATGAAATTTTGATTATCATGCAGATAATTATAAAATTTACTTGAGAAAATGGCACTTAGAATAAAAAACAGTAAGAATAAAAAAATTACCATTTGCTTTGCAGGTTTCCGGCTCCTCCTCGTCACGCAGAAACTCTATAAATTCCATTTTTTACCTATATAAAATTATAAAACAAATTTTGTAATAAGAGTATTAAAATATATACATTGTTAATAGAAATCAAATAATACTTAAAGTCCAAATATTCCTTATGAATAATTTTAGTGTTCTCTAAAGCGATAAATCCATTTCTAACCTATTTTAAAGTGTAAAACAAATCTGTACTAACACTTAAATTTTGTGTCTGAAAAAAATTAATTTTTAAAATTTTGTGTCTGACGAAAACTAACACTTATTTTGTGTCTAAAGAAATGTAACGGAGAAGAAGAAAATTTACTAGCCAAAAGTGTTATTTTTCGTCAGACACAAAATATTAGTGTAGGTTTTCGTCAGACACTAAATAAAAGTGTTAGTCTTCTTAGAGAATTTGAAAATTGTTAGTTTTCGTATGGCACGTCGATACATAGAAGATAAAACTCTAGAAAAGTCGTATGTGCACATTGAATATTTCGTTAAAAAAAACGACTGGAGGTGACTTGGGAAATGTCGTAGAGTTCATCTGAACCATTTTTGGAATTATTGTCTGTTTGTTTTTGTGTTTAACTGTTTGAACTGAAGGATCTCGGAAACTAAGAAATGGATTTATATGAAACTTTCAGTAATTAATTAATTAGATGATTCATCTAACTTTCTAAAATCGCTTTTAACTCCTCATAATATGAATTTTCTTTGCTCATATACTTGGAAAATATTCGTTTATTCATATTTGTGTGTAATAATAATACTAATAATAATAATGCATTATCATGTTGATGTTGTTGTTGTATGCAGTGTAGTGGCTGTTGTATGTAGTGCATGTTCCAGCTGCAAATAGAAAATCGAAACAAAGTTTAATAAAGACTACAAATTATAATGGATCTTATAAAAAAAGAAGGAAAAAACATGTCGAGACATTCAACAATATCTGGTTGGTCTCATGTATGTACCTTATCATATCGAGCATTAGTGATAGGTTAGGTTAGGTTCAAGTGGCTGCCGCAGAGGCATACTTAGGCCAGTTTTAAAAGGCCCGTTGTGATACCACCAACGCAAGGAAAGTCAGTCCCGGGATCCAGCCAAATGGAAAATCCCTGAGTTGTTGGGATTTTCCACATAGCAGAATCCCGGGACTGACACTCCTAAACCGACACCGTTACTCCTCCTCGAACCACTTAGATGACTTTATGAAGGCCATCAAGTCCTTTATGTCCAGTTCCGCGATCTGGCTTAGGCTATCCAGGAACGGAACTCCCAAAAAGCGCGTTCTCGCGCCGCTTAAAGCCGGACAGTTGCAGATGAGGTGTTCCACTGTTTCCTCCTCCTCATCATCTTTGCAACTCCTGCAGCATCGTCGGTAGGGCACACTTAGCCTTTCTGCATGCCTACCAATGAGGCAGTGACCGGTTAATACCCCTATCAATATGCAGATTTTCCTCCTAGTTAGGGCATAAATGCGTCTAGACCTTTTAAGATCCCATTTTGGCCAGGTTTGTTTCGATATCCGACACCCTGGGGATTGCAGCCATCTTTCGTTGGCTTGACGGAGTGTGTGCTCCTTCAGCATTAGTTTGCATGTGGCAAACGGCATACCTAAGCGCTCTTTATCCTGAAGAACCTGCTTGGTCGTGCCCTGCCTGGCAAGCTCGTCTGCCTTACAGTTTCCCTCAATGTCCCTATGTCCCGGGACCCATATGAGGTTTACGCGGTTCTGTTGGGCCATCTCCTGAAGAGATCGACGACAGCTGAGCGTCAGTTCAGAGTTGAACGTGTATGAGCCAAGGGATTTGATGGCCGCTTGGCTATCGCTGAAAATAGCGATATCTTCTCCGATAACACTTTTGCTTAACCAGGCCGCGGCGTCTAGGATTGCCGAGACTTCCGCCTGGAAGACGCTACAATGATCAGGTAGTCTGAAGGAGAGCTCAAGGTCCAAATCCCTTGAATAAACCCCTCCTCCAACTCTGCCGTCCAACTTCGAGCCGTCGGTGTATATGGAAGTGCCACCATTTGTTTCGGGACACCAATCCGTCCTCTCCCAGTCTTCTTTGCTGGGAATGTTTATTTTGAAACAGCTATCACCGACTGTAGTGGTCGCACAACGATCTGTGCTTAGAGGGAGAAAGCTGTAAGATTCCAGAATACTGGAGTGTCCAATAGTACCCGCCCCCCAACTGCAGGTTTCTCTTAGGCGCAGAGCTGATGCCGCTGCTGACCGAAACCCTTCCAGATCAAGTGGCAAAATGCCCAGAATGACCTGGAGGGCTTCGTTGGGCGTTGTCCTTAGCGCACCGCTTATACAGATCATATTGGATCTATGGACTTTCCGCAACAGATTCAGGTATGTTGCCTTGCTCAGCGCAGGCCACCATACGACGACTCCATATAGCATGATTGGACGAATGATGGCCGTGTAGATCCAACTGCATACTCTAGGGCTGAGCCCCCATTTTTTGCCAATGGCTCTTTTGCATGTGTAAAGAGCGATGCAAGCTTTCTTCTGGCGCTGAAGAACATTCTCCTTCCAATTCAGTTTCCTGTCCAGAACTATGCCTAGAAACTTGGCCTTATCCGACAAGCCCAGGCGCGTGCCATCTAGTTCTGGTAGGCTTAGTGGCGGTATTTTGTACCGGTTGGTGAAGAGGACAAGTTCCACTTTCCCCGGGTTGATACTAAGTCCGCAGCGAGAGGACCACGTCGAAACTTCTCGCAGTGCTACTTGCATCAGGTCACACAGAGTTTGTGGGAACTTGCCTCTGAATGCAATAGCTAAATCGTCTGCGTATGCCACTATCTTCCCGCCCCCCCAACTTGTGTCACGTAGCAACGAGTTGACTGTGAGGTTCCATAAAAGCGGGGAAAGAACACCACCCTGGGGGTTCCCCTTGTGACATAGCGTGATAACTCAACCGTACCAAGTGAAGAAGCTATTTTCCTTCCCCTTAAAAGTTGGTCAATTAAACCAGTTAGAGGTCTATCTACGCCCAGATTAGTTAGAGCGGAGTTGATAGCCTCCGGGCTTATATTGTTGAAAGCCCCCTCAATGTCTAGGAAGGCCACGAGACAGTAGTCCTTTTCACACAGCGATTTCTCAATGACCGATACTAGGCTGTGCAGAGCGGTTTCTGTTGATTTACCCTTGGTGTATGCATGCTGATAGCTAGAAATAAGGTTGCTATCAATAGTCGTTGAGAGGTAGTCGCTTAGTATCCTCTCAAAGGTTTTGAGTACAAAGGACGAGAGACTGATCGGTCTGTAGTCTTTTGGCTCGTAGTGGGATGCCTTCCCAGCCTTAGGGATAAACACTACCGTGGCGCTTCTCCAGGAGCCCGGAATGTGGTTGAGAGCCAGGCAGGCTGTGAAGAGAAATACCAGCCATTTAGCTGATGTCTCCAACGTGTTTATAAGTTGCGCGGGGATAATCCCGTCCGGCCCGGCAGCCTTATACGGTTCAAAGCCTTTAATTGCCCACCTTACTCTTTCCTCAGTGACGGGTATATTTACTACCAGGTTTGTTGCAGGTGCTAGTGGTGCATCATGCAGATTCCCCGGAAAATGTGTATTCAAGAGCAGCTCAAGGGTTTCCTCTTCCGTGCTGGTCCAGGATCCGTCAGGTTTTCGCAGATAGCTGATGGTTGTTTGACTTTTCGAGAGGACTCGTCTAAGTCTCGCTGTGTCGTCGACCTTTTCGACGCCAGTGCAGAAATTTCTCCACGAGGTTCTCTTCGCCTGTCTCAGAGCTTTTTTGTAGGCCCTTAGTTTAGCTTTATATTCGTGCCAATGAGGCTCACAGCCGAAGCTCTTGGCCTTGTTAAATTGTTTCCGGCATGATATTCGGAGCGAGTCCAAATCGTAGGACCACCAATGTGGCCTGTGTTTACCGCGTGGTTTTGGCACTGGACAAGCCTGTCCTAGAGCATTTGAGAGCGCCGATGTAAATGTAGTAACAAGATCCTCCAGCTCCTCTACTGATGAGGGGGCTTGTGAGGGCAGTACTGGGAGGTCTCTGCCTAATATTTCATTGTGTAACTGCCAATTTGTGTTACGTGGATTGCGCTTCATGATTGGTTGTTCTACAATAAAGTCTAAAACCATTTCTATGTAACGGTGGTTGGAGAATGAATGTTCTTCCAGAACCCGCCATTTTCTGACCCACCCATAAGCGCCTTCACTACAGATAGTGAGGTCTATGACCTCCCTACGGGTCTTAGTGATAAAAGTAGGCTCATTACCCACGTTGCAAATTACCAGGTTGGTTGTTAAGAGGTAATCAAACAGAGACTCGCCCCTGGCATTGATATCGGAACTCCCCCATTGGACATGGTGAGCATTAGCGTCCGCTCCAATAATAAGATTACCCGTGCAGAAATTTGACACCAGGTCTTTCACCTCCGTTTGTGGTGGGGGTTCTTCGGCGTCGTAGGGCATATAGACCGACGCAACCGTCAGGCGGGTGCTGTCGACCGTTAGACTGATAGCGGTAATATCACCATTGGTGTAGTTAGGTAGGAGAAAAGAGTTCAACTCAGACTTGACCAAAATACACGTTCGGACTTTGCTCTCCTCGCTGGCTCGAATGAGCTTGAAGCCCTTAGTCCCCAATCCGCAGATTCTCGAGCTATTGACCCAGGGTTCTTGGATGAGGACCACATCCACGTCGCCTTTAGAAAGACGACTACTTAAAGCAGCCGAAGCCACTTTAGATTTGTGCAGATTAATCTGAAGCACCACCAACATGAGAGCGCACAGACTTCCCTGCCGTCCCCATGTCGTCGAGGTTAGTGATAGTTGTACTACAAAATTTTTGTATAGGGTAAAACTATCACAAATTTAAAGACAATATCTCAATCTTTAACAGAGGTACTCACCAAAATTAGGTCCTTTTTTAGCCAAAATAAATGTAGTTTTGCTAGAAAAACAAACACAGATTAATTAAATTTAGAAAAATTTTAATTTAAAATATAATGCATGCATAACTATGGCTATATTCAAGTATCGTAATGAAATTAAACCAGCATTGTTCAAAATTAAGTAAATAAAAGGTATATTTTATAGTTCAAAATAGAAATATTAGTTAAAAGAATAAAGAAACAGTAAGCTATAAATACATAGTAAAGACAAAGAGAGTAGACCAAAGAAATTAAGGATCCACATTTTATTTTTTTACACTAAACCTTACTAACATACTAAAAATATCTAGAAAGTAATTCAATATATTTTAGTAACATGAAAAAAAAATCAAAAACATTTACCATGCTTAAAAAATGAAAATTTTACTAAAGCCCCATACGGAAGCAATTCAATTTTTTTAAAAAAATATTTAGGCAATTCATAAGGTGTCTTATGGTTTATTGCACTATTTTGATAACACAGCTCTTGTGAGCACTATGAAAAAAAAATAAAAATTAAAATTAAACTAATAGCAGATATGCGAATAGGAGATCTTGTGAATTGCCTAACTGAAATTAAAATAATATTGTACAAACGTGATCGAGTTGTATACTCGACGCAGAATAGCCGATCGAATCTGTGTTCTCGGTAATTAAGTAGTAAATCTTAACAAAAACAAAAAAAATATTTATATTTATAATTTCGGCACAATTTATTTCAAGTTTAATTTGAAAAGCGTATGCTTAAAAAAAAATTTGCGAAATTATTCAAAAAAAAGTAATGATTGGTGAAAATTGCAATTTGATTACACTTTCTTTTGATACTGACTACATATCAAGATTTTCAAGAACACAGAATCGAGTGGTATGTCTACGTTCAGGTACTTTTTCTTTGTTTTTTTGTCTCCAATTCCGGCTTAACAAACATTCTTTGAGCTCATAATATTTTTAACCTATGTAAATGCGTAAAACAAATTATGTAATAAAGGTATTAATACAAATCCACTTTCAATAGGAATAGAATAATATTTGAAATCTAAATCTTCCTTATGAACTATTTGAATCATCTCTAAGGTCAGCAATTACAATACCTAATGCAGATGACTCAATGGGCTCTTCAAAAACATCAGCAAGGTACGTCAAAATAACTGCACCAAAACAATCTTCATCTTGTTGGCTGACAATTTTTAAATGACCCATTTTCCTACTATAGAAGAAACTATCCTTTTCATTATTAATACTTATAACAAATTTATCCTTTTTTGAAGTTTTACTAGAATCCGTAAAATTTCTTCGTTCTTCTGTTCTTAAAAAAAGTTGCTGCAGTATGTTTGTTGGACTTCTAATCATTTTTTTATGTGTTGCATATAATTCTCAAACTTATAAGCCGAAAAGCTATCTAATGGACCGAATTGTTGTACGCAAGCGCTTAAATGCAAAAGACCGTGAACATTAAAACTTATTAAATGTGCGCCATAACTATTACCGAATAACTTAACAAATTCATTTAACAATTCATCTGCAACCTTATTTTCTACTTTAGAAGACGTCTCACAAGAGAGAAGTCGAATGGCGCAATGTAACAATAAAAAGTGGTAATAAAGGTCATCCGGTATGCAGTCTTTTAATACGAATATCCCAGAATACAATAAAAACTGCCGGTATTCTGTCGACTTCCAGTTGCTTATTTCTTTCAGATCTCGACTTCGTCTGGAAAACTCAGAGGGAACGTAGTTGTTGAGATAGATCAATTTTTCATTAATTTTTGCTACGTCCCCTATTTTAATTAGCAACTGGAGAAGTTTCTTAGTTACACCCAAGTCCACTAAATGCATGGGTTCCAAAGGAAATTGAGAAACCATACCAATATTTATGGATTCTAACAAATTTTCTGAATCCTTAAATTTATCTAAATGGTGTGTTATGTCTACCCTATCCTGAAAAGATAAATCTGTCCTTAACTCCCCTACATTTTGAGAAAAACTAACCCTCCTTTCTATATACTGACCTTCCTGAGTACATTTAGGGCAACTATTTTTTCCTGTATGTGATTTTACCCCAGTAAAAAAAGATCGTGCCGGTGTATCGCATGTAAAGAGCCTAACACTAATTTGCTTCAAAACTTCACCGGGCCCCACCTTTACACCATTCTGACATAAACTATTTTCTTCTTCGCAAAACTCTGATAAAAAACTATTTACATCAGTAGGCTTGCCCATTCCTAAGTAGCAAGCGATGATGAACGGATCGGAACTAGGACATTCTACTACTTGGCCCAAAATGGGCCACAATGCTTCTTTGGAACTTTGGTAGAGACCAAGTCCGTCTATGCCTATATCTATTGAAATTTGTTCCAAATCTTGTTGCGGAACTGCCTGGTACGGGAGAGGAGGGGTGGCGGGTTGGCATGGTGGTAGCCCGGCTGAGGCTCGTCGGCGTTGAGGCGCGGTTCTTGCTACTTCTCCTTCCCAACAGTTGCGAAGCAAAATTAGGGTTCATGCCTGAGAAAGATATCAAACAAAAGAAAAAAAGACAAAAGCGGGAGAAAACCTGTCCGAGTCAGGTGGAGCCTTCCCACCCCTCCTGTTCACGGGATGTGAACAGCCTTTGGACTCTACTATGGCTCCGCTTCCCGAGTAGAGTCCCCTTAAACCTGACTAAAGTCCGTCTTTTAGTACTTACATTTATCCCATCTTTTCTCAACTACCCCAACTTACCATCAGTTGCCACAAGGGCAACACCTGCACCAACAACTGTATTTCTTTAGCCAGGCATATTATAAGCTAATCCGCACAAAAAAAACTCAACCCATAAACTTCAAAGAAAGTTTTCTCCAACTTTTTCAAAGAAAAATGATTAACAATTTTTATTCCTATACTTAATTCAAAAATATTGCAAAACGCCTTACACTAGTTAAAAATTCAAAATAATTACAGTTACTTATTTTCTAACTATAATAACTAAATTAAGTCTAAATTTTCCTTGAAATAAAATTCGAGCAAAAATTTCTAAAATTTACACCAGCCTAATGCCTCATTATCTTTATGCACAAACACCTCTATAAATATATGTAAATATGTATGAAAGAAACTATGAAAGAAAAAAAATGCAAGTACCACAGATAATATGTATATATGTATGTATGTGCATTCAATCTCCCACTAAATTGAAAGACAAAATCATAAGTAAAAAATATGTATGTATGTGTAAAAAATCAACTCTAAACTTTAAACAAAAAAACCGATCTCAATAGTACGGGGAATTCGTAAAAATGTATAAGAGTGCGTTTCTCACAAAAAAACCTCAATGCATATATACGTATGTACAGTGTGTGAGTGTTTAATGTTGTTTTTTTTTTTTTTTGTAACAAAATAACTCACCTTACTCAGCAGCCAGAATTTGGTACCAAAATCTACGAGCTGAAAGAAAAGGTAAAAGAAAAAAAAACAAACAACATAGGCTATTCAAACGACAGTGGTTCTGTTATAGGGCTTTGACCGCTTGACCGTGGTCAAGGCTAATTTCTAAGAACTATTGTCTTTGAAGTTTTAGTTTTACAACGTGGTTCGGTGCATATGCATTGATTTGTGCTTATGCAAAAAAAATTTTCGTAAACGAAAACAATCTCCTCGCGTCGAATAAAAAACTATTTTTTTTTGTCAAGAAGACAAAAATTAAAAAATTGCAAATCGAGGAGTCGGGTAAAAAAGTATGAAATTGTGAAAGTGAAGTGAAAGTGTAGTGAAAGTGTAGTGAAAGTGTAGTGAAAGTGTATTGAGAAAAAAAGTCTGATAAAAAAAGAACACAACTGCAAACGAAATTATAAATCAAAAAGACTTGGAAAAAAAGCAAAAGATAAAAAAAATAAAAACGATGCAAAAAATTTAATTGAAAGTGAAATAAAAAACCTAATCAAAACAATAAGAAAATTTGAATAGTCTAAATTGGCAATAAAGATTGAAAAAAAAAACACAAGAGCAAAAAAATCAAAGATAAAAAATTTTAAAGGTGAAAAGTGAAAGTAAAAAAATAAAAAAATCGAATCGAAAGAAAAGCACTTAATGAAAAAAAGTTATAAGTTGTAAATAAAAAAATAGAAAGATAATGAATAAAAAAATATAAAAAGCGTTTATAAAAAAATTTTTAAAATGTGTAGAACAAAACGAAAGGAGACTAAAGTTCAATTTTGCAAGCGTGAGTATGTAGGAAGAAATTTATATCTAAGTGTATAAAAAAACTAAAGGTAAGAAAAATTCAATAAATCTCAACAAAAACTTAAATTAATCAAATTAATAAACTTATTATAATAAATAATTAAAATTAGGAACTCATTAAATTCAAAAAAAATATTCAAGAAAATAAAAACTTAAAATTTCCAAAAAAATATGTTGGGTGGTGCACCCTAGTAAATTTTAATAAACGTGTGTGTGATGATGGTGGTGTATAAATTAAAAAGATCGTTGATGAGCTGCTCTTCTCGCTCTTCTGTGTGATTGTGTTAGTGTTGTGTTTTGTGCTGCCTTGTATATGTGTAGTGTAGATAAAAGGTAGATAACTAAATGTTGATGAGGCTGAGTAAATGTTGATGGAAAAAATGTTTCCCAACACTTTGAATGTTGCCTCTTTCGTAGTGTTTGATCAAAATGTTCGGTGTTGGTATGATGTCGGGTTTCTTGTGTTTCATGTGTGTGTGCGTGTGAATGCAATTATTGGACAGATTTCTGAGCCTGGTTTTGGCCCCAAAATGTTGCCTTTTGGCCAAGTAAAATTCTTCTGGAGTGTGCATTGATGTGTGTATGTGTGATGTGGATGTTTGTTGTTGTCTTCGGTAATTTTAGCGCCCAAAAACTTTATATAATTCCTGTGTAGTTTTGTTGATGTGATTCTGTGTAGATTCGTGTGTGTGTATTTGTGGTAAAAAGTTAAATTCTTCAAAACTAAAATTATATTGTATTCCTAAATATAACAATTCACCCCCGGAAAGAACTCGTATATAAACTTGTTCCCTACTTGTATTCAAAACTGTCCTGGCATCCAAGGGAAGTCCCTTAATTCCTGCCTTGTCCAAAGAATGTAAGAGGTCCGTGAGGCTAACTTGTGTCGTGTTTTGTCGGATGGCCCATCCTTTCAAAGCATTACGGACGTTATCCTCGAGATCAAACGTACCTTCTACGCTATCCACCGCCTCGTCGTCATCAAATAAAAACCTCTCGTTATCGCTATCACAGTTATCAAAATCTAAATTATAAATTGCTTCCGTACTGGTGGATGGCGCGTCATCGCTTGCTACTCTAGAGGTGAGTGCCTCCCTACTTGTTGAAGGAATATCATCGCTATCTAAATTCGATTCATCTAATTTTCTAAACTTTGCTTTTACCTCCTCAAAATATGCCTTTTCTTTGCTCATAAGGTTAGAAAATGTACGCTTATTCATATTTGTGTTTAGTTGTAATAATAGTAATAATCGAAATAATAATAAAAATATTAGTAATAATAATAATAATAATACCTATAATAATAATGATCCTAATAAAAATAATAATAATAATAATAATAATAATAATAGTGTAGAAGTGTTGTTGGTGTCCCAGAAATTAGCTGCAAATACAAAACCGAAACAAAGTTTAATTAAGCCTACAAATAAAAATACAACTTAAAAAATCTGAAGGCAACCGCAAGTCGAATTAAAGCACATGCGCATATATAATATAATCAGGTTTGATGATTTTTGTAATTTTTTTGGATTTTTTTGAAATTTTTTTTTTTTTAGAAAATCGAATTTTTACTAGTATACGTTTAGTCCGTTTCAGACTAGTTCCATAGTAGTAAAAAATTCTAGTTGTATTCTAGTATATTGTCCCACTCCGGTACTTGGCCTATTCGGTTATTATTTTACTGGAATTACGAATTTTTGATTTTTTATATGGAAAGGACAGAAATTACTTCCAGTAAAATTTTTGTTGTTAACTTATGCTGATTATTTGAAATGCAAGTATGTCGTTCAATGCATTTAAAGTGTCATTAGTTTCGTTTATTGCTATGCGAAAGGAATGCAACTAGCAAGCTGTTTGTATTTTTGTAAGGTGTTTTGTTTATTCAAGAAACAATAAAAATTAAATGTTATGTAATAAAAAACTCGCAAACTTTCGTAATCGGCTTCGGCCAAAAAATTCAAACTAGTATATATAGACCAGCACCTGGTTTCTGTAACTTTTTAACGAAATTCATTATTGTCGTTAACATCGATTTGAACAAATTTTGTACAGGAAATTGTGTCAAAATTTACGATTTTTATGTAAAGAACTTCGTTAAAAAATTACAGAAACCGGATCTCTTAAATTTTACATAACAATCATAATTCATATCCATGGCTTCTTTTATTTTAGTGATTAACTTATTCATATTGGGGGCCTTAATCAGAAATTAATAATGAATTAATTCAAATAATATAATAATAATCAAAAATAATCATCATTAATAGCCATTAGAAAAATAATCAATAATAATTGAAAAAATTGTCTATCTTTTTTAATTAAAACAATCAAGTAATAAAAGAATTGAATTTTAACTTAATTTAAAATAAATTTAGCAATAGAATAATTTAAATTAATTATTTTCAATTACACGACTCGACAAATTTTGATCAACTTTAGTCTCCAAGAATAAAATAGACCTTTCCGAAAGTAAAATTTTCTCCTGATTTCCAATACTGGTATTGAATTTCCTACAACATAGGATGGCTAAATTTTTTTCGTCCGTGCACTTTTCCTGATTTTAAAGTGGTTAAATCTGAATTTTTGTAAAAATTTGGTTGTTTTTTTTTTCAAAAATTTTTCAACGTTTTTTGCAATACCTATAGAGATGAGGGCAATAAATGTTTGAGGGAATTAGTATAATGTATAATTCAACAGTTTAAACCGAAAAAAGTACCTATATGAAGTATTGATTTGCAAAATTGGGAATTTTCATATTTGCAGCGATATCTGGGGAACTAGATCTGCCACAGAAATGGATGTGATATTCGGAATCAGGAGAATATTTTACATTAAGAAAATGTCCTTTCATTCTTGGAGATTTTCTTGTCGAGTAGTGTTATTAGCATAATAATCTGAAATTTTTATGTTAATAATACATTTACAATTAATTGATCTTTAACAATTTTCTGAGGACGACACAATAGGTTTGTTTACTGACCAAAAAAAAGTTCAGAGCAGGTTAGAGCAGAGCAGAGCAGGGCAGCTGTCATAATAGAAATAGAGCAATTTAGAGCAACTCGGAGCAGAAATGCCATGAAACACTTGAATCTCGATAGTTTCTTTTTAATTGGTTTTTTTGTTTTAATCTTCAAAATTAATTCAAATTCACGTTTACACAAACATTGATTTTCTTGCAAGCTAATTTTTTTGAAGTTTTCAAAAATTTATTTTTTCCTGACTGACAATTGCTTCTCTGCTCTAACTTACTCCATAAAAAAAGCTAGAGCTGAAGTTTGTGATCTGGATTACTCTAGTTTTGTTTTGAGCGTACTCATGAAACAAAAGATAGAGCAACCTAGAGCAAGAAAATTGTTCGTTAAACACAATTTTGTGAAATATCTCAATCTGGCGTAAGCTAGAGCAGCCCAATAAACAAACCTAATATAATTCAGTCATTAAAATTTTTAATCATCATTTAACAAGTCTGATATACCTAGACTTGGTTTTAGTGTCACCATAATATACAAATGTATTATACACATTTTTCATTTTATATTCAGAAAATTACAATTTATATTCAGAATTTCATTTCATGTTCACACAATTACAATTCATGTTCAGAACTTCCATTTGATATTCAGAAATTTACAATTCATATTCATTTGAAATTTTTTAATATGAAGTTGGCTTTCTGAATATGAATGGTAATTTTCTGAAATCAAGTGGAAGTTCTGAATATGAATTGCAATTTTCTGAATATAAATTGTAACTTTCTGAATATAAATTGTAAAATGTGCCTGACTAAAATCATTATATATGCGCTTTTGCATTTGCATACTATGGTGCTCTTTACATGGTATGGCGTTTGCCAAAGTGAGTTCAGAGTAGTGTACCTGTCACAATATATATAAAAGAGTTCCAAACCAGAAAGCAAGAAGTTGGTTTTTTTTCTTATGCATTTTATGTGGATTACCAAAGTCTGGTTGTTGTTGTGTCACCATAATATTACAAATGTATATACCTTTATGCATTTGCATGTTATGCTGGTTGCTAAAATAAATGCAGAATAGTATACATGTCACAATACCTTACATATGAGGAGCTCCAACCAAGCAGCAGCAATTGTAGACTAAATCACTGTGTACTTAATGCGTTTCGGTTAGGAGCTCCTCAATTGTATATGCGATGCAAATGTATATGAAAAAGTGAGTTCAGAACAGTGTGCCTTACCAGCGTACATATATGCTTTTGAGGAGCTCCTAACCGAAACGCATTAAGTACACAGTTATTTAGTCTACAATTGTTGCTGCTTGGTTGGAGCTCCTCATATGTAAGGTATTGTGACATGTATACTATTCTGCATTTATTTTAGCAACCAGCATAACATGCAAATGCATAAAGGTATATACATTTGTAATATTATGGTGACACAACAACAACCAGACTTTGGCAATCAGCATATAATACAGGTGCACAAGAAAAAAAACCAACGGTATTTGTTTCCTTTAGGGGTCAACTGCTATAAATTACATAGCTAAAATTATATGAGATAGCTCAAAAGACAGGTTTTGGCCTAAGGATCACGAATCCGGAAGCGCTTTTTTAATTTTTTGTTTTACTAAAAAGTTATGGTCAACAAACCGTACGTTTTTACAAATTACAGCAAAAAAATGAAAACTTTGATAGCAAATATCTCTTCAAAGAAGCAAAATATTAAAAAGGCGCGTCCGGATTCGTGATATTGAGGCCTAGCCCCGTCTTTTGAGCTATCTCATATAATTATAGCTAATTTATTAGCAGTTGACCCCTAAAGGAAACAAATACCAAACCAACTTCTGACCATACAAACTCCGATCATGGCCAGGTACACACTCATTTCAATTTGTTAACTTACCAACAATAATTTGGTTGTTGTTGTTGTTGTTGTTGTTGCAACAAGGTGTAGTGAATAAATATTTTGAAATTATTGTCGCTATTGGTTGATTTGTTCTTGAGTTGCTGGAAAATACAAAGAAAATTAATTAAATAAATAAAAAAATGTATACATAAAAATTTATATGTATACCCTTGTACATTTTCATAGTATGTATGGAGTTTTTCAAAGTGAGTTTGAAATAGTGCACCTGACCACTGCCTGTCTAGACCAATTCACTGCAACTATACTTAATGCGTTTCGGTTTGGATCTCCTCAAATATATATGCGGCCATGGTCAAGAGTAAACATACAAATGTATGTACACTTTTCTGAACTGACTTTAGCAAGCGCCTTAATATACGAATGCACAAGGGCATGGACATACATTTGTGTGTCTGGTTATACTATAAAAAACTCCAGACCATGGTATGGTACACTTTTTTAAACTCACTTTGGCAAACACAATAATATTCAAAAAGGCACAAGCGAATATATATTTGTACATTATGGTGAAACTATAGCCAACTCAAAGCCATTATAGCCAGACACTATTATGAACTCACTTTGGATGTTACCAAAATATACAAATATATATGAGCAAATGCTTACTATGACGTACCTGTGCCTTTTGGTTGTCCGCCTCAGTAAAGATATGCTGCAAAATAATGAAATATATTAATATAATTTAAAATAAAATTTTAGTGCGCTTACCCAATGAAAATTCCTTCAGCAATGGCGCCGAGTATTAAATTTTGCGCTCATTATGACATCATCAAATGTCAATCGTCTGGTTGTCTCATTCGCACAACTCTGAAAAATTTCCCAGAAAAATGTGTTGGTATTAGTGTTCTTATCGATAAAATAGAGATGGTGTTGGAATTCGATAAAAAAAACTCGATTGCTGGATAGCCGAGGTTGGCAGGGATAATTTATTCAAACGTGGGGAAAAAGTTGCTGTAGCTGACTGGTAGCCGAGACCACAGGTTGAAAACTGTTAAACAAAATAGCGACGAATATGCTATGCCACTCAAAGTCTTATCATACGACGAACGATATGTCTGGTGAGGATCCGCGTGTCGGGCGAGCATTTGGCACTTCGGGGTCCATTTCGGAGTTGGACAAGAGTCTCTGGTCTCTCCCTGGAGATCACGTTCCTCTGCATATATGCGTTCCTGTGCGTGGATGCTGTTGGGGGGCTGTTTGTGAACACGTGGATCAAACGGCGTTCAATGAAAACAAAATTTTTTCTACTTTCTTAATTAAATTTTTTTTCGATGGCATAAACAACCGTCAAATAGCTTTCAAACAAATTTATAAATGTAAACGGGTAGTCAATTCGTTTTGGAATCAACTTCACATGCAACGAAAATTTAATCCAAAATTGAACAATGTAAACAGCCCTTAATACACACTCACTTTTCAACCAATACATATGCATTGACAGGGTTGCATTTTGCTAGTGTTGGAGATAATATTTGGGTAAAAAACTCGAAAAAACCGAGTACTTGTTGCATGTGGGTACTAATTTTTATAAAATCGTATTAAATAACATTACTTAACAAATTACACCTTTTTGTTACAAAAGAGACACTTTCAATCTTATTTTTAATTCATCTGATATAAATAAAAGTTAATAAAATAAAAAAATAGTCCGAGCGGCATGTACCGGTTACTTCCATTGATAGTATTTTTCCTGCACTATTAACTCACATCAATTCTTTCGGGCAGAATTGCATTTCGCCCTTCAAAACTTGATAGAAACTGTGCACTGCGATCTGACTGAACCTCACCGAAAATTTTGTCACCGCTTTCAGTCAGATGATAAGTCATATGACTGTCAGTGTCCACAAGGGCACTCTGTTGGAAAAGATACTGAAGCGGGAAACAGAATCAGTCCGCCAATACGTCAGTTGCGTGGCGTTTTAGAGCAAATTCTACTTTGACGTATCTGTCGTATCTGGCGTTACGCATACAAACACCCACTGTCTACTTTGCTGACAGTTGTTTAAACGTTCTGACGGACTGATTCTGCTGAACGCTTGAGCCATTGAGTACGGTGCAGTGTGTCTTTAAGACTGCGCTGGTGTTGCCAGGTCGTTGCTTGTCCGTCGTTGTTGCTACAGCGCTTCCACAGTGCTTCGTGTCTGATTTTTTATTTTTCCACCACTGATAAAAACTGTTTTGAAAAAGCTTTTTATTTGTCAATATTTATTTGTATATGACAGAAAATGAAGGATTTTGGACACGAATAATTGGTAGCATGAAATGTCATGATCTCTTTAAATTTCAGGTGGTGAGCAACAACAACGAATTTTTGACAGTGGCATTACCTTTTATTTGTACTATGGGTAATAGTATATACTTCCAGAGCGATAGTGTCGTGATTTTCATCGATAAGGCACGAGCAATGATCGACTTTCAAAACGCTGAAGGTGATGGCCCAATGCACGCTTGCTTTGCTTGCCTTGCTTACCTAGGCTTGCCTTTCTTTTCTTTGAAAGCTTATATGGCCAAATAGGAGTCTCAAAAGCTGTCAGAAATACAGGATGAGACACACAAGACAAATAGTGAAGCGTGTAAAGCGCTGTCAAATAGAGATGTGGGCTATTGACGCTTTGAAGCGCTTCAAGCAAGCAAAGTAAGGCTGCCACTGGGCCTTCACATATTTCAGTAGAGTTCAAACGAATTTTGACATTTCTCGAGGCAAAGCCAGCAAAGCAAGCGGGCATTGGGCCATCAGTTGAAGGTGGTCCGATGATGTATGCAAAGGATTACTATTGGAGTACTCCAATATCAAAAAATTGGAACACATAATCCAACGATTTTTGCAGGGATAGTACGCGGTACGTAAGTTCAATCAATTTTTCTTCCATTTTTCGGTTCCGATTTATGAATTTTTTTTTTTTTTCATTTTATTATAGATGTGGGCAATGTTACAAATTTTGTCGCGCTTGCGAAAAAGTATCCCTCAATGAACGAGGAATATACAAGGTTTCATCATCATCATTTATTGGCGCTTAACCGCCTAAGCGATTTTGGCCGTCGCCTATCAAAGCACGCCAGTCATTCCTTTTTAGCGATAACTGACGCCAATTGGAAACCCCAAGGGAGTTCAAGTCATCCTCCACCTGCTGTTTCCATCTCAGTCGAGGCCTCCCCCTTCCTCTGCTGCCGAATTCGGGTGACGATTGGAAAACCTTCTGGGCTGGAGCTTCTTTGTCCATTCGCATGACGTGACCCAGCCAGCGGAGCCTTTGGGCTTTAATTCGCTGGACTATGGTCAGATCTGCGTAAAGCTCGTACAGCTCATCGTTAAATCTCCTTCGATACTCGCCGTCGGCATCACGGGAAGGACCATAAATCTTCCGGAGAACTTTTCTCTCAAATACTCCAAGGGCCATCTCATCTTCTCTTGACATTGTCCATGAATCTGAGCCATACATCAGGACAGGTATGATGAGAGACTTATAGAGCGTGATCTTTGTTCTTCGAGAGAGGACTTTACTTCTCAATTGCCTACTCAGTCCAAAGTAGCACTTGTTCGAAAGAGGGATTCTCCGTTGGATTTCTAGACTGATATTATTTTCGGTGTTAATGCTGGTTCCCAAATAGACGAAGTCCCTCACAGTTTCAAATTTGTAACTTTCAACAGTGACGTGGCTGCCAAGGCGCAGGTGCGCCGATTCTTTCTTTGAACACAGCAAATACTTCGTCTTGTCCTCGTTGACCGCAAGACCCACTTTTTTCGCTTCCTTATCCAGTCCATAGAAGGCAGCGCTTACGGCGCGGTTGTTAAGGCCAATGATATCAATATCATCGGCATACGCCAGCAATTGCACGCTCTTGTAATAGATTGTACCATTGCGGTTTAGCTCTGCTGCTCGAATTATCTTCTCCAGCATCGGGTTGAAGAAATCGCACGAAAGGGAGTCGCCCTGTCTGAAGCCTCGTTTGGTTTCAAATGGCTCAGAGAGGTCCTTCCCGACTCTGACGGAGCTGTTAGTATTGCTCAACGTCATTTGGCAAAGCCGTATAAGCTTTGCAGGGAAGTCAAATTCAGACATGGCGGCATACAGGCAACTCCTTTTTGCGCTGTCAAAAGCGGCTTTGAAATCGACAAAGAGATGGTGTGTGTCGATTCTTTTATCATGGGTCTTCTCCAGGATTTGGCGTATTGTGAAAATCTGGTCGATGGTAGACTTACCAGGTCTAAAGCCACACTGATAAGGTCCAATCAGCTTGTCTACGATGGGCTTCAGTCTTTCACACAACACGCTAGAAAGAACCTTATATGCGATATTAAGAAGGCTGATTCCGCGGTAGTTGGTGCGGTTAGCGGGATCGCCTTTCTTGTGGATTGGGCAGAGCACACTTAAATTCCAATCTGGAGGCATGTACTCGTCTGACCATATTCTGCATAAGAGCTGATGCATGCTTTTTACCAGCTCCTCGCCTCCGTGTTTGTACAGCTCTGCGGGAAGTCCGTATTTTCCAGGCGCTTTGTTGTTTTTGAGCCGGGATATAGCTATCTTCACTTCGTCATAGTCAGGTGGTGCGACGACTTTTCCATCGTCAGGGATTGGGGTATCGGGTTCGACGTCTCCCTCGCAATTTAGCAGTGAGGAGAAGTGCTCCCTCCATAATTTAAGTACACTCTGTACGTCGGTTACCAGGTTGCCATTGTTGTCCTTACAGGAACTTGCCCCGGTCATAAAACCTTCCGTCATCCGCCGGATCTTTTCATAGAATTTTCGGGCATCATTCCTGTCAGCCAGCATCTCAAGCTCCTCACACTCACGCCTTTCGGCCTCACGTTTCTTTTTTCTGAAAAGGCGTCTCTCTTCCTTCTTTGCCTCACGATAGCGTTGCCATACACTGCGGGTTGCACCCGTTCGCAACGTCTCCCTGTAGGCAGCGTCCTTTTTGTCCGAGGCAGTGCTGCATTTCTCATCGTACCAGTTGTTTTTGCGGGCTCGCTGGAACCCTATAGTGGCCTCAGCGGCGGTACGTAATGAGTGAGAGATATGCTCCCATTGCTCGGTTTCATCGTTAGGTCGAGGATTGCTCTCCGATAGCAGGTGTGAGAGTCGAGTGGAGAAATTGTCAGCTGTCTGTGTCGTGCGCAGCTTCTCGACGTCAAACTTTCCTTCCGTTACTGTGCGCACTTTCTTTGCTACACAGAGGCGTGTGCGTATCTTGGCTGCAACAAGATAATGGTCCGAGTCGATATTGGGACCACGCAGGGTACGCACGACATTTAATTTCTTAAGACATAATCGCTCTGATGGATTACAGCTTCGGCCAATCTGACTCTAATCGACCTCGATTAGTAAAGATCTTATCTTTTAGATATACTACTTATTTCTAATTTTAATATTATTCTCTTACGTAATTTTACTTAATGTTAGTACAATACAGTTCTCTCGTGAAGGGTGGACACCTTGCCGCGGTACGAGGGCTTAAGTCGATAGCCACAGGGCTACGTTGCCCTTGTGATCATATCGCCACCGGTACTACATCACGAGAGAAGCCAAGCCTCTATGGCGCGACGACTAAGATCTTCCCCCTCCCAATCCAGGGTGTTATGCGACCACGTGCCCATTGGACGCTTGCAGCCGGGAGGCAAATCGTGGCTGTAATCGAACGGAGCCTCTCTGATACCGGGCCGCCTCGGAGAGTAACTATGGCCTTACCTCGGTATGGGGCTCTGCCGCGGCGGACGACCCTTCCCTTGACCCTAAACTGGCCTTGCCCGGCGAGGGGTCGTACGAACAAGATGATAAATAATAACAAAAACCCTAAAACTAAAGATACAACTATGTATACTGCACAGCAGAGGAGGAAAATGCTGGAGCAAGCGAGAACGCAACGTCGGAGGACAAACTCCATTTCCTTATCAGCCGAGAGATCGACAGCTATGGCAACTACGGGTCGATTAGCTCTGGATAACAAGGGGGCAATCCCCAAAGTAAGTACCGGTACAAACACAGTGAAGCCAACAACGGCTGATGGTAAAGTCCTAGTAAGTGCCGGTACCGAAACTAAGTCTTTAACGTCTGTGGCAGTGGTCTCACGACCTGGCCCCAGAGATCCAAATAAGGGAACGACCGCGATGGCAACTACGGGTCGAAATTTACCCCAAAAGATATCTCCCAGTCGCTCTGAGTACTTGGACAAAAGAGCGGCCGCGAGGATCCTGAAGAAATACGAGGGTATTTCACAAGAGACGCTATCGCCGAATGCTAGAAAGACGGTGGAGATGGCTGAAGCTATCTTACCGAACTTCCAAAGCGATTACGCGCCAAAGAAGGTTAATGGAAATCCCTTCAAACGCCAGAGATCGGACGTGAGTTTAAAACCTCACCCGAAGCGGCAGCAACACGCCCCCGTAGTGGGTAAACTCAGCTTTGCTGAAGTAACTAAGGATAGGATCCTCATAGGCGTCATTGACCGAGGTAACGAAAGCTGGGCCATCCCTAGGGACCAGTGGCGGTACGTCCGGAACGCTATCGGTAATGCCCTTCTCGACATTATGGATGAGTCTCCGGGTGCCACGCCGATGGGTTCTGATGCGGGATGGCACCAGGGCCGAATCAAGGTATTCGCTTGCGAGGATGCAAAAACTGTTGCACTGTACAAGGCAGCAGCTGCAAGACTGGGTGAGATCTACCAAGGGGCAAGAATCGAGGTTGTCGACTGGAAGGACATCCCGGCTCGGCCAAGGGCAAGAGCGTGGATTCCTGCTATCCCTGCTGAACCTGAGAGAATTCTCAGGATGCTGAGGATCATGAACCCATCTCTCCCGACGCAGGACTGGGGTGTCAATCTGGTCGAGGATGCGGTAGGGCCTGACAGGCAAGTGGTCTTCACCTTGACTAAGAAAGCACTCGAGCCCCTTAAACGGTGCAATGGACGAGTGCACTACGGCATGGGTCAGATCGTGATCCACGTATAACGCGGCGATGCACAGCGCGCTGCTATTTCGGCTGCACCGGAGGGCTCGGACATCGCAGTGCCGGTAGAGGAGTCGGAGATGTCCGACTCGGAAAGTATGATATCTGCCACGTCAAATGGCGAAGGAGCAGTGAACAGCTCGGAAATGGGAGACAGCCTGCTGGACGGGGAAGACCTCAACGTCACAGTGATACCAGCTAGTCCTGAGTGCACCAATGTCAATACTGCCACAGTTAGTAGGATCTCGGCTACGCCAAATCGTGGTCTGAACAAATCGTCGTTGAAAGATAAGCCTCCAGACGAGGTGGAACTCGACGATATGGCGGTGGCAGGGAAGTCTGAGCGCTCTCATGTTGGTGGTGATTCAGATAAACCTGCACAAATCTAAAGCAGCCTCGGCTGCTTTAATCAGTCGTCTCTCTAAAGGCGACATAGATGTGGTCCTCATCCAAGAACCCTGGGTCAACAGCTCAAGGATTTGCGGTTTGGGGATTAAGGGTTTTAAGCTAATCCAAGCCAGCGAGGGTGGCAGGGTTATAGCCTGTATTCTGGTTAAGTCTGAGCTGAATGCTTTTCTCTTGCCCAACTATACCAATGGTGACGTTACAGCTGCCAGTTTAACAGTCGACAGTACCAGTCTGACGATGGCATCGGTCTATATGCCCTACGACGCCGAAGAACCTCCGCCACAGAGGGAGGTAAAAGACCTGGTGGCAAATTTTTCCATGGGTCATCTTATTATCGGAACTGACGCCAATGCTCATCACGTCCAGTGGGGAAGCTCCGATATCAATGCTAGAGGAGAGTCGTTGTTTGATTATTTGTTAACAACTGACCTGGTAGTTTGCAACGTGGGTAGCGAACCTACGTTTATTACTAAAACCCGTAGGGAGGTCATAGATCTCACTATTTGCAGCGAAGGCGCTTATAAGTGGGTCAGAAAATGGCGCGTTCTCGATGAACACTCATTCTCCGACCACCGGTACGTAGAATTAGTTCTAGACTTTTCTGTTGAGCAGCCGGTTATGAAACGCAACCCACGTAACAGTAACTGGCAGCTACACAATGAAATACTATCTAGGGACTTGCCAGCACTGCCCCCACAAGTCCCCTCATCAGTAGGGGAGTTGGAGGATCTGGTAAAGACCTTTACAACGGCGCTCTCGAATGCCCTAGAGCAGGCTTGCCCAGTGCCAAAACCACGCGGTAAACATAGGCCGCATTGGTGGTCCTACGACCTGGACTCGCTCCGTAAATCATGTAGGACACAATTCAATAAGGCCAAGAGCCCTGGCACGGAGAATCAATGGCTCGAATATAAAGTTAAACTCAGGGCCTACAAAAAAGCTCTGAGGCAGGCGAAGAGAGTATCGTGGAGAAATTTCTGCACTGGGGTCGAAAATGTCGACGATACAGCGAGACTTAGACGAGTGCTCTCAAAAACTCAAACAGCCACAAGCTATTTGCGCAAACCTGACGGATCCTGGACCAGCACGGAGAGGGAAACCCTAGAGCTGCTCTTGAATACGCACTTCCCAGGGAACTTGCATGGGGAACCCCTAGCACCTACAACAAACCTGGCTGTACACATACCCATCACGGAGGAAAAGGTTAGGTGGGCGGTTAAAAGCTTCGAACCGTTCAAGGCTGCCAGGCCAGGCGGGATTATTCCCGCACAACTCATAAACACGCTGGAGACATCAGCCAAATGGCTGGTATTTCTCTATACAGCCTGCCTGGCTCTTAGCTACATTCCGTGCTCCTGGAGAAGTGCCACGGTAATGTTTATTCCTAAGGCGGGGAAGGCGTCTCATTACGAGGCCAAGGACTATAGGCCGATCAGTCTCTCATCCTTTGTGCTCAAGACCTTCGAGAGGATAATAAATGACTACCTCTCCTCTACTATTCATAGCAACCTGATCTGTAGCTATCAGCATGCATACACCAAAGGGAAATCTACAGAAACTGCGCTTCACAGCCTAGTTTCTGTTATTGAAAAATCGATGTATGAAAAGGAGTACTGTCTTGTGGCCTTTTTAGATATTGAAGGAGCCTTCAACAACATAAGCTCTGATGCTATAAACACCGCTTTAACAAGTCTGGGCATAAGCAGGTCTCTTATTGGACTTATTGATCAACTGCTAAGGGGTAGACGAATAGTTTCATCACTGGGCTCGGTTGACTTATCACGCTATGTCACAAGGGGAACGCCTCAGGGTGGTGTTCTCTCCCCGCTTCTATGGAACCTCACTGTCAACTCGATGCTGCGAGACACAAGCTGGGGGGACGGGAAGGTAGTGGCATATGCAGATGACTTAGCTATAGTATACAGGGGCAAATTCCCACAAACCCTGTGCGACTTGATGCAAGTAGCACTGAGAGAGGTTTCCTCATGGTGCTCGCGCTGCGGACTGAGCATCAACCCGGATAAAGTGGAACTGGTCCTTTTCACCAACCGCTATAAGATACCACCGCTAATACTACCAAAACTGAATAACGTGCACCTGAACTTGGCTGACAAAGCCAAGTTCTTGGGCACAGTTCTGGATAGGAAACTAACCTGGAAGGAGAATGTTCTTCAGCGCCAGAAGAAAGCGTGTATTGCACTCTACACGTGCAAAAGAGCCATTGGAAAGAAATGGGGGCTTAGCCCCAAAATATGCAAATGGATCTACACTGCACACATTCGACCAATCATGCTCTATGGAGTTGTGGTATGGTGGCCTGCGCTGAGCAAGGCAACAAACCTTAATCTGCTAGGTAAAGTACACAGATCTTGCATGATCTGTATAAGCGGTGCGTTAAGAACAACGCCCAATGAAGCACTCCAGGCCATTCTTGGCATTTTGCCACTCGATCTGGAAGGGCACCGAGTAGCAGCAGCATCGGCTCTGCGTCTAAGGGAAACGTCCGGCTGGGGCGCAAGCACTACTGGACACGCCTGTATTTGGGATCCTATAGCTTTCTTCCGCTGAGCACAGATCGTTGTGCGACCACAACAGTCGGAGATAGCGGTTTTAAAATCAACATTCCCAGCAGGGAAGAATGGGAGGGCACGGATCGGAGTCCCGTCACTCATGGCGGCACTTCCATTTATACTGATGGCTCGAAGTTAGACGGCAGAGTTGGGGGAGGGGTTTATTCAAAGGATCTGAACCTTGAGCTCTCCTTCAGATTACCTGATCACTGCAGTGTCTTCCAGGCTGAAGTATCAGCAATCATGGACGCCGCGGCTTGGATAGGCCAACACACTATCAGACAGGACATTTTTATATTCAGCGACAGCCAGGCGGCCATCAAATCCCTTGGCTCTTACTCGTTCAACTCTGAACTGACGCTCAGCTGTCGTCGATCTCTACAAGAGATGGCCCAACAGAATCGCGTTAACCTCACATGGGTCCCGGGGCATAGGGACATTGAGGGAAATTGTAGGGCAGACGAACTTGCGAGGCAGGGCACGACCAAGCAGGTTCTTCGCGATAAAGAGCGCTTAGGTATGCCGTTTGCCACATGCAAGCTTATGCTGAAGGAATACACACTCCGCCAAGCCAACGAAAGATGGCTGCAATCTCCAGGATGCCGGATATCCAAAGAAACCTGGCCGAAATGGGATCATAAAAGATCAAGACAAATGTATGCCCTAAGGAGAAGAGAAATCTCAATATTAATAGGCGTATTAACTGGGCACTGCCTCATTGGTAGGCACGCAGAAAGACTTGGTGTGCCCTACCGACGATGCTGTAGGAGTTGTAAGGATGATGAGGAGGAGGAAACGGTGGAGCACCTCATCTGCAACTGCCCGGTTTTAAGTGGCGCGAGAATGCGCTTTTTGGGAGTTCCCTTCCTGGTCAGCCTACGCCAGGTCACGGAGCTGGACATAAAGGACCTGATGGCCTTCATCAAGTCATCTAAATGGTTCGAGGAGGAGTAACGGTGTCGGTATAGGAGGGTCAGTCCCGGGATTCTGCTATGTGGAGAATTCCGTTAATACCGGGATTTTCCATATGGCAGGGTCCCGGAACTGACTTTCCTAGTGTTGGTGGTATCACAAAGGGCCTTTTAATACTGGCCTAGGTGTGCCTCTACGGCAGCCACTTGAACCTAACCTAACCTAGTACAATACAGTACGTGCTATTAATACATGAAGTGTTGCCTTAATAAGAATTCGGTGGCATTCAAAATAGATTATGCATCTGCTGACCACATTTTAATACGCGAAGCTTCTACAATCCCGTCATAAGGTAACTGGGTCAATTGGCAATTTTCTATGTCTCTTATCACGTATCGGTCGTGCAGCAATACTTTATGAATTACATACGGGCCTCTATATTTCGGTATGAACTTCTTATTAGTGCCAGCATTTGTGTCGACATTACGAATGACAACAAAATCCCCAACAGAGTATGTCTCAGAACACTTACTACGATCAGAAAAGTACCTCGAATTGTATTCTTGTGACTTTTCTATAGCCACTAAGGCAGACGCACGAGTAACCTCAAGATCTCGAGTCGCGCCTAATTCGACTTTATTCTCCAAGTGTTCCGTCAGTTCATCAATTATTGTGCCTCTCTGTTCTACACCGAACAGCAACATGCGCGGCGAGTACCCAGTGGTGGAGTGTATGGTGTTATTAAGACTATATTCGGCTTGACCTAACTTAATCGACCAATTAGCATGATTAATCGGTTCAGAAATTTTACTTAACATAGCTTTAATAACCCTGTTCACTCTTTCTACCTGTCCATTTGCTTGGGGGGATGCTGTGGCTATGGAAGTAGGCTTATTATTTAAATTTGTTCCGTTTCCACAGTGTTCCTATAGTGTTCACATATATGAGTAGACATATAAGCTTTGTTTCTTGAAATCTCCAGCAAAGAACTATCAGCAGAAGAGAGTCTTGTAAAAAGCTGTCAAACTCTCATTTCTGCCAATTTTTCGTCGAACAGGGTTCAGCAGAAACTTGCAGACAAAACATCGGTTACGTTTCTGATTGGCTAACAATTTGAATTTACATTTTTAGTTGTTGTTTTGCTATGTCACCGATCAGCTGTTCCTGCTTGCTGGTTCCTGCTGGACGAAAAATCTCCAGCAATAACTTGCAGTGAATTGGCGCCCTCTCTCTCAATTAAATGTCAAAAAGCTGCTGAATTCGCTGCTGATTTTTTCAAGGAACACTTTTTTAGGAATAATTATTCATAATTAGCAGGAAAGAAACAAAGCTAATGTAGGCTTGTTATTTGAAAGTTTTTGCATTTTCACATTGTTCCTATAAGTGTTAGGACATATTCAAATTAAGTACTTTCTTACATTTCAATACTAAAAATAGTATGAATTCGATTTTTTCATAAAATTTTCTTATAAGTTAATTGATTGTTAATATGGTCTGAAATTTAGTTGTTGTAATTTTATATTGGGACTCTTCGCTACCATCTGAAGAGTCATGGAGGGTGGGTAAAGAGCGGTGAGGAAATCGGAAGTACAACCGCAAGATAGGTTCCATAACAGAAAATGGCGCCCAACGTGGGCCCCTAGACGTATAAACAACAACAACGTTTTTAATTAAACTCTTTTAGGGGTTCTACAAATTATTATTTTGTCCTGTAGGGAATTTTTTTTTGCAAGTTAAATATAAATAAGCGCAACATCGGTCTTTTTAACCATTGGTAATTGGAATTTAGTCTCAAGCGATAGGATATACTCACGTCGCACTAACCGTATCAATTGTATAGACCCTAGTTGCCAATAAAAGTGATATATTTTTCGTAGTTTGAAAACTCATTTTGGATTTAATTTCAATAAGCTTGATGCTTGTTTTAATTACCATTTGAGAATAGGATTCCGTTTTAATATGTTTAAATGACCATATTTCCACCAAGCTTTTGTTGTTGCAAGTAGGAATAAATGAAGATTTCATGTACCCATACAACGACAAGCTTATACTGAGCAAATTAAACATATGCCTTTTATCTTTAAATAATCAGACTAATATCAACAAGTAAATCGTAAGACCATAATTAAATTTGAACTCTTTTTGAAAAAAAAAAACAATTTTGGTTACCTTTTTTAAAGATATTCTCCTTAAATACTGTTTAAAAATTCACATAATTATATTTAAACTTTTTTGAAAAAAAAAATAGATATTTTTCTTAAATATCTTTTCAAAGTTTAAATGCAAATTTTTCAATTTTTGAGAAACATTTGTTTTAATAGATATTTTACCTAAATATTTTTTTCTTAATTTTAATACATCTACATATATACTTTTTTTTGAATTTCGATATGCCGTTGAGGCAAAGTAATGAATATTTACCATCGGGTCAAAGTTCGAACAATTTTTGTACCATTTGCAGAAAGTTTTTTACTTTACACTATTATGCTCTTCGTACTGCTTGCAACCACAAGTTGCATCGTGCTTGCCTGATAAATTGGCTTAAAAGGAATCCCTCTTGTCCGCAGTGTAGAGCACGGTGTAGATTTTAGACCCCGGCAATAAAACCGCAACCCTGCTAATCGCCGACAAATTAATGAAATTGAGTTAGAAGAGGAAATTGAAAACGACATTGTAGAAGGCTCAATCGAAGTTGACGAAGTTACACGTCGTATGAGTGGCACCAAACCAATGTGTTAGAACTGCCGAAAAGAAGGACACCGTTATTTTGATTGTATAGAAGAACGTACGATCTTTTGTTACGGTTGCGGCAGTGTTGGGATTTATAAACCAAATTGTACTAGGTGCGCTTCGGGAAACTTGAAAGCGAGCGAGGATTCGAAAGCGGTTCCTCGCAAAAAGTAGCTAAAACTTTACCTACCAATACCTTAATTTGTAATCCATACAAACCAGAATTACGTCATTTAATACCATATAATGAACGTTTAAAATTTTATCAAGAGAAAAGAAAAGAAATTTTTCATTAGCCTGAAAATATTGTTAATATACCTAATAAATCATGCTCTGCAAATCGCTCGAATGAGTTTTGGAAAAAAGTAAAATCTGGGCGAAAAAATTGTATTAACTTGATATGTTCATTGAACAAAAACTCTTCAGACTTAAGACCAATAAACCTTCTAAATAACACGCATTTAGCTTTGCTAGATAGTGGAGCCCAAGTGTCGTGTATTGGCAATAACTTGGCAAAAAAGGTATGTGGTGACAAAAATTAAATACCAAACATTATTCGTCCATACAAACGGCTGATGGCAACCAACAAATTTTGAATTAGTCAAATTAACTGCGAAAGCAGCGAAACAAAAAATGATGTTAGTAGCGTCGAAAATAATATGCACGCCTTGGCGTATGAGCAACAAAAGCGATTACAAGTAGTTAAGGATTTATTCCCTTCATTTTCCAAAGAGGGCCTTGGTAAAACTAATTTGATCGAACATGTTATCGAATTGGAACCTAATGCCCGTCCGCTAAAACAGCGATATTTTCTCATCTCTCCTGCCGTCGAGAAGCTAGTTCACAGGGAGATAGATGAAATGCTGAAATTGGGAATAATATACGGGATACTCAGTCGCTTACCCAAAGCCGAGTATATTTCTTCGCTCGATTTAAGGCGAGCATTTTGGCAAATTACATTGTCGGAAAAATGTCGATATTTAACCTGTTTCACGGTACCACCCTCCTTTATACAGATATCGCGTAATGCCCTTTGGCTTATGCAACGCTCCCCAGGCCTTATGCAGGCTCATGGATCGCGTGATTCCACCCAAATTAAGAGAAAGTGTGTTCGTCTATCTTGACGATTTACTAATTATATCCGAAACATTTGATGCTCATATGAAAACTTTGCCATATGTTGCATATCATTTACGAAACGCAGGTTTAACGATTAACATCGAAAAAAGTAAGTTTTGTCTTCGCGAGGTAAAATACTTGGGGTACATCGTGGGAAATGGTATATTGCGAACGGATCCAGATAAGATCTCCGCCGTTACGCAATATCCGCAACCAACCACTATCAAACAGTTGCGTAGATTTCTGGGTATGGCTGGTTGGTATAGGCGATTCGTACTGAACTTTGCCACAGTTACCACCCCAATGCCTAACTTGCTCAAGAAGTCAAAAAGTTTTAAATGGACTGAGGAAGCACAAAAGTCGTTTGAATTACTTAAAAATTTGCTTTCATCAGCTCCAATATTGTCAAATGCCAAATACGATAAACCATTTGTTATACAATGCGATGCCAGCAAATTAGGTGTAGGAGCAGTTTTGGCACAACTGAATGAAGATGGAGTAGAAGTGCCAGTTGCCTATTTTTCGCAAAAGTTGAATCGTGCTCAAAGTATTTATAGCGTTACTGAGCTTGAGTGTCTGGCAGCCATCCTATATGCACATTTTTAGAAGAAAATATTTTTCCCCGTTTCGGTACACCTGAGTGTATCGTATCTGATAACGGAAGCCAATTTAAATCAATCCAATTTGAAAATTGTTTGTCTTTGAGAGGTATTAAACATTCATATACCGCATTATATAGCCCACAAGCTAACGCTAGCGAGAGGGTCAATCGCTCCGTTATTGCTGGTATCAGATCATACCTTAAAAGTGATCAAACTAACTGGGATAAAAACATCCCAATGATAGCGGAAGCTTTTAGGTCAGCGTACCATCAAACTATTGACTGTACGCCGTATTACGTCATGTTTGGGCAACAGATGCTTAGTCATGCCGATGATTACAAACTGCTGCGTACGCTCGAGTCTTTGGGAGGGGATGTTGTAATAGACAGAGCTGACAAGCTCCGACTCGCGTGTACTGAGTTGGTCCAAAATATCCAGACCGCGTTTGAAAAATCAGCTCAACGGTATAATCTGCGAAGCCGATTAAAAACGTTTAAAGTAGGTGATGAGGTATACCGTCGTGAGCGATAGCGCGAAAAGGTTTAATGCTAAGCTGGCACCCGTCTTCGTAAAAGCATCGGTTGTTGCCACCAAAGGTAATAATATGTACCAATTGAAAGATCTAAGTAATGGTAAAATGGGCTGGTATCACGGCAAAGACATTAAGCCAAGCAAGGGTTAAGAAAAAGTTGTGCCAAGGACTGGCTACTAAAAACACTGTAAAAAGACAGCCATAGTAACCTTCGGCAAGTTTTATATCTATTTTCCTCTTCTTACAAAATCACACCACCCTTTTCCGGGCTTATATAAGCAGCGGATCTGGTCTTTTTCGCTCTCTTCCTGTGGATATAGTCAAAGAAAAATAAGTAAGGTTCGAGTTGCGCGAATAATAAAAGTTACGCGATCGGTATGTACAAACGTACAAGGAGAAATTTACGAAGAAAAAGTTTGCTAAAGCACTGACTTTTATAATTTCTAAGTGTAATAAAAGTTTCCTGCGAGGAACGCGGTCGTAATAAAATGCGTTTCTTAAAAATAAAAACGGATAAAACTATTAATAAAAAAACCTAACCCCACCAAAAAGTTTTTCCGGCTGTACCTCGTGTTCCTGTTCGCTGAAATTCATCAAAACTCATTTTTTAAATATATGGAGGCGGATTTACCAGGCTAATAAGTGGCTGAACCCCGAGCATGAAACGTGGTTAATTGCGAAGTTGCAAGTGGTATTCACCATTTAGTTCTTTTTTTTCTTAAAATTCAGTTTTAAAAATCATTTCGAAAGCTGTTCGAAAATCTAAATTTTAAATTATAAAGCATAGAGTTTTTTTTCATATCATGCATATTGCGTATGCTAAAATCGAGAAAAGAACGAAGAGAATTTTCCTCTTTAACTTAAACTTCATGAAAAAACGACTTCCTTTCCAAGTCTCAAAAAAATAAAAAAAAAGTTCCAATTAGTTTTATCGTCGCTTCTTTATAGGCAATTCGGTAAGTTATTTGTTTCTTTCTCGAGATTCTAATCTAATCTTGGCTTGCGTCATAATGACGCTTAACCGCCTAGGCGATTTTGGCCGTTTCGAATCAAAGCACGCCAGTCATTCCTTTTTAGCGATAACTGACGCCAATTGGAAACCCCAAGGGAGTACAAGTCATCCTCCACCTGTTGTTTCCATCTCAGTCGAGGCCTCCCCCTTCCTCTGCTGCCGAATTCGGGTGTCGATAGTAAAACTTTCTGTGCTGGAGCTTCTTCTTCCATTCGCATAACATGACCCAGCCAGCGGAGCCTTTGGGCTTTAATCCGCTGAACTATGGTCAGGTCTGCGTAAAGCTCGTACAGCTCATCGTTGAATTTCCTTCGATACTCGCCGTTGGCATCACGGGAAGGGCCATAAATCTTCCGGAGAACTTTTCTCTCAAATACTCCAAGGGCCATCTCATCTTCTCTGGATACTGTCCATGATTCCGAGCCGTACATCAGGACTGGTATGATGAGAGACTTATAGAGCGTGATCTTTGTTCTTCGAGAGAGGACTTTACTTCTCAATTGCCTACTCAGTCCAAAGTAGCACTTGTTGGCAAGAGTGATTCTCCGTTGGATTTCTAGACTGATATTATTTTCGGTGTTAATGCTGGTTCCCAAATAGACGAAATCTCTCACCGTTTCAAACTTGTAGCCATCAACGGTGACCTGCCTGCCAAGGCGCAGGTGCGCCGATTCTTTCTTTGATGACAGTAGGTACTTCGTCTTGTCCTCGTTCACCGCAAGACCCACTTTTTTCGCTTCTTTATCCAGCCCAGAGAAGGCAGCACTTACGGCGCGGTTGTTAAGGCCAATGATATCAATATCATCGGCATACGCCAGCAATTGTACGCTCTTGTAGAAGATTGTGCCATTGCGGTTTAGCTCTGCTGCTCGAATTATCTTCTCCAGCATCAGGTTGAAGAAATCGCACGAAAGGGAGTCGCCCTGTCTGAAGCCTCGTTTAGTTTCAAATGGCTCAGAGAGGTCCTTCCCGATTCTGACGAAGCTGTTGGTATTGCTCAGCGTCATTTGGCAAAGCCGTATAAGCTTTGCAGGGAAGTCAAACTCAGACATGGCGGTATACAGGCAACTCCTTTTTGCGCTGTCAAAAGCGGCTTTAAAATCGACAAAGAGGTGGTGTGTATCGATCCTTTTATCATGGGTCTTCTCCAGGATTTGGCGTATCGTGAAAATCTGGTCGATGGTAGACTTACCAGGTCTAAAGCCACACTGATAAGGTCCAATCAGTTTGTCTACGATGGGCTTCAGTCTTTCACACAATACGCTAGAAAGAACCTTATATGCGATATTAAGAAGACTGATTCCGCGGTAGTTGGTGGGGTTAGCGGGATCGCCTTTCTTGTGGATTGGGCAGAGCACACTTAAATTCCAATCTGGAGGCATGCACTCGTCTGACCATATTCTGCATAAGAGGTGATGCATGCTTTTTACCAGCTCTTCGCCTCCGTGTTTGAACAGCTCGGCGGGTAGTCCGTCTTTTCCAGGCGCTTTGTTGTTTTTGAGCCGGGATATAGCTATCCTCACTTCTTCATAGTCAGGTGGTGGGACGACCTTTCCATCGTCAGGGATTGGGGTATCGGCTTCAACGTCTCCCTCGCAGTTTAGCAGTGAGGAGAAGTGCTCCCTCCATAATTTAAGTACACTCTGGACGTCGGTTACCAGGTCGCCATTATTGTCCTTACAGGAACTTGCCCCGGTCTTTAAACCTTCCGTCATCCGCCGGATCTTTTCATAGAATTTTCGGGCATCGTTCCTGTCAGCCAGCGTCTCAAGCTCCTCACACTCACGCCTTTCGGCCTCACGTTTCTTTTTTCTGAAAAGGCGTCTCTCTTCCTGCTTCGCCTCACGATAGCGTTGCCATACACTGCGGGTTGCGCCCGTTCGCAACGTCTCCCTGTATGCAGCGTCCTTTTTTTCCGAGGCTGTGGTGCATTCCTCATCGTACCAGTTGTTCTTGCGGGCTCGCCGAAACCCTATAGTGGCTTCAGCGGCGGTACGTAATGAGTGAGAGATATGCTTCCATTGTATTGGGGTGTGGTTGCTGTGTGACCTTGCCCAATCCCGACTCTTGCGTCCTCGTTCGTACACTCTGGACAACGTGAGCTATTCTAGGCTCGCGGCAGAAAGAGAGGGAGCCTCGGTGGGGCCACTCTGACATACTTGGTTTAAGGGCTCACCGAGGTCTTTTGCGCAGCGTCTGTTCACCATGAGGTGCGGCTGCAAGCGGGCGTCTGTCTTGAAGCAAGCGGCTCGCTATATAAATGTGTAAAAATATTTTCAAAACCCCGAAACGGGTTGTGCGCTGGGTTTGGGACCCGCCACGTAAAAAATCTAGTCCAATGAAAAAAAAAAAAAATCTCGAGATTGAAAGAATTAAAATAGGAAACGAAACAAAAACTATAGTTAATACAAAGAAATTTTGAGAGAAAAAAGAAGAGAAGATATGTTAAAATATCTTACAATAAAAATAGTTTAAAAAATATAGTAGTTATAAATCGTTTAAGAATGTAAAAATAGAGAAAATTAATTTTGCTTAAAAAACCTAAAAGAAAAAAATTGTGGATACATAAAATTAAAATAGAGAAAGAAAACGTGATATTGGAGTGAAATAAGTGAGAAAAAAATCTCGTTAGAGGTTATGATAACCTGTTGGTATATCGCCGCCATTAGTATCGACGATCATTGGAAGTTCGAAATTAAAAATACTAAAATGTATGTAAAGATAGTGAAAATAACCCTTTTATAAGAACATGTTAAAAGGAATATAATGTGTTTGTGAGAATACTTATAATTTCAGCTGTGCATCAGATCGTCGAAGGCCTTCAACGTGTTCCTGCAACAAAAATGCACGTAAGTTTCTTCAATTTTTATTCTTGATTTTCTTTTTAGTTTTTTTATGTTTTAATAACCGCCCTTAATGATCATTAAGCGTGTCCGCACACGGAGCGAATCGTCATAGACGCGTATTAGACGCTACATTCAATTTTTGTACGCTTTGTTGCTGAACACATATACATATTTGCATGAAGAGCTGCACACAAATCGGCAGCTGCACGAGAGTGGCAAAGCATGAAAGCTACATGCTGCTCAGCGTATGACAATGCTGGTCGCCAGACGTCGTACGCTTAGAAAAGAGGAAGAATAAACATTTGTTTACATTTTTCATTTTCGATTTTTGTGTGCTGTGGCTTTGCTTTCTTTTTTCAAACAAAATTAATTGTTTCTTTTAAAAGAAAAAATAAAAAATTTGTACAGTCGGAAGAAATATGTGTAATAATTTGCGGAAAATGTGTTAATTAGTTAAAATTGCAATTTTGACAGTTCGTTGTGTGCTTTTTTTCTGCAGCGTCGTGTGCAGATCTTGAGACGCAGGGAAATTCGTGGTCAGTGAAATGACGAGTACGCGTCTATGACGATGCGCCTCGTCTGCGGAGTGCCTAAGTCTCTCATTGAGATTAGTGGAAGTTTAGAGTGTATTGGGGTGTGGTTGCTGTGTGACCTTGCCCAATCCCGACTCTTGCGTCCTCGTTCGTACACTCTGGGGAACGTGAGCTATTCTAGGCCCGCGGCAGAAAGAGAGGGAGCCTCGGTGGGGCCACTCTGACATACTTGGTTTAAGGGCTCACCGAGGTCTTTTGCGCAGCGTCTGTTCACCATGAGGTGCGGCTGCAAGCGGGCGTCTGTCTTGAAGCAAGCGGCTCGCTATATAAATGTGTAAAAATATTTTCAAAACAAAAAAAACCCCGAACGGGTTGTGCGCTGGGTTTGGGACCCGCCACGTAAAAAATCTAGTCCAATGAAAAAATCGAAAAAGCCTCGGATGAGAACCCCATTTAATGTTGACGACCCGGCAAAACGAAGTAAGGACAATGAGAAGGATATTAGGGCATGTACGTGGAATGTCCGGACCCTTTCTAGGGAGCGTACCGCTGCCCGACTAGTTGATGTCCTCGCGAGCGCAAAGGCTGACATCACCGCCCTGCAGGAAATGCGATGGACGGGGCAAGCAAAGACGGCCATCGGTCCTTGTGACGTATACTACAGTGGCCAGACACGCGGCAAAGCGCGTGGTGTAGGATTTGTGGTGGAAAAAAGACTTCGCCGCCAAGTACTAGCGTTCACTCCTGTGGACGAGCGTCTCGCTGCGATCCGCATCAAGGCGAGGTTTTTCAACATAACATTTATCTGCGCCTATGCGCCGACTGAGGAGACGGACGACGCAGAGAAGGACTCCTTCTACGATAAACTTGAACAGACTTATGATCGCTGCCCCCAGCATGATATCAAAATCGTGCTCGGCGACTTTAATGCCAAGGTGGGCAAGGAAGGAGTCTTTGGTCCTACAGTTGGAAAATTCAGTCTCCACGATGTAACATCCCCCAACGGCACTAGGTTGATTGACTTCGCCGCTTCCCGCAACATGGTCATCAGTAGTACCAGGATCCAGCATAAGCGAATACACCAAGCTACCTGGCTGTCCCCTGATCAAAGAACAAGAAACCAGATTGATCATGTCATGATCGACGGCAGACATAGCTCCACCGTTCTAGATGTGCGTATCCTACACGGTCCCAATATCGACTCGGACCATTATCCTGTTGGAGCCAAGATACGCACACGCCTCTGTGCAGCGAAGAAAGTACGCACAGTAACGGAAGGAAAGTTTGACGTCGAGAAGCTGCGCGTGACACAGACAGCTGATAATTTCTCCACTCGACTCTCACACCTGCTATCGGAGAGCAATCCTCGACCTAACGATGTAACCGAGCAATGGAAGCATATCTCTCACTCATTACGTACCGCCGCTGAAGCCACTATAGGGTTTCGGTGAGCCCGCAAGAACAACTGGTACGATGAAGAATGCACCACAGCCTCGGACAAAAAGGACGCTGCATACAGGGAGACGTTGCGAACGGGCAACCCGCAGTGTATGGCAACGCTATCGTGAGGCGAAGAAGGAAGGTAGACGCCTTTTCAGAAAAAAGAAACGTGAGGCCGAAAGGCGTGAGTGTGAGGAGCTTGAGACGCTGGCTGACAGGAACGATGCCCGAAAATTCTATGAAAAGATCCGGCGGATGACGGAAGGTTTAAAGACCGGGGCAAGTTCCTGTAAGGACAATAATGGCGACCTGGTAACCAACGTCCAGAGTGTACTTAAATTATGTAGGGAGCACTTCTCCTCACTGCTAAACTGCGAGGGAGACGTTGAACCCGATACCCCAATCCCTGACGATGGAAAGGTCGTCCCACCACCTGACTATGAAGAAGTGAGGATAGCTATATCCCGGCTCAAAAACAACAAAGCGCCTGGAAAAGACGGACTACCCGCCGAGCTGTTCAAACACGGAGGCGAAGAGCTGGTAAAAAGCATGCATCAGCTCTTATGCAGAATATGGTCAGACGAGTGCATGCCTCCAGATTGGAATTTAAGTGTGCTCTGCCCAATCCACAAGAAAGGCGATCCCGCTAACCCCACCAACTACCGCGGAATCAGTCTTCTCAATATCGCATATAAGGTTCTTTCTAGCGTATTGTGTGAAAGACTGAAGCCCATCGTGGACAAACTGATTGGACCTTATCAGTGTGGCTTTAGACCTGGTAAGTCTACCATCGACCAGATTTTCACGATACGCCAAATCCTGGAGAAGACCCATGATAAAAGAATCGATACACACCACCTCTTTGTCGATTTTAAAGCCGCTTTTGACAGCGCAAAAAGGAGTTGCCTGTATACCGCCATGTCTGAGTTTGACTTCCCTGCAAAGCTTATACGGCTTTGCCAAATGACGCTGAGCAATACCAACAGCTTCGTCAGAATCGGGAAGGACCTCTCTGAGCCATTTGAAACCAAACGAGGCTTCAGACAGGGCGACTCCCTTTCATGCGATTTCTTCAACCTGATGCTGGAGAAGATAATTCGAGCAGCAGAGCTAAACCTCAATGGCACAATCTTCTACAAGAGCGTACAATTGCTGGCGTATGCCGATGATATTGATATCATTGGCCTTAACAACCGCGCCGTAAGTGCTGCCTTCTCTGGTCTGGATAAAGAAGCGAAAAAAGTGGGTCTTGCGGTGAACGAGGACAAGACGAAGTACCTACTGTCATCAAAGAAAGAATCGGCGCACGTGCGCCTTGGCAGCCAAGTCACCGTTGATGGCTAAAAGTTTGAAACGGTGAGAGATTTCGTCTATTTGGGAACCAGCATTAACACCGAAAATAATATCAGTCTAGAAATCCAACGGAAAATCACTCTTGCCAACAAGTGCTACTTTGGACTGAGTAGGCAATTGAGAAGTAAAGTCCTCTCTCGAAGAACAAAGATCACGCTCTATAAGTCTCTCATCATACCAGTCCTGATGTACGGCTCGGAATCATGGACAGTATCCAGAGAAGATGAGATAGCCCTTGGAGTATTTGAGAGAAAAGTTCTCCGGAAGATTTATGGTCCTTCCCGTGATGCTAACGGCGAGTATCGAAGGAAATTCAACGATGAGCTGTACGAGCTTTACGCAGACCTGACCATAGTTCAGCGGATTAAAGCCCAAAGGCTCCGCTGCCTGGGTCATGTTATGCGAATGGAATTCGGCAGCAGAGGAAGGGGGAGGCCTCGACTGAGATGGAAACAACAGGTGGAGGATGACTTGTACTCCCTTGGGGTTTCCAATTGGCGTCAGTTATCGCTAAAAGGAATGACTGACGTGCTTTGATTCGAAACGGTCAAAATCGCCTAGGCGGTTAAGCGTCATTATGACGCAAGCCAAGATTAGATTAGTGGAAGTTAAGAGCGGACTAGGAAACGACTAGGGAAACGATTTGAAAAATGAAACATTATACATAAATATTTTTTTTATTAAAACCAAATACATATTAATTTTTTTTTTTCTAAATCATTATCGTCATTACCTTAAAATTTTAATTGAGCCAATTAGATTGACCAAATTCAAATTTGAATAAGCGAAACTTCACTTTTCTAATATCACCGTCTCAATGGTAGTAGGCTTATTATTTAAATTTGTTCCGTTTCCACAGTGTTCCTATAGTGTTCACATATATGAGTAGACATATTTAGAACTAGTAATTACAAATATTTAAATAATATCGTATAATAGATTTATTAATAAAATTCAATGATTGTATTTTTACAATAAGGTTTGATATTAGAATATGTAAAATGTTTATTGAAAAATGTAAAAAGTGTATTCAACAATTTCACAAACTACTATATGATATTGTACAGTACGAAGTACGTATCAGTAAGTTTGTGCAGACCGAGTTACCTTTCCGTTTAAAGTATATGTTCCTACATTCGGCCGTCCTGAATTGGCATTCGACCCGAACGCTGAACTCCATTTCTTCATGAATTCTGCAACTGTCGACGTACAACCAGGACCCTCATGCTCCTCTACTTTCTCTACTTCATATCGCTCGTGACTAAGCTTTCTCAAAACTTTATAGGACTAAAATATCTTGCCCTTAATTTATGATTATTACCGAACTGAGTTCGTTTGATAGCAACTAAATCATCTCTTTTATATTGCTCAGCACTTTTGCGTTTCGCGTTAAAACTTTTACGATTTTCCCGCTGAATTTTTTTTAATTTTCCCTAGTTTGTTTCCTAATTTCATTTCGTTCATAGTCCAAGTCATCTAAGACTGCATCTTTTATAAATTCATGTAAATCTGGCATGTTATTTGTACGCATATCAATACCGACCAAAATTTTAAACGGTGAGTATTTCGTGCTTCTTGTACGAGTATTGTTAACGAACTGTTGAACTTGATCAACATATCTATACCACTGTTCTGGGTGATCTTGAGAAAGTTTTGCCAAAATGGGTACTACAATGCGATGCATTCTTTCGAATTGCCCATTCTCACGTGGAAAACCTGTTGTTATTAGACAATGCTGTATATTTTCTGATGAGTCGCCTAAGGGTTAAGTCGTGCTTGAATGCAACCAATCAAGCACTCGCTGCATTTTGACACTTGTCATTGCAATGCTTTTGCACATCACTATTCGCTGACATATTTTTCACACCACACGCGCCTTTTTGTACTTGCTAAATTAATTGAATTAAATTAAAGTTTATTGTGAAATAGTAGCATAAATCGACTTGTGTTATTATTTGGAAGCAACGGGTAGTCCGCTACATCATTTTAATACAGTCCACGAGCAACCCGCACCAATATTAGTTGGTAACTCCCGCTAGCACCTGCAACTCATTCTCTTGCACGAATTACAAGTGCTCTTCTGAGTCCAATCGGAAACCCGCCTCTAAATCTTCATCCTTCTGAGGAACCCCGCATTAACCGCAACACTTTCTGGTCCTTCGAGCCGGATAGCTCGCAACCGCATTACACTACATTTTCATTGCATGATTGCAATAACCTGCAAATTTTCTACACCGCATACATACATATATATCGGCTGCACCGCAAGTACAAAATTGCAAAGATAACCTGCAAATTAGCAAAACTGCATGATCACCGCATACGTACGTATAAAATATATTTGCCTATATATATTTACTACGTTTATTAATTGCAACTAATAAAAATATAAACTTCTGCGCTTTATTATTTATAATAAAATATAAACTGCTACGCTTTATTAATTAAAATACCTAAAGGCCTGTAAATTTAATTCTACGGTTACAGTTGTTCATACATACACACGTACAACTCTGAGATTTTTCATTGCCCTTGTCTGCCCATGTCAAATCCCGCGACTCTGCCCTAAATGCAATTAAAAGGTACATGGGGAAGAGCAAAGAAGACACATTTTTTTGGACATTGATAATGAGAATTGTCGCTCGTCAGTGATGAGCCTCCTACTTTCAACATTTTTAGAAGTGAGATGTCGTTCCTTGTCCATGGTCGCCACCCCAGCAATCCAGTCGTGGGTAGTCAAGCCGAAATTCGCCGGCAAGGCAGCCAAGTCTTTTCACACGCTCTCGGAGCCACATCACGCACGCTGTCCGTATTGCAACGGTTCGCATAAGATTTACGCCTGCGACACTTTTCGGAATTTGGACCCAGCAGCCAAATCCAAATTTATCAAAGATTCGAAAGCTTGTATGAATTGTCTAAGCACTGGGCATTACAAAGACCGTTGTAATAGCTCGTCCACATGCCGCGTCCAGCATCAGCGTCACCATAGTCTGCTTCACAATGCTTTTAGTTCACCTGAGGGTAACCGCACCGCCGCTAATACCGCCTTTGTCAACACCGCTGAATCATCCAACGTCGAACTAGCTAAGAACACTGCTACTACTTGTGTATCATCCTGCGTAAGTTCTCATCCGCTGCCTACTCCGCCGAAAACAGTGCTATTAGCTACCGCTCTTGTTAGGGTTCGAGATTGCGCCGATCGTTGGCAAACCGCTCGTCTTTTATTTGATACCGGATCGCACGCATCCTTCGTAACCGAGGCATGTGTACAACGCTTAGGGTCGCCACGCATATCGACAAACGTAAAAGTAACTGGCATCGGTTTTTTATCACTGTCTTCTCGTTGTTCCTCCGAATGCTATCCGATTAGCGCTTTAATCTTACCCAAGATTACAAGTGACTTACCAACTCATCCAATCCCCATCAGTAACTGGTCTCACATTCAGGATCTCTTCTTAGCCGACCCCAACTATATGAAGCCTGGCCGAATAGATATGCTAATTGGTATGGACTGCATGGATGAGCTAATCTGCCGGGAGCTACGCAAGGGTGCAGCCGGCACACCAATGGCACAAAAAACGGTGTTTGTATGGACATTGTTTGGTAGTTTAGACCATAGTACAACTGTACAAGTAAGATATGAATCAGCTGTTCGACTTACAGCTGTGCTCACCTGATCGGGTTCCCCTTATTGGAAGCCACTCAACGAAGGGTGTCATTCGTTAGGACCGAAATAAAAGTAGTAGTAGCTTGTGAACAATGTTTAATAACTTCATAAATAATAGAAACTATTTGCCGAAAATTATTTATTATAGCAACTAATTTGGTCTGGAAATGTTTGTACAAAGATTTTACTTGTTTAGCGAAAATTTTTTCATATTTTCTAAAACTTTCTAAAACTTTTAGCACTACGCAGAAAAGCAATCCTGTGGTTGATATTTCCATGACAACTCTCTTGTTCTTCTTTGTTTACATAAAACGCAACTTGCTAATTGTATAAATTTCTGTGAATATTTTTAATAAACAAGCATTTTTCTTACTTACAGCATATATTAGTAAAGTGCCCCACCATTTAAATGTGTTTTTTCATTGATGCCTGTGCTTATTTTCTTTTTGTACTTTGTGTGTGCGTGGCGTGCATATAAGGGAGTGTTCACATACTGCTACAAAGTTGCTTATATGGCGTTTCCACCAAACATACACAGCATCCTTTGGGTTTGGAATAATTGTCAACTGTTTCTGATGCATGTTCCTCCTCGTTGCTCGGGCGTGATAGATCGCGTAGCTTTGTTATGAATAATCATAGCAATTAAATAATTATTATTATTACCTTGCATTAAACTCGAGGAAAAGCGACAACAAAGACGACGTATTGCACCCTCGCTGTTAATATTGAGATTTATCACCACATTTTCCATTAAATAATGAATAAACAGACATATTTGTATAAAAAATCATTGTTTATTTAAATAAATAAATAAAGAAAATAAGTGAGTCCCATAACTCAAATATAAAAAAGTTACTATAATTGGACACAGTGCACTAAATCATTATTCTCACACATTCTTAATAGTAATATATTAAAAATTTAAGGTTAGTGAGCTGTATCCATTTATGAAAGTTGTCATTGCTTTTCCACACCACCCAGGAGGCAGCAATGTAGGCGCGTTACCGATTTTGTTAGGTGTTCGGTTCCCCTAGAGGCCTATTTTCACCAATATACGTAGTAATTACATAAAAACGTAAAAAACAAAAATCAAACTTATTAATAAAAATAAAAATAAAATTCCACATATTAAAAATTCAGGTACAATAACTAAAAATAAATATAAAAAATCTAAACAAAACTACTTAGGGGAAATAAAAAAGTATATTCAGTTCAAATAAAACTATTTACAATATTTACAAAAACACCCATAGTGAAACCTTATTAAAAAAAATTTCGGCTGACGAATAAGAGTATTGGAAAGAAGATTGTGGCCTTTAAAAAAATATCTAAATCTGCTTGACAAAATAAGTAAGCCTTTTCAAAAATTGAAATGAAATTAAAAATATTTACTTTAATTAGACTAGATTCGAATCCGGAAACATCCCACCTAAAAGTGTGTCCTAATGGTGTGTTATGCACAAAAAATTAACATTTTTGAAGATAGGCTGATTCGCTTTCTTATTAAAATGATTTACCAAAAGGTATGTTCTGATTCTTATAAAAACAGCCTTAAAGACGTCTGGTTTGCAGTTTTCGCAACAAAAGTAGGGCACCACGTCTACCTTTTTATCATAGTGTATTTGGGAAAACCCAACTTAATTACAGGTGGAATCGAAATTATCGGTATAAATTTTTTCAATAGTTGAAATAAAGTCAATAAACTCGGAAGGCGGTTTTACAAGTTCACAATTAGTGAACTGCTTCTCCATTGTAAAGTAGAAGTCTTTTTCACTCATATCACCATCAAATCTGGGTAAAGGCATTAAATAGTTATGCATTTTAAAATATTTGAAATATAAATAGCCACAAAAGTATACAAAGGCACTACGCTGAAGAAAACTGCTTTGATCTATATCAACAGATACATCAATTTCAACAGTCGGAATAGAGCTTAAGGTAGGTCGAGGTAAGCCTTGGAATGTTTGCCAAGAGGTGTCCCTCACTAAATGATCACTACATGCTTCCTGAAGAGTGCTAGTCGACAATGATTCTTCCACATCAGGCAACATTTCCCAATTGCCTTTATCGACACATCTAATATAACCTACGCCCCAGGCTTGTCTGAAGAGGTATGTAAAACGTTGCGCAGTTATTTTTGAATCAAACGCCCCTCCTCTTCGAATATGTCCAAAAAAGTTTTCTATTTTATCTTGATATAGTTTTCGGGTCGTTAAATGTGGGAAGCCCTTACTCGACCAGAATCGCCACAAATGTCGCAAGCTATTAATATTAAGGATCCAACCTTTAATGAAGCTAAAATTATTCGTGATATCACGACCCTCTTTATCATGTACAAAGAATTAAGAAATCGTTCAGCTTCCTCAAGGAATTCTAGTTGTTCTGCTGACGCTGTGAAAGGTTGCTTGAAGTTTCCCGTTGCTCCAAAAACAAGACTATTAAAAATGTTAAAGAGTTTGTCAAAAAACAGTACAAACTCTGCTGTATTGAAAAATGAAGGAAAAGCTGAAGTACGTAAAGTTCCGGAGCTATAACAGCGAACATTGCACTGGCAACTGAGTTGCTAAATACTTGGGAAGCTAACTTTACGCTCATTTTATTATGCTGTTTTGGCCTAATATGAACTGATGTTAGCTTGTGAGTGCATGATATGTCATATTTTGAGCCCTGTTCATATAAATGGACAATGTCTTTCCAGTCTACAGGGCGTTCATAAAAGCTAACATTATTTTTTTTGTTTTCTAGGCAATTTCGGGTACTTCATCAACTGCTTCGTTTGAACTAACAGTTGTGTATACACACACATATGTACGTACATATTTACGCGCAGGGTTGCATTTCACGTCTGCAATATATTTCAAAATATTCTTATTCATAAAATATATAAATATATGGGAATCATTTCATTTATCATCAAAATAAATATTGAAATGTATAAAGACTGCAAAATATATTGATATTCAAATAGTTATAGTTCATATAATTGAAATGACATTATTTTTCATAAAAAAACAATAAATTTTATCCAAATCACAAAATTGGTTTAGTTCATAGGCATACATTTTGTTCTACATTTCCATACTAAATTGCTTTAAAAATATACCTACACAGCAACCCTGTATGGAGATTTCACTCCATTTCTTCTTGGAAATTTCAACCCTGGGCCTCGGGTTGCTGTGTTAGTTAAGCTAGTTTGACACTGTCTACAGTGTCAAAATTGGGTGTATTAGAAAGAGAGAGAAATAAGGATAACTTACTTGTAGACCTGTACTATGGTTTAGACCGGGCAACTACACGCTCGCTAAATCTACAGTCGCTGCATTGTGACGTGCAACTTGAAAGAGCGCTCACTAGGTTGTGGGAACTTGAAAAATCCCCACGCAAATCTCATTTAACTCACGAAGAACGCATCTGCGAAGATCATTTTGCAACTACTCATCACCGTACGCCTGAAGGGCGTTTTGTAGTCGAACTACCGCTTAAACCCAATCTTATACTGGGCGAATCACGAGCATTCGCCGTCCGCAATCTTTTACAAATCGAGCGTAGGTGTTCCAAAGATGACACGCTACGGGAGCGTTACAACGAGTTCATGAACGAGTTACTTGAGATGAATCACATGGAGATGGTGTCCGAACCAAGAAAGGATGCATATTACATGCCACATCACCCCGTTCTAAAGGAATCGAGTCTTACGACAAAATTGAGGGTCGTGTTCAACGCGTCTGCCAAAACTTCATCTGGAAATTCGTTGAATGATGCTATGTTTGTCGGGCCACAGCTTCAACAAGATTTGGTGTCGATACTGATGCGTTTTAGAACACACCGTTATTCAATCACTGCAGACATCGCTAAGATGTACCGCCAGGTGTGTGTCGATAGCAAGCACGTAGATCTCCAGCGTATTGTGTGGCGCTCTGATTCGAACTCGCCGATAAGGGATTATCGTATGTTACGCGTAACATATGGAGTCGCGGCTGCATCCCACTTAGCCGTTAGTTCGCTGCAGCAAACAGCCAAGCATTCGTGTAACCCTTGCAAACCAGCCATTTCCGCTATCATACAGGATTTCTACATGGATGACCTGCTGACAGGTGCGTCCTGCTGTGATGATTTAAAGGCCATACATCATAATGTTTCTTCAATTCTTCAAGAGGGTGGGTTCGAGTTGCGAAAATGGGCAACAAACTGCGCAGGGCTTAGAGATAGTATCTCAAATACATCTAAGTCCATTTCGCATTACATCGTCGACGACAAAAACGTCAATGCACTGGGGATCGTTTGGAATACTGACGAAGATTATATCACGTTTACAGTTAATCTCAGAAAACCTCCCGCGATTTTAACAAAGAGAGCATTCCTTGCTGACGCTAGCACACTATTCGATCCTCTCGGGTTACTCTCTCCGGTGACAGTCAAATCGAAGATCTGTTTCTAAGACATATGGTGCACTGAAGTTGGTTGGGACGATCTGGTACCGGACGAAATCGCAAAATCATGGAATGAACATCGCTCACAATTGGGATCGCTAGTCAATGTGAGAGTGGACCGCAGGCTCGGTGTTGGAGTCAATGCATCTTTCACCGAATTATATGTATTTTCTGACCGGTCCAGACTTTTTTAAAGTGACAGAACCTTTCCAAAGTCCAACTACTTCGAAAATTCATACAACCGACATAGGCTTACGAAAGAGGGTGCACGTTCACGTTTTAAACTCCGACACTCAATGGGAGATATATACAAAATATTCATATTTTTCTAAACTCCGTAGAGTCATCGCTTACATCCCGAGGTTCATCAGCAATTCACGTGCAACTAATCGACGCGCTACGAAACTAAGTGGACTTGCCACGAAGTCTCAGAAGCAGAACATCGCTTGATCAACTATACACAACAGTTTTATTTTGCTAACGAAATCGTGCTGGGCGCAAAAATAAACCGATTCCTTTACGAAGTAGTTTGTTACCTTTACAGCCATTTGTCGATCAACGTGGTACTCTCCGTGTAGGAGGTCGGCTCAAATCGGCAAGCGTTGCTTACGATACAAAAAACCCTTGTATAATCCCTAAAGACTCTCCGTTAGCAAAATTAATCATCTCCGCTATACATCATTTGACGTTATAGCTAAGCTGTGCTTACTACCTGCCAAATGGGATCTATTTTGCGACAATTCTGTCCCAACACATTAAATGAGTATATTCAGCCTACAAAATTATCTTTGTATACAGTACAATTTAACACTTTAACGGTTTTTTAGAGTTCACATATCTGCATAATATGTATGTAAATTTTCGATATATTTAACTAATAATAATTGTACTTTTTCAAGGAAGAAGAAAGGAATTAGCATACATAAGATGACACAGCCATGTGAAGCTGAGATAATGAATTTTAACTTTAAGAATTTGAAAAATTCCATTTTTGCATTTATGCCTAAGAAAAAGAAGTACAAACATGCATACATAAATACTCATATGTACATATTCAATCCATATTAAATTTGTATACATAAGTAATTTAAATAATGAACTATTGTAAATTTTCCTATACTCAAGATTGTTAAATTGAATTATTGCTAGCCCTAAGCAATCTTAATACTCTTTGTAAATAGCTAAGGTTAAGTTTGAACCTATCATATCTTCTGAGTCCAATCGGAAACCCGCCTCTAAATCTTCATCCTTCTGAGGAACCCCGCATTAACCGCAACATTTTCTTTCTCGCAACAATCATTTAACATATGAGAAGTAAAAGCCGAACCCCTATCCGTAATAATCCTCTTTGGATTACCAAATATGCATGCTTGCTTTTTTAATTTCTCAACAAGTGCTAAGGCTCCTGTATCCTTCGTTGGATATAACCAAACAAATTTTGAAAATCCATCCACTATAACCAGTATATAATTATAATTTTTATTTGTCGACGTCATCGGGCCTACGTGATCAATATGAAATGTACATAATGGGTAATCATCCTTATCAATTGGTGATAAAAAACTTTCTTTTTTACCTGCTTTCGCATTTACCAAAATACATTCAATACAGCACGAAACTAATTTTGATGCTAATTTCGGTATGAAATATAACTTCTCAATACAGTCTTGTATTTTCCTAGCAGAGAAATAACCCTGCCTATGACCTAACTGAATTATTTCTTCCTCCATTCCCCCAGGCACAACAACCAATTCTTTCGCTGAATCTTTATACAAAATACCTTGAAACATATAAAAATCTTCATATGTGTTATTTTCCAAAATTTTGATAACAGTTTTCGTCCAATTATCCTCTTCCTGCGCTTTTTTCAATCTGTGTTTCAAAGAATCTTCAATGAGTAAGCAATGTGAACCAGAACGATGTCCATCTTGCTACTCTTTGAGGGATATCATCCTTACGCATTGTCATTGCAAATGCATTGCAATCAGTTATGATTTTGAATCTACATCCTAGCAAATAAATTCTCCACTTTTTTAAAGCCTCTATTATCGCTAATACCTCTAGTTCATATGCACTATACTTTTCTTCAGCCAGGCTAGTTTTTCGACTCAATAACTGGACAGGATGAAAATTCTGGTCATCCGACGACTTTTGCATTAGCATAGCCCCGTAACTATACTTTGACGCGTCTGAATGTACTTCCTTTTCAGCCATAGGGCTATATAGTCTAAGCACTGGCCCCTTCATCAATGCCTCCTTTAACTGTTGAAAAGATAATACCTGTTCATCCCCAATATTAAAAACTGAATCTTTACGCAATAAATCAGATAAAGGTTTTGCTAGCATAGCATAGTTTCTTACAAATCGTCTGAAATAACTCGTCAACCCTAAAAATCGTTCAATCTCCTTTCTGTCTCTAGCTTATGGATAATTTTTAATTGCCCTTGTTTTTTCTTCCGAGGGCTTGATTGTCCCATCCTGTATTATATATCCAAGGAAATTTATTTTACGTTGTAAAAAACTACACTTTTTCCATTTAAACGGTATACCATGTTTACTTCCTACCTCTAAACCACGCTTTAGTTTTTCGATTCCTTCATTTTCATCTCTAGAGGGAATAACTAGATCATCCATATAAATAGCTACTGTTCCATCCGTGATAAGATTTCTAAAAACTACCGAAATAAATCGACAAAACGCAGCTGGTGAATTTTTGATACCGAAAGGTGCAAATAAAAATTCATATTGTCCACTATTAGTAACAAAAGATTAATATTTTCTTGAGCCAGGCTCCATTGGAACATGAAAAAATCCATCTGTCAAATCCAAAGTCGAAAAAACATTTGCTTCTTGTAATCTATCAATAACATCGTCCATAAATGTCATCGGAAAATTGTCCTTGACAATTTTTTTAGTTATCTTGCGGTAATCACAACATAATCCTTTACTTCCATCTTTTTTATTTACTAAAACTATCGGTGACGCATAGCTCGACGAGCTTGGCTGAATAATTCCTTCATCCAACCAATCCGAAACTTGCTTATCTACAGTGCGCTGGCTATCATATGACATTCTTCTAGGCCTTTGAAAAACCGGAATGTCATCACTTAAAATAATTTTCATTTCAACCGTATTGTTTGCTTCCTTGCATGGAATATATTCATTAATTAAATTCTTGATCTTTGATGCATGGTCTAAATTTAAATGAGAGATATCTACCTCGTCTATTGCTGCCTTTTGAACATTATACTCTGTACAAAGAGAACTAAATTCATTTAATAAATCTTTACAAGGTTTTGTAATTTTTGGTTTATTAATTTTTGCGCTTATTTCCATATCATTGCTTTTCTTGAGAAATTCGACTCCTTTTTGGCTAATTTTAATATCAACAAACTCTAGAATAGTGTTCCCTATAATGATTTGATAATCTATTTCATTCGAATCTACAACATACATTTTCAACATTACTTCAATATTATCAATCAATATGTTCATTATCACATATCCAATAGTAGCCACTTCACTATGACATAAACCATGTAAAACACGTTTTTCGTATTGTAAATTATAACTAAAACTTATCTTTGATAGCACGTCATGTCTGAGTATACACAAGCTTGTACCCGTGTCTACTAAAGCGTTACATTCAAAATTAGCTATTCTTATTGTTTTAAACTTCAGACCACAACCTTCATGTTGTTGTTGTTGTTGTAACAAAGTGTAGCCCTGCCCAGCGTGTACTTTTCCTTAACCTAAATTGTCATCAATTTCTTCTAACGGGAGTCCTAGGAAACTTGCAGTTTCGACAGGGTTGGACCAGAGGGAGATGGGTGTTAGAAGAGTGGGCTTCGAAGAGCAGGTAAATAAATGGTTGGTATTATGGGGTGACGAGCCGCATGCCGGACATTCATTCGGCACGTCAGGGTCTAGTCTGAATAAGTAGGAGTTTAACCTGCTACAGTATCCAGAGCGTAATTGAGCCAGAGTGACCCTTGCCTCTCGAGGAAGATGACGTTCCTCAGACGCAACGCGAGGTGGTTTGGCGTGCAAAACGGCGTTCAGTGGACAGAGCGAGACATAGGACGCAACGGACGTGTCATGGATGTGCTTCAGGGCCTGCGTATGTACCTTTGGATCAAACGGCGAAAGTGTGAGGTGCCGGATCTCATCAAAATGCTCACGTAGATGCGCCCTTACGGTCCTAGGAGGTGGCTCATACTCAAGCAGTAGTCTGTTGGGATGTTGTGGTTTGCAACAGTTCAACAGGTACTGCCTGTTTAGCATTTCATTGTGCTCCAAAACTGGGAGCATTTCCACCTCATGATGTAAATGATGTTCTGGAGACATAAGGACGCATCCCGTGGCGGTTCTGAGTGCGGTGTTTTGGCAGGCCTGCAGTCTTTTCCAATGAACCTCAGCAAGCCCAGGCGACCATATCGGCGACGCGTAATTCAGGATCGGCCGACCAATTGCTTTATAGGTTGCCAGCAACGTTTCTTTGTCTTTACCCCAAGTGCTGCCGGCTAGCGACTTGAGAATTTTGTTGCGGCTTTGTAGCTTAGAGACAATTGCGGTTGAATGAGCAGCGAATTTGTGCATGGGGTCGAAAGTTACCCCTAAGATTTTGGGGTGGGAGACAGTAGGTAATTTTTGGTCGCCTACGTAGATATCTAACTCCATGCCAACTTGCGCCGTCCAAGTCGTGAATAGTGTCGCCGAGGACTTCGTTGGCGACAATGTCAGGTTCCGAGCAGTGAAAAACTCAACAAGAGAGGGGAGATAACCATTGATCCTTGAGCACAGCTCATCAACGGAAGTGCCAGATGCTAGGATCGTACAATCGTCTGCGTAAGAAACAATCGAGACTCCATCTGGTGGGGAAGGAAGCCTCGAAATATAAAGATTAAACAAAAGCGGGGAAAGGACACCACCCTGTGGTACCCCTTGTTTAATCTTTCTCGGTTTTGATTTTTTGTTTCTGAAAACTACAGACGATTGACGACCACTCAGGGGGGGAGCGATGAATCTTCCAAATCGGATACCAGTTGTCCATGATTTACTGTGTCAAAAGCTTGAGACAGGTCAAGAGCAACTAGAACCGCCCTGTGATGAGGGCTTTTCTGGTTGAGTCCGTCAGTTATCTGAGTGTTAATGGCATTTAGAGCAGATGTTGTGCTCCGTATTTTTCTAAAGCCATGTTGGTGCTCGGCTAACCTCAACTTTAATGTGTAAAGAGGAAGTAATACCGCCTCCAATGTCTTCACTACTGGCGAGAGGATCGATATCGGACGATAAGACTCCCCTACGTTAGCTGGCTTGCCAGGCTTTAGTAGTGGGACCACGACTGCCTGCTTCCATTTTTCAGGTATGACAGAAGTGGCCAGGGACAAATTGAAGACGGTAGTGAGGTATTTTACTCCCTCTTCGCCGATGTGTTTTAAATGCACCATGGCTATGTCGTCAGGGCCCATGGCTTTAGAGTTTTTGGCTTTCCTGATGGCCTCTCGAACCTCTGTAGCGGTGATGGAAACGGGGGCATTGTTTTTGTGTTTATGCGCACGCCTGAAGATCCTACGTCTGTCCCTGTCCTGTGCAGGGTGTGGTACAAACTGTCGGCAAAAGGCCGTTGCACTCTTCTTCGGGTCACTAAACGTCTTATCACCAAAGGTGATGTCTACGTTTCTTGGTGGGCCCGTCGAATTTGACAGGATTTGACTGTGGACCATAATTTTCCAACACCGGTAGAGAGGTTACAAGACCTCAGATGCTCCTTCCATTTGGCATGTTTGTGTTCATCTACCAGCCGTCTAATTTCCGCGTTGAGACCACTGATCTGTGGGTCTGCTGGATCGATGCTACGTATAAGGTCACGTTCATTGGCCAGGGCTGCAGCTTCAGTTGGGAAGTTTGGCCGTATATTTTGTATTCTCCCAGCTGGTATGAAAAGGGCTGCAGCTCTATTTATGACCTTACGTATTTCCTTTTCACCTTGGCGTACGTCAGTCGGTATGGGAAGAGCACCAAAGGAGCTCTCAGTAAACTCAGTAAAGCCAACCCAGTCAGCCCTCCTGAAGTTTACGTAGGATCTCTTCTCAGAGGTGATGAAACCCGGGGCACGATCAACGGACAGGACGATTGGCAGGTGATCTGATGCCAAAGCCACCATTGGGCACCAGTTTATGCAGTTTATTAGACCCGGACTAACAATTGTTATGTCCGGGGAGCTACTGCAATTTACTGCCATCCTCGTGGGGGCGTCCGTGTTCACCGCGCAGAATGTGGAAACGTCAATTTGCTCGGCTATTTCCCGTCCTCTGCCGTCAGCAGAATGGCGTGAATGCCACATGTCGTGGTGTGCATTAAAATCGCCCATAATGACACGGTTATCGCCCCGTAGGAAATCGCTTAAATCAGGGCGATAACTTCTGGGACAACAGGTGACGGGAGGTATGTAGATGTTTTTCAGCTCGAGATCAACACCTCCAGCTGAAACGACAATACCCTGTCGCTCTAGGGGTATGTCCTCTTGGTCGGTGTTGAATGCAAATTCCCTATACCGCACGGTTTGGTGGATGATGAACGCAAGACCACCCCCACCGTCCATACGATCATGCCGGAGAATGTGGTAGCCACCACTCGCTCTGAGATCCGAGTGGGTGCCAAGTTTAGTCTCCCCTGATTGCAGCAATTTTGATGGAGTTTTGCTGCATAAACTTGGTGATCTCCACAATCTTGCCAGTTATACCGTTGCAGTTTAATTGCATTATTTTGAAATGCGGGGGAGAGGCAATGGTCACTCTGGGAGTCAGGGACTGATGCGTTCGCCGTGGAGGTAATATGCTAGTCCGTGATCGTCGTCGCAGTCCTGAAGGCGACAAATTCCGCTCGTTGGGAGACGAGGTAGAATTTGTCGGCAATGTGGGCTGCACAGCTCGACAACACGGCGCAACATACGCATCAGTCCATAAATTTCTGTTTGCGAGCCCTGAGCATATGCGCAGGTGACATTGGCCAAGGCAGGTATTGCACTTGACCGATGGCACTCTGGACGCATATATTCTGTGCCGACAAACAGTGCACATAGTGTGAGGGACCAGGAGCTGATGGCCTTGATTCACATTTGTGCCGGTACCGGAAGAAGAAGAGGGGAGGGGAATATTTTGGGGCGGGGGTTGTAGCTCAGCAGTGCTCACTACATCTGTAGATGTGCTACGTAGGAAGTGGCTGTGAGCTGCTGTATAAGGTGTTGGCGCACTAGGGCGCGAGCTACAACTGGGAACACACAATGCTTGCTGAGCAATATATGTATTGTGAGGGGAGGCGATAGTGCTACGCCGGAGCGTCGCGAGCCACGAGACGTTCTAGGACGTGAACAGCAAGGCGCACGAAGGTTTTAAAGAAACTAAGAGGCCGGTGTGTTTTTGGATCTAGTCCGGAGCAACTAGACTTGTGAAGCCAACCTTTACAAGATGTGCATTGCACTGAATGCGAACGTCTGGTATAAATTTTCTTCCGGCACACACAGCAGAACCATTCTGTTGGACCAGGGTTTAGCTCAATGCCAGACCGGAACAAGAGAATAAGGAGCAGCCCTGCTGCAAGGGACTGCTCCAAGGATGACAAATTTAGGGGGAGGAATCGTGACACGTTAGACAGGGTCACTTCGGGTGTACTGCTCTTGGCCAGGCTGTAATATAAAAAAAAATACAACCTGGGTCGTTTCGGTACGAAGGGTACTGTGCAAGCACATGTACCTTTCTCGCAGAACCGGCAGTACGTAGAAACGTAACAACCTTCATCTATCATATTTCCACTTTCCTTTTTAAAATTTTTCAAATGAGCGATGACCTATCTCGTTACATTTAAAACACTTATACTGCTTGTTTTTACAATCTTTAGCGAAATATGTGGCTTCCCCGCACTTAAAACAATTTTTATCCTTTACACTACTCTGATCCGTTTGCACCTGCCTAACTGGCATTTGTTTTTGCAAGAAATTTGCAAAATTTGGTTTAACGCACATTTTTTCGTATATTTTTATTTGATCTTTCAGCTCGTTGACTGTCTTAGCTTGATACAATGGAAATTTATTATTTTTCGAATCGGGTATACCTTCTAAATAATCAATAATACTTTCCTCATCTAAATTTATCATTCATCATCATTTATTGGCGCTTAACCGCCTAAGCGATTTTGGCCGTTTCGTATCAAAGCACGCCAGTCATTCCTTTTTAGCGAAAACCGACGCCAATTGGAAACCGCAAGGGAGTTCAAGTCATCCTCCACCTGTTGTTTCCATCTCAGTCGAGGCCTCCCCCTTCCTCTGCTGCCGAATTCAGGCGACGATAGGAAAACCTTCTGTGCTGGAGCTTCTTTGTCCATTCGCATAACATGGCCCAGCCAGCGGAGTCTTTGGGCTTTAATTCGCTGGACTATGGTCAGATCTGCGTAGAGCACGTACAGCTCATCGTTAAATTTCCTTCGATACTCGCCGTTGGCATCACGGGAAGGCCCATAAATCTTCCGGAGAACTTTTCTCTCAAATACTCCAAGGGCCATCTCATCTTCTCTTGACATTGTCCATGAATCTGAGCCATACATCAGGACAGGTATGATGAGAGACTTATAGAGCGTGATCTTTGTTCTTCGAGAGAGGACTTTACTTCTCAATTGCCTACTCAGTCCAAAGTAGCACTTGTTGGCAAGAGTGATTCTCCGCTGGATTTCTAGACTGATATTATTTTCGGTGTTGATACTGGTTCCCAAATAGACGAAGTCCCTCACAGTTTCAAATTTGTAACTATCAACAGTGACATGGCTGCCAAGGCGCAGGTGCGCCGATTCTTTCTTTGATGACAGCAAATACTTCCTCTTGTCCTCGTTCACGGCAAGACCCACTTTTTTCGCTTCCTTATCCAGTCCAGAGAAGGCAGCGCTTACGGCGCGGTTGTTAAGGCCAATGATATCAATATCATCGGCATACGCCAGCAATTGCACGCTCTTGTAAAAGATTGTACCATTGCGGTTTAGCTCTGCTGCTCGAATTATCTTCTCCAGCATCAGATTGAAGAAATCGCACGAACGGGAGTCGCCCTGTCTGAAGCCTCGTTTGGTTTCAAATGGCTCAGAGAGGTCCTTCCCGATTCTGACGGAGCTGTTTGTATTGCTCAACGTCATTTGGCAAAGCCGTATAAGCTTTGCAGGGAAGTCAAATTCAGACATGGCGGCATACAGGCAACTTCTTTTTACGCTGTCAAAAGCGGCTTTAAAATCGACAAAGAGATGGTGAGTGTCGATTCTCTTATCATGGGTCTTCTCCAGGATTTGGCGTATCGTGAAAATCTGGTCGATGGTAGACTTACCAGGTCTAAAGCCACACTGATAAGGTCCAATCAGTTTGTGTACGATGGGCTTCAGCCTTTCACACAACACGCTAGAAAGAACCTTATATGCGATATTAAGAAGACTATTTCCGCGGTAGTTGGTGCGGTTAGCGGGATCGCCTTTCTTGTGGATTGGGCAAAGCACACATAAATTCCAATCTGGAGGCATGCATTCGTCTGACCATATTCTGCATAAGAGCTGATGCATGCTTTTTACCAGCTCTTCGCCTCCGTGTTTGAACAGCTCGGCGGGTAGTCCGTCTTTTCCAGGCGCTTTGTTGTTTTTGAGCCGGGATATAGCTATCCTCACTTCATCATAGTCAGGTGGTGGGACGACTTTTCCATCGTCAGGGATTGGGGTATCGGGTTCGACGTCTCCCTCGCAATTTAGCAGTGAGGAGAAGTGCTCCCTCCATAATTTAAGTACACTTTGTACGTCGGTTACCAGGTCGCCATTATTGTCCTTACAGGAGCTTGCCACGGTCTTAAAACCTTCCGTCATCCGCCGGATCTTTTCCTAGAATTTTCGGGCATCATTCCTGTCAGTCAGCATCTCAAGCTCCTCACACTCACCCCTTTCGGCCTCACTTTTCTTTTTTCTGAAAAGGCGTCTCTCTTCCTTCTTTGCCTCACGATATTGTTGCCATACACTGCGGGTTGCGCCCGTTCGCAACGTCTCCTTGTAGGCAGCGTCCTTTTTTTTCGAGGCAGTTTTGCATTCCTCATCGTACCAGTTGTTCTTGCGGGCTCGCTGGAACCCTATAGTGGCCTCAGCGGCGGTACGCAATGAGTGAGAGATATGCTTCCATTGCTCGGTTACATCGTTAGGTCGAGAATTGCCCTCTGCTAGCAGGTGTGAGAGTCGAGTTGTGAAATTATCTTCTTCTCGACGTCAAACTTTCCTTCCGTTACTGTGCGCACTTTCTTCGTTGCACAGAGGCGTGTGCGTATCTTGGCTGCGACAAGATAATGGTCAGAGTCAATATTGGGACCACGCAGTGTACGCACGTCCAGAACGGTGGAGCTATGTCTGCCGTCAATCAAGACATGATCAATCTGGATTCTAGTTCTGTGATCAGGGGACAGCCATGTGGCTTGGTGTATTCGCTTATGCTGGAACCTGGTACTACTGATGACCATATTGCGAGCAGCGGCGAAGTCAATCAACCTAGTGCCGTTGGGGGATGTTATATCGTGGAGACTGAATTTTCCAACTGTGGGACCAAAGACTCCTTCCTTGCCCACCTTGGCATTAAAGTCGCCGAGCACGATTTTGATATCATGCTGGGGGCAGCGATCATAAGTCTGTTCAAGTTTATCGTAGAAGGAGTCCTTCTCTGCGTCGTCCGTCTCCTCAGTCGGCGCATAGGCGCAGATAAATGTTATGTTGAAAAACCTCGCCTTGATGCGGATCGCAGCGAGACGCTCGTTCACAGGAGTGAACGCTAATACTTGGCGGCGAAGTCTCTTTCCCACCACGAATCCTACACCACGCGCTTCGCCGCGTGTCTGGCCACTGTAGTATACGTCACAAGGACCGATGGTCGTCTTTCCTTGCCCCGTCCATCGCATTTCCTGCAGGGCGGTGATGTCGGCCTTTGCCCCTACGAGGACATCAACCAGTCGGGCAGCGGTACCGTCCCTTGAAAGGGTCCGGACATTCCCGGTACATGCCCTAATATCCAAATCATTATGCCTTATTCGTTTTGCCGGGTCGTCAACATTAAAGGGGTTTCTCATCCGAGGCTTTGCATTTGTTTTCATTGGAATTAAGTTTTTTACGTGGCGGGTCCCAAGCCCAGCACACAACCCGTTTCGGGTTCAATATCTTTGAATGAAACATGGGTCGCCTTGAGATAGGTTGCCCGCCGAAACCAACATCTTCATAAATTGAAGCAATCGAAACTTGATCATCATCTGAATGGCTAAGGCCAAAATGTTGAATTAGTTTATCTCGTAAAGTTGTCTTTATACCTGTTGTGTCCCAGTCAAGTTCCCTAAGTGTTCTTCTCAATGTCTCACAGTTCATACCTAATATAGTTGGCACATCCAGTTTAGCAGTATATGTATATATGTATGCAAGTGTGGAAATCTCAAAAATGAATTGTGTAGTTATGACATACAGTCACTAAACAAATAAACAAAAATATTGAAATTAAAATTTTCAAAACCAAAAATAAAAACAAAAATTGTCAAAATTATTCTGTTTTTTCACAACAACAAAATTGATATACGTATATGCTATTTCTTCCATGTCACAATATACATATTTGATTACTTATCTCGAAATTTTTAGATTATGTTCCTTCCTCTTTTTTAGATTATGCTTCTTCTTTTTCCAAATTTGCTTGACGGCAAAATATGTACGTATGTTTTCCTATTTCAGTTCTGCTTCTTCTTCAAAGTTTTTCAATTTTAAAATTAGCTTTCCTCTTTAAGTCTTCATTATTTTTGCTCCTTTTCTCTCCAAATTTTATTTCCTCTTTAAATCTGCTTTTTTTCACTCCTTTTTGCTTAACGGCAAAATGAGTGCTCTGCTAATGATCAATATATTCGGCTTATTATTTTCGTCAAATTTATTTCAGATGCATTTTGGTTTTAACATCTTTCTTGTCCCATATTTATTTTTGAAGTTTCGTTAAAAATTTTATGATTTTTGGACTGTTTTATAGGTATCTAATATTTCAGCTTCTTTAACCCAGAATTTGTTTAGGCCGGATTGTGATTAATTAAGCGGCACGGTTGAGCCCCCAATTATTTGTAGAATTAGTAATTACAAATATTTAAATAATATCGTATAATAGATTTATTAATAAAATTCAATGATTGTGTTTTTTACAATAAGGTTTGATATTAGAATATGAAAAATGTTTAATGAAAAATTTAAAAAGTGTATTCAACAATTTCACAAACTACTATATGATATTGTACAGTACGAAGTACGTATCAGTAAGTTTGTCCAGACCGACCCCCGAGTTCTGTAAGCTGTCTCTAGTCACTAATAGAGACAATAGTCACTAATAGAGACAATTCGTGTTCCAATTCCATGTTGTCCAATTACAAACCTCAAATGACAGATCTCAGTTTTGTGACTTGAGATGAGACAAACCTCAGAATTCCGTAAGCTGTCTCTAGTCACTAATAGAGACATTTTGTGTTCCAATTCCATTTCGTCCATATAAAACCTCAAACGACAAATCTCAATTTTTGTGACTTGAGATGAGACAAAATTCGGGGAGTGTTTTGCTGTTAACAACAACAACAACAACAACAACAACAACAACAGGAAAAAAGGCAGTAGGTAGCTTTTGCTAATATATGAATTTTTTGTATGGTCATTGAAAGTGCTGTGGAAATAAATCCCCTGAACCCTTACGTCTGCGTATAAATGTTTTTCTGGTTATCCACATTAGTGGCTGAAGCTACGGGACAGCGAGACGCACACGGGCAGACATCAACTTTTTCTACTCGTCACCATCTAAACTTGGTACAACTAACAGACAATTGTCAACCCATAGTGGATACGATAAAAGGTCCCATAACAAACAGCATTAGCTCCACCGCGCAACAGTCGACCCCCACAACAGCGTCAACGCACAAAACACCAGCATCACCTTTATCGCACGACAACAACACGTCGCCTCAGAAAAGGAACGTCGTATATTACAAAACACAGTTTCGAGAAAATCGACTTTAAAGTTTAGAGCGGAGCTATACTAAAACTGGGCGGTAGAATTTTCTGAAATTTTAACGAGTTGTAGAGGGTGGTATTTATTATTATTTCCTATTTTCAAAAGTTTAATATCTTAAAAATTTTAGAAGATATACGACTTTTCATTCAGAGCACATTTGTCGTATGTGACGTCTGCTTACAAATATATTTTTGACTCATAGCACATACGACAAAAGTATTGGGCTTTGCCAACATAATTAATAATAAACTTTAAGAAATATGGGTTTTTAAAAAATGAGTTACCATTTTTTATAAAAATGTTTTAATTTGACGTCCGTATTTTATATCAGACATATTTTACTTAGAAAATATGAGCACGATGAAAGTATTTTAAATAAAAGACATACTTTTTGTCCACAGTCTTTTTATTTAAATTCAAAACTTAACATACTTAAAAAAAAACTTAAATGTACGTATGTATATATCTATAAAAATCATGAATACTAAATAAATAAAAAATCGTTTGTTACAAAAAATTAGCGGCAGGCGACGACAGCTCCATCTTCCTTGCTCAACGATACACAGCTGACTGAAAGAATTGCGCGCGTTACTGAGGTTAAGCTACGCATGAATGCGACAAATGCTTACAAATGTTGTATGTAGGCAGTTTAGCAGCACTTACAACAAACGTTTTCTAATGATAACAAAAAATGAATTCCTATGGAAAATTGTCGTATGTGATATATTTCTGCTACATACGACAAAAAGCATACCCGAATTGTTATATTTTGTAACATACGACAAAACGCACAGTAAATAACTCAAAAACTAAAGAAAATAGAAAAAACGGTTTGCAGAAATGAAAAGATCAGCCCCGAATTAGTTATTCTGCATCAAAACCTGAAAACGGTCAATTTACACATTCGCCGTTCGTTTTCTGTGGCGACGAAATACTTTTAACAAGATGTTAGCCAAAACATTGACGACTTCAACTAATGGCTGTTATAGTACATTTACACAGCACCAAATTTGGTGAATTTGGCGAAAAATTGCAAATTTGGCCCTTTTTTCCATACAAATTTCATTTTCCAAATTTGGAATTCCATCGCATTTGGCCTCATTCGCTGAACAATACAATCCACAATTCCTCAAAATAGCAACCCTGCCTGTGTTCCACATTTAGAATTGCCCAGCAAGAACCTTAATGGGTAATTAACGTGTGAAAACTTTTGGATTATGCACAGTTCTAAATAACAATTTCAACTTTATGATATTGGACCAGTTCCACTAAGAAAAGAGAGAAGCCTTCTTGATTCTTCATTTATTATTACTCTACATGTGTTTAAAACATCAAGGTGGTGCATTTTCTTTCGGTGGCTTTGTATTCTGGTAGAAGATTCTTGCAGGGAAGGTGAAGGCAAATACAAATTTGCCAGTGTAAACAGGTTCGAAATGACACATTCAAATTCGCCAAATTTGGTGCAGTATAAATGTACTATTAACCATTGTGTATCAATACCAAGTGTGAACTCTTCCTTTGACAACACACATTAAAATGTCGGTTTGCTTACATCCTGCACATATTAAAATGTCGCCAGCACCGAACAACAGAAAAGCAAATGGCGTTGTTTAACATCCTGCACACATCAACATGGCGGTCTCCTATCTTTTACCTAATGGTAGAAAGAGATGGGAAGATGGAAAGAAGTGAGACAAAAAGGAAATTAAAAACAGGTGACTAAACTCACTTTGAAGTTTTCACGACTATGTTAATGATATCACACTTGTTATTAACCACAATCTCAAACAGGTGTTAAACTCATTTTGGAATTTTGACGTCTATGCAGAAGAGTTTACAATTGTTATTGATACACAATGCTATTAACTACATTTTAACCAAAACATTAGCCAGAGTTTGAGTGAAATAGCAACCCTGCCGGTGTTCCACATTTAGAATTGCCCAGCAAGAACCTTAATGGGTAATTAACGTGTGAAAACTTTTGCATTATGCACAGTTCTAAATAACAATTTCAACTATTTTTTTTTTAAGATATTGGACCAGTTCTACCAAGATTCTTGATTCTTCATTTATTACACTATCCGACAAATTTTCAAAAATTTACAACTCCACGACATTTGATACATGATTCCTATGTAAAATTTCCTGCTGATTCCAACTATGTAAACATTTGATTTAAAGTAGAACAGTTTTTGAGATATTTTGAAATTTCAGTTTTTGAGATAAAAAAAAAGTAGGACTACTAAATTGTCAATATCTCCGCTAATCCTGCTTCGATTTTTATGCTGTTTCACTTTATCAGGAGAGGATAAATACTGTTTTCACCTTGTAAAATTTATTTTAATCGGTTTTGAAGTGACGAAGTTATAGCGAATAAAAAAAAAAATTTAGTGTAAATTTTTTTTCTATATTCATCATTTTGTATGTAATTTTTCTAAGTGAAATATTCCATTAATTCCTGTTTTTACACCGTGAGTCAAGAGCCTGTTCATTACGCAACATTTTGACACTTACCAGATTATAATCAGCAGAAAAATGATAATGTTATAAGAGATTTAGTGAAAAAACCCATATATGATTTTTCATTGAACCTCTAATGGCGATATGTTGCTTAATTACACTATTCGACAAATTTTCAAAAATTTACATTTCCACGACACATTTACATTTCCACATCACGTATCAAAGTGATTCCTATGTAAAATTTCCTGCTGATTCCAAATATGTAAACATTTGATTTAAAAGTGGAACAGTTTTCGAGATATTTTGAAATTTCAGTTTTTGAGATAAAAAAAAGTAGGACTACTAATTCGTCAATATCTCCGCTAATACTGCTTCGGTTTCTATGATGTTTCACTTTATCAGGAGAGGATAAAATACTGTTTTTACCTTGTAAAATTTATCTTAATCGGGTTTGAAGTGACAAAGTTATAGAGAATACAAAAAAAAAAATTTTCACTTTTTTTTCGATATCCATCTTCATTTACGTAGCTTTTCTAAGTGAAATAGTCATCAAATTTTAACTTAGCCTACTTTGTCATAGTTTTTGATCAAATCGTCATCGACACTGTGGTCGCACAATTTTTATTGCGACGATTATTAAAAAATAAAACGGGTCTGGTTGTAATATATAAAAGTTTTCCCCTGTTTTGGAAAATAAATTTGATTTTACTACCGGTATTTTTTTCAACATTACACCAGACTTCCAGTTACTTAAGTTTACTCTGCAAGTATCACACAAAACATTCGGTGCCCATGGTTTTTAAGTGTTCTGCGGAACAATATTAAAATATTCACGAAAAGAGGCTTGTAGTCTTTCATTAAAACTTCTAGCCGATGTAAAAATATATCTTCCACACATATAACAGAACTTATTTTTTGGGTTTTTGCACTTATATGTGCGCACATTATAACACATTGCTCACGTAAACACAATTCACTTCATATGTTGAAAAAAATACCGGTAGTAAAATCAAATTTATTTTCCAAAACAGGGGAAAACTTTTATATATTACAACCAGACCCGTTTTATTTTTTAATAATCGTCGCAATAAAAATAGTGCGACCACAGTGTCAATGACGATTTGATCAAAAACTATGACAAAGTAGGCTAAGTTAAAATTTGATGACTATTCACTTAGAAAAGCTACGTAAATGAAGATGGATATCGAAAAAAAGTGAAATTTTTTTTTTTATTCTCTATAACTTCGTCACTTCAAAACCGATTAAGATAAATTTTACAAGGTAAAAACAGTATTTTATCCTCTCCCGATAAAGTGAAACAGCATAAAAATCGCAGCAGTATTAGCAGAGATATTGACGAATTAGTAGTCCTACTTTTTTTTTATCTCAAAAACTGAAATTTCAAAATATCTCGAAAACTGTTCCACTTTTAAATCAAATGTTTACCTATTTGGAATCAGCAGGAAATTTTACATAGGAATCACGTATCAAATGTCGTGGAAATGTAAATTTTTGAAAATTTGTCGAATAGTGTAATTAAGCAACATACCGTCATTAGAGGTTCAATGAAAAATCATATATGGGTTTTTTCAATAAATCTCTTATAACATTATCATTTTTCTACTGATTATAATCTGGTAAGTGTCAAAATGTTCCGTAATGAACAGGCTATTGACTCACGGAGCAAAAACAGGAATTAATGGAATATTTCTCTTAGAAAAATTACATACAAAATGATGAAAATAGAAAAAAAAGTGAAAATTTGCACAACATTTTTTTTTTGCATTCGCTATTACTTCGTCACTTCAAAACCGATTAAGATAAATTTTACAAGGTAAAAACAGTATTTTATCCTCTCCTGATAAAGTGAAACAGTATAAAAATCGAAGCAGTATTAGCGGAGATATTGACGAATTAGTAGTCCTACTTTTTTTATCTCAAAAACTGAAATTTCAAAATATCTCAAAAACTGTTCTACATTTGAACTTTCTGATTACATATTTGGAATCAGCAAACAATTCTACATAAGATTCATGTACCAAATGTCGTGGAGTTTTTTTTTGTCGGAGAGTGTTATTACTCTACATGTGTTTAAAACATCAAGGTGGTGCATTTTCTTTCCGTGGCTTTGTGTTCTGGTAGAAGATTCTTGCAGGGAAGGTGAAGCCAAATCCAAATTCGCCAGTGTAAACAGGTTCGAAATGCCACATTCAAATTCGCCAAATTTGTTGCAGTATAAATGTACTATAAGGCAGTCCGCAGATGAGGCGGATCGTCATAGATGCGTACTTGTCATTTCACTGATGACGAATTTCCCTGCGTCTCAAGATCTGCACACGACGCTGCAGAAAAAAAAGCACAAAAAAAAGAACGGTCAAAATTGCAATATTAATTAATTAACACGTTTTCACAGTTTCTGCAAATTTTGAAAAATTTTAAATTTTCTTTAAAAATAAACAATTAATTGAATTGAAAAAAAGAAAGCAAAGCCACCGCACACAAAAATCGAAAATGAAAAATTTAAACAAATGCTTATTCTTCCTCTTTTCTAAGCGTACGACGTCTGGCGACCAGCATTGTCATACGCTGAGCAGCATGTGGCTTTCATGCTTTGCCACTTTCGTGCAGCTGCCGATTCGTGTGCAGCTCTTCATGTAAATATACGTGTTCAGCAACAAAGCGTACAAAGATCGAATGTAGCGTCTAATACGCGTCTATGACGATTCGCTCCGTATGCGGACACGCTAACTTGTTTGCAGGGATTTGAAGCTTTGAAATAGTTCACACGAACATCCATGATCTAGTTCAATAAGATAGTTAGTTCATGAACTACCCAATTCTAACTTGAATGTGTGTCAAATGATACTTTGTGGGAAATAAACAAGTTTCTTCAATGGATGATACTTTTTTTGGATTTAATACCTCAATACCTGTGAGTAAATGCTAGAATTGCCGACATTTTGCAATGCTGGTTTTATTGAATTATTTAGGTACCTTAGGTGAACACATGTTTATGTATGTATAATTTTAAGGAATCATTTTTAATAAGCTCGTAACTTTTGGGTCGGCTTTCTAATACAAGCCACTTGGGGTTTTAAGGCAAACAGAAAAGTGATTTATGGTGACTTCGTTTCAACAAAATATTGCGCATTTTTATTACCCTCTGCGAGTTAGCGATATTTGTTTTCTTTAGGGGTCAACTGCTAATAAATAAGCTAAAGGTATTTGTTTCCTTTAGGGGTCAACTGATAATAAATTAGCTAAAACTATGGGAGATAGCTCAAAAGACGGGTTTTGGCCTCAGGATCACGAATCCGAAAGCGCTTTTTTAATTTTTTGTTTCTGTGGAAAGTTATGGTCAAAAAACCAAAAAATGACCCTAGTCCGATAACCAAATTGGGGCGGAATCCATGGTATTTATTTGCGAAACACCTTTCTGAGTTGCCGGCCTTCGGCGGCGCTTATTATAAATAACCCTGGGGCATATCCATACAACGTCAGTTGGCCATCACGCCGCGCTCTGTCGGCTAAACAATGTCTTACATGCCGCAACACCAAGTATTTCTGGAGAGGAGCGTCATCTTCCTCGAGAGAAAAGGGTCACTCTGGCTCAATTACGCTCCGGATATTGCAGCAGGTTAAACTACTACATATCCAGACTGAACCCTGATGTGCCGAATGTATGTCCGGCATGCGGCTCGTCCCCCCACAATACCAATCACTTATTTTCTATGTCCGTCAAGTTAGCACTACAACTTTGAAAAAATTAGTATTGCTATATGGGATTAATTCCCGTTTTTTAACCGTAAACACACCGTGAAATCCAAAAAATTACCGTTTTTCATTTTTTAAAAATAACCCCTAGTAATGCTAACTTGACGGCCAAGTTAGCACTACCACCCTCGAAAACAATTTAATTCGATTCTAAATTTAAAATCAATTGCGCAGATAATTCCCGTTTAATAACCGTAATTAAGTAGTGCTAATGAAAAAAATCGAAAAATTTTCTTCTCGATTTTTTTTAAAAATAACCCCTAGTAATGCTAACTTGACGGTCAAGTTAGCACTACCACCCTCGAAAACAATTTAATTCGATTCTAAATTTAAAATCAATTGCGCAGATAATTCCCGTTTAATAACCGTAATTAAGTAGTGCTAATGAAAAAAAATCGAAATTTTTTTTTCTCAAATTTTATTAAGAAAAAAAATAGTAGTAGAAATTACCAACACTCTATTAAGGAAAAGGAAGTATCGGAACGAAAAAAAATTCCGCAGTTAGTTGCTGCTTTTTAACCGTAAACACACCGTGAAATCCAAAAACTACCGTTTTTGATTTTTTAAAAATAACCCCTAGTAATGCTAACTTGACGGTCAAGTTAGCACTACCACCCTCGAAAACAATTTAGTTCGACTCTAAAATTAAAATCAATTGCGCATATAATTCCCGTTTAATAACCGCAATTAAGTAGTGCTAATGAAAAAAAATCGAAATTTTTTTTTCTCAAATTTTATTAAGAAAAAAAAATAGTAGTAGAAATTACCACCACCGCACTCAATGTCATTACAACGCAAATAAATAGCGGTCTAAATCAAAACCAACCAAATCACAGGACTGTGTTAGTGGCACTTGACTTGTCGAAAGCTTTTGACACAGTCAACCATGCCACTCTCATACAAGATCTATTAGAAACACAAATACCTGATGGGTTAAAGAGATGGACCGCTAATTACTTGAATGGGCGGCAGGCGTCGGTCAACTTTAGAAACGCAACATCAAAACCAAGACGAATTAGACAGGGGGTGCCACAAGGTGGTGTCCTATCCCCGACACTGTTTAATTTCTATCTATCGAAGATGCCCCCACCACCAGAGGGTGTCTCCGTCGTTTCTTATGCTGACGACTGTACAATAATGGCGACGGGGAAGGGCCTATACTGATGAACTCTGTAATAAAATCAACGGTTACCTCTGCGACCTTTCCAGGTTTTTCACAGAGCGAGATCTGACGATATCTCCGACTAAATCAACGGCGACGCTTTTTACGACGTGGACGCACCAGGTGAGAAATGAATTAGACATTTTCGTTGACGGCACTAAGCTACCAACTGTCAGCCACCCAAAGTTATTAGGGATGACATTGGATAATACTTTCTCATTTGCTGGTCATGTGTCTGCAATGGTCTCAAAGGTACGTGGTCGCAACAAGATCCTCAAGTCACTTGCCGGCAGTACTTGGGGAAAAGACAAAGAAACGTTGTTGACTACATATAAGGCCATTGGCCGACCAGTCTTTGACTATGCTGCACCCATATGGTCGCCTAATGTACATAACACCAACTGGACGAAGTTACAAGTCTGCCAAAATACTGCCATCAGAACTGCTACGGGATGTCTCCTCATGTCTTCCGAGTCTCACCTCCATCAGGAGGCAAAACTGCTCAATGTAAAAGAGCATGCGGAAATGCTGAGCAAGCAATTCCTTCTGAACTGCCACAAGCCAGCACATCCAAACCGTCATCTTTTGGACATAGATCCGCCCCCGAGAGACATAAGGAAACATCTCCGTAAACATTATGATGAGATCCGGCATCATATTACCTTGCCGTTTGATCTGCAGAATCATAAGCGGGCTCTAACCGACATCCACACCGAGTCGGTAGATACTTTTGTCGGATCTCTACCTGTGAACCCCGTTCTGAACAGTCCTCCACCGGATATTGCTGAAGAAGAACGCACCTTACCAAGGGAGACAAGAGTTACCCTGGCACAGCTTAGGTCTGGATATAGTGTAAGGTTAAACTCCTACTTGTCCAGACTTAATGACACAATCTCAAACACATGCCCTGCATGTGGTAGGACCCCCCATGATACTCTACATCTCTTCAATTGTTCATTTGAACCTACTCTTCTAACCCCTCTGTCCCTCTGGACAAACCCTGTTGAAACTGCAGGTTTCCTTGGACTCCCCTTAGAAGAGCTTGATGAAGATCTTCGGAATGATCATACACTCTAGACAGGGCAATGCATTGTTAACAACAACAACAACAACCAACACTCGATTAAGGAAAAGGAAGTATCGGAACGAAAAAAATATTCCGCAGTTAGTTGCTGCTTTTTAACCGTAAACACATCGTGAAATCCAAAAACTACCGTTTTTGATTTTTTAAAAATAACCCATAGTAATGCTAACTTGACGGTCAAGTTAGCACTACCACCCTCGAAAACAATTTAATTCGATTCTAAATTTAAAATCAATTGCGCAGATAATTCCCGTTTAATAACCGTAATTAAGTAGTGCTAATGAAAATGATGGAGGTGAGACTCGGAAGACATGAGGAGACATCCCGTAGCAGTTCTGATGGCAGACTTGTAACTTCGGCTCTAGGTTCCCTGTTGTTGTTGTAACGAAGTGTAGCCCTGCCCAGCGTGTACTTTTCCTTAACCTAAATTGTCATCAATTTCTTCTAACGGGAGTCCTAGGAAACTTGCAGTTTCAACAGGGTTGGACCAGAGGGAGATGGGTGTTAGAAGAGTGGGCTCCGAAGAGCAGATAAATAAATGGTTGGTATTATGGGGTGACGAGCCGCATGCCGGACATTCATTCGGCACGTCAGGGTCTAGTCTGGATAAGTAGGAGTTTAACCTGCTACAGTATCCAGAGCGTAATTGAGCCAGAGTGACCCTTGTCTCTCGAGGAAGATGACGCTCCTCAGCCGCGACGCGAGGTGGTTTGGCGTGCAAAACGGCGTTCAGTGGACAGAGCGAGACATAAGACGCAACAGACGTGTCATGGATGTGCTTCAGGGCCTGCGTATGTACCTTTGGATCAAACGGCGAAAGTGTGAGGTGCCGGATCTCATCAAAATGCTCACGTAGATGTGCCCTTACGGTCCTAGGAGGTGGCTCATACTCAAGCAGTAGTCTGTTGGGATGTTGTGGTTTGCAACAGTTCAACAGGTACTGCTTGTTTAGCATTTCATTGTGCTCCAAAACTGGGAGCATTTCCACCTCATGATGTAAATGATGTTTTGGAGACATAAGGACGCATCCCGTGGCGGTTCTGAGTGCGGTATTTTGGCAGGCCTGCAGTCTTTTCCAATGAACCTCAGCAAGCCCCGGCGACCATATCGGCGACGCGTAATTCAGGATCGGCCGACCAATTGCTTTATAGGTTGCCAGCAACGTTTCTTTGTCTTTACCCCAAGTGCTGCCGGCTAGCGACTTGAGAATTTTGTTGCGGCTTTGTAGCTTAGAGACAATTGCGATTGAATGAGCAGCGAATTTGTGCATGGGGTCGAAAGTTACCCCTAAGATTTTGGGGTGAGAGACAGTAGGTAATTTTTGATCGCCTACGTAGATTTCTAACTCCATGCCAACTTGCGCCGTCCAGGTCGTGAATAGTGTCGCCGAGGACTTCGTTGGCGACAATGTCAGGCTCCGGGCAGTGAAAAACTCAACAAGAGAGGGGAGATAACCATTGATCCTGGAGCATAGCTCATCAACGGAAGTGCCAGAAGCCAGGATCGTACAATCGTCTGCGTAAGAGACAATCGAGACTCCATCTGGTGGGGAAGGAAGCCTCGAAATATAAAGATTAAACAGAAGCGGGGAAAGGACACCACCCTGCGGTACCCCTTGTTTAATCTTTCTCGGTTTTGATTTTTTGTTTCTGAAAACTACAGACGATTGACGACCACTCAGATAATTGGCGGACCAACGCTTAAGACAGGGGGGGAGCGATGAATCTTCCAAATCGGATACCAGTTGTCCATGATTTACTGTGTCAAAAGCTTGAGACAGGTCAAGAGCAACTAGAACCGTCCTGTGATGAGGGCTTTTCTGGTTGAGTCCGTCAGTTATCTGAGTGTTAATGGCATTTAGAGCAGATGTTGTGCTCCGTATTTTTCTAAAGCCATGTTGTTGCTCGGCTAACCTCAACTTTGATGTGTAAAGAGGAAGTAATACCGCCTCCAATGTCTTCACTACTGGCGAGAGGAGCGATATCGGACGATAAGACTCCCCTACGTTAGCTGGCTTGCCAGGCTTTAGTAGTGGGACCACGACTGCCTGTTTCCATTTTTCAGGTATGACAGAAGTGGCCAGGGACAAATTGAAGACGGTAGTGAGGTATTTTACTCCCTCTTCGCCGATGTGTTTTAAATGCACCATGGCTATGTCGTCAGGACCCATAGCTTTAGAGTTTTTGGCTTTCCTGATGGCCACTCGAACCTCTGTAGCGGTGATGGAAATGGGGGCATTGTTTTTGTGTTTATGCGCACACCTGAAGATCCTACGTCTGTCCCTGTCCTGTGCAGGGTGTGGTACAAACTGTCGGCAAAAGGCCGTTGCACTTTTCTTCGGGTCACTAAACGTCTTATCACCAAAGGTGATGTCTACGTTTTTTGGTGGGCCCGTCGAATTTGACAGGGATTTGACTGTGGACCATAATTTTCCAACACCGGTAGAGAGGTTACAAGACCTCAGATGCTCCTCCCATTTGGCATGTTTGTGTTCATCTACCAACCGTCTGATTTCCGCGTTGAGACCACTGATCTGTGGGTCTGCGGGATCGATGCTACGTATATAGTCACGTTCATTGGCCAGGGCTGCAGCTTCAGTTGGGAAGTTTGGCCGTATATTTTGTATTCTCCCAGCTGGTATAAAAAGGGCTGCAGCTCTATTTATGACCTTACGTATTTCCTTTTCACCTTGGCGTACGTCAGTCGGTATGGGAAGAGCACCAAAGGAGCTCTCAGTAAACTCAGTAAAGCCAACCCAGTCAGCCCTCCTGAAGTTTACGTAGGATCTCTTCTCAGAGGTGGTGAAATCCGGGGCACGATCAACGGACAGGATGATTGGCAGGTGATCTGATGCCAAAGCCACCATTGGGCGCCAGTTTATGCAGTTTATTAGACCCGGACTAACAATTGTTATGTCCGGGGAGCTACTGCAATTTACTGCCATCCTCGTGGGGGCGTCCGTGTTCACCGCGCAGAATGTGGAAGCGTCAATTTGCTCGGCTATTTCCCGTCCTCTGCCGTCAGCAGAATGGCGTGAATGCCACATGTCATGGTGTGCATTAAAATCGCCCATAATGACACGGTTATCGCCCCGTAGGAAATCGCTTAAATCAGGGCGATAACTTCTGGGACAACAGGTGACGGGAGGTATGTAGATGTTTATCAGCTCGAGATCAACACCTCCAGCTGAAATGACAATACCCTGTCGCTCTAAGGGTATGTCCTCTTGGTCGGTGTTGAATGCAAATTCCCTATACCGCACGGTTTGGTGGATGATGAACGCAAGACCACCCCCACCGTCCGTACGATCATGCCGGAGAATGTGGTAGCCACCACTCGCTCTGAGATCCGAGTGGGTGCCAAGTTTAGTCTCCTGGATTGCAGCAATTTTGATGGAGTTTTGCTGCATAAACCTGGTGATCTCCACAATCTTGCCAGTTATACCATTGCAGTTTAATTGCATTATTTTGAAATGCGGGGGAGAGGCAATGGTCACTCTGGGAGTCAGGGACTGGTGCGCTCGCCGTGGAGGTAATATGCTAGTCCGTGATCGTCGTCGCAGTCCTGAAGGCGACAAATTCCGCTCGTTGGGAAACGAGGTAGAATTTGTCGGCAATGTGGGCTGCACAGCTCGACAACACGGCGCAACATACGCATCAGTCCAAAGATTTCTGTTTGCGAGCCCTGAGCATATGCGCAGGTGACATTGGCCAAGGCAGATATTGCACTTGACCGATGGCACTCTGGACGCATATATTCTGTGCCGACAAACAGTGCACATAGTGTGAGGGACCAGGAGCTGATGGCCTTGATTCACACTTGTGCCGGTACCGGAAGAAGTAGAGGGGAGGAGAATATTTTGGGGCGGGAGTTGTAGCTCAGCAGTGCTCACAACATCTATAGATGTGCTACGTAGGGAGTAGCTATGAGCTGCTGTGTGAGGTGTTAGCGCGCTAGGGCGCGAGCTACAACTGGGAACACACACTGTTTGCTGAGCAATAGATATATTGCGAAGGGGAGGCGATAGCGCTACGCCGGAGCGTCGCGAGCCACGGGACGTTCTAAGACGTGAACAGCAAGGCGCCACGAAGGTTTTAAAAAAACTAAGAGGCCGGTGTGTTTTTGGATCTAGTCCGGAGCAACTAGACTTGTGTAGCCAACCTTTACAAGATGTGCATTGCACCGAATGCGAACATCTGGTATAAATTTTCTTCCGGCACACGCAGCAGAACCATTCTGTTGGACCAGGGTTTAGCTCAACGCCAGACCGGAACAACAGAATAGGGAGCAGCCCTGCTGCAAGGAACTGCTCCAGGGATGACAATTTTAGGGGGAGGAATCGTGACACGTTAGACAGGGTCACTTCGGGTGTACTGCTCTTGGCCAGGCTGTAATAAAAAAATACAGCCTGGGTCGTTTCGGTACGAAGGGTACTGCGCAAGCACATGTACCTTTCTCGCAGAACCGGCAGTACGTAGAAACGGTTCCCTATGTACAGTCACTTCTCAGAGCAGAAAACCCAGGACATCGCCATGGATCTCTGCGCAGTGGAACCACCCGGGGTTTTACCTCGGCCAAGGACTGTCACTTTCAATGTAACCCTGTTTCGTATGTTTTGTCCCATTCCGAAACTATCATCCTCCCCCTTGCAGCAGGGCTGCAAGATATTCTATTGTTACGGACGGGCGTTGAGCCGAACCCCGGACCAAAAGAATGGATATGCAGTGTCTGTTGCAAAAAGATATATATTAAACGGTCGCATTCTGATGGAGGTGAGACTCGGGAGACATGAGGAGATTTCCCGTAGCAGTTCTGATGGCAGTATTTTGGAAGCCTTGTTGTTGTAACGAGGTGTAGTCCTGCCCAACGCGTATTTTTCCTTAAATTGTCATCAACATCTTCTAACGGTAGTCCAAGGAAACTAGCAGTTTCAATAGGGTTGGACCAAAGAGAGATTGGTGTTAGAAGAGTGGGCGGTGACGAGACGCATGCCGGCACATCAGGGTTCAGTCTAGATATGTAGGAGTTTAACCTGCTACAATATTCAGAGCGTAATTGAGCCAGAGTGACCCTTGTCGCTCGAGGAAGATGACGCTCCTCTTCAGAAATGCCTGGTGTTGCGGCATGTAAGACATTGTTTAGCGGACAGAGCGCAGAGTAATGGCCAACTGACGTTGTATGGATATGCCCCAAGGCCTGTTTATGAACCTGTTGATCAAACGGCGTTGTTATATAATGTCGGATCTCATCAAAATGTTTACGTAAATGCGACCTTATGGTCCTAGGAGGCGGAATGAGTTCAAGCAGTTGTCTACTGGGATGCTGTGGTTTACAGCAATTCAGTAGGTACTGCTTGTTTAGCATTTCATTATGCTCCCTAACGGGAAGCATTTCCACCTCATTGTGTATATGAGATATAGGTGACCGTAGCGGTTCTGAGCGCGGTGTTTTGACAGGCCTGAAGCTGATTCCAGTGAACGTCTGCAAGCCCCGGCGACCATATCGGCGACGCATAGTTCAGGATCGGCCGAGCAATTGCCTTGTACGTTACCAACAACGCTTCTTTGTCTTTACCCCAAGTACTGCCGGCTAGTGACTTGAGGATTTTGTTGCGGCTCTGTAATTTTGAGACAATTACAGCTGAATGGGCAGTGTGCATGGTGTCGAAAGTCACTCCTAAGATTTTTGGGTGAGCGACAGTAGGTATTTTATGATCACCTACATAAATTTCTAATTCCATGCCAACCTGCGCTGTCCACGTCGTGAATAAGGTCGCCGAAGACTTTGTTGGCGACAATGTCAAGCTTCGGGCGGTGAAGATCTCGACTAGAGAGGGGAGATAGCCATTTATTTTAGAGCACAGCTCATCAACGGAAGTCTGCGTAAGAAACAATAGTAACTTCTTCTGGTGGAGGAGGAAGCTTCGAAATATGGAAGTTAAACAATAACGGGGAAAGGACACTACCCTGTGGTACCCCTTGTTTGATCTTCCTGGCTTTAGATTTTTTTGTTTCTAAATACAACAGACGACCGACGACCACTGAGGTAATTGACGGTCCAACGCTTGAGACAGGGGGGGAGTGACGAGTCTTCCAAATCGGATACAAGCTGCCCAAAAGCTTGACTCAAATCGAGTGCAACTAGAACCGTCCTGTCATTAGGTCTGTTTTTATTTAGACCGTCAGTTATCTGAGTGTTAATGACATTTAGAGCAGATGTTGTGCTCCTATCTTTCCTGAAGCCATGTTGGTGCTCGGCTAACATCAAGTGTGATGTGTAGAGCGGGAGTAAGACCGCCTCAAGTGTCTTTACTACTGGCGAGAGGAGTGATATCGGACGATATGACTCCCCAACGTTGGCTGGCTTGCCAGGCTTTAGTAGTGGGATCACAATTGCCTGCTTCCATTTGTCGGGTATGGCAGCTGTGATCAAAGACATATTGAAGACGCCAGTTAAATATTTAACTCCTTCTGGGCCGTTATGTTTGAGGTGCACCATGGCTATGCTATCAGGGCCGATGGCTTTAGAATTTTTGGCCTTCCGGTGGACCCGAAGGATTCGACAAAGACTTGACGGTGGACCATAATTTCCCAACACCGGTAGAGAGGTTACAAGACCTAAGGTGTTCCTCCCATTTGGTTTGTTTGTGTACGTTAACCAGCCGTCTGATTTCCACGTTAAGATCACCGATCTGTGGGTCAGAGGGATCGATGTTGCGTATGAGGTCACGTTCGTTGGCCAAGGCTGCGGTCTCAGCTGGGAAGTTTGGCCTAATATTTTTTATTCTACCAGCTTGTATAAAACGGGCGGTAGCCTTTTTAATGACCTCACGTATGTTTCGCTCGCCAACGTGTACATCAGTGGGAATGGGAAGATCACCAAAGGAGCTCTCCGTGAATTCCAAAAAGCCGACCCAATTAGCCCTTTTGAAATTCACGTATGTTCTTTTCTCCGAAGTAATGAAGTCCGTGGCACGATCGACGGACAGGATGATAGGCAGGTGGTCGGATGACAAGGCCACCATAGGTTGCCAATTTATGCTGTTAATTAACCCCGGGCTAACAATAGTTAGGTCCGGGGAGCTACTACAGTTAACAGCCATCCTCGTAGGGGTGTCTGCGTTCACAGTGCAGAAAGAGGAAGCGTCAATTTGCTCGGCTAATTCCCGTCCTCTGCCGTCCACAGAAAGGTGTGAATGCCACATATCATGGTGGGCATTAAAATCGCCCATGATGATACGGTTATCGCCACAAAGAAACGCCCTAAGGTCAGGACGATAACTTCTGGGGCAGCAGGTGACGGGAGGAATGTATATATTGATTAGCTCGAGATCAACACCTCCAGCTTGTATAACTATACCCTGACACTCTAAGGGTAAGTCTCTTTGGTCGGTGTTGATATCAAATTCCCTATACTGAACTGTATGGTGAACAAGGAACGCGAGACCGCCTCCGCCGTCCGTGCGCTCATGCCGGAGAACGTGGTAGCCTCCACTCGCTCGGAGATTCGAGTGGGGGCCAAGTTTTGTCTCCTGGATTGCAGCAATTTTGATTTTATGTAGCTGCATAAATGTGGTTATCTCCGCTATCTTGCCGGTCAAGCCGTTGCAGTTAAATTGCAACAATTTAAATTGCGAAGGAGAGGCAATGGCCACTCTGGGAGGTGATGTGTAAGCCTAGATGATGGTAGGCTAGGCCGCGATCTTGATCTCCGTTGCAGTCCTGAAGCCGGCGGATTTCGTTCATTATAAGATGAGTGTACATCCGTCGGCGTTGAGGGCTGCACAACTCTACAGCAAGGCGCGACAAACACATCAGTCCAGAGATTTCTGTTTGCGAGCCCAGAACATACGCGTAGGTGACATCGGCCTAGGCAGGAGTTGCACTTGACCGATGCCACAGACGCATATATCCTATGCCGACATACAGTGCACGAAGAGTGAGGGACCAGAAGTTGATGGACTTGACTTACATTCGTGCTAGTGCCGGAAGAAGTTAGTAGAGGGTTCAGAGACGGGGGCTGAAACTCGATAGTGCTAAAAGCATCGACAGATGTGCTACGAAGAAAGTAGACATGAGTGGATGCTTGAGATGTTGACGCACTAGGATGCGAGCTACAGCTGGGAACACACATGTTCTGCTGAGCAATATATGTATTGCAGGTCGTGGAGACTTGATTTGTAGAAGGCGATAATGCAACATTTGAGCTTCGCTTGCCTCGGGACGTCCTAGGACGTGAGCAGCAGGGCGCCACAAAACTTTTGTAGAAACTAGTGGGCCGGTGTGTTCTAGTCCGGAGCAACTAGATTTATGCATCCAACCTTTGCATGATGCACACTGGACTGAGTGTAATCGTCTTGTGTATATTTTCTTCCCGCAAACGCAGCAGAACCATTCTCTTGGGCCAGGATTTGGCTCAATGCCAGGCCGGAGCTAGAGAATGAGGAGCAGCCGTGCTGCAAGGGGCTGTTCCGGGGATGACAATAGGTGGGGGAATCGTGACGCGTTAGACAGGGCCACTTCGAAATGTATTGCTCTTGGCCGAGTCATTATAAAAGAAAACAACCCGGGTCGTTTCGGTACGAAGGGTAATGTACAAGTACAAATACCGTTCTCGCAGAACCGGCAATATGTGAAACGTAAACTTGTAACTTCGTCCAGTTGGTGTTATGTACATTAGGCGACCATATGGGTGCGGCATAGTCAAAGACTGGTCGGCCAATGACCTTATATATAGTCAGCAACGTTTCTTTGTCTTTTCCCCAAGTACTGCCGGCAAGTGACTTGAGGATCTTGTTGCGACCACGTACCTTTGAGACCATTGCAGACACATGACCAGCAGATGAGAAAGTATTATCCAGTGTCACCCCTAATAACTTTGGGTTTCTTATTTTTCGTCACTCATCCCTCAAAAATAAGGGTCAAATTTAATTTTTGAGTGACGAGTGACGAAAAAATTAGTGATGAAGTGATGAATAACAATTTACTTTTATTTCAAGCGATTATTGAATAAAATAAATTGTTATTCATCACTAAAATTTTTTTTAATAAAAATCGCCGGTCACTCATCACTCAAAATTTTTAAAATAATGAATAAAAATTAATTTTTTATTTGAATAATATTTTATTCAAAATGGCCCAACCCTGCTTCCAATCTTCCGTCAGGTATGGGACGAATAATCCTACCCCCATCAGTGGAACGAGGGCATACTTGTAAAATTCGCAAGAAAGGAGATGCCTCAGATTGTAATAATTATAGATGTATCTCCTTATTCCCGATTCCCAGCAAAGTGTTCTCCACGATTTTTTATTCAAAAAAATCAAAGTGATGAATAACAATTTATTTTTATTCCAAGCGACTCTTTCCGAAAAAATTTTGGACACAATTAAAAAGAAATTATCTTACTTACTTACTTAAAATAGCCTTTAACCGCCTAGGCGATTTTGGCCGTCCAACATGTTACGCCAGTCGGTTCTTTGTTGAGCCAACTGGCGCCAATTAGAGACACCGCGTGCTCGCAGGTCTGCCTCTACTTGGTCCTGCCATCGAAGTGGTGGTCTCCCTCTTCCTCTACTTCCACCGGCGGGTGCCGATAAAAAAACCTTCTGGGCCGGAGCGTCCTCGTTCATTCGCACCACTTGTCCTAGCCAGCGGAGCCGCTGGGTTTTAATTCGCTGAACTATGTCCACGTCTGCGTAAAGTTCATACAGCTCATCATTACATCTTCTTCGGTACTCGCCGTCGCCAACTTTTAGGGGTCCAGAAATCTTTCGAAGAATTTTTCTCTCAAATACTCCCAGAGCCGCCTCATCAGATGCTGTCAGTGTCCATGCTTCTGCACCATATAGCAGGACGGGTACGATTAGTGACTTATAGAGTGTTGTTTTTGTTCGTCGAGAGAGGACTTTACTTCTAAATTGCCTACTCAGCCCAAAGTAGCATTTGATTGCAAGAGTTATCCTTCTATGGATTTCCAGGCTTACATTGTTGTTGGTAGTAATGCTGCTTCCCAGGTATACAAAGTCCCTTACTATCTCGAAATTACGGCTGCCAACAGTGGCGTGGTTGCCAAGGCGCGAATGCGCTGATTCTTTGCTTGATGCCAGCAGGTACTTCGTTTTACCTTCGTTCACCACCAAACCCATTTTTTCCGCTTCCTTTTCTAATTTGGAGTGTAATGGAGTGTGGTTGCTAAGTGACCTTGCTCAATCCCGACTCTTGCGTCCTCGTTCGTGCACTCTGGGCAACGGGAGCTACCTAGGCTCGCGGCAGAAAGAGAGGGAGCCCCGGTGGGGCCACTCTGACATACTTGGTTTAAGGGCTCACCGAGGTTTTTGCGCAGCGTCTGTTCACCATGAGGTGCGGCTGCAAGCGGGCGTCTGTCTTGAAGCAAGCGGCTCGCTATATAAATGTGTAACTATTTTCCAAAAACCCCGAAACGGGTTGTGCGCTGGGTTTGGGACCCGCCACGTAAAAAATTTAGTCCAATGAAAAATAAATTAAAGCCTCGGATGAGAACCCCCTTTAATGTTGACGACCCGGCAAAACGAATAAGGCATAATGATTTGGATATTAGGGCATGTACCGGGAATGTCCGGACCCTTTCAAGGGACGGTACCGCTGCCCGACTGGTTGATGTCCTCGTTAACGCAAAGGCTGACATCACCGCCCTGCAGGAAATGCGATGGACGGGACAAGGAAAGACGACCATCGGACCTTGTGACGTATACTACAGTGGCCAGACACGCGGCAAAGCGCGTGGTGTAGGATTCGTGGTGGGAAAGAGACTTCGCCGCCAAGTACTAGCGTTCACCCCCGTGGACGAGCGTCTCGCTGCGATCCGCATCAAAGCGAAATTTTTCAACATAACATTTATCTGCGCCTATGCGCCGACTGAGGAGACGGACGACGCAGAGAAGGACTCCTTCTACGATAAACTTGAACAGACTTATGATCGCTGCCCCCAACATGATATCAAAATCGTGCTCGGCGACTTTAATGCGAAGGTGGGCAAGGCAGGAGTCTTTGGTCCAACAGTTGGAAAATTTAGTCTCCATGATATAACATCCCCCAACGGCACTAGGTTGATTGATTTCGCCGCTGCTCGCAATATGGTCATCAGTAGTACCAGGTTCCAGCATAAACGAATACACCAAGCCACATGGCTGTCTCCTGATCAAAGAACAAGAAACCAGATTGATCATGTCATGATCGACGGCAGACATAGCTCCACCGTTCTGGACGTGCGTACCCTTCGTGGTCCCAATATCGACTCGGACCATTATCTTGTTGCAGCCAAGATACGCACACGCCTCTGTGTAGCAAAGAAAGTGCGCACAGTAACGGAAGGAAAGTTTGACGTCGAGAAGCTGCGCACGACACAGACAGCTGACAATTTCTCCACTCGACTCTCACACCTGCTATCGGAGAGCAATCCTCGACCTAACGATGCAACCGAGCAATGGAAGCATATCTCTCACTCATTACGTACCGCCGCTGAGGCCACTATAGGGTTCCAGCGAGCCCGCAAAAACAACTGGTACGATGAGGAATGCAGCACTGCCTCGGACAAAAAGGACGCTGCCTACAGGGAGACGTTGCGAACGGGCGCAACCCGCAGTGTATGGCAACGCTATCGTGAGGCAAAGAAGGAAGAGAGACGCCTTTTCAGAAAAAAGAAACGTGAGGCCGAAAGGCGTGAGTGTGAGGAGCTTGAGATGCTGGCTGACAGGAATGATGCCCGAAAATTCTATGAAAAGATCCGGCGGATGACGGAAGGTTTTAAGACCGGGGCAAGTTCCTGTAAGGACAATAATGGCGACCTGGTAACCGACGTACAGAGTGTACTTAAATTATGGAGGGAGCACTTCTCCTCACTGCTAAATTGCGAGGGAGACGTCGAACCCGATACCCCAATCCCTGACGATGGAAAAGTCGTCCCACCACCTGACTATGATGAAGTGAGGATAGCTATATCCCGGCTCAAAAACAACAAAGCGCCTGGAAAAGACGGACTACCCGCCGAGCTGTTCAAACACGGAGGCGAAGAGCTGGTAAAAAGCATGCATCAGCTCTTATGCAGAATATGGTCAGACTAGTGCATGCCTCCAGATTGGAATTTAAGTGTGCTCTGCCCAATCCATAAGAAAGGCGATCCCGCTAACCGCACCAACTACCGCGGAATCAGCCTTCTTAATATCGCGTATAAGGTTCTTTCTAGCGTATTGTGTGAAAGACTGAAGCCCATCGTAGACAAGCTGATTGGACCTTATCAGTGTGGCTTTAGACCTGGTAAGTCTACCATCGACCAGATTTTCACGATACGCCAAATCCTGGAGAAGACCCATGATAAAAGAATCGACACACACCATCTCTTTGTCGATTTCAAAGCCGCTTTTGACAGCGCAAAAAGGAGTTGCCTGTATGCCGCCATGTCTGAATTTGACTTCCCTGCAAAGCTTATACGGCTTTGCCAAATGACGTTGAGCAATACTAACAGCTCCGTCAGAGTCGGGAAGGACCTCTCTGAGCCATTTGAAACCAAACGAGGCTTCAGACAGGGCGACTCCCTTTCGTGCGATTTCTTCAACCTGATGCTGGAGAAGATAATTCGAGCAGCAGAGCTAAACCGCAATGGTACAATCTTTTACAAGAGCGTGCAATTGCTGGCGTATGCCGATGATATTGATATCATTGGCCTTAACAACCGCGCCGTAAGCGCTGCCTTCTCTGGACTGGATAAAGAAGCGAAAAAAGTGGGTCTTGCGGTCAACGAGGACAAGACGAAGTATTTGCTGTCATCAAAGAAAGAATCGGCGCACCTGCGCCTTGGCAGCCACGTCACTGTTGATAGTTACAAATTTGAAACTGTGAGGGACTTCGTCTATTTGGGAACCAGCATTAACACCGAAAATAATATCAGTCTAGAAATCCAACGGAGAATCACTCTTGCGAACAAGTGCTACTTTGGACTGAGTAGGCAATTGAGAAGTAAAGTCCTCTCTCGAAGAACAAAGATCGCGCTCTATAAGTCTCTCATCATACCTGTCCTGATGTATGGCTCAGATTCATGGACAATGTCAAGAGAAGATGAGATGGCCCTTGGAGTATTTGAGAGAAAAGTTCTCCGGAAGATTTATGGTCCTTCCCGTGATGCCGACGGCGAGTATCGAAGGAGATTTAACGATGAGCTGTACGATTTTCTAATTTGGAGTACGCAGAAGTTACGGCGCGGTTGTTGAGGCCAATGATGTCGATGTCGTCGGCATACGCCAACAGTTGTACGCTCTTGTAATATATTGTTCCAGCGCGGTTAAGTTCTGCAGCTTGTATTATTTTCTCCAGCATTAAATTAAAGAAATCGCACGATAGGGGGTCGCCCTGCCTCAAACCTCGTTTAGTTTCGAACGGCTCGGAGAGGTCCTTCCCAATTCTAACGGAGCTGGTGGTGTTGTTCAGCGTCATTTTGCACAGCCGTATAAGTTTTGCTGGGAAACCAAAATCAGACATAGCGGCGTATAGGCAACTCCTTTTCGTGCTGTCGAAGGCGGCTTTAAAATCAACAAAGAGTGTGTGTCGTGTGTCGATCCTTTTCTAACGGGTTTTTTCCAAGGTCTGAAGCCACACTGATAAGGTCCAATCTGTCGGTTTACGTCAGGCTTCAGTCTTTCGCACAATACGCTTGATAGGACCTTATATGCGATACTCAAAAGGCTGATTTCACGATAGCTGGCGCAGTTTGTGGGATCACCCTTTTTATGGATTGGGCAGAGAACACTTAGGTTCCAATCTTCAGGCATGCATTCATCCGACCATATTCTGCACAAGAGCTGGTGCATGCACCTTACCAGCTCCTCGCCGCCGCATTTAAATAGCTCAGCAGGCAGGCCATCAGCACCCGCCGCTTTATTGATTTTTAGCCGTGATATAGCTACTCGCACCTCGTTATAGTCGGGTTGTGGAACTTCGATTCCATCGTCTTCGATTGTGGGGTCGGGTTCGTCCTCTTCTCTGGATTGTTGCTCCGTTCCTCCGTTTAGAAGGGCAGAGAAGTGCTCCCTCCATAACCCTAGGACTCTGATCATCTGTCACCAGGTCGCCGTTGTCATTTTTACAGGAGTATGCCACGGGGTTAAAACCTTCCATCATTCGTCGAATTCTTTGATACAATTTTCGGGCGTTGCTTCTGCTGGCTAGCATTTCAAGCTCTTCGATTTCACGATTTTCCGCTTCCCTTTTCTTCGCCCGAAAAAGCCGTCTCGCTTCCATCTTCATCTCGCGGTAGTGTTCACACACGCTCCTGTTGTTGTTGTAACGAGGTGTAGCCCTGCCTAAATGTCAGACAGGGTCACCTCGAGTGTATTGCTCTTGGCCGGGTCGATATAAGAAAACGGCCCGGGTCGTTTCGGCACGATGGGTACAGCACAAGTACTGGTACCGTTCTCGTAGATCCGGCAATACAAGAAACTAAACTAGCCGTGCAGGCTATGTAGGTCATTTAGCGTTACCCAGGGTGCACCAACTGGGAGGCGACCTACTTTTACACCCCACACACACGCTCCTCGTTGCATTCGCTTTTAGCGTTGCCTTATAGGCGTCGTCCTTTCTGTTCATTGCGTCTTTGCACTCTCTATCATCGTACCAGCTGTTTTTTCCCATTTGCCGGAATCCAATTACTTCTTCGGCTGCGGTACGAAGTGATCCGGAGATATCCGATGCTCCACCTGCTTGTGCACTCCGCTGGGTTGAATTGTGCTCTCAGAGCACAATTGGCTGACTGTTGTGACTGCAGCTTTTCGACGTCCAGCTTTCCTTGCGTTTTTTGTGGTGCCTCTTTCGTTGTACTTAGGCGAGTACGAATCTTGGCTGCTACCAAGTAGTGATCGGAGTCGATGTTTGGACCCCGCATCGTACGTACGTCCATAACACTGGAAGCATGCCGTCCGTCTATCACAAAGTGATCGATCTGATGGGGTGTTTTCCGATCTGGCGATAGCCATGTTGCTGGATGGATCTTTTTATGCTTGAACCTGGTGCTGGCTACGATCATATTTCGTGCACCGGCGAAGTCGATCAGCCTGTATCCATTCGGCGAAGTCTCTTCATGGAGGCTGAACTTTCCGACAGTGGGGCCAAATACACCCTCTTTGCCCACCCTGCCGTTAAAGTCGCCAAGCACGACTTTGATATCATGACGGGGGCAGCGCTCATAAGTTGCTTCTAATTTTGCGTAGAATGCATCTTTTTCCACGTCGTCCTTGGCCTCGGTCGGTGCGTGCGCACAGATAAACGATATGGTGAAAAATCGTAGTTTTATTCGGATTGTGGCGAGACGCTCTTTCACCGCTGACACTACCTGTTTCCAAAGCCTCTTTCCCACCACAAAACCGCCGCCGAATCTGCGCTCATTAGTGTGGCCGCTCCAGTAGACATTGCAGGTTTGGATGGTCTTATAACCTTGCCCCGTCCATCGCATTTCTTGTATAGCGGTGATGTCAGCTTTTGCCTGTTTGAGGACCCCAACTAGGCGGGCATCGTCACCTTCCCTGCTAAGGGTTCGGACATTCCAAGAACATGCCCTGATTTCCTTAATCATATTCCTACTTCGTTTGCAGTGGTCGTTATCTAAAGAGTGAGTTATCATATCCGAGGCCTGATTATTGGATCTCATGGGAAGTTTGTTTTTATGTGGTGGGTCCCAAACCCTACGCACAACCCGTTTCTCGGGGGGTTGGATTTAAATTACACATTGATATAGCGAGCCGCTTGGTTCAAGACAGACGCCCGCTTGCAGCCGCACCTCATGGTGACAGACGCTGCTGATGAAGTCCCCTGGCAAGCCCTTAAACCGATTATGTCGGAGTGGCCTTGTCAGGTTGTCGCCTTCTCACTTTAGTTCACCACCGAACGGGTGTTCAGTGGCTATCCAGAGATACGTGGGCTTTCCCGGACGTAGTGAGCTGCTTGGACCGCTCATAGAAGAATCGCTCTGGCCATTCCCAGTTGAATGGCGATCAGAAGCTTTCCGCACTTGCGTGGACTTCTACACACGGCAAATTAACTATTCGATTTAATATTATTCGCTTTTATGGAATACTTTATTAATAGATGTTGTTCAGTTAACAGTTGTAATAAGAAGAACTAATAAAAGGAAATATAAGAATTATGTACAAAAGGAATGTATGTTGTTGTTGTTGTTGTAACGAAGTGTAGCCCTGCCCAGCGTGTACTTTTCCTTAACCTAAATTGTCATCAATTTCTTCTAACGGGAGTCCTAGGAAACTTGCAGTTTCAACAGGGTTGGACCAGAGGGAGATGGGTGTTAGAAGAGTGGGCTCCGAAGAGCAGATAAATAAATGGTTGGTATTATGGGGTGACGAGCCGCATGCCGGACATTCATTCGACACGTCAAGGTCTAGTATGGATAAGTAGGAGTTTAACCTGCTACAGTATCCAGAGCGTAATTGAGCCAGAGTGACCCTTGTCTCTCGAGGAAGATGACGCTCCTCAGCCGCGACGCGAGGTGGTTTGGCGTGCAAAACGGCGTTCAGTGGACAGAGCGAGACATAACTAAGACGCAACGGACGTGTCATGGATGTGCTTCAGGGCCTGCGTATGTACCTTTGGATCAAACGGCGAAAGTGTGAGGTGCCGGATCTCATCAAAATGCTCACGTAGATGTGCCCTTACGGTCCTAGGAGGTGGCTCATACTCAAGCAGTAGTCTGTTGGGATGTTGTGGTTTGCAACAGTTCAACAGGTACTGCTTGTTTAGCATTTCATTGTGCTCCAAAACTGGGAGCATTTCCACCTCATGATGTAAATGATGTTTTGGAGACATAAGGACGCATCCCGTGGCGGTTCTGAGTGCGGTATTTTGGCAGGCCTGCAGTCTTTTCCAATGAACCTCAGCAAGCCCCGGCGACCATATCGGCGACGCGTAATTCAGGATCGGCCGACCAATTGCTTTATAGGTTGCCAGCAACGTTTCTTTGTCTTTACCCCAAGTGCTGCCGGCTAGCGACTTGAGAATTTTGTTGCGGCTTTGTAGCTTAGAGACAATTGCGGTTGAATGAGCAGCGAATTTGTGCATGGGGTCGAAAGTTACCCCTAAGAGTTTGGGGTGAGAGACAGTAGGTAATTTTTGATCGCCTACGTAGATTTCTAACTCCATGCCAACTTGCGCCGTCCAGGTCGTGAATAGCGTCGCCGAGGACTTCGTTGGCGACAATGTCAGGCTCCGGGCAGTGAAAAACTCAACAAGAGAGGGGAGATAACCATTGATCCTGGAGCATAGCTCATCAACGGAAGTGCCAGAAGCCAGGATCGTACAATCGTCTGCGTAAGAGACAATCGAGACTCCATCTGGTGGGGAAGGAAGCCTCGAAATATAAAGATTAAACAGAAGCGGGGAAAGGACACCACCCTGCGGTACCCCTTGTTTAATCTTTCTCGGTTTTGATTTTTTGTTTCTGAAAACTACAGACGATTGACGACCACTCAGATAATTAATTGGCGGACCAACGCTTAAGACAGGGGGGGAGCGATGAATCTTCCAAATCGGATACCAGTTGTCCATGATTTACTGTGTCAAAAGCTTGAGACAGGTCAAGAGCAACTAGAACCGTCCTGTGATGAGGGCTTTTCTGGTTGAGTCCGTCAGTTATCTGAGTGTTAATGGCATTTAGAGCAGATGTTGTGCTCCGTATTTTTATAAAGCCATGTTGGTGCTCGGCTAACCTCAACTTTGATGTATAAAGAGGAAGTAATACCGCCTCCAATGTCTTCACTACTGGCGAGAGGAGCGATATCGGACGATAAGACTCCCCTACGTTAGCTGGTTTGCCAGGCTTTAGTAGTGGGACCACGACTGCCTGTTTCCATTTTTCAGGTATGACAGAAGTGGCCAGGGACAAATTGAAGACGGTAGTGAGGTATTTTACTCCCTCTTCGCCGATGTGTTTTAAATGCACCATGGCTATGTCGTCAGGGCCCATAGCTTTAGAGTTTTTGGCTTTCCTGATGGCCACTCGAACCTCTGTAGCGGTGATGGAAACGGGGGCATTGTTTTTGTGTTTATGCGCACACCTGAAGATCCTACGTCTGTCCCTGTCCTGTGCAGGGTGTGGTACAAACTGTCGGCAAAAGGCCGTTGCACTTTTCTTCGGGTCACTAAACGTCTTATCACCAAAGGTGATGTCTACGTTTTTTGGTGGGCCCGTCGAATTTGACAGGGATTTGACTGTGGACCATAATTTTCCAACACCGGTAGAGAGGTTACAAGACCTCAGATGCTCCTCCCATTTGGCATGTTTGTGTTCATCTACCAACCGTCTGATTTCCGCGTTGAGACCACTGATCTGTGGGTCTGCGGGATCGATGCTACGTATATGGTCACGTTCATTGGCCAGGGCTGCAGCTTCAGTTGGGAAGTTTGGCCGTATATTTTGTATTCTCCCAGCTGGTGTAAAAAGGGCTGCAGCTCTATTTATGACCTTACGTATTTCCTTTTCACCTTGGCGTACGTCAGTCGGTATGGGAAGAGCACCAAAGGAGCTCTCAGTAAACTCAGTAAAGCCAACCCAGTCAGCCCTCCTGAAGTTTACGTAGGATCTCTTCTCAGAGGTGGTGAAATCCGGGGCACGATCAACGGACAGGATGATTGGCAGGTGATCTGATGCCAAAGCCACCATTGGGCGCCAGTTTATGCAGTTTATTAGACCCGGACTAACAAGTGTTATGTCCGGGGAGCTACTGCAATTTACTGCCATCCTCGTGGGGGCGTCCGTGTTCACCGCGCAGAATGTGGAAGCGTCAATTTGCTCGGCTATTTCCCGTCCTCTGCCGTCAACAGAATGGCGTGAATGCCACATGTCATGGTGTGCATTAAAATCGCCCATAATGACACGGTTATCGCCCCGTAGGAAATCGCTTAAATCAGGGCGATAACTTCTGGGACAACAGGTAACGGGAGGTATGTAGATGTTTATCAGCTCGAGATCAACACCTCCAGCTGAAATGACAATACCCTGTCGCTCTAAGGGTATGTCCTCTTGGTCGGTGTTGAATGCAAATTCCCTATACCGCACGGTTTGGTGGATGATGAACGCAAGACCACCCCCACCGTCCGTACGATCATGCCGGAGAATGTGGTAGCCACCACTCGCTCTGAGATCCGAGTGGGTGCCAAGTTTAGTCTCCTGGATTGCAGCAATTTTGATGGAGTTTTGCTGCATAAACTTGGTGATCTCCACAATCTTGCCAGTTATACCATTGCAGTTTAATTGCATTATTTTGAAATGCGGGGGAGAGGCAATGGTCACTCTGGGAGTCAGGGACTGGTACGCTCGCCGTGGAGGTAATATGCTAGTCCGTGATCGTCGTCGCAGTCCTGAAGGCGACAAATTCCGCTCGTTGGGAAACGAGGTAGAATTTGTCGGCAATGTGGGCTGCACAGCTCGACAACACGGCGCAAAATACGCATCAGTCCATAGATTTCTGTTTTCGAGCCCTGAGCATATGCGCAGGTGACATTGGCCAAGGCAGATATTGCACTTGACCGATGGCACTCTGGACGCATATATTCTGTGCCGACAAACAGTGCACATAGTGTGAGGGACCAGGAGCTGATGGCCTTGATTCACACTTCTGCCGGTACCGGAAGAAGTAGAGGGGAGGAGAATATTTAGGGGCGGGAGTTGTAGCTCAGCAGTGCTCACAACATCTATAGATGTGCTACGTAGGGAGTAGCTATGAGCTGCTGTGTGAGGTGTTAGCACGCTAGGGCGCGAGCTACAACTGGGAACACACAATGTTTGCTGAGCAATAGATATATTGCGAAGGGGAGGCGATAGCGCTACGCTGGAGCGTCGCGAGCCACGGGACGTTCTAAGACGTGAACAGCAAGGCGCCACGAAGGTTTTAAAAAAACTAAGAGGCCGGTGTGTTTTTGGATCTAGTCCGGAGCAACTAGACTTATGTAGCCTACCTTTACAAGATGTGAAGAATGCGAACATCTGGTATAAATTTTCTTCCGGCACACGCAGCAGAACCATTCTGTTGGACCAGGGTTTAGCTCAACGCCAGACCGGAACAACAGAATAGGGAGCAGCCCTGCTGCAAGGAACTGCTCCAGGGATGACAATTTTAGGGGGAGGAATCGTGACACGTTAGACAGGGTCACTTCGGGTGTACTGCTCTTGGCCAGGCTGTAATAAAAAAATACAGCCTGGGTCGTTTCGGTACGAAGGGTACTGCGCAAGCACATGTACCTTTCTCGCAGAACCGGCAGTACGTAGAAACGAAATGTGTGCAGTGTTACTTCACTCACAAGAGCAGTGCTGTCGAATGTTTTGATTACTCTGTTACAATGTATTTTCCCACACTCCCACTCATTGTTGCAAACAAAATGAAAGTTATGATGTTAACTCCATTCAGCTACAGATATATTTATGTCGATTCTTGTTCAAAGCCTTAGTAAGAATGTTGCTACTTGTTCATCGGTGCTAACATATTCTAAGTCGAAGTGACCATCTTGATACTTTTTTCTGATGAAATGGTATTGCACGTCAATATGTCAAGAGTCCTTTTATAGCTATATGACACTACGTATTTTTACTAAAATTTTTTTATATTTTTGGCGAGTATTTTTTGTCTACGAAGAAGTGAGACAAAGACTACACGAATGCGCACAAGGAGCGCCGTTTGACATGTTTTTGTTTACCTGAAATTGCTTTATTTTTCTGCACTGTTTTTTTTTTCACAAGACACACACGACAATGAACCAAAGAATTGTTTGAATGTCCATTGAATTTATTTATTTCACAAACAAAACGAGCTTCATTTAAATTCGCGCACAAAACTTTCAACATAAAAATGTAAACAAAAAATGTTCACATAAAATAGAGGAAAACGTCCATGTGAAAAAAAATATAAAATTTTTGATTTGTTTTTTTACAGTCTGCTTTCAATTTCCATTATTTTTCGTTATTTTCTTAACATAGCTTGCCCGCTTGTACCAATATGATAATTGTATAAGACCCTTTCTTTGGCACAATAAATACAAAAAATAGAAGAAAATACTAGTCAAAATACGTAGTGTCATATAGCTATAAACCAAACTAATTCTTTCACAGCTTGACATGCCGCGATATACTCGGACTCTGTCGAAGAAGTTGAAACAGATTTCTGTCTCATTGATGCCCAACTAATGCCACCAGAACCAATGTTAAAAACATATCCACTAGTTGACCTTCCTGTTTCATAATCTCCAGCATAGTCAGCATCATGTCCGTCAAGTTAGCACTACAACTTTGAAAAAATTAATATTACTATATGGGATTAATTCCCGCTTTTTAACCGTAAACATACCGTGAAATCCAAAAAATTACCGTTTTTCATTTTTTAAAAATAACCCCTAGTAATGCTAACTTGACGGTCAAGTTAGCATTACTAGGGGTTATTTTAAAAAAATGAAAAACGGTAATTTTTTGGATTTCACGGTGTGTTTACGGTTAAAAAGCGGGAATTAATCAGATATAGTAATATTACTTTTTTCAAAGTTGTAGTGCTAACTTGACGGACATGTCAGCATCACTATATCCGATCAGATTTAACTGACTATCAATTTTATAAAGGATACCAACTTGGATTGTTCTCCTCACATACTTCAGGATGCGCTTGACTGCACTTACATGGGCCAAAGTAGGTTTGTTGAGATACCGACTTACAACCACGATGGCATAACTTATATCCGGCCGTGTTCCAGTTACCAGATACATCCGGCTTCCTACTGCTTCTCGATATGGATATTCTGTGTCTCGTTCATCATTCACGAAGTCGCCAAGATTCTGATTATGATCTATTGGTGTTGACACAGGCTTACATTTCATCATACCGAAACGATTTAGAATTTTCTTGGCATAGGAACCAAGGACAGAAACCGAAACCGTAACCGTAACCGATTAAAACCGATTCATTTTTCAATACCGAAACCGAAACCTTAACCGTTATTTTGATCTGAAAAAGAACGAAACCGAAACCGTTTCAAAAGCCGCAACCGGTTCCAAACGGTTTTGAATTTTTTTAATGTCTCACTTCTTTTGGTGGGCACATAGGTATTTACATTTACAAACATTCATGGAAGATTGTCGAGCAAGATTACAAAAGACATGTTTTGACCTTAGTATATATATTAGACTGGCAAAAAATAAAAAAATTCGTTTTTTTTCAAAAATTATATTCAGGCCGATTCTAAACAATTTCTCACTTTGCGGATTTTCTAACTCTCATATAATTTGTGAGCAAAAATGTATGAAAACGTTAAACGGTTTGCACCGATCCACTAGTGAAAAATTGTTTAGAATTGGCATGATTGATTTTCTCTTTGCTGTAATTTTTTCAGATTTTTAAATTAAAGTCTAGAGGTCTATCATTGCTAATTTAGATTTTACAGACTTAACCTCCAATTTGGTATAAAAACGACAAATGATTGTTGAAAAAAACCATTTACCTGAATATTTTTTTTGTAGGAAATTGAATTCCCTACAAAAGCTGCCAAGACTGAAATTTTCTCAGACTAGCCGTTTTCTAGTATTCTAGCCTCAAACATTAGCGTGTTTTTTGGATCCCCCGATTTTGGTTTGAAAATTTGCGAAACATGAAAAAATCAACATCGAATAAAGTTAAATACATGTTCTTAAGGGAAATTGGCTGCTGAGTCCGAATTTGATATCAGAATTCAACAACGGGCCCGAAGTTCGGCCCTAACCTTGCAAAAAAGTCCAATATTATTTTGTGATGGTTTTGTTAGGTGGGAGAAGAACTGCGACCTGTTAGGCTAATATTGATCACGGATTTGGATTTAGCTCGCCAGAATACTTACCAATTTTGTAGGGAATTCGATTTCCTTCAATAATATGTTGAGGTAAATGGTGTTTTACAGCAATGGTTTGTCGTTTTTTAAATCTAAACTAGCGATGATAGACCTTTAGACTATAATTTAAAAATCTGAAAAAATTACAGTAATTTTTTTCACCTTTCTTAACAAGAAGATCAATATAATTTTTGAAAAAAACCAAATTTTTTATTTTTGGCCCAGTCTAATATATATGAAAGAGGAAGTTTGACTATAGTTGAATGAAGCGATCGAAAAAAATTTACGAGATCCGAAAAGAAATGTTCAGGCTTCTCTCAGAAAGCACCACTCATATTATTGTTTTTGACTATTTATACATTTCATTTAGCTTCCATTCTAATATTTTTTTAATAAAAAAGTAAAGTTCATTTTAGGAATTTGTTTTGCAGAAATTTCATCCATGCATAGTGTTAATAAAATTTATTATTATATTGGAGAAATTCCATCATGGCCGCAGGAAAAAAATTATGAAAATTCAGACCTATTTCGTACTTGAGTATTTTAGTAGTAAAATTTATTTTTATCGTGTTTTTATTTGGAAACAGAAACCGGAACGAAACCGTAACCGAAACAGAAATAAATTTTGAAGAACGAAACCGGGTACCGAAACCGAATCGTATTACAAAACCGAAACCAGAACGTTATTTTAATGGCAAATTGATAATGTCACAATTGTCTTGGAGTCTTTAACATAATTTGATGAAACCCGGGTATGAGACCTGGGTACAAGAAAAAACTCGCTAATTGTATAGATCCTACATCAACTCGAAAAACACGTTAGAAAATGTCAGTAGCGGTACCAAATCTGTCCCTGAAATAAGAATCCGAAAGCGAAAAGTAATATCTTCAGTGGTTTACAAGATATTTACAATCATACCTAGTTGAACATATTCTGTTAATTTCATGTAGTTACTGTAATGACAAATTTTAGGTGTTGCCAAAAGTGCAAAAGTGTGTTCTACGCAGGAAAACTGATGATCGCGAAGCCGGTGTTAGGGCGCCTCAGGGTTACTTTTTTGCGCCCGAAGAATCCCAACTCAGAAAGGTGCTCTGCTTATAAATATAATGGACCCAGCCCCCTAAAAAGGATCGGACCTAGGTAATTTTTGCAACCGTTCCCAACATTTTCCGACGTGTTTTTCGAGTTGACGTAGGATCTATACAATTACCAAAAACTCATGAGAAAAGTTTTGATGCCGTGAAAAAATGTTGGTAGGATGACGGCCATTTTGGTAGGTTTTTAGTTGGGTTTTGGTAGGAAAAAAATTTTCAAAGTGGCAACCCTGGGTGGGAGAGCTGCCCCTGTTACATATACATAGTTTGTTTGATAAGAAAAATTCAAAAAGAGACCCCGCTCGTTTATTTCGCTGCTCCCTCATAACGCATGCCTTGCGTTGGCATCGCAGCCCATCAGGATCCTCTCGTACTTTTGTTTGGTGAGCAGCTGTACCTCCTCGGGAGGTGCCGGCCGATCGTGAGCCATGTACGCAGATGCGATCGTTAACCTGCGTCCGCCCCTTGACTCAATCCTGACCACTGCCAAATAGAATGTGCTGGAATTAGGTAAAAAGAAAGCATTAATAGTATCCCTAACGAGGATGCATGCCCTCGGTTTACCTTCTCCTATTGTATAAAATGTGTTGTAGCATCTGGTACTTAGGCCCCTGACCTTGGAGCGCCATACCCAAGGCTCCTGCACCAAGCAGACGTCGATGTTTTCCTCCCTTAGGAGAACGCATCTGGAATGCTGTAGGTTAATCTGCGCCACCCTAATCATCGGACCGGGGACGCACCTGCTTGACTGTCGGGGTTCGACGATGCATCAGCCCCGTGGTATACGGATGGATCGAAGCTGGAAGATGGTAAAACGGGAGGTGGTATCTATGGACCAAATTACAAAAAATCGGCACCGATGGGTAACTACCCCACTATCTTTCAAGCGGAAATCCACGCAATAGAATTATGTGGCAGAGAACTATCCTCTGTTGCTGTTGTTGTTGTTGTTGTTGTTAACAAAAAAACACTCCCCGAAGGTTTTGGGGAGTGATGCCGAAGTTGACAGTCCTTGGCCGGATATGACTCCCTTGCGGTACTGCCCGACTGTCGTGGTAGCGATTTGGTATGACCAGTGGAACCTTCTAGGTCATGGCATCCCTCCATCCATGAGGAAGGAGAAGATGGGTAATGAGAGGTGAGAGGCATCATATCCGTAGATCAACCATCGAGTAGCACGTCAATTACCTATGTGCATATTAGTCGCCTCTTACGACCGGTATGCCTACCTCGGGCATATTCTAAACCCCTAACCCGAGTTCTAAAGACTATCTACATTATGTCGGACAGTCAGGCCGCCCTACGTGCCTTGCAGTCTTACACTATAACCTCGAAGCTTGTCGATGAGTGCGTTGCAGTCCTTAATGATCTGGGAGCCAAAAACAAAGTTTTGTTAGGTTGGGTCCCAGGGCATGAAGGGCATGACGGCAACGAAAAAGCAGATCACCTGGCAAAACATGGTGCTCTAACAGCATTTTATGGTCCGGAACCCTTTTGTGGACTCACGAAGGCCCACGTAAAGGAGACCATAAGCAACTGGGAAAATAAACAGTTTAGGCAGCATTGGCTTAGCAGCCTAGGGCATAGGCAGGCCAAACTCTTTATAGAACCCTCACAAAGAACATCAGCCAGGCTCATTAATCTAAGTAGGGTGGATCTAAGAACCCTCACTGGGTATTTTACGGGACATTGCGGTCTGCGTCATCACCTGAGTAAGCTGAATCTGTCAGATACAACAATTTGTCGGTTCTGCGAACTGAACGATGGAACGCCGGTTCACATACTCCTCGAATGCATTGCGTTAGCAAGAAAGAGAGTCTGCTACCTAGGCGGGGTCACTCTCAATCCCTTCGTAATATGGAATAAAATACCTGTGGAGGTGCTCAAATTTATAAAGAGCCTACGCATACAGCAATCAGCTGATAAGTCACACAATAGATCATACTAATGGTCGCGGTGTAATAAGGCCTTAGAATAATAATAATAACTAGTATATCCCGTGGTCGAAATTCGACCAATTTAAAATAGTTGAACTTATTCAAACATCTGATCAACTTTTGGCAATAGCTGCCGTTAGGCCCGTGGCCGAACCTCGACCAACTTAAATATATACATTAAAAACTCATCTATAGGCAAAATGAGGCCATAAAAGAATTTAAAAAATAGTGGCTGTTATTATATAATAAAAATATTAAATTACAGCAGCCCTTTCCAAAATTATTTATGGCCAATGCCAAGCAAATATTCGGATTTCGAGATTTTATGTTGCACTTGAATAATCGGATGATGAGATTGTGCTTAACAAATAGCCACTAATTTATGCGATCGTTTTGAGCAGGTGAAGAACAAAAAAATATTAGGTTGAAAATTAAGTAAATTGTTATAGTTAAGATTAAAGGTTTTTTAATATAAAAAAACATAATTTAAGAAAAAAAAAATATTCCGCAACCGGGTCTTGCACCTGTGCACACCGTATTCCATACGCTCACCGCCGCGCCATTACCTTATGCACAAAGCAGTTATCAAATTCTGCAATTAGGCTATATGAGAATCAGAATTTTAAAAATTAACAAAATACCAACAACAAAGTGAGACTATTAATATAAAAATGAGAAATTTTCATTCGCTTATTACAGATATATGAAGCAGTATTGGTTATATATTAGATAATTGTGCACTGCCTTAGAGGTATACCAACAAATCCATATGCATTTCATAAATATTTATGCATATTTAGTATGGGTTTAAGCTTGGCAATTATTTATATGTAAAATTTGTTAGCCTATTAATATAATAGATAATGGACCCAAGTACTCAACGAGCGAGGGAGTGAAAATAATTTCTCTAATAATAGGAGGAGCTTATTGAGTCAAAGAATGAAATTCATTTAGTAGAAATATGAGTTCTATTTATAGAAATCTATTATACATGGCTTCTTTTCATCTTTTTAGTGTTGGTAAATTACAAATGCTGGTTAGGGCAAATCTAGGCTTTTGCAAAAACAGTTAAAGGGTTTTCTAGCTTTTTTCTTTATCCATAACTTAGAAATATTTAGAAGACATTTTAAATTGATTTTTGATTTGATTTAAAAAAAAAATGTGGGTATATGATTTAAAAAAAAATGTATTCAAACTGGTAAAATCGGCCAAAATCTAACCTTTTGCAAAAACTGTTATTTCCTTAACCATAACTTAAAAAATATTTAAAAAGACATTTCATATCGATTTTTGATTTGATTTTTTTAAAAAATTGTACGTATATTGATTTAAAAAAAAAATTACTCAAAAGTGGTGAAACCGGGCAAAATGTAGCCTTTTGCAAAAATAGTTTGAGGATTTTCTAGCCTTTTTCCTTAGCCATTACCTAGAAATATTTAAAAAGACATTTCATATCGATGTTTGATTTGATTTTTGAAAAAAATGTGGGTGTGTTAGTTAAAAAAAAAAGTTATCCAAAAGTGGTTAAACCGGGCAAAATCTAGCCTTATGCAAAAACAGTTTGAGGGTTTTTAAGCTTTTTTCCTCAACCATAACTTAGAAATATTTAAAAAGACATTTTATATTGATTTTTGATTTGATTTTTGAAAAAAATTGTAGGTATATTGATTAAAAAAAATTCAAAAGTGGCGAAACCGGCCAAAATGTAGCCTTTGAGGATTTTCTAGCTTTTTTCCTTAGCCGCAACTTAGAAATATTTAAAAAGACATTTCATATCGATTTTTGATTTGATTTTTGAAAAAATGTGGGTATACTCGTATTTGTTAAAAAAAAAAATTCAAAAGTGGTGAAACCGGGCAAAATGTAGCCTTTTGCAAAAACAGTCTGAGGGTTTTCTAGCTTTTTTCATTAACCATAACTTAGAAATATTTAAAATTACATTTTCAAAAGTGGTCAAATTTTGTCTAGACTTGTTTGGTGTTCGGGTTGTAAATCTGAATGAATAGAAATGAGTTGTTGTCTTTCGTAATATTTTAGACGACCTCTAACCACTTCGTTTCGTACAAAATTTAAGGACCTGTGAAAAATTTATCGATTTTTATATTCCAAAATTTATAGAAATAATCTACCGAAGTCCGATAAACAGAACACTATCCCCCTTATTCATAAAAAATATAAAAGGTTTATTAAGCTTTTATTATTCAAAATTTGTATGAAAATGTCATTTTATCATTCATTTTGTCATTTTATGGGTATGTTTAAAAAAAATGTAATTTTTGGAAAAACTTTCCAAAAAACCAAATTGTATAAGCGGTTATCTCATTTCTATAATGGGTGGTATGTATGTATATTTATGACCTAAAATTATTATTTCATTTGGCTGTCCCTTAACTAAAAATATTCGCAGTAATTTTTTTTCCGAAAAAAGTATCACAAATTATGAAAATTTAATGAGCTTATAAAAAATCAAGATTAGAAATACTCATATACCTAAAGATGTTTTAAAAAAGAAAAAACTATTTTCAATGAAAAAAAATTGTATCCCGGAGCTGTTCTCGAACCAACAACAGTTCGCTCGCTAACCGATGCGCTCACCACTGCTCTACTGCTTTATCTACCAATTCATTGTCAAGTCACCAATTCAAGCTGTATGGGCAATGAGCGAGAGAATGAAAATAGTTTCTCTAATAAAAGGAGGATCTTGTGGAGTGAAAGATTGAAAGGTTCATTTTGCAGAAATATGAGTTGTATTTATAGAAATTTATTATACATGGCTTGTTTTTAAATCTTTTTAGTGGGGGTAAATTACAAATTCTGGTTAGGTCAAAAAAGTTTGAGGATTTTTTAGCTTTTTTCTTTAACCATAACTTAGCAATATATAAGACACTTTATATGGATTTTTTATTTGATTTAAAGAAAAAATATATATTGATTTTTCTATTCAATTTGGTCTAGACTTGTTTGGGGCTCGGGTTGCAAATCTTTAAAAGTTAATACATATGTACATATGAATAGAAAACAGTTGTTGCCTTCAGTAAAATTTAAGACGACCGCTAACCACTTGATTTAGTTCAAAATTTAAGTACATATTAAATATGTTGTCGATTTTTATATTTTAAATAGGGAGTCTATCAGCAACTTTGTCTCAAACGGTAGAAATCACTAAAATTTATAGAACTAATCTACCGAAGTCCGATAAATAGACTACTGTACTTCAACAACATAAGCCCTGATGCTATAAACACCGCTTTAACAAGTCTGGGCATAAGCAGGTCTCTTATTGGACTTATTGATCAACTACTAAAGGGTAGACGAATAGTTTCATCACTGGGCTCGGTTGACTTATCACGCTATGTCACAAGGGGAACGCCTCAGGGTGGTGTTCTCTCCCCGCTTCTATGGAACCTCACTGTCAACTCGATGCTGCGAGACACAAGCTGGGGGGGCGGGAAGGTAGTGGCATATGCAGACGACTTAGCTATAGTATACAGGGGCAAATTCCCACAAACCCTGTGCGACTTGATGCAAGTAGCACTGCGAGAGGTTTCCTCATGGTGCTTGTGCTGCGGACTGAGCATCAACCCGGGAAAAGTAGAACTGGTTCTCTTTACCAACCGCTATAAGATACCACCGCTAATACTACCAAAACTGAATGACGTGCACCTGAACTTGGCTGACAAAGCCAAGTTCTTGGGCACAGTTATGGATAGGAAACCTGGAAGGAGAATGTTCTTCAGCGCCAGAAGAAAGCGTGTATTGCACTCTACACGTGCAAAAGAGCCATTGGAAAGAAATGGGGGCTCAGCCCCAAAATATGCAAATGGATATACACTGCAATCATTCGACCAATCATGCTTTATGGAGTTGTGGTATGGTGGCCTGCGCTGAGCAAGGCAACAAACCTTAATCTGCTAGGTAAAGTACACAGATCTTGCATGATCTGTATAAGCGGTGCGTTAAGAAGAACGCCCAATGAAGCACTCCAGGCCATTCTTGGTATTTTTCCACTCGATCTGGAAGGGCACCGGGTGGCAGCAGCATCGGCTCTGCGTCTAAGGGAAACGTCCGGCTGGGGATCGTTGTGCGACCACAACAGTCGGAGATAGCGGTTTGAAAATCAATATTCCCAGCAGGGAAGAATGGGAGAGCACGGATCGGAGCCCCGCCACTCATGGCGGCACTTCCATTTATACTGATGGCTCGAAGCTAGACGGCAGAGTTGGAGGAGGGGTTTATTCAAAGGATCTGAACCTTGAGCTCTCCTTCAGACTACCTGATCACTGCAGTGTCTTCCAGGCTGAAGTTTCAGCAATCATGGACGCCGCGGCTTGGATAGGCCAACACACTATCGGACAGGACATTTTTATATTCAGCGACAGCCAGGCGGCCACCAAATCCCTTGGCTCTTATTCGTTCAACTCTGAACTGACGCTCAGCTGTCGTCGATCTCTACAAGAGATGGCCCAACAGAATCGCGTGAACCTCACATGGGTCCCGGGGCATAGGGACATTGAGGGAAATTGTAGGGCAGACGAACTTGCGAGGCAGGGCACGACCAAGCAGGTTCTTCGGGATAAAGAGCGCTTAGGTATGCCGTTTGCCACATGCAAGCTTATGCTGACGGAGTACACACTCCGCCAAGCCAACGAAAGATGGCTGCAATCTCCAGGATGCCGGATATCCAAAGAAACATGGCCGAAATGGGATCATAAAAGATCAAGACAAATTTATGCCCTAAGGAGAAGAGAAATCTCCATATTAATAGGCGTATTAACTGGGCACTGCCTCATTGGTAGGCACGCAGAAAGACTAGGTGTGCCCTACCGACGATGCTGTAGGAGTTGTAAGGATGATGAGGAGGAGGAAACGGTGGAGCACCTCATCTGCAACTGCCCGGCTTTAAGTGGCGCGAGAATGCGCTTTTTGGGAGTTCCTTTCTTGGTTAGGCTACGCCAGGTCACGGAGCTGGACATAAAGGACCTGATGGCCTTCATCAAGGCATCTAAATGGTTCGAGGAGGAGTAACGGTGTCGGTATAGGAACGTCAGTCTGTTTAAATGTGACATTACCCAATATTCATTTGAAATTAAAAAATAGTTATAAGTTCTCAGAAGCGAAATGTCAGTTAATGTGAAGCAGATATTACTGTTTTCTGGAGAAAGTAAGAAATAATCATAAAAAAATGTTTGGAAGTCATTTTTAGCGCGCATAAATAGTATCATAAAAATTTTGCGTTAAAGCGGTCTTGTTGTTACTACCTTGCTGTCGGTTATACGGCTGATACATTAGCGCAAATTCCGAATTAACTGCGCTTTTGGGAGTTAACTTGAGCATCATCTTCATTATAAACTCCCAAAAATTAAGAAGATTTGAGCAGTTTTAAAAAATTTGCACTGGCAACACTCTGTACAAAAAATAACCAACAACACCAAGAAACACTAGAAAATTAAGGGTAGCTGACAGATAGGCGTCGCGCTGGTTTCTAAGATCCGACTTTCGACAACTAGATGTCGCTGAGGTAGGTAAGAATATAGTGCAATAACAACCAAAGTAGTAATTCTCAATGCTGTTAATCTTCATTTTTGTGTGTATCAGGGTAAAATTTGGATCTGATTAAAGAAGATTTATTGGAGATAATCTCCGTGTGTGTATCCATAGCATTAAGCAACTGACGCGAAAAATTTTTTCTTAGCACCACTGTATCAAAGTTACTTTCGCATAATGCCCACCGCTGCTTTATGTACAAATTGATTGTCAGATAACCAATTCAAGTGGTATGAGAAATTTTCATTCTCTTATTACAGATAAATGAAGCAGTATTGGTTAAAATTTAAATGCTTATGCACTTCTTTAGAGGAATACCAACAAATCCATATGCATTTTATAAAAATTTATGCATATTTAGTATGGGTTTAAGCTTGGCAATGATTTATATGAAAAATTTGTTAGCCTATTAATATAATAGATAAAGTGGTGACGGTCAATACCATGTAAATTTTAACAGCTATTTTGTGTACAGTAGGCAATGTATGACGTTTTGATTTTAAGTTTTTAAATGACATTTGTAAACAATACTTTTAAAATGTTTTTCTAATATTTTATTTTATGTCGATTTGAAATATTCATGCTCTTGTTGAAATATCCTTTACACCAAAACTCACTGAAAAAAGTCAGTGAAAATTTTTGACAAGCTGTGTAAATTATTATGATAGAAAAAACTCGCACTCATTGTTACTGAATTCGAATGCCAGAGTGTACACAATTTTCAGTGTACATTTGAAAAGTTATCGGTAGGGAATCCAGGCCCTGGTGCGTCCATGTCATGAAGAGTGTCGCCGTGGATTTAGTCGGTGATATCGTCAGATCTCGCTCAGTGAAAAACCTGGAAAGGTCGCAGAGGTAACTGTTGATTTTCCCACAGAGTTCATAAGTATAGGGGCCCTTCCCCGTCGCCATTATTGTACAGTCGTCGGCATATGAAACGATGATGACGCCCTCTGGTGGTGGGGACATCACCCTGTGGCATCCCTGTGACACCCCCTGTCTAATACGTCTAGGTTTTGATGTAGCGTTTCTAAAGTTGACCGACGTCTGCCGTCCGTTCAGATAATTAGCGGTTCATCTCTTTAACTCATCAGGGAGCTGTGTTTCAAGAAGATCTTGAATGAGCGTGGCGTGATAGACTGTATCAAAAGATTTTGACAAGTCTAGGGCCACTAACACAGCCCTGTTATTTGGTTGGGGTTGATTTAGGCCGCTATTTATCTGCGTTGTAATGGCCCTCGTAAAGGGTGGACATCTTGCCGCGGTAACGCAAAGGCACCGAATTCCGACCACTGATCGATATGGCAAAATGAATCGCTCCAAAGATAAATTAAAACCCCCAAAGGTTATTAGAAAATATAGTTTTCTGATAGAAAAGAAACCTAAATTTGAAAATATATGCATAATTATTTCATATAAAAGATGAAATATATATTTTTTTCTATTTAATATTTTAAGTCTGAAAAAAATCTGAAAGCACCGTTTTCCGACCGACTGACTGCAAACTTTCCTGTATCCGACCACTAAGTACCCAGATTCCGACCACCCAATTTATTCCTTGTAAATCAGCAGAATAGGAGAATATCGTCCCCTTTTTGCGTTTTTATCGTAACCACCATTTTTTCGAAATTTACTTTTTGATGCAAATTTGTTCATCATCCCTTAGCGCATCATCTGGAAAAAAATTATAGCTGAAATCCTTACAGTTATGTCAAAAAATGGCTATCTTTTTTATCGTATCCACCAATTCATAAATGAAAAAATAAAAAAAAAATTTAAAAAATGCTCTCCTGTAAAATTTGGGTTTTGGCGTTTACGATAAAAACGCAAAAAGGGGACGATATATGTTTAAAAACACAACATTTTTGAATATTACTTCAACATTTATTAAAAATTTGATATAAAAACAACAACAAAAAAATTAATACAAATATATTTCCTTCAATATTCATTAAAAATTTTATATAAAACTACCAAAAAAAATTACTTCATACATATTCATATAGAGATAGGGATATTGATATGGATAGGGATGGGGATGGGGATAGGGATAGGGATTTTTTGGATATATATTGGGTCTCCGGAAGGTAATCTGAATTTTTACCGCCGTTCGGCACAATTTAACTATTTCCGGTTGGTTGCAAAATTTCTGCACGATATCTACGCCTATAGTACTATGTTGTTGTTGTAGCCATACTTTGTCTTGCCTAGTCGGAAGATCCACTTATAAGAAGTTACGTGACAGACCAGGCAGGATATGTACGGGTGTTGACAGTTCTTTTCCGGTACGTTCCGGTACTCCTTGCGGTACTGCCTGACTGTCTTGGGAACGATTTCGTGGATTTTAGTCTCCTCTTACGACCGGCATACCTACCTCGGGCATATTCCAAACCCCTAACCCACAGGGTTATCGAATGCATTGGTTGAGCCTTAGGAAATCTGAAGCCAAAACTGTTTCCTTCCAAATGTTTTTACGATTAGAATATCAAAGAGAAGGTATTGCCGGTGAAAGAAACGAAGACCCGAGTTTTGGAGTTATCAACCCAAATATGGACTATGGAGACCAAAAAATCTTTATGTATGGAGATCAGACTATTGTTTTGTGTCGAAATTTTGCTCTGTGAGCGTTGTTAACGAAAACATTGTTCGGAAGTTTGCATGAAATTGTATTAGGTCTTTCTGGAATTTGTACTGGAACAATAGAGAGGGACATGGTAGAGGAGAAGATATACTTAGGTGTATGATCTAATCGGTTCTCATATTATTAATAGGCCAAAACAGCATTCCTCCGCTACAAAAATTGTATTGCAAGTAAGTAAGTAAGTTTTATTCATTATTATCTTAAAATAATTAAATTTTATACATCAATTACATCGAAAATCAAACAAAAACAACACATAATGTTTACGTAAGCATGGGGGGAGGGGTATCCGCTTTGTTAATTTTCAATGACAAGGGGGGTGGGAGGTAAATAATTGCTGGCGTAATATTTGAACGGCTCCAAGCACACAAAACCCAAAAGAACCCGAGATGGACGGCAACAGGGACAGCGAAATAAATCGTATCCAGATTCCGACCAAACCCAAATTTACCTAATAAGTCCTTTACTCCGGGCTTTATCCAAATTTTGTAAGCACGTTTCTACTTCCACGGACTTATAGGAATCTAACAATAAAGTAATTATGCAATTATATCTAATAAACTTAATGTAAAAGAGTTTTAAACCCGACTGGTTTTTCGAAATGAATTGGAAATAAAGTGAAAGAATAGCGCAAACTTAAACGTAAATTACAAAAAATCCATTAAAGTATTAAAAGTCGGATACAGGTGTATTATAAAAAACTATCTTAAAGAATAATAAAAGAAGCACTAAACACTCATAAAACAACATAAACAAATAAAAAAATTCATTTAAATTACAACCTTGCAAATTCCTGTTACCGACCAAATGGTCGGTATTAGGAATGTTAGTATTTTTTAGAGCTCCTCTTTCCGTCCACAATTAATTTACCGATTAATATACCGTTAACGTTTGAAACTCAAGTTTTGACAATTGACGCAAGATGATTTCTCGAATCGAATGAGATCGGTTTTACTACTTTTTAGATATTTTTTATATGGTTAAACCAATAAAAACTAAAATGGTCGGATAGAGGAGGCCGGTCGGTAAACGGTGCCTTTACGTTACGAGGGCTTAAGTCGATAGCCACAGGGCTACGCTGCCCTTGTGATCATAGCGCCGCCGGTACTACATCACGAGAGAACCCAAGCCTCTCTGGCGCGACGACTACGATCTTCCTCCTCCCAATCCAGGGTGTTATGCGACCACGTGCCCATTGGACGTTTGCAGCCGGGAGGCAAATCGTGGCTGTAATCGAACGGAGCCTCTCTGATACCGGGCCGCCTCGGAGAGTAACTATGGCCTTACCGCGGTATGGGGCTCTGCCGCGGTGGACGATACATTCCCCTTACTCTTCCTTTGACCCTAAACTGGCCTTGCCCGGCGAGGGGTCGTACGAACAAGATGAAAGATAGTAACAAAAACCCTAAAACTAAAGATACAACAATGTATACTGCACAGCAGTACATGAATTCCAGTTTTCGCTAATGCTTAATTTCCATCTCCTAAAATCTCTAAATTCATTTTGCCAAATTTTAGCGAATTTTGCGATTCCAGTGAAAGAAAGTCTCTATAAATCTCCATCTTTGCTTCATTTTTTGGCATATTTAAGCGATGAACGCCAAATGAATCAGATAACGCAGCTCAGCTGGTTTTGACAGATACAAAGCTAAATTTGCGATTCTGCAATTTTAGCCATCTCTAAAATCTCCAATTTTCTCCAAAATCTGGCAAATTTTGGCAACGAAAAAAAGTTGTTGCTAAAACGCAAAAAAATAGGAAAAAGGTTAGAACTATGTTGATTTAGGCCCTAAAACTACTCAAAAACAATAAATATGTGTAATTTATAAGAAAAATTGATATTTAATTATGTATTTGCCCATAATTTTGGAAATTTTATTTTTTTCCATCCTACTAAAACTGCAAAAAGCACGTCGCAAATGAATATAGTCGAGTCGGGAGAGGAATATAGTCGAGTTTCAGTCCCAGAAATCATAATCCGGAGTCACAAAAGTAATATTATTTATCATTTAAAAGTTATAACTAAAAAACATTTTTTGTTTCCGTATAACAATTTTATAGAGAAAAACTCAATAAATAATTAAATTAAAGTGTATATAACAATTTAAAATCTGTTCTTAACCGACTTTATTAAACAAACACAAATCTTTTTACCGAAAATGGAATTTATTTTGTAATTAAAAAAGTAGAGTAACGCTGAAAAGTTAGGGATTAGTAGCTAGTAACTTCGGGCGTTTCGGTTTACTTCTGGCTTTTTCTGAGTTGTTAAGGATCACAACTAAATTGACATCTTGCAGTGATGCCTGCGCGCCATCTATAGTGCAGATAACGCACTATTATCATAGCTAGGCGGCTTGTGGATCAGAATCGCAAATAAGCGTCATCTCCTAAAATTCTGAGAGTTCATTTGCTTAAGCATCTTAGCATATTTTAGCATTTACGAGATGGAGATGGATGGAGATTTCTGGAATTCGCCTGCTGAGGAGGAAAATGCTGGAGCAAGCGAGAACGCAACGTCGGAGGACACACTCCATTTCTTTATCAGCCGAGAGATCGACAGCGATGGCAACTACGAGTCGATTAGCTCTGGATAACAAGGGGGCAATCCCCAAAGTAAGTACCGGTACAAACACGGTGAAGCCAACAACGGCTGATGCTAAAGCCCCAGTAAGTGCCGGTACCGAAACCAAGTCTTTAACGTCTGTGGCAGTGGTCTCACGACCTGGCCCCAGAGATCCAAATAAGGGAACGACCGCGATGGCAACTACGGGTCGAAATTTACCCCAAAAGACATCTCCCAGTCGCTCTGAGTACTTGGACAAAAGAGCGGCCGCAAAGATTTTGAAGAAATACGAGGATATTTCACAAGAGACGCTATCGCCGAATGCTAGAAAGACGGTGGAGATAGCTGAAGCTATCTTACCGAACTTCCAAAGCGATTACGCGCCAAAGAAGGTTAATGGGAACCCCTTCAAACCCCAGAGATCGGACGTGGATTTAAAACCTCACCCGAAGCGGCAGCAACACGCCCCCGTAATGGGTAAACTCAGCTTTGCTGAAGTGACTAAGGATAGGATCCTCATAGGCGTCATTGACCGAGGTAATGAAAGCTGGGCCATCCCTAGGGACCAGTGGCGGTACGTCCGGAATGCTATCGGTAATGCCCTTCTCGACATTATGGATGAGTCTCCGGGTGCCACTCCGATGGGTTCTGATGCGGGATGGCACCAGGGCCGAATGAAGGTATTCGCTTGCGAGGATGCAAAAACTGTTGCACTATACAAGGCAGCAGCTGCAAGACTAGGTGAGATCTACCAAGGGGCAAGAATCGAGGTTGTCGACTGGAAGGACATCCCGGCTCGGCCAAGGGCAAGAGCGTGGATTCCTGCTATCCCTGCTGAACCTGAGAGAATTCTCAGGATGCTGAGGATCATGAACCCGTCTCTCCCGACGAAGGACTGGGGTGTCAATCTGGTCGAGGATGCGGTAGGGCCTGATAGGCAAGTGATCTTCACCTTAAATAAGGAGGCACTCGAGCCCCTTAAACGGTGCAACGGACGAGTGCACTACGGTGTGGGTCAGATCGTGTTTCACGTATACCGCGGCGATGCACAGCGCGCTGCTATTTCGGCTGCACCGGAGGACACGGACATCGCAGTGCCGGAAGGGGAGTCGGAGATGTCCGACTCGGAAAGTATGGTATCTGCCACGTCAAATGGCGAAGGAGCAGTGAACAGCTCGGAGATGGGGGACAGCCTGCTGGACGGGGAAGACCTCAACGTCACAGTGATAGCAGCTAGTCCTGAGCGCACCAATGTTGACACTGCCACAGTTAGTAGGATCTCTGCCACGCCAAACCGTGGTCGGAACAAATCGTCGTTGATAGATAAGCCTCCAGACGAGGCGGAACTCGACGATACGGCGGTGGCAGGGAAGTCTGAGCGCTCTCATGTTGGTGGTGATTCAGATAAACCTGCACAAATCTAAAGCAGCCTCGGCTGCTTTAATCAGTCGTCTCTCTAAAGGCGACGTAGATGTGGTCCTCATCCAAGAACCCTGGGTCAACAGCTCAAGGATTTGCGGTTTGGGGACTAAGGGTTTTAAGCTTATTCGAGCCAGCGAGGGGGGCAGGGTTAGAGCCTGTATTTTGGTTAAGTCTAAGCTGAATGCCTTTCTCTTGCCCAACTATACCAATGGTGACGTTACAGCTGCCAGTTTAACAGTCGACAGTACCAGTCTGACGATGGCGTCGGTCTATATGCCCTACGACGCCAAAGAACCTCCGCCACAGAGGGAGGTAAAAGACCTGGTGGCAAATTTTTCCATGGGTCATCTTATTATCGGAACTGACGCCAATGCTCATCACGTCCAGTGGGGAAGCTCCGATATCTATGCGAGAGGAGAGTCGTTGTTTGACTATTTGTTAACAACTAACCTGGTAGTTTGCAACGTGGGTAACGAACCTACGTTTATTACTAAAACCCGTAGGGAGGTCATAGATCTCACTATTTGCAGCGAAGGCGCTTATGAGTGGGTAAGAAAATGGCGCGTTCTCGATGAGCACTCATTCCCCGACCACCGGTACGTAGAAATAGTTCTAGACTTTTCTGTTGAGCAGCCGGTTATGAAACGCAACCCACGTAACACTAACTGGCAGCTACACAATGAAATACTATCTAGGGACTTACCAGCACTGCCCCCACAATTCCCCTCATCAGTAGGGGAGTTGGAGGATCTGGTAAAGAGCTTTACAACGCCGCTCTCGAATGCCTTAGAGCAGGCTTGCCCAGTGCCAAAACCACGCGGTAAACATAGGCCGCATTGGTGGTCCTACGACCTGGACTCGCTCCGAAAATCATGTAGGACACAATTTAATAAGGCCAAGAGCCTTGGCGCGGAGACTCAATGGCTCGCATATAAAGTTAAACTCAGGGCCTACAAAAAAGCTCTGAGGCAGGCGAAGAGAGTATCGTGGAAAAATTTCTGCACTGGGTTCGAAAATGTCGACGATACAGCGAGACTTAGACGAGTGCTCTCAAAAACTCAATCAGCCACAAGCTATTTTCGCAAACCTGACGGATCCTGGACCAGCACGGAAAGGGAAACCCTAGAGCTGCTCTTGAATACGCACTTCCCAGGGAACTTGCATGAGGAACCCGTCAACAAACCTGGCTGTATACATACCCATCACGGAGGAAAAGGTTAGGTGGGCGGTTAAAAGCTTCGAACCGTTCAAGGCTGCCGGGTCAGACGGGATTATTCCCGCACAACTCATAAACACGCTGGAGACATCAGCCAAATGGCTGGTATTTCTCTATACAGCCTGCCTTTCTCTTAGCCACATTCCGTGCTCCTGGAGAAGTGCCACGGTAGTGTTTATTCCTAAGGCGCTTCACAGCCTAGTTTCTGTTATTGAAAAATCGCTGTATGAGAAGGAGTACTGTCTAGCGGCCTTTTTAGATATTGAAGGAGCCTTCAACAACATAAGCCCTGATGCTATAAACACCGCTTTAACAAATCTGGGCATAAGCAGGTCTCTTATTGGACTTATTGATCAACTACTAAAGGGTAGACGAATAGTTTCATCACTGGGTTCGGTTGACTTATCACGCTATGTCACAAGGGGAACGCCTCAGGGCGGTGTTCTCTCCCCGCTTCTATGGAACCTCACTGTCAACTCGATGCTGCGAGACACAAGCTGGGGGGCGGGAAGGTAGTGGCATATGCAGACGACTTAGCTATAGTATATAGGGGCAAATTCCCACAAACCCTGTGCGACTTGATGCAAGTAGCACTGCGAGAGGTTTCCTCATGGTGCTTGTGCTGCGGACTAGCATCAACCCGGGAAAAGTAGAACTGGTTCTCTTTACCAACCGCTATAAGATACCACCGCTAATACTACCAAAACTGAATGACGTGCACCTGAACTTGGCTGACAAAGCCAAGTTCTTGGGCACAGTTCTGGATAGGAAACTAACCTGGAAGGAGAATGTTCTTCAGCGCCAGAAGAAAGCGTGTATTGCACTCTACACGTGCAAAACAGCTATTGGAAAGAAATGGGGGCTCAGCCCCAAAATATGCAAATGGATCTACACTGCAATCATTCGACCAATCATGCTTTATGGAGTTGTGGTATGGTGGCCTGCGCTGAGCAAGGGAACAAACCTTAATCTGCTAGGTAAAGTACACAGATCTTGCATGATCTGTATAAGCGGTGCGTTAAGAACAACGCCCAATGAAGCACTCCAGGCCATTCTTGACATTTTTCCACTCGATCTGGAAGGGCACCGGGTGGCAGCAGCATCGGCTCTGCGTCTAAGGGAAACGTCCGGCTGGGGCGCAAGCACTACTGGACACACCTGTATTTTGGGATCCTATAGCTTTCTTCCGCTGAGCACAGATCGTTGTGCGACCACAACAGTCGGAGATAGCGGTTTGAAAATCAACATTCCCAGCAGGGAAGAATGGGAGAGCACGGATTGGAGTCCCGCCACTCATGGCGGCACTTCCATTTATACTGATGGCTCGAAGCTAGACGGCAGAGTTGGAGGAGGGGTTTATTCAAAGGATCTGAACCTTGAGCTCTCCTTCAGACTACCTGATCACTGCAGTGTCTTCCAGGCTGAAGTTTCAGCAATCATGGACGCCGCGGCTTGGATAGGCCAACACACTATCGGACAGGACATTTTTATATTCAGCGACAGCCAGGCGGCCATCAAATCCCTTGGCTCTTATTCGTTCAACTCTGAACTGACGCTCAGCTGTCGTCGATCTCTACAAGAGATGGCCCAACAGAATCGCGTGAACCTCACATGGATCCCAGGGCATAGGGTAATTGAGGGAAATTGTAGCGCAGACGAACTTGCGAGGCAGGGCACGACCAAGCAGGTTCTTCGGGATAAAGAGCGCTTAGGTATGCCGTTTGCCACATGCAAGCTTATGCTGACGGAGTACACACTCCGCCAAGCCAACGAAAGATGGCTGCAATCTCCAGGATGCCGGATATCCAAAGAAACCTGGCCGAAATGGGATCATAAAAGATCATTCCCCTTACTCTTCCTTTGACCCTAAACTGGCCTTGCCCGGCGAGGGGTCGTACGAACAAGATGAAAGATAGTAACAAAAACCCTAAAACTAAAGATACAACAATGTATACTGCACAGCAGTACATGAATTCCAGTTTTCGCTAATACTTAATTTCCATCTCCTAAAATCTCTAAATTTCCATCTCCTAAAATCTCTAAATTCATTTTGCCAAATTTTAGCGACTTTTGCGATTCCAGTGAAAGAAAATCTCTATAAATCTCCATCTTTGCTTAATTTTTTGGCATATTTAAGCGACGAACGCCAAATGAATCAGATAACGTAGCTCAGCTGGTTTTGACAGATACAAAGCTAAATTTGCGATTCTGCAATTTTAGCCATCTCTAAAATCTCCAATTTTCTCCAAAAGCTTGCAAATTTTGGCAACGAAAAAAAGTTGTTGCTAAAACGCAAAAAAATTGGAAAAAGGGTAGAACTATGTTGATTTAGGCCCTAAAATTACTCAAAAACAATAAATATGTGTAATTTATAAGAAAAATTGATATTTAATTATGTATTTGCCCATAATTTTGGAAATTTTATTTTTTTCCATCCTACTAAAACTGCAAAAAGCACGTCGCAAATGAATATAGTCGAGTCGGGAGAGGAATATAGTCGAGTTTCAGTCCCAGAAATTATAATCCGGAGTCACAAAAGTAATATTATTTATCATTTAAAAGTTATAACTAAAAAACATTTTTTGTTTCCGTATAACAATTTTATAGAGAAAAACTCAATAAATAATTAAATTAAGGTGTATATAACAATTTAAAATCTGTTCTTAACCGACTTTATTAAACAAACACAAATCTTTTTACCGAAAATGGAATTTATTTTGTAATTAAAAAAGTAGAGTAACGCTGAAAAGTTAGGGATTAGTAGCTAGTAACTTCGGGCGTTTCGGTTTACTTCTGGCTTTTTCTGAGTTGTTAAGGATCACAACTAAATTGACATCTTGCAGTGATGCCTGCGCGCCATCTATAGTGCAGATAACGCACTATTATCATAGCTAGGCGGCTTGTGGATCAGAATCGCAAATAAGCGTCATCTCCTAAAATTCTGAGAGTTCATTTGCTTAAGCATCTTAGCATATTTTAGCATTTACGAGATGGAGATGGATGGAGATTTCTGGAATTCGCCTGCTGAGGAGGAAAATGCTGGAGCAAGCGAGAACGCAACGTCGGAGGACACACTCCATTTCTTTATCAGCCGAGAGATCGACAGCGATGGCAACTACGAGTCGATTAGCTCTGGATAACAAGGGGGCAATCCCCAAAGTAAGTACCGGTACAAACACGGTGAAGCCAACAACGGCTGATGCTAAAGCCCCAGTAAGTGCCGGTACCGAAACCAAGTCTTTAACGTCTGTGGCAGTGGTCTCACGACCTGGCCCCAGAGATCCAAATAAGGGAACGACCGCGATGGCAACTACGGGTCGAAATTTACCCCAAAAGACATCTCCCAGTCGCTCTGAGTACTTGGACAAAAGAGCGGCCGCAAAGATTTTGAAGAAATACGAGGATATTTCACAAGAGACGCTATCGCCGAATGCTAGAAAGACGGTGGAGATAGCTGAAGCTATCTTACCGAACTTCCAAAGCGATTACGCGCCAAAGAAGGTTAATGGGAACCCCTTCAAACCCCAGAGATCGGACGTGGATTTAAAACCTCACCCGAAGCGGCAGCAACACGCCCCCGTAATGGGTAAACTCAGCTTTGCTGAAGTGACTAAAGATAGGATCCTCATAGGCGTCATTGACCGAGGTAATGAAAGCTGGGCCATCCCTAGGGACCAGTGGCGGTACGTCCGGAATGCTATCGGTAATGCCCTTCTCGACATTATGGATGAGTCTCCGGGTGCCACTCCGATGGGTTCTGATGCGGGATGGCACCAGGGCCGAATGAAGGTATTCGCTTGCGAGGATGCAAAAACTGTTGCACTATACAAGGCAGCAGCTGCAAGACTAGGTGAGATCTACCAAGGGGCAAGAATCGAGGTTGTCGACTGGAAGGACATCCCGGCTCGGCCAAGGGCAAGAGCGTGGATTCCTGCTATCCCTGCTGAACCTGAGAGAATTCTCAGGATGCTGAGGATCATGAACCCGTCTCTCCCGACGAAGGACTGGGGTGTCAATCTGGTCGAGGATGCGGTAGGGCCTGATAGGCAAGTGATCTTCACCTTAAATAAGGAGGCACTCGAGCCCCTTAAACGGTGCAACGGACGAGTGCACTACGGTGTGGGTCAGATCGTGTTTCACGTATACCGCGGCGATGCACAGCGCGCTGCTATTTCGGCTGCACCGGAGGACACGGACATCGCAGTGCCGGAAGGGGAGTCGGAGATGTCCGACTCGGAAAGTATGGTATCTGCCACGTCAAATGGCGAAGGAGCAGTGAACAGCTCGGAGATGGGGGACAGCCTGCTGGACGGGGAAGACCTCAACGTCACAGTGATAGCAGCTAGTCCTGAGCGCACCAATGTTGACACTGCCACAGTTAGTAGGATCTCTGCCACGCCAAACCGTGATCGGAACAAATCGTCGTTGATAGATAAGCCTCCAGACGAGGCGGAACTCGACGATACGGCGGTGGCAGGGAAGTCTGAGCGCTCTCATGTTGGTGGTGATTCAGATAAACCTGCACAAATCTAAAGCAGCCTCGGCTGCTTTAATCAGTCGTCTCTCTAAAGGCGACGTAGATGTGGTCCTCATCCAAGAACCCTGGGTCAACAGCTCAAGGATTTGCGGTTTGGGGACTAAGGGTTTTAAGCTTATTCGAGCCAGCGAGGGGGGCAGGGTTAGAGCCTGTATTTTGGTTAAGTCTAAGCTGAATGCCTTTCTCTTGCCCAACTATACCAATGGTGACGTTACAGCTGCCAGTTTAACAGTCGACAGTACCAGTCTGACGATGGCGTCGGTCTATATGCCCTACGACGCCAAAGAACCTCCGCCACAGAGGGAGGTAAAAGACCTGGTGGCAAATTTTTCCATGGGTCATCTTATTATCGGAACTGACGCCAATGCTCATCACGTCCAGTGGGGAAGCTCCGATATCTATGCGAGAGGAGAGTCGTTGTTTGACTATTTGTTAACAACTAACCTGGTAGTTTGCAACGTGGGTAACGAACCTACGTTTATTACTAAAACCCGTAGGGAGGTCATAGATCTCACTATTTGCAGCGAAGGCGCTTATGAGTGGGTAAGAAAATGGCGCGTTCTCGATGAGCACTCATTCCCCGACCACCGGTACGTAGAAATAGTTCTAGACTTTTCTGTTGAGCAGCCGGTTATGAAACGCAACCCACGTAACACTAACTGGCAGCTACACAATGAAATACTATCTAGGGACTTACCAGCACTGCCCCCACAATTCCCCTCATCAGTAGGGGAGTTGGAGGATCTGGTAAAGAGCTTTACAACGCCGCTCTCGAATGCCTTAGAGCAGGCTTGCCCAGTGCCAAAACCACGCGGTAAACATAGGCCGCATTGGTGGTCCTACGACCTGGACTCGCTCCGAAAATCATGTAGGACACAATTTAATAAGGCCAAGAGCCTTGGCGCGGAGACTCAATGGCTCGCATATAAAGTTAAACTCAGGGCCTACAAAAAAGCTCTGAGGCAGGCGAAGAGAGTATCGTGGAAAAATTTCTGCACTGGGTTCGAAAATGTCGACGATACAGCGAGACTTAGACGAGTGCTCTCAAAAACTCAAACAGCCACAAGCTATTTTCGCAAACCTGACGGATCCTGGACCAGCACGGAAAGGGAAACCCTAGAGCTGCTCTTGAATACGCACTTCCCAGGGAACTTGCATGAGGAACCCGTCAACAAACCTGGCTGTATACATACCCATCACGGAGGAAAAGGTTAGGTGGGCGGTTAAAAGCTTCGAACCGTTCAAGGCTGCCGGGCCAGACGGGATTATTCCCGCACAACTCATAAACACGCTGGAGACATCAGCCAAATGGCTGGTATTTCTCTATACAGCCTGCCTTTCTCTTAGCCACATTCCGTGCTCCTGGAGAAGTGCCACGGTAGTGTTTATTCCTAAGGCGCTTCACAGCCTAGTTTCTGTTATTGAAAAATCGCTGTATGAGAAGGAGTACTGTCTAGCGGCCTTTTTAGATATTGAAGGAGCCTTCAACAACATAAGCCCTGATGCTATAAACACCGCTTTAACAAATCTGGGCATAAGCAGGTCTCTTATTGGACTTATTGATCAACTACTAAAGGGTAGACGAATAGTTTCATCACTGGGTTCGGTTGACTTATCACGCTATGTCACAAGGGGAACGCCTCAGGGCGGTGTTCTCTCCCCGCTTCTATGGAACCTCACTGTCAACTCGATGCTGCGAGACACAAGCTGGGGGGCGGGAAGGTAGTGGCATATGCAGACGACTTAGCTATAGTATATAGGGGCAAATTCCCACAAACCCTGTGCGACTTGATGCAAGTAGCACTGCGAGAGGTTTCCTCATGGTGCTTGTGCTGCGGACTAGCATCAACCCGGGAAAAGTAGAACTGGTTCTCTTTACCAACCGCTATAAGATACCACCGCTAATACTACCAAAACTGAATGACGTGCACCTGAACTTGGCTGACAAAGCCAAGTTCTTGGGCACAGTTCTGGATAGGAAACTAACCTGGAAGGAGAATGTTCTTCAGCGCCAGAAGAAAGCGTGTATTGCACTCTACACGTGCAAAACAGCTATTGGAAAGAAATGGGGGCTCAGCCCCAAAATATGCAAATGGATCTACACTGCAATCATTCGACCAATCATGCTTTATGGAGTTGTGGTATGGTGGCCTGCGCTGAGCAAGGGAACAAACCTTAATCTGCTAGGTAAAGTACACAGATCTTGCATGATCTGTATAAGCGGTGCGTTAAGAACAACGCCCAATGAAGCACTCCAGGCCATTCTTGACATTTTTCCACTCGATCTGGAAGGGCACCGGGTGGCAGCAGCATCGGCTCTGCGTCTAAGGGAAACGTCCGGCTGGGGCGCAAGCACTACTGGACACACCTGTATTTTGGGATCCTATAGCTTTCTTCCGCTGAGCACAGATCGTTGTGCGACCACAACAGTCGGAGATAGCGGTTTGAAAATCAACATTCCCAGCAGGGAAGAATGGGAGAGCACGGATTGGAGTCCCGCCACTCATGGCGGCACTTCCATTTATACTGATGGCTCGAAGCTAGACGGCAGAGTTGGAGGAGGGGTTTATTCAAAGGATCTGAACCTTGAGCTCTCCTTCAGACTACCTGATCACTGCAGTGTCTTCCAGGCTGAAGTTTCAGCAATCATGGACGCCGCGGCTTGGATAGGCCAACACACTATCGGACAGGACATTTTTATATTCAGCGACAGTCAGGCGGCCATCAAATCCCTTGGCTCTTATTCGTTCAACTCTGAACTGACGCTCAGCTGTCGTCGATCTCTACAAGAGATGGCCCAACAGAATCGCGTGAACCTCACATGGATCCCAGGGCATAGGGTAATTGAGGGAAATTGTAGCGCAGACGAACTTGCGAGGCAGGGCACGACCAAGCAGGTTCTTCGGGATAAAGAGCGCTTAGGTATGCCGTTTGCCACATGCAAGCTTATGCTGACGGAGTACACACTCCGCCAAGCCAACGAAAGATGGCTGCAATCTCCAGGATGCCGGATATCCAAAGAAACCTGGCCGAAATGGGATCATAAAAGATCATTCCCCTTACTCTTCCTTTGACCCTAAACTGGCCTTGCCCGGCGAGGGGTCATACGAACAAGATGAAAGATAGTAACAAAAACCCTAAAACTAAAGATACAACAATGTATACTGCACAGCAGTACATGAATTCCAGTTTTCACTAATACTTAATTTCCATCTCCTAAAATCTCTAAATTTCCATCTCCTAAAATCTCTAAATTCATTTTGCCAAATTTTAGCGACTTTTGCGATTCCAGTGAAAGAAAATCTCTATAAATCTCCATCTTTGCTTAATTTTTTGGCATATTTAAGCGACGAACGCCAAATGAATCAGATAACGTAGCTCAGCTGGTTTTGACAGATACAAAGCTAAATTTGCGATTCTGCAATTTTAGCCATCTCTAAAATCTCCAATTTTCTCCAAAAGCTTGCAAATTTTGGCAACGAAAAAAAGTTGTTGCTAAAACGCAAAAAAATTGGAAAAAGGGTAGAACTATGTTGATTTAGGCCCTAAAATTACTCAAAAACAATAAATATGTGTAATTTATAAGAAAAATTGATATTTAATTATGTATTTGCCCATAATTTTGGAAATTTTATTTTTTTCCATCCTACTAAAACTGCAAAAAGCACGTCGCAAATGAATATAGTCGAGTCGGGAGAGGAATATAGTCGAGTTTCAGTCCCAGAAATTATAATCCGGAGTCACAAAAGTAATATTATTTATCATTTAAAAGTTATAACTAAAAAACATTTTTTGTTTCCGTATAACAATTTTATAGAGAAAAACTCAAGAAATAATTAAATTAAGATGTATATAACAATTTAAAATCTGTTCTTAACCGACTTTATTAAACAAACACAAATCTTTTTACCGAAAATGGAATTTATTTTGTAATTAAAAAAGTAGAGTAACGCTGAAAAGTTAGGGATTAGTAGCTAGTAACTTCGGGCGTTTCGGTTTACTTCTGGCTTTTTCTGAGTTGTTAAGGATCACAACTAAATTGACATCTTGCAGTGATGCCTGCGCGCCATCTATAGTGCAGATAACGCACTATTATCATAGCTAGGCGGCTTGTGGATCAGAATCGCAAATAAGCGTCATCTCCTAAAATTCTGAGAGTTCTTTTGCTTAAGCATCTTAGCATATTTTAGCATTTACGAGATGGAGATGGATGGAGATTTCTGGAATTCGCCTGCTGAGGAGGAAAATGCTGGAGCAAGCGAGAACGCAACGCCGGAGGACACACTCCATTTCTTTATCAGCCGAGAGATCGACGGCGATGGCAACTACGAGTCGATTAGCTCTGGATAACAAGGGGGCAATCCCCAAAGTAAGTACCGGTACAAACACGGTGAAGCCAACAACGGCTGATGCTAAAGCCCCAGTAAGTGCCGGTACCGAAACCAAGTCTTTAACGTCTGTGGCAGTGGTCTCACGACCTGGCCCCAGAGATCCAAATAAGGGAACGACCGCGATGGCAACTACGGGTCGAAATTTACCCCAAAAGACATCTCCCAGTCGCTCTGAGTACTTGGACAAAAGAGCGGCCGCAAGGATTTTGAAGAAATACGAGGGTATTTCACAAGAGACGCTATCGCCGAATGCTAGAAAGACGGTGGAGATGGCTGAAGTTATCTTACCGAACTTCCAAAGCGATTACGCGCCAAAGAAGTTTAATGGAAACCCCTTCAAACGCCAGAGATCGGACGTGGATTTAAAACCTCACCCGAAGCGGCAGCAACACGCCCCCGTAATGGGTAAACTCAGCTTTGCTGAAGTGACTAAGGATAGGATCCTCATAGGCGTCATTGACCGAGGTAATGCAAGCTGGGCCATCCCTAGGGACCAGTGGCGGTACGTCCGGAATGCTATCGGTAATGCCCTTCTCGACATTATGGATGAGTCTCCGGGTGCCACTACGATGGGTTCTGATGCGGGATGGCACCAGGGCCGAATGAAGGTATTCGCTTGCGAGGATGCAAAAACTGTTGCACTGTACAAGGCAGCAGTTGCAAGACTAGGTGAGATCTACCAAGGGGCAAGAATCGAGGTTGTCGACTGGAAGGACATCCCGGCTCGGCCAAGGGCAAGAGCGTGGATTCCTGCTATCCCTGCTGAACCTGAGAGAATTCTCAGGATGCTGAGGATCATGAACCCGTCTCTCCCGACGAAGGACTGGGGTGTCAATCTGGTCGAGGATGCGGTAGGGCCTGATAGGCAAGTGATCTTCACCTTGAATAAGGAGGCACTTGAGCCCCTTAAACGGTGCAACGGACGAGTGCACTACGGTATGGGTCAGATCGTGATTCACGTATACCGCGGCGATGCACGGCGCGCTGCTATTTCGGCTGCACTGGAGGACTCGGACATCGCAGTGCCGGAAGGGGAGTCGGAGATGTCCGACTCGGAAAGTATGGTATCTGCCACGTCAAATGGCGAAGGAGCAGTGAACAGATGGGAGACAGCCTGCTGGACGGGGAAGACCTCAACGTCACAGTGATAGCAGCTAGTCCTGAGCGCACCAATGTTGACACTGCCACAGTTAGTAGGATCTCTGCCACGCTAAACCGTGGTCTGAACAAATCGTCGTTGAAAGATAAGCCTCCAGACGAGGCGGAACTCGACGATACGGCGGTGGCAGGGAATTCTGAGCGCTCTCATGTTGGTGGTGATTCAGATAAACCTGCACAAATCTAAAGCAGCCTCGGCTGCTTTAATCAGTCGTCTCTCTAAAAGCGACGTAGATGTGGTCCTCATCCAAGCCTTAAGCTAGCAGAACATCGTTTTTTTCGAAAAAATTGAGGAGCACCCTAATTCGGATTATGGTACTTAATGAGCACCTTACGAGCGCCTAATTTTTGCACAGTCACTTTTGATAAAGCTATCACCCTTCACTGTTAACGCACTAAGCCTTAAGCTAGCAGAACATCGTTTTTTTCGAAAAAATTGAGGAGCACCGTAATTCGGATTATGGCACTTAATGAGCACCTTACGAGCGCCTAATTTTTGCACAGTCACTTTTGATAAAGCTATCACCCTTCACTGTTAACGCATAGTGTTCTGCTAGCTTAAGCTTTAGCTATCACCCTTCACTGTTAACGCACTAAGCCTTAAGCTAGCAGAACATCGTTTTTTTTCGAAAAAGTTGAGCACCCTAATTCGGATTATGGTTTATTAACAAAACCTGTTAGTTTCACTTTTTTCTACGAATTCGTTTAGAAACTACAATGATTTGAAGGAACTTAAAATTGTCGAATTTTTTCGTATATCAAAACTTTAAAAAATTATTACTCGCAAATTTCGCATAATATGCGAAAATAAAAAAATACGTGTCGATTTATATTGCATCCAGTTTATAAAAAAAAATGTTTCAGGACAATCTATTTTTTAGTTGTAAAAATGATATGGAACGACCCATATACATCGTCGCCCGGATAAATGATTGTCGTATGTGAAAATTTGGCCGAATGGAGTTAATGATGCAGTTACACTAAACTATTCAAGATCTTTCGAATGGCGTTTTCCATTTTTTGATATCTATTTTAGTTACAGAGATATTCAGTAACATTTTGTCGTATGTGCAGGGTCACAAGCGATTTGGTCTAATTTTGTCGTATGTGACAACTATTTTTCACATACGACAATTTTTCATATAAATTCCGTGCTTTGAACACTTGGTAAAACATTGTCGAATTCGGCAATTAGAACACATACGGCAAACTTTTACAGACATTTAGTGACATTTTGTCGCATGTGTCATACAAAATCACAGTATTTAGTATCGCTTAGGATGCCAACGAGTACAGCCGAATCACCTGCACCACTTCTGCCGGCGGAAATTGAAGAGTAAGTAGAAATGGAATAATGTGCTATAATGTAAGCATTGATTGTAAATGATTTGATATTTTTACAGCATGGAACACGAAATTCTAAGCGATATTGATTTCACACCGAAGGATGATCATAAACCCAGCCAGCAGAGCAGCGTACGTTTTACAGATCGTAAACCTTTACATCGTTTTTCTTATCCAAAAACTGTGCGGAAACTATACTGCTGGCCTGGATTTAATGTTGGTTCGTTCAGAAAACGTATAAATAAAAGACACAAAAAAGCATGGTAAAATGCGTTGCTTTTAGGAAGGTTTTTTTTGTACTTTTCCAGACACACGTTTCGTTCGTACACTTTAGTGGGAAAAAGGATCAGGAAAAGTACATTAAATGGAACATGAAAACGGAAAAATATACATTTTTGGCAGATTTTTTTTTTCATTTTCAGATGCGTCTACGGAAATTTTTCTGGCTGGGAAGATGCGTGTGTTACATTTTTTTTTGTTTAAAAGCTGAACTGTTATATTAATTTTATTTGTGTTCAAGTCAGGATTGCACAACGATATAAACGAAATAATTTCGTTTTGTTAATTATCAAAATAAATTATAAAAAAAATATTTCGTTTCAATAATTATCAAAAATCAAAATATAACAAAATTTATTTTTTTCGTTAACGTCAATTCATTTTGCATAGATATGTACACTAGGCTGGGTCGGAAAATAAAAAGTTAAGGAATACAAGAAATGTTTTTGGTAGTTACTAAGTACTAAATGGAGTCACTCAGAGCTGATCTGTAATTATTCATAAAAATATTTTGTGGGCGTAAGCGCTCTAACTAATGACGGCGATATACCACAGGTTATCATAACCTCTAACGAGATTTTTGCCGAGCTTCTCTTCCCACTTGTAGTGTGCTGCTTTTGATTTTTTCCCTACAAGTTGGCGGGTCCCTACAGTTTTTTATCGACTCCGAACGGTACTTGCAAAGCAAATGAGTTTTTCTGAGAAGCTTCTCATGGCAGAAATACACCCGGAGACCCCGTTTAAAAAATTAATTTTCTAAATAATCCTTTAATATATCAGTTCAATAAAAGGTGGAATTACGCCACTTGCGCTTTAAGCCCGGTAAATTTATGTTTGAGTTAAAAGTTTCATAGAAATTTTAACTGTCTTTATTTGCATCATCATTGGATACGTCAGTTTTACCAGTGGTTAGATACCTAGTAGAAAAAGGAAGGAGTAACAAGCCATTATGGAAACTCTGATCCATCTTCGTTAATTATTCGTTACATGAAATGGGAATGGGTTATGTGAGGATTCCGCTTGAAGCACTTCATATCGCCGGTGACTCTGCAAAACCAAGCATCATCAAAGATATTCTTTACGTGGTTTTGCACTTTCTTCGACGATATATGCGTTTTTGTACATGAAGTGCTATCGTACCGAAATAATATTGAGATCATTCAAATATTAAATTGTTTTTATTTTTTTATTTTTTTTTTGATAAATAACGAAAAGAAATTTGTTTTGATAATTTTTTATTGTTTTCAAAAATAACGTTAAATTTTTGTAGTCTATTGCTGTAAATACAAACGGTAATGTGAAGCAATTTTCGGGATTGTATGAAAATGTGTTTTTGAGAAAAATTTACCCACGCGCTGCAGGAACCAGACAAGCCGACATATGTTTCGATGATACTGGAATTACATCTCTTCATGGATTTTCCTTCCCGGCATTGTGAGAGTCGAACTCACAACACTGTAGTGACTTGTATGCTAGAAGGTCTAACACCTTAGGCTTTAAATGTTATAAATGAAAAAATATTCGTGCTTCATTAAGCATAGAAAATTCTTTTGGTTAAAATGTGGTTAACAGCCATTTGTTGAAGTCGTCACTGTTTTGGCTAACATGTTGTTAATAGTACTTGTTGACATGGTTATGGAAACTGCTAACATGTGGCTAACATTATGTTATGAAACAGTAAATGTTTTGGTTAACATGCTGTTAAAATTATTCTTTGAATAAGTCAACAAACAAGCTAGCATATGGTTAACATATGTAGTTGAATCGGTAACCGAACCAGCTAGCTTTTGGTTAATATTTATAATTGAATAGGTTACCAAACCAGTTACCAAAACGGTTAGCAGTAAAAGGACAATACTTACCAAATTTTTCCAAATAAATTGCATCAAATTATATATGTACATATTTTAACATTTATTAATTTATACTAGTATATCCCGTGGTCGAAATTCGACCAATTTAAAATAGTTGAACTTATTCAAACATCCCGGCAGTCAACTTAACTAGTTTTATACTAATCAAATACCAGTCATCCAGGCGCCTCAACTAGTTCGAGTTCTGTAATTTTTCCATATTAGCAACTGGTATTTTTAACACGGCGATGTCCTACGAGATGGCAATTGTCCTTCTCTGCATCAGCACCATACCAATTGGCTGACTAGTCAGCCTCTGCATCAGGAATATACCAGTTGATATACTTGTTATTATACACATCAGTATCATACCATTTAAGATACTAGTTCGTATATACGTCAGAATCGTACCAGTTGGCAGACTAGTTCATATATACATCAGAATAATACCAGTTGGCAGACTAGTTCATATATACATCAGAAGCATACTAGTTGAAAGACTAGTTCATATATGCATCAGAATCATACCAGTTGACAGACTAGTTCATATATGCATCAGAATCATAACAGTTGGCAGACTAGTTCATATATGCATCAGAATCACACAAGTTGAGAGACTAGTTCATATATGCATCAGAATCATACCAATTAACAGACTAGTTAAAAAATTCATCGGAATATAGGATATAGTAGTTCATTTATGCATCAGAATCATACCAGTTCACATACCAGTTCACTTATGCATCATAATCATATCACTTGACATACTATTTCAAATTTGCATCAGAAATATACCATTTCACATACTAGTTCATATATGCATCAGAATATTACCAGTTGATATACTGCTCAGTCTATGCGGCAGGACATACTAATCATTATGCCCATTCAGATCGTACCACTTGTCATACTAGTCCACGAATTTGACATTCATTCCAGTTGGTATACTAGTCGGTCTATGCACCAGTATCATAGTCAGCCTCTACATCAGCAATATACCAGTTTATTCTTTAGAAAGCAGCAACTATTTGTATTTACCCAAACACGAAAAAGCATCTGTGAATTACAAGGTAAAAAAGAAGCAGTTACAAGAGAAAAAGAAAAGCAATTGCCCTCTTCTGCATCAGCACCATACCAATTGGTATACTAGTCAGCCTCAGCATCAGCATTATACCAGTTTATATACTAGTTCATACACAGCCAAAAATGAGCTAAAGGCTCTGAGTTCGATTCTCGGTAAAGTTGACACAAGTTTTTTTTTTCTATATTTTTTAAATTATGTTGATTATTGTATTTTTAATTTAATTATTGAATTCAACTTGCAATGGCTCCTTTCAAATTCCGCGTTCGTCAAGTTTGATTATATAGGTGAAGGCCCAATTGCATTCAACTTTGTAGGATCCACTTTCATGCAAAGTTTTTTAAACGTAAAGCGAGGCGAAATTTTTGCAAATGCTCAAAAACGAGGCGCGCATTTGTCAAAGTTTTATGTAATTGGGGCTTTGGAGTTGTATTTTTAGGTAAGGTAAATTAAGGTTACTCAGGGTTAGGTTTGTCATCCACTGCGGAGTTCCGGTCCCACATATGTATATATAGATAAAAGTAAGTCTTATTTTTACAACAAAAAGAGTCAAAGTAAGACTACTTTCATGCTGGGCCATACACTCGAGTTAAAGGAGCATTGTTAGAGTCAATTTATATTGTTGTTGTCAATATACTCAAGTTTATGCCGCAACGTAAAAAAATGGCGGTTATATACCAACAGGTTGCCATAACGAGACTTTTGCCGAACTTCTCTTCCAACTTATAGTGTGCTGCTTTGATTTTTGTTGGGATTTTCCACATAGTAGTATCCCGGGACTGACACTCCTAAACCGACACCGTTACTCCTCCTCGAACCACTTAGATGACCTTATGAAGGCCATCAAGTCCTTTATGTCCAGTTCAGCGGTCTGGTTTAGGCTATCCAGGAAGGGAACTCCCAAAAAGCGCGTTCTCGCGCCGCTTAAGACCGGGCAGTTGCAGATGAGGTGCTTCACCGTTTCCTCTTCCTCATCATCTTTGCAGCTCCTACAGCATCGTCGGTAGGGCACACCTTCTGCGTGCCTACCAATAAGGCAGTGCCCAGTTAGAACACCATTAATATGGAGATTTCTCTCCTTCTTAGGCCAGGTTTGTTTGGATGTCCGGCACCTTGGGGATTGTTGCCACATTTCGTTGGCTTGGAGTACACACTCGGGGTGACCCTGTCTGACATTTAGGCAGGGCTACACCTCGCTACAACAACAACAACAACACACTCCGTCAAGCCAACGAAAGATAGCAACAATCCCAAGGGTGCCGGACATCCAAACAAACCTGGCCAAAATGGGTATTATAAAAGATCTAGAGGGATCATAAAAGATCTGAATACAGTTACTTCAACAAAAAATACCGTTCAAACAACCAAAATTTGGGCAACTTCAGGATAACAGCACGAGATTGTAGATTTTACCAGTGCCTTTTTTCTGTGTATATACACAAGAAATATAGCAGATGACATACTAGATCATATATACATCAGCGTCATATTTGTATTTAGCCAAACACGAAAAAGCATCTGTGAATTACAAGAGAAAAAAAGAAGCAAACCAAAAATTTCAAATAATGTTTGCATAGTACCATGTACTACAATAGATCGTACTAATGGTTGCGGTGTAATAAGGCCTTATAATAATAATGTAGTATGAAATGGAATTTTTCTAAAATAGATTAGGCTTTTTCTGACTACACCTTTTTCAGTTTATATTCAGAAAGTAACAATTTATATTTAGAAAATTACAATTCATATTCAGGATTTCCATTTGATATTCAGAAAAATACAATTGACATTCAGAAAATTACAATTGATATTCAGAAAACTTTCTGAATATAAACTGAAAAAGATGTAGCATAATTTCAACCCGAGATTCATACATACTTGCATACTAGTACGAACCAGGATTTTTGTGACTAGTATGATTTCGCCCAGCAAATTATAGTTGTAGACTAGTATGTTTTCTGATTAGATTGGCATTTATTGGTTTAAGGGTAATCAGCAAAGAACTAGTATAAAAACATCCATAAAATGTATAGTAAACGAGCTAGGTGTCTGCTGAGTAGTTTGGAATTGATTAGTTTGAAGGTATTCAGAAATTAACTGGTATGAATACACCACAAAATGTTTAGGCGTAGAACTATAATGTTGCTGAGTAGTTTGGCATTGACTGGTTTAAAGCTAATCAGAAATGAACTAGTATGAATACACCACAAAATGTACAATCAATGAACTACATTGTTTGCCGAGTAGTTTGGCAATGACTGGCGTAAAGGAAATCTGAAATGAACTAGTATGAATACACCACGAAATGCATAGTCAATGAACTATATTGTTTGCTGAGTAGTTCGACATTGACTGGTTAAAGGTGATCAGAAATGAACTAGTATAAATACACCACAAAATGTATAGTCAGTGAACTATATTGTTTGCTGAGTAGTTCGACATTGACTGGTTTAAAGGTGATCAGTAATGAACTAGTATGAATACACCACAAAATGTATGGTCAATGAACTATATTATTTGCTGAGTAGTTCGACATTGACTGGTTTAAAGGTGATCAGAAATGAACTAGTATGAATACACCACAAAATGTATGGTCAATGAACTATATTATTTGCTGAGTAGTTCGACATTGCCTGATTTAAAGGTGATCAGAAATGAACTAGTATGAATACACCACAAAATGTATAGTCAATGAACTATATTGTTTGCTGAGTAATTTGGCCTTGACTGGTTTGAAGCTAATCAGCAATGAACTAGTATAAATACACCACAAAATGTATAGTCAATGAACTATATTGTTTGCTGAGTAGTTCGATATTGACTGGTTTAAAGGTGATCAGAAATGAACTAGTATGAATACACCACAAAATGTATAGTCAGTGAACTATATTGTTTGCTGAGTAGATCGACATTGACTGGTTTGAAGGTGATCAGAAGTGAACTAGTATAAATACACCACAAAATGTATAGTCAGTGAACTATATTGTTTGCTGAGTAGATCGACATTGACTGGTTTAAAGGTGATCAGAAATGAACTAGTATGAATACACCACAAAATGTATAGTCAGTGAACTATATTGTTTGCTGAGTAGATCGATATTGACTGGTTTAAAGGTGATCAGAAGTGAACTAGTATGAATACACCACAAAATGTTTAGTCATTGAACTATATTGTTTGCTGAGTAGTTTGGCCTTGACTGGTTTAAAGGTGATCAGAAGTGAACTAGTATGAATACACCACAAAATGTATAGTCATTGAACTATATTGTTTGCTGAGTAGTTTGGCCTTGACTGGTTTGAAGCTAATCAGCAATGAACTAGTATAAATACACCACAAAATGTATAGTCAATTAACTAGAATTTTCGATGAGTAGTTTGGCATTGACTGGTTTTAAAACTAATCAACAATGAACTGGTATGCATATGCCACAAAATGGTTAGTCAATGAACTAGTATGTTCGCTGAGTAGTTCGGAATTTGACTGCAGGGATGTGATCAACTTTCTGTCAATAGCTGCCTTTAGGCCCGTTGCCGAACCTCGACCAACTTAAATGTATACATTAAAAACTCATCTATAGGCAAAATGAGGCCATCAAAGAATTTAAAAAATAGTGGCTGTTATTATTATATAATAAAAATATTAAATAACAGCAGCCCTTTCCAAAATTATTTATGGCAAATGCCATGCAAATATTCGGATTTCGAGATTTTATGTTTATTTATTTATTTATTTTTTTAATTTGAACAGTTACAAATTACAACAGTAGTGTAGTGTATAGGAAACTTACAGACTACGTAGAATAATACAAACTAATTAATTATAATTATGAATGAGAAATTATAGATTTAAAAATAGACTTAGATACAGAAAAGTCGATTTCTAAGGAATTTGAGCGAATATTAAATTCCGTTAATGTTCTAAAGATGGGAGCTTTAGAAGCATAGAGGGTTTACTCGGATCCCGTGTAAAATATGTTACTATTTCTAAGCGGTCTGTTAGGAACATGGAACAGAATACTCTCAAGGAGAGCTGGCGCATCGATTGAACCATTAATAATGTCGAAGACAAAAGTCATTGACAACAAGGTTCTTCTACATTCAAGAGTCTGAAGGTTGATGAGAGCACATCTGGCTTCGTAGGAAGGAATCGGATCGGAAAAGTTCAAAGAACGCAGTGCAAATCGGACAAAGGTTTTTTGCACGCGATCGAGCCTCCTGATAAGACACTCATGATAGGGTCGCCAAATGAAACAGGCATATTCTAACTTGGAACGAACAAGTGAGGTGAACAATGTTTTAAGAGGGGTCCGTAAAGTCAGAGCTGAAACGGCGGATAAAAGCTAAAACAGAATATGCCTTTGCAATTGTAGAGTTTAAGTGAGTCGTGAACGAAAATTTAGAGTCAAAAACTACACCCAAGTCTTTAACTTCCGTAACACTCGCGAGACGAGAACCATCAATGGCATAGGAAGTGCAGATGGGATCTCGCGATTTTGAAAAGGTGACATGAAAGCACTTACTAACATTTAGCGGTAGATTATTCGTGTTACACCAGACAACTACATTGTTCAGATCGGATTGTATCTTAGCTGAATCTGTGGGGTTTGAAATGGTAGAGAAAACCTTTAAATCATCAGGATAAAGCAGAAAATTTGAATGTTGGAAACAGACCGAAATGTCGTTAATAAAAATGACAAATAGTAATGGTCCAAGAATACTACCTTGTGGTACGCCAGAGGTGGCAACGAAAGAATCTGAATGCGCATTTTCTATCACGACTACACAGTACCTCTGATCAAGATACGATTTTAGCCAAGAAAGAAATATTGAGTGGAAACCTACATTGGCCAGTTTCGAGATCAAAATTGAATGGCTAATTTTGTCAAACGCCTTAGAAAAATCAGTATAAACTGCATCGACTTGAAGGCGACTATTGAAAGCTGATAGGCAGAATTCGGAGAAAATCGAAAGGTTTGTCACAGTCGATCTCCCAGACACAAAGCCGTGCTGATTATCGCTGATCAGAGGCCTAACGCCAAAATACATTTTCTGTTTAATAATAAACTCAAAGAGTTTTGAAATTGTAGACAGCTTAGCGATGGGCCTATAGTTAGCAACATTACTTTTGTTACCGTTTTTGAAAATAGGGTTAATGAAGGTTATCTTCCAAGCAGCTAGAAACTCGCCACACTCAAGAGATTTGTTGAAAATCAGAAGGAGTGGAGTAGCCAAAGCCAAACAGTTTTTGAGAAGATAAGACGTTAAGCCGTCAATATCAGTCTGGGTTGATAATTTTAAATTTTGAATGCCAATAACAACGTCGTCTAGCGATTGAGTCAGGGCAACAAGGTTAATCGGACTCTCTATAATTGAGGGGAAACCCGTTGGTGAATCAGACTGGGGGACAAAGTTGGAGCGGAAAAAGTCCGCAAACAAATTAGCCGCCGCAGACGGTGAGGAAGCTCGATCCGTATTGTAGAAGACTGATGAAGGAATATTCGAACAAAGTTGTTTAGCCTTAACATAGTTCCAAAATAAATATATTAATATTTGACCCGGGTCAATTTTCGGTCTTTTGACCATAACTTTCCACAGAAACAAAAAACTAAAAACATATTTTAAAAAAACTAAAACTCACGCTTTTAGAGAGTATTGAACTAAAAAGTTGAAAATAATTTTAAAACCCCTACACAGTAGTATTTTGGAAAAAGCGTGGTCCACTTTGTTCCATAATCGTCGTTTTTTATTTAATTTATTTTTACCTTTTTAGTGCAATATTCTTTAAAAGCGTGTGTTTTCGATTTTTAACCTATATTTATTTTTTACTTTTTAGTTAAATGTGTTATGAAGGAATCGATAAATATATCGAAATATACCGCAGTCAAAACGAACCTCAGCGCCTCCACCTGTGTTTGATACCCATATTGTAGGTTTACTTTTATGTCAGATTCATAGTTATTAGCAAAGGACCTGTGGAGCCTCTTGCCTAACGTTTTGAATTTATTGGAGTAATAAAGGTACTTGCGTTTATGAACAGGCAACTTTGTAAATTTACACCTTTTGAAAAATTTGTTCCTCAGATTCTTTAGTCGCTTTAGTCTCTTATTTTTACGCGGTATATTACTAATACAAATTTGGTTTACGGTATTTTTAAAAACGTTGAAACACTCAGTAAGATCATACCCCAGAAAAAGAGCTTCCCAATCAATCAAAGAGATCTCCTGAGAAACCAGGTCAAGATTGCCTCGTCTAAAAGAAAAACTAAGAGTATCATTATCGGCAGTGATACTGTCAAATATGTAGAACTCAACGACAAGCGTAAGCGGTATGTGGTGTATACCAGAGCTAGAAAGTGGATCAAGACATTCAGTCAAAGAGCAGTTAAAATGATCACTAGTGAAAACAAGATCTAGCGTTCTAGATAACTGATTAGAGAAGCTGTTTTTCTGGGATAGATTAAAACTTAAAAAATTATCAATAAGATACATCTCGGAGGTACTGCACACATTCGTAGGAGTTAGAGTTGAACTACCGTTGACACGTGACCAAACAATATTAGGCAAATTAAAGTCGCCAAGGATGCAAAAGTTTTCGCCATCATGATTCTGAACTATGTCAATAATGTTATTAACGTGTGATTTATAGACGTGATCCAAACTTGCAGGGGGAATGTAGGATGCGCAAATAAAAATTTTAGAGTTTCCAAGAACAGAGACACAGCGAATCCTTATCACTGAGATCTACTAATGATGAACGGAGGTGACGGCGCACAGCGATCAGAACACCACCACCTCGCGAGAGACCAGTTCGGGAGTAGTCCCGGTCTTTGCGATAAACATTGTATAGGTTGCAGTCAAAGAATTCGCCATCATAAAAATCTGAGTTGAGCCAAGTTTCAACCAGAACAAATACATCGTAGTCTGTATGGGAGCTCATGTTGAAAAGCATTTTTGATTTTGTTCTCAGGCCAGAAACGTTTTGAAAATAGATAGTTAGTTGCACTGAAGAGCATGCTTTGAGAATACCTCTTGGGCAAGTTTTATTGCTTCTTCGGAAAAACTGAAATGGCTTTACCGTCACATTGGAGGGCCACAGTTCATCATTAAAGAGTTTACTGTAGTCACTAGCTTGCACTCGCACTTTAAAAGCAACTCTGGCCAAGGTTTTGACATCAACATCTCTCTTAACTAACTTGAAGCAAGCAATGTTATCAGCATCAATAAGAGCATGATCCGAGATATATTTAATAATATGCTCTTCTGTGACAGAGGGCTTAAAAGAGGATATATGAATCCATTTGTATTTAACAAAAACATCTAACTCAGCAGAATTGTCGGTACCCTTTACAATTGCATGTGACATCTGTTTTGCTGCTTTGCCCGCATTTTTAGGTTGCTCGGACCCAGCAGTTGTATCATTAGACGCCATAGGGAGGCATGCAGCGCCAGCAGCAGCAGCGAAAGAGCGAGTGCCAGAAGCACTCAACAAGTCAATGTTAGTGTTATTGTTGATAAAACTGGTTTTGGGATCAACGAGCGCATTCAGCGAAGAGTCGTCACTATTAGGAACAACACTAGCTGTGGTTGTTGTCATATTTGTTGTCTCACTATTATTATCACCCACAGTTAATGACGATGATGGACACGGGTTATCAATCCCCACAGAATTCACTGCCTTAAGCTGTACTGGCTGAGTTGATTTGTTTTGTGCTTTATCTTGTGAAGATTCGCCCTGAGCTAAACTATTTTGTGTTATTTTAGGTGCGCTGACCTTTGTCTGAGAGCGCGTACGGATTACATTTCTCTCATTATCGTCATCTGCCGGAATTAGCAAACCAAAAAAACTTTGCAGCGTACCTACACTTTTTAGCGCTTTCTGAATTCTAGAGCGCGAAAAACATCGCAACGCCTTTGTCACACTTGAACATAATGTTGTTATTGATATTAAACAAATTAATTGCAATTTCAGGCAAATTTGTACAATCAATATGAATTTTAGAGTGACAAACACCACAAAATAGAAAATCGCCCGGTGAGCACTGATCACTGCATTTAGAGCACTTTCCCATTATATAAACTATAAGTGTAGCAAATAAGTAGAAAAAAACTAAGAAGACTATCGAGCACGAAAAAAACACGTCTGTTCACTACGATGCTTAATGCATTGAATAATCGAATGATGAGATTGTGCTTAATAAATAGCCACTAATTTATGCGATCATTTTGAGCAGGTGAAGAACAAAAAAATATTAGGTTGAAAATTTAGTATATTGTAATAGTTAAGATTAAAGGTTTTTAATATAAAAAAACATAATTTAAGAAAAAAAAGCAATATTCCGCAACCTGTGCACACCGTATTCCATACGCTCACCGCCGCGCCATTACCTTATGCACAAAGCAGTTATCAAATTCTGCAATTAGGCTTTATGAGAATCAGAATTTTAAAAATTAACAATATACCAATAACAGAGTTAGACTATTAATATAAATAATGGACCCAAGTACTCAATGAGCGAGGGAGTGGAAATAATTTCTCTAATAATAGGAGGAGCTTATTGAGTGAAAGAATGAAATTCATTTTGTAGAAATATAAGTTCTATTTATTAAAATTTATTATACATGGCTTCTTTTTATCTTTTTAGTGTTGGTAAATTACAAATGCCGGTTAGGGCAAATCTAGGCTTTTGCAAAAACAGTTAAAGGTTTTTCTAGCTTTTTTCTTTATCCATAACTTAGCAATATTTAGAAGACATTTTAAATTGATTTTTGATTTGATCTAAAAAAAAAATTTATTCAAAGTGGTAAAATCGGCCAAAATCTAGCCTTTTCCAAAAACTTAAAAAATATATATAAAAAAAAAACACATTTTCATACAATCCCGAAAATTGCTTGTAAATACCGTCGGTATTACTCAAAATTGGTGAAACCGCGCAAAATGTAGCCTTTTGCAAAAATAGTTTGAGGGTTTCCTAGCTTTTTTCATTAACCATATCTTAGAAATATTTAAAAAGACATTTTTTATTGATTTTTTTTTTGTAATTTATTCAAAAGTGGTCAAATTTTGTCTAGACTTGTTTGGTGTTCGGGTTGAAAATCTGGATGAATAGAAATGAGTTGTTGTCTTTAGTAATATTTTAGTTGACCTCTAACCACTTCGTTTAGTAAGCTCTTATCATTCAAAATTTGTATGAAAATGTCATTTTAAAAAGCTTTATAAACCAATTTTATTTTTTATGAATATGAGGGTATGTTTAAAAAAAATTTAATTTTTGGAAAAACTTACCAAAAAACCCAAATTGTATAAGCGGTTATCTCATTTATATAATGGGTGGTATGTATATTTATGAAAATATTCGCAGTAAGTTTTTTTCCGGAAAAAGTATCACAAATATAAAAATGTGTGTTATGCAAATTTAATGAGCTTATAAAAAATCAAGATTAGAAATACTCATATACCTAAAGATGTTTTAAAAAAGAAAAAACTATTTTCAATGAAAAAAAAAGTTGTAGCCCGGAGCTGTTCTCGAACCAAAAACAGTTCGCTCGCTATCCGATGCGCTAACCACTGCTCTACTGCTTTATCTACGAATTCATTGTCAAATCACCAATTCAAGCTGTATGGGCAATGAACGAGAGAATGAAAATAGTTTCTCTAATAAAAGGAGGAGCTTGTTGAGTGAAAGATTGAAAGGTTCATTTTGCAGAAATATGAGTTCTATTTATAGAAATTTATTATACATAGCGTTTTTTTAAATCTTTTTAGAGGGGGTAAATTACAAATTCTGGTTAGGTCAAAAAAAGTTTGAGGATTTTCTAGCTTTTTTCTTTAACCATAACTTAGTAATATTTAAGACACTTTATATGGATTTTTTATTTGATTTAAAGAAAAAATATATATTGATTTTTCTATTCAATTTGGTCTAGACTTGGGGCTCGGGTTGCAAATGTACCCTTTTAAAAGTTAATACATATGTACATATGAATAGAAATCAGTTGTTGCCTTCCACTTGATTTAGTTCAAAATTTGAGTACATATTAAATATGTTGTCGATTTTTATATTTTAAATAGGGAGTCTATCAGCAACTTTGTCTCAAACGGTAGAAATCACTAAAATTTATAGAAGTAATCTACCGAAGTCCGATAAATAGACTACTGTGTTTGAAAAAATTTCGCAACTTCGATCTTATATCATCAAAAATTAGACAAAAAACCCAACTTGAATAAGCGGTTATCGCATTTCTATAATGGGTGGTATGTATGCATATTTATGACCTAAAATTATTATTTTATATGGCTTCAGAGATATGCCAACAAATCCATATGCATTTCATAAATATTTAGGCATATTTAGTATGGGTTTAAGCTTGGCAAATATTTATATGTAAAATTTGTTAGCCTATTAATATAATAGATTATACACTTATTTATGAATATTATACATTTATACATACTAATAACTAAATATATACTGACTTAATTTTAACCTCCTCCACAACAATTAAAGAACCGTCTCCACAAGCACTACGACGAGGACACATCATCATACAAATAAAGCATTTGAGCCTGCAAGTCCACCTTTGCATGAAATCGATTCTAAAGAAGTGCCGAATTTTGGCGTACCGCAGTCCTCCTCTGCAATTAAGAAATCGCATCCGCAAGCGCTATGCCTATTTTGGGCAGATTTTGAGAAGCCATTTCACGCAAAGCTGGACTTGCAGGTTCAAATGCTTTTTTGGTAGGTATGATGATGATACGTCTTCGTCGTAGTTTTTTTTGGGGACGTTTCCTTCATATTCGATTTTATTCGGCGCAGCCATCACCCCTTGAACGATTTCAAACTGCTGGAATGTTGAGCTGCATCTCTTGAATCCCGTATATGTCTCTCTGCCTTAAAAAGAAGCAAATGCTATAAAAATTTAAAATAAAAAAATAACAAATTTTCGCTTACCTTTTTTCGGTTTTGGAAAAAAATTGACAAATAATAATTAATTTTTTGAAAGCTGTCTTACTGACAAATTTGGGATATTTTTACAGTGGGTCATGCTGTTTCATTCGCACTCATAATTTTGTGAATAGTAAGCAATGTTTTCTCTTTTTGGCAGAACGTTTGCACATTAACCCTAAAACGGACACATTTTAATTTAATTGAGAACAACTTTTTTTTGGTTGCTTAAGGTTAAAATAATTTTGGGAAATTTGTCAAATAAAGAATGTGTGTGTTTGCAATGCGGTTAGCAGTGGTTTGCAGGGTTATTTTCATACAATCCCGAAAGTTGCTTCACAATACCGGATTGTCTGGTTCCTGCAGCGCGTGGGTAAAATTTTCTCAAAAACACGTTAAATTTTTTCGTTGAACAAATAACGTTAATTTTATTGATAAAGGAAATGAAAAGTTTTTTTTTTTGTTTTTTGATAAATTTAACGTTAATTTTCAGCCCGGGCTAAAGTTACATTTTATGTTTACCGTTTTTTTAAGAAATAAAAGACACAATTTTTACTGACAACATGACTATTTGACAATTTGTATGTGAATAAATTTGAATGGGTTAGAAGCAAGGCGAATAAATTTACAGGTGACTTTTTCCCACCATATGACTTCTTCTTCTTCCTTGAAAATCCAATCGTAGCTGTCAAATTTCTTATGTTGTTGCTTTGTCTGACATTTTTAGGCACAAGGAGTGTGTGCGTGCGTGTAGATCTGAATTCGCTCGAACACACCTGTAATGAATTCGCCTTGGTTAGAAGTTTGTTTTCATTAATCCTCGCAAAGCAATTGCGCCAAAAAAGCCGTTTCGTTCATTAACATTGCTTTTTTTTTCAATTTTACTCAAGCATCTGTTGGGTTTATTAGGAACACTATCACCTCTATTGATTAGCGACCATCGAGCCATTGCGTATTATAAACCGAACGCCTTATGAACGTTTTTTACTGCGTTGCCGGCGAAATTATCTTCTTTTAATTCAAATGATAATCAAAATTAAAAAAAAAAATTTCGTTTGGGTTAAAATTTTCAACTCATAGTTTGAAACAGTTGTCAAATAACCATGTTTACTTTTTTGGTCTAAAAAATTTTAAATTTTTTTGTCAAAAACTTCTGAAAATATATGTAAAATTACTGAAATATTTATGACGGTAAAAAGTGTCACGTGCGTGAATAAAAGTATAATTTTTTTGTCAAAAACTTTTGAAATATATGTAAAATTACAAAAAATATGTATGAAGGTAAAAAGTGTCACGTGCGCAATGTCACGTGAGTAATCAACATTTTTTTTTTAGCCAACCCATGATCAGTTGTTTTCGAAGCAAACATTATTATGAAGCTCCATTAGTAACCTTTATAAAAAATAAACGACAATCATTTATCCGGGCGACGACATATGTGATAATATGGACAATAAACGTAATTTTTAATCACACATAAGTGAATATATGGCGTTTCTTTTAATCTCTCCACCGAAGTTGGCTATTTCAAGCACATCAACAACATTTTCAGGGTATTCTTCATTACTTTTCTCAAAATTCGGCATGAAGAAGTTTTCCTTTCCGTCTACCAAAGTATTATGCAATATGCAGCACACAATAAACCAATCGCAACACAATTTATGACTCTTTTTGCTGCTTAGGCGCATTCTAAGCTGTTTAAGGCTACCAAATCCCTCTTTGACGTTACCAAAACAATGCTCAATACGGACTCGGTATTTGCTGTGACGCTACCAGGATTCCCGACTACAACATGTCGCCGGATGAGCCTAAACGATAAAGTACAATAGCAAGCTGCAGTTCGACGGAAAATTGTTTTGGAGAATGTGCCTTTGTAAACCCTTCGTCATCTTGTATCAGACCAACGACCGTAGAGAACTCCTCCCGACTCACTCCTAACATTTGACGGAATCTGTTGTCATCTAACATAGTAAAAATGTTATTACGCCACCTCACAGATTTGGGAAGAGTATTGGCATAACCTGTAGGACACGTCATAACTGCGTGAAGACTTTCATCCAACTCATCCAATAACTCTTCAATTTCATCATCTTCTGACTCTAGTTCTGATGTAAGAAAATCACATTTATACCAGTATTCTGTAATTCTGTCTCATATCAAGTCACTAAATTTGAGATATTTCATTAGATACAATTTTTGTGACTTGAGATGATTCCGGTATTCTATAAAAGAAAGTCACAAGAAATCTACCATTGTCTCTCCCTCGCTCATTTTAAGGTGTGGTGAATACAAAGATTGCATACATTTTAAGTAACGCATTTGGCACTCGCCCTATCGATGTAGGCCAGGCGTTACGCGTCCGGATTTTGACGCGGGAGGTCTCAAGTGCCGGCCCGCGAACAGTAAATTATTATTTTATAAGCTTTTATTTAGTTTCACCTGACGGCTGTCTGTTAACAAATCTTGCAAGCTAAATTTGATACACTTCCCGGTGTCCGATTGATCTGAAATTCTGTACCCATGTATAACCCCGATGACAATGCAATATTATAAAAAAAAAATTTCGATAGGTGGCGCGCGGGTCGCTATATTTTCAAAATTCGCATTTATGGTCCGATTTAGCTGAAATTCGTAACATGTATTACTACCATGAAAAGAAATATTTTTGTAAAAAAAAATTCCGCTAGGTGGGGCTGAGATAGCGGTAATAAAAACTCAAAATCGTAATTATGGACCGATTTGGCTGATATTTTACGTGTGTGTTACTTAATTAATTTCTAAATGTTGAAAAAAAATTGGACCCGCTAGGTGGCGCGTGAGTCGCTTTATTTGAGAATTACGAAGGTCTGTTTTCAGTGTCGATTAATTCGTTTTTCAACGAACTTCCCGTTGAGGTAGGATCTTGAAATTTTCATCATCGTTTAGTTTTATACCCCAATGCACTATAATAAAAAAATAATTCCGATAGGCGGCGCATGGGTAGAGATATTTGAAAAATTTAATTTACAGAGATTTTGCCTTCGATTTTGAACTAACTCCCCGTTGAGCTGGGGTTTTGAAATTTTCACCATCTATCAGGTTTTACTGACAATGCATTATACAAAAAAAAAATCTAAAATATTGCTTTATTTGCAAAAATCCAATCATCACCCAAGTTTAGTCGTTTTTCCCTATTGCCATAGAAAGAAGATTGGAATTCGGCGCGTGGTGTATTCCAAAAGTACCTTTACTTACCCGCGGTGAATTCCTTTACTCTTATGAGCATTGTCTATTGATATGCAGATGGCACTAAGCATTACATGTATATTGATATGCAGATGGCACTAAGCATTATATGTATTAGAGATATACGCCGCCGACAAACGCCGCCGCCGCCGCCGACAAAAGTCATTTTCGACGCGCCGCCGCCGAATAGCCTTTTTAGCGGCGCGGCGGCGGCGGCGGCGCGCGCCGGCGCGTTTAACTTTTTTTTGTGATAATTTTCTAAAGTTACAATTTTTTTTTTTAATTTACAACGCACTAATGGCCGTGCCCTAAATGTGTTAAAAGTGCAGGTATTTGTTTCCTTTAGGGGTCACCTGTTAATAAATTAGCAAAAATTGTGCGGGAGGGCTTAAAAGACGGGATTTGGCCTCAGGATCACGAATCCGGAAGCGCTTTTTTTATTATTTGGAGTTACATATTTGCGATCAAAGTTGTAAGTTTTCATGTGATTGTAATTTATTTAGGCCGTCCCTAAAAAGCGCTTCCGGATTCGTGATCCTGAGGCCAAACCCCGTCTTTAGAGTCCTCCCCCATAATTTTAGCTAATTTATTAGCAGTTGACCCCTGAAAGGGGTGAAAGATGATGGATCTAGCAGCTGTATTTCACACAGCAAGAACGTCTCAACAGGGAATTTAACACGTCATTTAAAAAACGAGCACAATATACGTCACTTTGATGCAGAAAATACTTCTTCATCTACACTGACAAATTTTTTTCAAAAATGTCCAAAAAAAAGTTCAACTGATTCTAAATGGATGTTGGGAAGGGACTTAGCCTTATGGATGGCACGTGATTTATTACCGTTCCATACAATTGCACACAATGGAATAAAAGACTTTTTAAAAAAATACCATGTAGTAGTAAACGATAATGATATACCACATTATAAAACAATTGCAACAACAGCATTAGATGATGTTTATGAAAGCGTTTTAAAAGTCGTTAAAGGAAAAATATCTGGGATGGAACATTTTGCTTTAACTTTCGATCTATGGACGGATAACTACTGTAGGCGTAATTATATAACTTTTACTTTTCATTACCTTTCAACAAACTTCGCTATGTCGAGTCTCACACTAGAAACAAAATATGTCTCAAAGTCCCATACAGGAAACAACATATTGCAGGAGATTGAGGAAGTAACTGAATACTTTAACGTAAAGCTTGGTTCGAATTTCGTTGTCACTGACCAAGGCAGTAATATGAAGGAAGCCATCGATTTGGGCAGCCTTAACAACCACTTCTGTATTGGGCATGGGCTTCACAATTTGCTTACGGTAGATGGGTATGATTCCGTTCCAGAAATAAATCGTCTAATTTTAAAGTGTAAAAAAATCGCGCGAGCCCTACGTTTCAAAACACATACTCTGAAGTTACAGGCCGATGCCATACAAAAAGAGATTTTGTCAAAAATTGATAACTTGGAAGAACTCCTGGCTTCATAAGACGCTTCATGGGTCGACTACGACGAAGGGTTCGGTCCCCTTGATGATGTGTTCTTGGAAGTATATAGAAACATAAATAATACCAATGACTTGCATGGCAGTTTGGTGGATAAGAGAAACACCACCCTTAAAAATTCGATATCTACAAGATGGCACAGTGTCTTATCATTACTTGATAGTCTTGGATCTCAAAGGGCTGCCATTAATAAACTTCTTTTAAACTGTAATAAAACTGACTTAATTTTACTCGAATCGGAAGTACTACTATTGTATAAATTAAGAGACTTTTTGCAAAAATTCAAAGATGCTGTCAATATTCTTTCTGGGGACTCATACCCATCGATTTCTCTTGCGTTAATCATTCGAACTGAGATATTATCAATATTATCTGAAAACGATGACACTGATTTAAATCAGAATAATTTCAGCTTTTGTCACGATCATTTATTGCAACAAATAAAAAAAAATATGAAGAGTAAACTTGACTATAGATTTCCAATAACTGATATTTTAGTATGCGCAACGCTGCTGGATCCGCGTTTTAACACATTAGATTGTGTTACAGAATACTGCAAAAGCAAATGTAAGACAGAAGTACAGTTTTTGATAGAGATGTATAAAAGACTTGTTGGTGATTCATCAAAAAACGGAAATAGTGTAAACGATTCTGAAGAAACTTCACCTTCTTCTAAAATATTGAAACTTGCCAAGCGGTATTCTTCGAGTTTGAAAAACTCTAATTTAGAAGCAGAATGTCATTTGCTGCTAAGTCTGTCCTCCAATCAGAATGTTTTAGAGTTTTGGAGGGAAAAGGCGGCTGCAATACCCTTGCTATCCAAGCTAGCAAAAAAAGTTGTATGCATCCTGCAACAAGTACGCCGAGTGAGCGAGTTTTTTCTATAGATGGTCTGGCAGTCACAAATAAGCGGTCACAGCTAAGCCCTCACAACATTAACAAAACAATTTTTACCCATGACAACTACGAGTCTTGTGTAGAATATATAAAATGATTATTTTTCGCTATGAAAAGAGACACATACAACTTTATAAACATAAGATATACACAACAACAACTGTACAAAGAAGTGAAATGGTACAAATTTTTTTTTTTAAACTAAATAAGTAAATTTCTATCAATGTAAGCATTACAATAGCTTTACTTTTATGTTAACAATGTATACAAAGACTGAATTGATATAATATTACACTATATACATGTATTTTAAATCACACATGCATATTGTAGTGATCATAACAAAGCCTTCGGTTAATGTACATAATTTTAGTCCTAGACTCAATATGTAACATAGTTATTTCAGTGTAAGAATTTGATTAAAAGACTGCTATGCGTTATGTTTTTAGTATTCTTCTATATTATATTATAAAATGTGAAACATTTAAAGTTACGTTCATTTACATTACATAAAAAATGTACCCAAAATTTTTTGTCAGTTCAATAAAAATCCCAACAATTGAAATTATGGAGTTTTTAAATTCAACATGCAATTTTTTTATACCACCACGCCGGCGCACGCCAAATTTGACGGCGTATACCTCTAATATGTATATTGATATGCAGATGGCGCTGAAGAATAAAACATTCGGCTAATTCCTTCACTCTTTTGAGCAATTATGCATAAAAAGTTGGCTCTGCTGATTTTGAATTATTAAATTGAAGAAAAAAGGAAACAGCTAATTATTATTGAAACGCAGTTCTAATTAATTTATTAGATTTTACTGATTGTGTTTTCATTTGCGTGATTCAAATGCTAGAATTAAGTGTTAATGTAATATGAGAAATAAAATTAAAGAAAAAAAAACTTTTTTATAAGCTTTTATTTAGTTTCACCTGACGGCTGTCTGTAATCAAATCTAAACACTTAAATATAATAGCCGCGTGACAACCAAGTTTCGCATGTACATGCATTTAACGCAAACTTATGCGTCACAGCAACAGCGGTACAATCAACTATATGAGAGCCAAGTGTAAAATGCTTCTTCTTATGCTTTTCATGCATACAAAGTTGAAAGTTGCCAACTTTTGCATGTCAGATGTCGCTCGTGATGCGCGATGTGTCGTTCTCTACCTATATACCCACGTTCAACTCATCTGTCAATACATAATGCTGCGGCAAACATTGATTGTGACGCCGCTATAAGAGAACACCAAAATAAAGCAATATAAATGCTGAAAACCACGTCAACTGAATATTTATTCACAGAATATTTCCTTTTGCACGTGCTTTTTCCATACGTCAAAATTTACTTATACAAAATATTTTCTACGTTCTCTGTTGCCGCAATAACCCTGCAAAAATCGTTGGATTATGTGTTCCAATTTTCTAATATTGGAGTACTCCAATAGTAATCCTTTGTCTACATAATCGGACCACCTTCAGCTTTTTGAAAGCCGATCATTGCTCCTGCCTTATTGACGAAAATCACGACACTATCGCTCTGACAATATATACTCCAAGGAGTGACAACATTGGAGTACATTGCAAAGTACTCTGACAGTAGGTACTCCATGGAGTAGCAGAAACAAAGCGAAGGTTGGAGTAGGTGGTCCAGTCCTAGGACATCGCAATGTTAATTGAAGCACAATTTTTATATGAAAAAGTATTACATTTGGAGTACTCTGATGCTCCAATTGGAGTATTCTTTGGATAGGAAATAGGGTACTCTCGATTTTTGCAGGGCCCTGCAAAAATCGTTGGATTATGTGTTCCAATTGTTTGATATTAGAGTACTCCAATACTAATCCTTTGTATACCTCATCGGACCACCTTCAGCTTTTTGAAAGCCGATCATTGCTCCTGCCTTATCGATGAAAATCACGACACTATCTCTTTGACAGTATATACTCCAAGAAGTAACAACATTGGAGTACATTGCAAAGTACTCTGACGGTAGGTACTCCATGGAATAGCAGAAACAAAGCGAAGGTTGGAGTAGGTGGTCCAGTCCTAGGACATCGCAATGTTAATTGGAGCACAATTTTTATATGAAAAATTACATCTGGAGTACTCTGATGCTCCAATTGGAGTACTCTTTGGATAGGAAATAGAGTACTCTCGATTTTTGCAGGGAAGGCCCAAATCCGCAATTATATGCTGCTAAATTAAAATTTTGTGTGTCAGGGTAAAATTTGAATCTGATTAAATTAAACTTAAATTTTGTGTGTGTCAGGGTACAATTTGGATCTGATTAAATAAGATTTATTGTGTGTATCCATAGCATTATGCACTCCAATATGCACAATGTTATGTGGTTAGCCAACATAGTTCATGAAAATGTGAATAATTACAGTTCTCTGATTAGAGTACCAAATAAGTTGCCTGATGCCGATCTCTGCCACAGGGAAAATTTGTTGGTTATGAAGTTGTTTCTGATGTATTTTCGTTCTTTATAATATGGATTTTTATAAGCTTTTATTATAAGCTTTTATTTAGTTTCACCTGACGGCTGTCCGTAATCAAATCTTGCAAGCTAAATTTGATACACTTCCCGGTGTCCGATTGATCTGAAATTCTGCACCCATGTATAACCCCGATGACAATGCAATATTATAACAAAAAAATTCGATAGGTGGCGCGTGGGTCGCTATATTTTCAAAATTCGCATTTATGGTCCGATTTAGCTGAAATTCGTAACATGTATTACTACCATGAAAAGAAATATTTTTGTAAAAAAAAATTCCGCTAGGTGGGGCTGAGATAGCGGTAATAAAAACTCAAAATCGTAATTATGGACCGATTTGGCTGATATTTTACGTGTGTGTTACTTAATTAATTTCTAAATGTTAAAAAAAAATTGGACCCGTTAGGTGGCGCGTGAGTCGCTTTATTTGAGAAGTACGAAGGTCTGTTTTCAGTGTCGATTAATTCGTTTTTCAACGAACTTCCCGTTGAGGTAGGATCTTGAAATTTTCATCATCGTTTAGTTTTCTGCTTCCACGCAAAATAACAAAAAAATAATTCCGATAGGTGGCGCACGAGTAGAGATATTCGAAAGTTTTCATTCCAGGAAATTTTGCTTTTGATATTGTACTAACTTGCAGTTAAGATGGGATTTTGCAAATTTTCAGGCTTCGCTAACAGTAAATAAAAAAATTAGCTTAATATCAAAAATCCCATTTATCGTTTAGTTTAGTCTTTATTCCAATATCCCAAAAGTAACTTTATTAACCACGCGGCTTTATTGTAAAAGATTCTATGGTTTCTGTTGCTGCTAGCAGCCGATTGATGTCGCTGCAACATTATTGCCTTTTGTTTATAAACCGAACTAAAAAGTAAAAAATAAAATTATAGAAAAAAAAACTTTTTGAAAAATAAGCTTTTATTATTGGTTCATAAAATTAACTAAAAAGTAAAAAATAAATTGACTGTAAAGAAATATAACACTTTATAAGTTCATTGTAACCTTTAAAGATAATTTGGCTTCTTCGTCTGCCACAAAATAATTCCATATTGTACATAATTATATATTTCTAACATTAAAACTTTACACCTAAATTATTAAATCTTCCAGTATATATCACATTCCTAATTTTATTAATAATAAAAGCGTGTTAAATTTCGATAGCAAGAAAAGAAGGTCCTGAATGTTCTTAATTATACCATCAAATAGAAAAGAAGGTCCTAAATGTTCTTAATTATACCATCAAAATTTAACACCTGAATCTTCTTAATTATACCATCAAAATTTAACACGCTTTTATTATTAATAAAATTAGGAATGTGATATATACTGGAAGATTTAATAATTTAGGTGTAAAGTTTTAATGTTAGAAATATATAATTATGTACAATATGGAATTATTTTGTGGCAGACGAAGAAGCCAAATTATCTTTAAAGGTTACAATGAACTTATAAAGTGTTATATTTCTTTACAGTCAATTTATTTTTTACTTTTTAGTTAATTTTATGAACCAATAATAAAAGCTTATTTTTCAAAAAGTTTTTTTTTCTATAATTTTATTTAATTTAATTTTTTCAAATTTAATAAACTTTTTTTTTAAACAAATAAATACTTCTAATTCGTAAATTCACTTTTTTTAATTTTTTTCAATTTTCTAACAAATTTTCTTAAATGAATTTCGTTTGTTACCTGCCTACAAGCAGATCACAAATTAGTGACTCTTTATTGAGACTAGAGATGTGAGGTTACTGAATACCAAATTGTATCAAATATGAAACAGACCTCGAAATGTCTCTATTAGTGACTAGATACAGCTTACAGAATTTGGGTATTAAGCAAATATTAAACTCATAAACACTTTTATAGGTGCCTAAAGCTAGCAGAACAATTTTAGCAGAACATAAAAGTAACACATGCAAAATTAGGTGCTCGAAAGGTGCTCAAAAGGTGCTCTAATCCTACAAAAGGTGCTCGTCAACTTTTCCCAAAAATCGATGTTCTGCTAGCTTAAGGCTTGAAGTATACAGAAATTAAATTAAAAAGAACATATTTTTTTTCGAAAAAGTTGAGGAGCACCCTAGTTCGGATTATGGCACTTAATGAGCACCTTTCGAGCACCTAATTTCTGTATACTCACTTTTGATGCAGCTATCACCCTTCACTGTTAACGCATAGTGTTCTGCTAGCTTAAGCCTTAAGCTAGCAGAACATCTTTTTTTTCGAAAAAGTTGAGGAGCACCCTAATTCGGATTATGGTACTTAATGAGCACCTTTCGAGCACCTAATTTCTGTATACTCACTTTTGATGTAGCTATCATCCTTCACTGTTAACGCACAGTGTTCTGCTAGTTTAAGCCTTAAGCTAGCAGAACATCGTTTTTTTCTATAAAGTTGAGGAGCACCCTAATTCGGATTATGGCACTTAATGAGCACCTTTCGAGCACCTAATTTTTGCACAGTCACTTTTGATGTAGCTATCCACCTTCACTGTTAACGCATAGTGTTCTCCTAGATTAAGCCTTAAGCCTTCACTGTTAACGCACAGTGTTCTGCTAGCTTAAGCCTTAAGTTAGCAGACATCGTTTTTTTCGAAAAAGTTGAGGAGCACCCTAATTCGGATTATGTCACTTAATGAGCACCTTTCGAGCACCTAATTTCTGTATACTTACTTTTGATGTAGCTATCATCCTTCACTGTTAACGCACAGTGTTCTGCTAGCTTAAGCCTTAAGCTAGCAGAACATCGATTTTTGGGAAAAGTTGACGAGCACCTTTTGTAGGATTAGAGCACATTTCGAGCACCTAATTTTGCATGTGTTACTTTTATGTTCTGCTAAAATTGTTCTGCTAGCTTTAGGCACCTATAAAAGTGTTTATGAGTTTAATATTTGCTTAATACCCCAAATCTGTAAGCTGTATCTAGTCACTAATAGAGACATTTCGAGGTCTGTTTCATATTTGATACAATTTGGTATTCAGTAACCTGCCTCTTATCTCTAGTTGTTGTTGTTGTTGTTGTTGTTGTTGTTGTTGTTGTTGTTGTTGTTGTAACGAGGTGTAGCCCTGCCTAAATGTCAGACAGGGTCACCTCGAGTGTATTGCTCTTGGCCGGGTCGATATAAGAAAACGGCCCGGGTCGTTTCGGCACGATGGGTACAGCACAAGTACTGGTACCGTTCTCGTAGATCCGGCAATACAAGAAACTAAACTAGCCGTGCAGGCTTCTTATCTCTAGTCTCAATAAAGAGTCACTAATTTGTGATCTGCTTGTAGGCAGGTATTAAACGAAATTCATTTAAGAAAATTTGTTAGAAAATTGAAAAAAATTAAAAAAAAGTGAATTTACGAATTAGAAGTATTTATTTGTTTAAAAAAAGTTAATTAAATTTGAAAAAATAAAATAAAAAAAATAATAATTTACTGTTCGCGCCTTAACGCCTGGGCTACATCGATAGGGCGAGTGTCAAATGCGTTACTTAAAATTTATGCAATCTTTGTATTCACCACACCTTAAAATGAGCGAGGGAGAGACTATGGTAGATTTCTTGTGACTTTCTTTTATAGAATACCGGAATCATCTCAAGTCACAAAAATTGTATCTAATGTAATATATCAAATTTAGTGACTTGATATGAGACAGAATTACAGAATACTGGTATAAATGTGATTTTCTTACATCAGAACTAGAGTCAGAAGATGATGAAATTGAAGAGTTATTGGATGAGTTGGATGAAAGTCTTCACGTAGTTATGACGTGTCCTACAGGTTATGCCAATACTCTTCCCAAATCTGGAGGTGGCGTAATAACATTTTAACTATGTTAGATGACAACAGATTCCGTCAAATGTTAAGAGTGAGTCGGGATGAGTTCTCTATGGTCGTTGGTCTGATACCATTGTGTATAACATTTCATTTCATTTCATTTCATTTCATTTATTTATTTAAAGTCGACACAAACATAAAGCGGTCGACTGTTAATATCACAAGTTAAGTCACACAACAGAAACAATATTGCAAAAAGAAATATATAAGATATAACAAAAGTATTATTAACATAAGTCAAGAAAAGTATACAGTTATTAGTTTATTTATAATATTATTTGCAGCTAGCAGGAAGGCAATGTCTCCAATTATCTCTCTCATTTGATCGATTCAGGCATGTATAGTTGTATGTAGAAATCATTAGGACCATCTGGATGGTTTTAAAGGCGATTTATTAAGCAATTGTACGTAGAAGTCGGTAAGTGTTGACTGGAAAAGTTGTTTATGCTGTCGGAATGGACGCGATTCCGAGCAACATATATACTCCGAGTATACTAGGAGCCCCCACCACAAACGGAGGTGAAAGACCTGGTGTCAAATTTCTGCACGGGTAATCTTATTATTGGAGCGGACGCTAATGCTCACCATGTCCAATGGGGGAGTTCCGATATCAATGCCAGGGGCGAGTCTCTGTTTGATTACCTCTTAACAAGCAACCTGGTAATTTGCAACGTGGGTAATGAGCCTACTTTTATCACTAAGACCCGTAGGGAGGTCATAGACCTCACTATCTGTAGTGAAGGCGCTTATGGGTGGGTCAGAAAATGGCGGGTTCTGGAAGAACATTCATTCTCCGACCACCGTTACATAGAAATGGTTTTAGACTTTATTGTAGAACAACCAATCATGAAGCGCAATCCACGTAACACAAATTGGCAGTTACACAATGAAATATTAGGCAGAGACCTCCCAGTACTGCCCTCACAAGCCCCCTCATCAGTAGAGGAGCTGGAGGATCTTGTTACTACATTTACATCGGCGCTCTCAAATGCTCTAGGACAGGCTTGTCCAGTGCCAAAACCACGCGGTAAACACAGGCCACATTGGTGGTCCTACGATTTGGACTCGCTCCGAATATCATGCCGGAAACAATTTAACAAGGCCAAGAGCTTCGGCTGTGAGCCTCATTGGCACGAATATAAAGCTAAACTAAGGGCCTACAAAAAAGCTCTGAGACAGGCGAAGAGAACCTCGTGGAGAAATTTCTGCACTGGCGTCGAAAAGGTCGACGACACAGCGAGACTTAGACGAGTCCTCTCGAAAAGTCAAACAACCATCAGCTATCTGCGAAAACCTGACGGATCCTGGACCAGCACGGAAGAGGAAACCCTTGAGCTGCTCTTGAATACACATTTTCCGGGGAATCTGCATGATGCACCACTAGCACCTGCAACAAACCTGGCAGTAAATATACCCGTCACTGAGGAAAGAGTAAGGTGGGCAATTAAAAGCTTTGAACCGTATAAGGCTGCCGGGCCGGACGGGATTATCCCCGCGCAACTTATAAACACGTTGGAGACATCAGCTAAATGGCTGGTATTTCTCTTCACAGCCTGCCTGGCTCTCAACCACATTCCGGGCTCCTGGAGAAGCGCCACGGTAGTGTTTATCCCTAAGGCTGGGAAGGCATCCCACTACGAGCCAAAAGACTACAGACCGATCAGTCTCTCGTCCTTTGTACTCAAAACCTTTGAGAGGATACTAAGTGACTACCTCTCAACGACTATTGATAGCAACCTTATTTCTAGCTATCAGCATGCATACACCAAGGGTAAATCAACAGAAACCGCTCTGCACAGCCTAGTAACGGTCATTGAGAAATCGCTGTGTGAAAAGGACTACTGTCTCGTGGCCTTCCTAGACATTGAGGGGGCTTTCAACAATATAAGCCCGGAGGCTATCAACTCCGCTCTAACTAATCTGGGCGTAGATAGACCTCTAACTGGTTTAATTGACCAACTTTTAAGGGGAAGGAAAATAGCTTCTTCACTTGGTACGGTTGAGTTATCACGCTATGTCACAAGGGGAACCCCCCAGGGTGGTGTTCTTTCCCCGCTTTTATGGAACCTCACAGTCAACTCGTTGCTACGTGACACAAGTTGGGGGGGCGGGAAGATAGTGGCATACGCAGACGATTTAGCTATTGCATTCAGAGGCAAGTTCCCACAAACTCTGTGTGACCTGATGCAAGTAGCACTGCGAGAAGTTTCGACGTGGTCCTCTCGCTGCGGACTTAGTATCAACCCGGGGAAAGTGGAACTTGTCCTCTTCACCAACCGGTACAAAATACCGCCACTAAGCCTACCAGAACTAGATGGCACGCGCCTGGGCTTGTCGGATAAGGCCAAGTTTCTAGGCATAGTTCTGGACAGGAAACTGAATTGGAAGGAGAATGTTCTTCAGCGCCAGAAGAAAGCTTGCATCGCTCTTTACACATGCAAAAGAGCCATTGGCAAAAAATGGGGGCTCAGCCCTAGAGTATGCAGTTGGATCTACACGGCCATCATTCGTCCAATCATGCTATATGGAGTCGTCGTATGGTGGCCTGCGCTGAGCAAGGCAACATACCTGAATCTGTTGCGGAAAGTCCATAGATCAAATATGATCTGTATAAGCGGTGCGCTAAGGACAACGCCCAACGAAGCCCTCCAGGTCATTCTGGGCATTTTGCCACTTGATCTGGAAGGGTTTCGGTCAGCAGCGGCATCAGCTCTGCGCCTAAGAGAAACCTCCAGTTGGGGGGCGGGTACTATTGGACACTCCAGTATTCTGGAATCTTACAGCTTTCTCCCTCTAAGCACAGATCGTTGTGCGACCACTACAGTCGGTGATAGCTGTTTCAAAATAAACATTCCCAGCAGAGAAGACTGGGAGAGGACGGATTGATGTCCCGAAACAAATGGTGGCACTTCCATATACACCGACGGCTCGAAGTTGGACGGCAGAGTTGGAGGAGGGGTTTATTCAAGGGATTTGGACCTTGAGCTCTCCTTCAGACTACCTGATCATTGTAGCGTCTTCCAGGCGGAAGTCTCGGCAATCCTAGACGCCGCGGCCTGGTTAAGCAAACGTGTTATCGGAGAAGATATCGCTATTTTCAGCGATAGCCAAGCGGCCATCAAATCCCTTGGCTCATACACGTTCAACTCTGAACTGACGCTCAGCTGTCGTCGATCTCTTCAGGAGATGGCCCAACAGAACCGCGTAAACCTCATATGGGTCCCGGGACATAGGGACATTGAGGGAAACTGTAAGGCAGACGAGCTTGCCAGGCAGGGCACGACCAAGCAGGTTCTTCAGGATAAAGAGCGCTTAGGTATGCTGTTTGCCACATGCAAACTAATGCTGAAGGAGCACACACTCCGTCAAGCCAACGAAAGATGGCTGCAATCCCCAGGGTGTCGGATATCGAAACAAACCTGGCCAAAATGGGATCTTAAAAGGTCTAGACGCATTTATGCCCTAACTAGGAGGGAAATCTGCATATTGATAGGGGTATTAACCGGTCACTGCCTCATTGGTAGGCATGCAGAAAGGCTAAGTGTGCCCTACCGACGATGCTGCAGGAGTTGCAAAGATGATGAGGAGGAGGAAACAGTGGAACACCTCATCTGCAACTGTCCGGCTTTAAGCGGCGCGAGAACGCGCTTTTTGGGAGTTCCGTTCCTGGATAGCCTAAGCCAGATCGCGGAACTGGACATAAAGGACTTGATGGCCTTCATAAAGTCATCTAAGTGGTTCGAGGAGGAGTAACGGTGTCGGTTTAGGAGTGTCAGTCCCGGGATTCTGCTATGTGGAAAATCCCAACAACTCAGGGATTTTCCATTTGGCTGGGTCCCGGGACTGACTTTCCTTGTGTTGGTGGTATCACAACGGGCCTTTCAAAACTGGCCTAAGTGTGCCTCTGCGGCAGCCACTTGAACCTAACCTAACCTACTAGGAGCCATAATAGTTTTACTGGCGGAATGGAATTAGATAGAGCTATTAGCATGTTGTTTCCTGCTGATTACATAAAGTGTGAAATGTAGCTTTGACAGAAATGTCAAAACACACTTCAACGTCAATCAAACACACATCCATGTCAAAAATCTGGGTTGCTATTGTGGTTTCTGCAAACCAGGGTTTTGTGCAGTACCGTAAAACAATGAGACAGGGTTCTTGTTTGCAAAAAAGTCTTGCTGTGTTCCACAACTTTCTCATTCCAATTTGTAGGGAAATTTTTAAGCTTACACTTTTATTACATTTTGCAAAAAAAAACTTAAAACGATTAAATTTTATTTATTTTACAGGAAAAATTTTAATGTTCGAAATAAGAAACCAGAAAATGAAAACACAATTTTTTTAGATAGATTGTTTTTAATTTATAAACCAAGTACCTACCAACATTAAAGCCGTGGAATTTCGCCAGCATAGTGCAATTGGCCGTCGTGAAATGTTGTTAGCAGTTTTAATTTTTTTGTTGCCTTTTGCAGGACGTTTTTTAATCTTTACAAATTCTAAGAAGTAGCAAATAATTTCTGAAAAGAGAGTGCTACAAGTTCAAAATGTAAAATAAACTTTATAAATTACAACTCTAAAGGCTGGTTTTCATTAGGCCAAAAGGTGTCAAATTTCATCGACTTTATCAAGTTTCGGTTGGTTATTTGGTAATTGTCTATTTTAGCTGTCAACTGCTAATAAATTAGCTAAAATTATGGGAGGGGAATCAAAAGGCGGAGTTTGGCCTCAGGGGGAGATATTTGCAATCCAAGTTTCAAGTTTTCATGTGGTTGTTGTATTTACATTAGACTGCGCCTAAAAACTTCCAAAAAAGTGCGTACCGTGGCACGGTTCAGGCAACACCCCGGACTTGGGATGGCGTAGCCCAGGTTATTTTTTTTATAAGCGCGGCCGGAGGCCGCCAGCTCAGAAAGATGTTCTGCACATATATACCATGGATTCCGCCCCAATTTTGGTATCGAACTGAAACCAAAAATTAAAAAATCGCTTCCGGATTCGTGATCCTGAGGCCAAACCTCGTCTTTCGAGCCCCCTTCCATAATTTTAGCTAATATTTCGATAAAGTCGATAGAAATTATCAAAAATTTACCTAATGAAAACCAGACTTAAGAAGTTTTCAACTATTATTTCTCACCTTATTTTATAAATTTAGAGAACTATTACCCCTTTACTTACTACTAATTTTGTTACGCAATCGAATGCAACTCGACGCTAAATAATACTATTTTCCCAAAAAGCAACTCTGATCATCAGGTGTTAAACTCACTTTCAAAATTTGACGTCTATGCAGAAGATTCCACACTTGTATTGATACACAATGTCTGATACAAAATGACGAAGAGTTTACAAAGGCACATTCTCCAAAACAATTTTCCGTCGAACTGCAGCTTGCTATTGTGCTTTATCGTTTAGGCTCATCCGGCGACATGTTGTAGTCGGGAATCCTGGTAGCTGACACGATGCTCGAATTTATCGGAACTCTTCTCTTTTCAAGAAAAAAGACGAATTCTTTTCATCCCAACAATGGATAGCGGGTGATTCGGCGTATCCATTGTCCGACACTTTTATAACCCCATTTAGAAGCAACGTTAGACAGCTTGACCGGGGCCACCGCATTGCTTTTAACTTGCGTCACAGCAAATACCGAGTCCGTATTGAGCATTGTTTTGGTAACGTCAAAGAGGGATTTGGTAGCCTTAAACAGCTTAGAATGCGCCTAAGCAGCAAAAAGAGTCATAAATTCTGTTGCGATTGGTTTATTGTGTGCTGCATATTGCATAATACTTTGGTAGACGGAAAGGAAAACTTCTTCATGCCGAATTTGGAGAAAAGTAATGAAGAATACCCTGAAAATGGTGATGATGTGCTTGAAATAGCCAACTTCGGTGGAGAGATTAAAAGAAACGCCATATATTCACTTATGTGTGATTAAAAAGTACGTTTATTGTCCATATTATCACATATGTCGTCGCCCGGATAAATGATTGTCATATGTTACATTTGACTAATTTTGGGAAATGAGAATTGAAGTTTGGAGTTCAATTTCTCAAAAACGCTTCATTGGATTTAGTCCAAAGTTTCGGAGAATGTTACTGGTTTACGAAATTCTTCAATTAATTAATTTTAAATGGGTTTTGTTAATTAGTTTAGAATTTATATGGGTGTTTCCATGGTTATGCACGCGACATTTGTACACGTTTATTTGCGTTTGAATGTTGTAAAAGTAGAAATATAATGGGAAGAAGTCACATCTTTTAGGATCGCTTCATGGCATGTGATGAGTTTTTTCCAAAAAGAGGATTGCAGAGGAGAACTGCGCTACGCCAAAATTCGGCACTTCTTTAGAATCGATTTCATGGAAAGGTGGACTTGCAGGATCAAATGCTTTATTTGTATGATGATGTGTCCTTGTGGAGACGGTTCTTTAATTGTTGTGGAGGAGGTTAAAATTAAGTTAGTATATATTTAGTTATTAGTATGTATAAATGTATAATATTCATAAATAAGTGTATAATATAAATTAATAAATGATAAAATATGTACATATATAATTTGATAATGTTAGCCACATGTTAGCAGTTTCCATAACCATGTCAACAAGTACTATTAACAACATGTTAGCCAAAACTTCAACAAATGGCTGTTAACTACATTTTAACCAAAACATTAGCCAGACTTTGAAAGGGAAATTTTTTATTTTGAAGAGTGGAGGTATACTTTATAGCAAATGGAATATTCAATAAGTGCAAGGGAGAGGCAAAGTATTCATATGGTTAAAATTTTCACAAGCCCTGAACAAAATTAGCTACTTCGGTAACCGTATGAAAAATGAATGAAACCAACTATTTAACTTGGTTGTTAGCCGGTATCTGGTTTGCAGGGTATGTTTTTGAGAAAAGTTTACCCACGCGCTGCAGGTACTAGACAATCCGACATATGTTTCGATGATACTGGAATTACATCTCTTCATGGACTTTTCTTCCCGGCATTGTGAGAGTCGAACTCACAACACTGTAGTGACTTGTATGCTAGAAGGTCTAACACCTTAGGCGTTAAATGTTATAAATGAAAAAATATTCGTGCTTCATTAAGCATAGAAAATTCTTTCATAGGTTTTACACCAAGTCCTAAAATTCGCATATCTTTCATATAAGTTAGCATTGAAATTTAAAAGAAAATGTTCTACATGGAAGTATAAATATATGCGCAAATGAGTTCAACTCTCACAATGCCGGGAAGAAAAGTCCATGAAGAGATGTAATTCCAGTATCATCGAAACATATGTCGGCTTGTCTGGTTCCTGCAGCGCGTGGGTAAATTTTTCTCAAAAACACATTTTCATACAATCCCGAAAATAGCTTCACATTAGGTTGGTATTTACAGCAATAGACTACAAAAATTTAACGTTATTTTTGAAAACAATAAAAAATTATCAAAACAAATTTCTTTTCGTTATTTATCAAAAAAAAAAAAAAAAAAAACAATTTAATATTTGAATGAATTCAATATTATTTCGGTACGATAGCAATTCATGTACAATAACGCATATATCGTCGAAGAAAGTGCAAAACCACGTAAAGAATATCTTTGATGATGCTTGGTTTTGCAGAGTCACCGGCGATATGAAGTGGTTCAAGCGGAATCCTCACATAACCCATTCCCATTTCATGTAACGAATAATTAACGAAGATGGAGCAGAGTTTCCATAATGGTTACTCCTTCCTTTTTCAACTAGGTATTTAACCACTGGTAAAACTGACGTAACCAATGTTGATGCAAAAAAAGACAGTTCAAATTTCTATGAAACTTTTAACTCAAACATAAATTTACCGGGCTTAAAGCGCAAGTGGCGTAATTCCACCTTTTATTGAACTGATATATTAAAGGATTATTTAGAAAATTAATTTTTTAAACGGGGTCGCCCGTCTCCTGGTGTATTTCTGCCATGAGAAGCTTCTCAGAAAAACTCATTTGCTTTGCAAGTACCGTTCGAAGTCGATAAAAAACTGTAGGGACCCGCCAACTTGTAGCGAAAAAATCAAAAGCAGCACACTACAAGTGGGAAGAGAAGCTCGGCAAAAATCTCGTTAGAGGTTATGATAACCTGTTGGTATATCGCCGTCATTAGTTCGAGCGCTTACGCCCACAAAATATTTTTATGAATAATTACAGATCAGCTCTGAGTGACTCCATTTAGTACTTAGTAACTACCAAAAACATTTCTTATATTCCTTAACTTTTTATTTTCCGACCCAGCCTAGTGTACATATCTATGCAAAATGAATTGACGTTAACGAAAAAAATAAATTTTGTTATATTTTGATTTGATCACCAACGAAAAATTTTTGATAATTATTGAAACGAAATATTTTTTTTATAATTTATTTTGATAATTAACAAAACGAAATTATTTCGTTTATATCGTTGTGCAATCCTGACTTGAACACAAATAAAATTAATATAACAGTTCAGCTTTTAAACAAAAATAAAATGTAACACACGCATCTTCCCAGCCAGAAAAATTTCCTTAGACGCATCTGAAAATGAAAAAAAAAAATCTGGCAAAAACGTATATTTTCCCCTTTTCATGTTCCATTTAATGTACTTTTCCTGATCCTTTTTGCCACTAAAGTGTACGAACGAAACGTGTGTCTGGAAAAGTACAAAAAACCTTCCTAAAAGCGACGCATTCTACCATGCTTTTTTGTGTTTTTTATTTATACGTTTTCTGAACGAACCAACATTAAATCCAGGCCAGTAGTATAGTTTCCGCACAGTTTTTGGATAAGAAAAACGATGTAAAAGCTTACGATCTGTAAAACGTACGTTGCTCTGCTGGCTGGGTTTATGATCATCCTTCGGTGTGAAATCAATATCGCTTAGAATTTCGTGTTCCATTCTGTAAAAATATCAAATCATTTACAATCAATGCTTACATTATAGCACATTATTCCATTTCTACTTACTCTTCAATTTCCGCCGGCAGAAGTGGTGCAGGTGATTCGGCTGTACTCGTCGGCATCCTAAGCAATACTAAATACTGTGATTTTGTATGACACATGCGACAAAATGTCACTAAATGTCTGTAAAAGTTTGCCGTATTTGTTCTAATTGCCGAATTCGACAATGTTTAACCAAGTGTTCAAAGCACGGAATTTATATGAGAAATTGTCGTATGTGAAAAATAGTTGTCACATACGACAAAATTAGACCAAATCGCTTGTGTCCCTGCACATACGACAAAATGTCACTGAATATCTCTGTAACTAAAATAGATATCAAAAAATGGAAAACGCCTTTCGAAATATCTTAAATAGTTTAGTGTAACTGCATCATTAACTCCATTCGGCCAAATTTTCACATACGACAATCATTTATCCGGGCGACGATGTATATGTGTCGTTCCATATCATTTTTACAACTAAAAAATAGATTGTCCTGAAACATTTTTTTTTATAAACCGGATGCAATATAAATCGACACGTATTTTTTTATTTTCGCATATTATGCGAAATTTGCGAGTAATAATTTACAATTTAAGTTCCTTCAAATCATTGTAGTTTCTAAACGAATTCGTATAAAAAAGTGAAACTAACAGGTTTTGTTAATAATAGTTTGTACTCTTTAAGTACACAAAAATAAAAAAATAAACTTTTTTTCATACTTTTTTTTTTTTTTTTAGTTTTTATACATAAATATATATAACTAAAAATGGGACTCTATAAATTTGTCGATTTTAAAACTAAATAAGCTCTACAGTTTGAAGAATATCTCCTAAAAATTTCAGAGTGGTAGATTAAGTGGTTTACGTCCACCAGCCAGTTCTTTATAGTCATTTCAGCTCTTTGCTCATATAAAATGCACCTAAAATCAGTTGTGTTTTTTGTGAAACATTTTGTATTAGTTGATATTTTTTTTTTTTAATATTAAAATTAAACATCTCAAACTCAATAACAAGTTTGAGTTCAACGTAAAAATACATGCTGATTTTTTCTAACGAACCCCCAAGCAAGAAAAAATTATAACTATGTAGGTACTTCATTTTAGAATTTTTGTTTATGCATACATATTAGACTTTTATAAAATCGCTCAATGATACGCATAACAGTAACATAGTTTGTAATAGTAATGACTAGCAGCTAAAAGTTGGGCGTGGATTTTTCACGCGCTTACTTTTGTGCACTCTGCAGAAAGTGAAAAAAATGTATACTTTTCCATCTAAGTTTTCCTTTGCACTTCCCATACTGTATCTGCTTAGTGCATAACTCAAAAGGCGGATGACGTATTAGTCATGCTGTCTAGAGGTGGGCGTCGTCGTGTTTGAAAATGAGATTTCGTGTCGTGCTCGTGCCTGATCGTGTTGAGCCCGAAACCCACAACAAAAAATACGCACGAAAAACCACGATCAACTTTTTTCACTTTTTGTACTAAACTGGCGCATTTTTATTTTTTGTAAGTTACATTTTTTATAAGTATCTTAATTCCACTTCACTCCATCCTAAAATTCAGTTTAACACTTGGTTAAATACACAAATACAGATTTTTTTTATTTTAACATTATAAAAGTTTGCCTAGTGTTTTTTATTCATGTCTGTATGTACATAAATACTTAAAAAAATACGTGTAAAAATATATCGACGACTGTTTCACTCTGTTACAAAATATTTTTCAAAAACGTTAAAATTTTTTCTTGCTTGGGCTTTCGTTATAAAAAAGCAACATGTGTTTTTATGTTAAACTCAAACTTGTTATACAGTTTGAGATGTTTAATTTTAATATAAAAAAAAAATATCAACTCATACAAAATGTTTTACAAAAACACAAACAAATTGTATGCTACTGTTCTTGGGTGCATTTTATATGAGCAAAGAGCTGAAATGACTATAAGGAATTGGCTGGTGAACAGAAACCACTTAACCTACCACTCTGAAATTTTTAGGAGATATTCTTCAAATTGTAGAGCTTATTTAGTTTTAAAATCAACAGATTTAAAGAGTCCCCTTTTTAGTGTTATATATATTTTTGTATAAAAACTTAAAAAAAAAAAAAAAATTGTATGAAAAAAAAACATTTTTTTTTTATTTTTGTGTACTTGAAGAGTACAAACTATTATTAACATAACCTGATAGTTTCACTTTTTTATAAGAATTCGTTTAGAAACTACAATAATTTGAAGGACCTTAAAATTGTCGTATTTTTTCGTATATCAAAACTTTAAAAAATTATTACTCGCAAATTTCGCATAATATGCGAAAATAAAACAATACGTGTTGATTTATATTGCATCCAGTTTATAAAAAAAATGTTTCAGGACAATCTATTTTATAGTTGTAAAAATGATATGGAACGACTCATATATTTCATTACTTCAGTGCAAATTTTTTACAGTCTTTTGGAAACTTCAGCAAATTTTTCATAGAAGCTAGTTACATGCACTGTATTTATTTATTTCCCAAATTTCCGAATTTTGAAGATGTTCCTTTTTTTTTTTATCATTTGTACAGTACTGTTGGAAACCTAAGGAACTTTTTCATGAAAACTATTTACCAATACTGTTTATTTATTGCAAATTTTGTTTCAGAACTTCTACAAATTTTTTGAATATGCAGTTTTGTAGCCCATTAAATTTCAGTATAATAACGTACAAGTTAGAAATAGCGCAACATTTTTCCTGAATTTATATTGCATGAACAAAATTAAATTTTGTATGGAGAACAATGTTGAACAACCTCTACAAAAAAAATGCTGAAAATTCAGGAAAAATGTTGAGCATTTCTAACTTGTACCTTAGTATACTAAAATTGAATTGGCTACAAAGCTGCATATTCAAAAAATTTGTAGAAGTTCTGAAACAAAATTTGCAATAAATAAACAGTATTGGTAAATTTGTAGAAGTTCTGAAACAAAATTTGGAAATAAATAAACAGGTAAATAGTTTTCATGAAAAAGTTGCTTAAGTTTCCAACAGTACTGTACAAATGATAAAAAAAAACGAACATCTTCAATGTTCTTTTGTTAAGTCTATGAAACTTTTCTGGTACAGCTATGGTGCAGCCCCATCGCATATTTATAGTCGCACTCATATTTAATCAAACAACTCCTTAGTAAGAATTATATTAAAACAAATGAAATGGATATAAGTGACTAAAACACGACAATATAAGCGCAGCTGTAAATATGCGAATGGATTATAATGGCATTAAAATTAAACTACCGTGTCGAACGATACAAACATCGGATCAAAGTTAATATACCATTTTATGTTTTAGGGCTATGTAATTAAATGGATGTGTATTACGCATTTTATTTTTCTTTAATTTCATTTATTTTTTATGTTAGGTTGTGTTTATGAAAGTTAAAATAATGAATGTGCAATACGGCGTGTGTAGCACTTAAGCTGTAAACAGAAACAATACAGCAGTACGTCAGTTACGTCGAAATATAGAACAAATTCTGTTTTCCGGTATCCGGCGAATCATCTCAGCTGTCAGTTGTTTGAACGTATTGCCGTGTTGGTTCTGTTTATCGCTTCATTGCTTATTTTCATGTTTGTATTTCATTTCGATTTCATACGTTTTCATACGTATGAGCCTCTCATTTTCCAACTCCATTTGCTTCATTCTTATTTCCTTTTCAATTTCCAATTCTTTTAAATCGATTTCGCGTTTTTTTAGTCTATTTCCGCCTTGACTTTTTCTTCGTTTAATTGTAATTTTCTTTCTTCCATTTCAATCTCTTTACTCTGCTTCTCTTTTTCCCACTCCATTTTCATTTTAAACATCGCTGTTCGCTCTGCTTGAAAGGCAGCCAGATGAGCCGCAGGTGTGCGAGGAGAGTTTTTCTTCAAGTTCTCAGCAAAATCTTTTCCTTTTTGGGGAATTAAATCTTTCAAGCTTCGGTTGCTTGTAGATTCTACGACTGAGTCACTTCTAGCACATATTTCAGCTTCGTTACTTCGCTTTGAGGAATCAAATCTCCCAAGCTTTGGTTGCTTGTAGGTTCTGCGACTGAATCACTTGTAGCACATCCCTGCAAAAAAAGGTAAATACTTTAATCAATAATCTGTAGAGTAGTCCAATACCTAAGTACTCCAATAGAAGTCCAATTTCATACAAAAAAGGTCCAATTAACTTGGCGATAGCTTAAGATTGGACCACATACATACAAATAGAACACCATAGAGGAACACCTACTCCAACACTCGCTTTGCTTTTTACTCGAAATAGAGTAATCTAGTGAGGAGAAGTGCTCCCTCCCTTTTTTGTAAAATACTCTTGTGTGGGTGTTCTATTGAGTACAGAATAAAGTACTCCTAGTTGGATTAGGTGGTCCAATTCTTGGACATCGCCATGTAAATTGGGGAACCCTGTTTTATATGAAAAAACCAAACCAACACGATTGTTATGCGGTTGGCTCGGCCATTACATTTTGGCACCCGACACGTAAGAACGTCTTTTTTGTGACTTGGTTTTTCCCGCGCTACAATTATTCACAAATGGTTTAGATTTTACTTAAACCATTCTTGTTACCAAATCGCGCTAATTAAAAATATACATAGCTAGTAAGTACACTCAAAGTTGATATTTTCATTTCATCTCATATTTATTGATTGAAGTATTCCTTGCGTGTCGGTGTGCGCAGGCTACACTCTCATTGCGTGCGAATACCTAAATGGAGGCGATTTATAAAAAGGTATTAGATGGTGACCGTGGGCCGGAGCCCTGCGCTAGCGATAAAATGCGGAGCTGGGAGATAAAAAACCAACACCACAGGCGGCGTGGCGCAATCCCCGAAAATTAATAGGAATAAATTAATCAACGTCAACCACACTACAATGAAATACACAATTTAATTTTTTTTTACATATTTACAACATTAATTTTTTCAATTGCTCGGAGTGGTGCTTTTGGTACAACCACAAACATCTCTTCATTTTCATCTTTAATCTCATCAAAAATGAAAGAAAGTAAAACATGTTAAAATTACAAAAAGAGACATGTTAAAAACTTTAAAAATCCAAAAAAAATTTAAAAATTTTATAAAATCCGAAAAAAATGTTAAAACTTTAAAAAAAAAAAAAACAAATTCAAAGAAAAATTGTAAAGAATTTATATAACCATAAATTTATTTAAAATTGCTCAAAATTAAAACAAAAATACAAAAAAAAACCATAAATACAAAAATGTTTAATAAGAAAAAAAAGGTTTTTCTTACCTTTTGTTCATGCATGAACATAAGAAAATAAAAATATTCCACACACACACATACAGTCCACTTGAAGGAAAGATAATTTAAGAAAAAACATATTTCATACCAACGGATGGTTTCTAATCACTTGTTCAAATCAGCTACACATTTTAATTACTCATTAATAATCTCTTCACACGCCTAAATAAATAGACTTCCACTGATAGTAGAAATTATTATGCCACACAATAGGCTAGACCAACTGATCGCTATGTCAATATTTTCGGCACTTAATGACACAGCAATAAAACGCATTTAGGCTGATATTTTGTATCGCACACATCACTATCATAAAAGTCAAGTGTTTGTGCTAAGATTAGAATTCATCCACAATACACACATACATATATAATTAGATTAGGAACATATTTTTAAGATTTTATATTTAAGCTGTTGTACATATTTTTTAAAGTCAGAAATAAAAATATTCTCAATAAATAAAGAAGTGCTTTTCTTTGCATTTACTATAACATTTTGGTCCATACGAGCCTTTAGCTCAAGCGACTAGTGATTACTAAGTGAAAATCAAGTTTTTTTGTAATCGAAGGAATACATCAGCTGTGAGTCGAGGCACAGCTAGGTCAACCGGGCGACCAAATAAAATACCTCCAACGGTTCCTTTCGATTTACAAAAACTTGAAAGTGGAGTGATTTAGTGATCAGTGCTTTTTTTTATAGTGAAAAAATAAATAAAGCAAAATGGGTATTAATAGAGGCAAGGTCCTTGAATCCCAATTGGACATCAGTGAAAAAGTACTGCAACTATACAATAAAGTTGCAGGAAAGACAGTAACAAGGTCCAAGGCCGATGAAGTGGTAAAAGCTGTAGAGAAGCTCGAAAAAGAGTTAGACTCCAACAACGAAAAGCTTTTGTTGGATGGTGTTGGCAATGAGGATTATTTTATCCAAGATAAATATAGTGCTATAAAACAACAAATTGAGGATGTAATTCAAGGGTTCAAACCATCTCTCAGTGATGAAGTGTCATCTGAACAAAAAAAGAAAACCCAAATGCCACGAACGCCAACAACAAGCATGGGTGCAAAAGACCCAAAAATAGAAAATTTCATGAGGAAAATTCAAAACATATCAAATAAAATGACTGATATGCGCTTTGAGAGTACGATCGGCAACCACCACATTAAATATTTGGAAAGTTTGTTTAGTGACATCAAGAATGCTTATACGAGTGAATTTTCAAGATATCACAGTACTGAAATTGAGAATGCCTATGAAAAGGTAGTTGATGAGTATTTTGAAAATTTGGGGCATTTGGAAAGATGTTTAGTGAAAGAAGAGCCAAAAGTAAATTATCGGCCTAATTTGGAATTAGAAAAATTGAAAATTCCAATATTTTATGGCGAGATAAAAGAATGGGCTAATTTCTACAATGTGTTCCAGGATATGGTTCATAAAAATGAGCAATTATCGAACTCAGAAAAAATGCGACGCCTTCGCCTTTGTTTGAAGGGCGAAGCTGCAAGGTTAATACAACATTTGCAAATATCAATTGAAAATTATGAAGCAGCGTGGAGTCTGTTGAAACAAAGATACGATAATAAACGTATATTATTCACAACACAGTGGGACAGGATAGTGGATCAGCCTGTCATAAATAGTGATAATGCTGAAAGCGTTAGGCAATTGCTCGATACTACAAATGAGTGCCTTAATGCAATACAGTCGTTAGGAATACGAATTGAAAACGCCGATCCATTTATTGCTCGAGTCATAGTTCGAAAGTTGGACAAAGATGGACTCAAATTATATGAGCAAACGGTAAAAAAAACCAGAGAAGTTCAGACATTATCTGATATAAGAGATTTTCTTGATCAACACTTTCAAACATTGAAAGCTGTAGCTGAAAAGGAGCAAGGTAACAAAATCCGAAAGCAGCAAATATTTAAAGCTAATCACACGTCGGCCAATTCAAGAAAACCACACAGACAGTGTACTTACTGCAAAATACCACATCATATCATAACGGAGTGCAGAAGTTTCAAGAGCCTATCATCGGATGAAAGACATAAATATGCCAAAGACAATCAAATTTGTTACAAGTGCCTACTTCACAAATTGGGAGAAGCATGCACCAGCAATATGAAATGTAAAATATGCAACTTCAGCAGTCATCATGAGCTTTTGCATTTTGATAACGCTCAAAAGAAGGCTGCGATGTCCACAAAAGCAACTCATACAACGGTAATTCTGGCCACGGCCCAAGTGAGGGCAAAAGCTGCAAATGGTGAGCATATATTACTAAGGGCTCTTATTGATCAAGGGTCGCAAATATCCTCTATTTCAGAAGAGGCAGCGCAGATATTAGGTGTGCCGAGGAAAAAAGTGATGACAAAACTTCATGGTCTAGGAGATGTTGTGGTTGGTGAATCAAAGTTTACAGTCAAAGTGCAAATTACGCCACGTTTTCTGAGCCAGCACGTTGAAGAGGTGAATGCCATAGTTTTATCAACTCTTACAACTGCGCAACCTGATCAATCCTTCAGGTTCAACTTTAAAAAATGGGGAAACTACACTCTTGCTGACCCATTATTCAACAAAGCTGATAGAATTGACATGGTGATTGGTGGTGATATATTCGGAAAAATAATAGAAAAAGGCATTAAAAAACACAATGGAGTTCTTGCTCAAGCTACAAAGTTTGGCTGGATTTTGTCCGGAATAATTAATCAAAAGAAACCAGGCAAAGTTACATCGGCAGTGACCAACCTTGAGAGGTTCTGGGAGCTGGAGGAAGAGCAAGATGAAGAAACTAAAAAAGAAGATGAAGTATGTTTGAAAAGGTTCGAGAAAACCACTAAACAAGATACAGATGGGCGATTTATTGTGGAAATTCCATTTAAAGACGACATGGAGCTGGGTGACTCTCGTAATCAAGCAGTTGCTCGGCTACTATCCATGGAAGCTAAATTCAAAAAGAGTGAAAAGCTTGGCAATGATTACAAAACATTCATTCACGAATACCAAAATCTTGGACATATGGTAAGGGCAAACGAGAAAGTAAATGGAAAATACTATTTGCCTCACCATGCTGTTGTACGCGAAGATAAATTAACTACAAAACTTCGTGTTGTTTTTGATGCGTCAGCAAAAACTTCAAATGGGAAGTGTCTAAACGACATCATGTTGACAGGACCCAAACTTCAGAAAGACGTATTTGACATCATCCTCAAGTGGAGATTATGGAAAATAGTTATTACAGCTGATGTAGAAAAGATGTTTCGGCAGGTTAAAATTTCGGAAAAAGATCAAGCGTATCATCGAATTTTGTGGCGGGAACATCCTTCAAATAAAATAGAGGAGTATGAGTTGACAACAGTTACATATGGTACCGCTTCAGCACCATATTTAGCAGTGCGGACACTATTTGAAATTGCTGACAAGTGCTCAAATGAGAACAGCTGGCTACAAAAAATCATCAAGGAAGATTTCTATATGGATGATCTTATGACTGGTGCGGATTCGGTTAATCAATGTATTATGATCCAGAAAGAAATCAGCCATCATCTCCAGTTGTTTGGATTTCATTTGAGGAAATGGCTGTCAAATTGCAACAGTATTACCAAAAATATCACTACCATAGGAGAAAATGAAATTATTCAAATTCAAGAAAATGAAACAGTAAAAACACTTGGGCTATACTGGGATCCAAATAATGATCAGTTCCAGTTCAAAATTAATTTATCAATGCCGAAGAAAATTACAAAAAGAAGTATTTTGTCACAAATCGCACAAATATTTGATCCATTGGGTTGGTTGTCTCCGATAACTGTCGTTGCGAAATTATATATGCAAAAACTCTGGATTGAAAAAGCTGGATGGGATGAACAGCTTTCAGATGATCTACAAAAAGAATGGAAGCTGTTTATTGATACAGTGGGCGTATTGGAAGAAGTACGTATTCCACGCTGGATTGATACGACCATGGAATCTGAAGTAGAAATTCACGGATTCGGTGATGCTTCCGAAAAGGCGTACGCTGCAGTAGTATACATAAAGGTTGGGAATTCCGTAAAGCTGTTAACTGCAAAAACGAAGGTTAATCCACTTAAAAATCGAAAAACTTTACCTAAGCTGGAACTCTGTGCTGCTCATCTACTAGCAAAATTAATGAATAAAGTTTGCACTATTATTGCAAGGAATCATATGGCTTTTGATGTAGCATCAAGAGGTATTCCATCTCCAAAAATTTTAAATACGGACATTTGGTGGAACGGACCCAAGTGGCTTTCATCAACAGAAGAGCGAGACGAATGCAACAAAGCAACGATTTTATTAACATCGAGTCAGCAAAATTCTTTTATGGATAATTTAGTTAACAAATATTCAAGTTGGCTAAAACTACAAAGAGTGGTAGCTTACATTTTACGCTTTTGTAAAAAAAAGGAAACTCGTCAGTTTTCGCATCTATCGACTGAGGAGCTTCAGACAGCTAAATTGATCATCATCCGACAAACACAGAAGAACATTTTTAAAGAAGAATTTAGCAAACTGGTTGATGGAAAGACAGTCAAAGGTTCCAGCAAAATAGCAAACCTCAATCCCTTTTTAGATAAAAATGGCATAATAAGGGTTGGAGGCAGGCTTTCACATTCAGAGCTACCGTATAACGAAAAGCATCCAATAATCTTACCAAAATCATACTTGGCTGCATTAATTATCAAAGATGCTCACTTCGCTACAATACATGGTGGGAATCGGTTAACAGAAGCAGTCATCAGGCGACAATATTGGATAGTCGGATTAAAAAATGCAGTGAAACATTGTATACGTGTCTGTTGTAAATGCATACGATTCAAGCAAACTGCTGCAACACAGATCATGGGTGATCTTCCATTGGTCAGAGTTACTACATCCAGTCCTTTTACATATACTGGAGTAGACTATGCTGGACCTTTTCAGATGAGGTGTTCTAAAGGTCGAGGACAAAAATCATTCAAAGGATACATCGCTGTATTCGTTTGCCTTTCGACGAAAGCCATACATTTGGAAGCAGTCAGCGAATTATCAACAGAAGCATTCCTGGCGGCTTTGAGAAGATTTTTTGGCAGACGAGGGAAATCTTTACACATTTACTCCGACAATGGAACTAATTTCGTGGGTGCCAGCAGAAGTCTCGACAATGACTTTAAAAAAGCAATAAAACAAAATTGTGAAGTTGCACCAATCTTAGCTAATGAAGCGATTACTTGGCATTTTATCCCCCCGGCAGGGCCACATTTTGGCGGAATATGGGAGGCTGGTGTAAAAGGCATGAAATTTCACTTAAAAAGGGCAATTGGAGATACAAAACTGACTTTTGAGGAGATGACTACGGTCTTAGCACAGATTGAGGCATCATTAAATTCACGCCCATTATATGCCCTAAATGATGAAAACGGTGTAGACGCTTTAACTCCAGGTCATTTTCTTATTGGGAGACCACTGATATCCATACCAACTCCAGAGTCAGACATAAATATATCCACTTTAAACAAATGGAAGATTATACAAAAAATTCAGCGTGATTTTTGGAAACGCTGGAAAGAGGAATACCTACACACACTTCAGCAAAGAAACAAGTGGAAAACATCAGAGCAAAATTTAAAAAAGGGTGATGTTGTAATAATAAAGGACGAAAATACTCAACCAGCTAAATGGCCGCTTGGTAGAGTTATGGAATGTAATCCTGGACTAGATGGAAAAGTTCGTGTGGTTACGCTCAAATTACAGAATAGTGTGCTGAAACGACCAATCCATAAATTATGTCCTTTAGTCACATCGTCAGGCAGCAATCAGGAAAAATCAACGGATGAAACAAACGCCCGAGTATTGACTACAGTGAGGTCAAACAAATCTCCGAAATACATAACAAATAAAAACATATTTTCGCTTATACTTATGTTTCTCCTTTGCATAACATCGAAAAATGTAGTGAAAGCAGCCGGTTCTCAAACAGGAAACAATGGAATTGTTGCTCAACTTCCAGATAACACCGCAATCTATTTAGATTCACTAGGAAAGATGGACGTCATAACTTCAAATTGGGATTTGGTAATCTACTATGACCTCCACTCATATTTTGAGCAGATGAAAATGATGCCAGATTGTCTACATCGAATAAAAAATCATTGTAATTTGCTATCAGATTTCGAGGAAGCCTGCACCGTTATATCCCTGTCACTAGGAAGGCGTTATGAAGCGATAAAAAGTAGTCACGATTTAATCGTGTCTAATAAAAGACAACGGAGGGCTCCCTTTGAATGGATTGGTTCTATTTATAATATGCTATTTGGGCTAATGGATGCTGACAGCGAAGAGCTAATTGAATCAAACTTCAGATTACTACTAAATAACCAGCATAGCATAAAAGAAAGATTAAAAGCACAAGTTTCATTAATTAATTCCACGGCAAACATAATAAATAAAAATGTAAATGAGGTGAATATGCAATTTACTAAAATAACTAAACAAATCAACAGATTTCACTCAGAGTTAATAAAAAACATTAACAGAGATAAAATGGCCATCCAGTTTCAAATATTAGTAACTCAAGTTACGATTTTATTGAATGAATGTGAGACTATTCAAAAATCCATAATTGAGTTGTTGATAGACTTGAACCACGGACGAATTAATCCAACTCTCATAACTCCCACACAGTTGAACAAGGAGTTGGTACTCATAAGAGAAAAACTTCCATCAAAACTTCAAATACCTGGACAGCAAGGTGACAATCAACTACGAGATGTATATAACCTTATGAGAGCAAATGGAATGATATTCGATCACAAGCTGGTAATTAAGGCAGAAATACCACTTATGCACAGTGAATCGTCAGAAATATACAAAATGATAGCAATTCCATTCGAGCACAAAGGAAAAATCATAAAGATTAAACAAAAAAATGATTTTCTAGTGTACAATTTTGGGCTTCACCTATATTTTCTGATTTCCCAAGCACAACTGAATAAGTGCACCAGAAGTTTGAACAGCCATCTCATATGTAAAGGGAAAACACCATGGAAATCTGCTCTGGATCAAACCTGCGAACTATCACCACTGTTAAAAGGCAGCCAAGCTAATTGCCAATATGAGGAAACAACAAACACTCCCTTATGGGCAGAACTATACCAAGAGAATAAGTGGATTTACAAAGTATTTAAAAATTCCACTTTACATTTGGACTGCGGTAACAGCAAAACCGAGATAATGGAAATTCCAGCCCAAGGAATACTTTCTATCAAATCCGGTTGCACTGCCAGGCACGAAGATATAACGCTATCTGGGTTACAAATATTCAAATTACAAGCATCAGTCAACCCAGCACAAGATCCAATAGCCACAGCCATTCACGAAATTTCTGAGGACAAAATAACTCCACTTCAAATTAACAACATAAGCAGCACAAGGGAGTTGGAAAAACTAAGAAGGGAGATTGACCATTTAACAGAAAATGAACTTAAGATAAGCAACTTGAGTTTAAAAAATCATAGCGGACACTTATCACTAATTTTAATAGTTCTTCTTGCAATATGCATTTTAGTATTTTATTTCATTCATAAATGTAAGTCTAAAGACAAAATCACAATTAACTTTTCCGCCCGCCCGCAAAATGTTCATGCATGAACATAAGAAAATAAAAATATTCCACACACACACATACAGTCCACTTGAAGGAAAGATAATTTAAGAAAAAACATATTTCATACCAACGGATGGTTTCTAATCACTTGTTCAAATCAGCTACACATTTTAATTACTCATTAATAATCTCTTCACACGCCTAAATAAATAGACTTCCACTGATAGTAGAAATTATTATGCCACACAATAGGCTAGACCAACTGATCGCTATGTCAATATTTTCGGCACTTAATGACACAGCAATAAAACGCATTTAGGCTGATATTTTGTATCGCACACATCACTATCATAAAAGTCAAGTGTTTGTGCTAAGATTAGAATTCATCCACAATACACACATACATATATAATTAGATTAGGAACATATTTTTAAGATTTTATATTTAAGCTGTTGTACATATTTTTTAAAGTCAGAAATAAAAATATTCTCAATAAATAAAGAAGTGCTTTTCTTTGCATTTACTATAACACCTTTATAAGAAAAAATTATTGAATTGAAAAAAAAAAACCTATAACTTAAACAAGAATATTTAAAACCTAAAATTCATTTTCATTTAAACTTTGGCCTCAAAACGGGCATGATGCCAAACGTAACAAAACGCCACCATAGAACCGTAACAATAACGGCACAGGGAAAAATATATCCAGTTTAAATTGATATACGAAAAAAACCGCCACCACTGAACAGTAACAAAGTGGTGTGCCAGCGACGTCAGCAGTGGTAGCCTGCAACTACAACAGCAGATATAGAAAGAACAACAACAACAGTAATTGCATGGCGTACATCTAGTAACGGTATGGCGTATATTTAGTAGTCGTTGAAAAAAAAGATTTTAATTAAATTTTCTCATCTTACGTATGTAATTATAAAAACAAATTGTACTTTTGATTATTTTTATTTCTATTAATTATAAATTTTTATTTTTATTTTTATTAATTATAAATGCACCACACATGTAACAATTCTTATATTTTTTACACATACACATTTTTTTATTATAATAATTTAATTTTTTTAATAACGCGTTAAATTTCGTATTAATTATTACTCACTTTTCACAAATTCAGCCAACTTTTTAAACAAACGGAAAATATTTCACTTTCTCAAACCGGAAATAGCAAACAGTAAACTCACTTTTGAAAATTCAGAGTAGATAAAACTTTAATTATTCACAATTGATTCTTCAAAAATTTTTTATTGCCTTACTCTGCAATTGATTATTCAACATTTTTTTATTGCCTTAATGTACAAATTTAAATTTTAAATTTTTCCTAAAAACGGTGGTCCCGTGAAAAACCAATTTGAGATTGTTTTTATCTAAAGCGGTGCGTCCGTGAATATAAAATATTTTTGACATTTTACCTAAAGCGGTGCGTCTGTGATTACATATACAAAAACAAATTGAGATTTTTTTAAAAATAAAGCGGTGCGTCCGTATCAAATACCAGTCAAGTCTTTTCTATCAAACTTCAACATTTTCTTTTGAGCTCAAATCAAATTAAATTACTGTAACATACATTCAATTTATCATTAAATATTCAGTTTTTCATTAAATTGCCGGATAATTCTTTCAATTTCATATCAATATTCCACAAAATAAAACTTCAAGTTCAATGAAATAAAAGGCAGCAATTAAATTCAAATAAAGGCAAGTTGTTTACATATTTATATAAATGAAGGATTATATACAAAGGTCTATAGAGATGAATAGAAGGAAGATAGGGTACGAAATTAAAGTACAACGATAATTTACCTGGTTGAAAGTTTAAAGTTGACTTGCTTGATGATAATCTGGAAAGGCGCAGCTTCGCTGCCGTCCAAAGACTAACTTTCTAGCCGATCATCAAGTTGCCTTTAGCTATTATGGAAACGTACACCGGTGAATTTCCCTACACAGTGTCGCTTTGCAGCGAACCGCTGTGTCGAGAGCCCACCACCGATTCCCAACCAATGCAAGCCTTTTGGCTTCAACAGAGAATATTATATTGGCACTACTAAACGGCAGCTGGGTATAAGAATTATTTTATCTTATTTTGTTTTAACTTATTTGGTTTAATTTTCTTTTTTTTCTTTTTTTATTTCTTTTACCTTTAATTTAAATTTTTTTATTATGTTGTTTAGGTTAGGTTCAAGTGGCTGCCGCAGAGGCACACTTAGACCAGTTTTGAAAGGCCCGTTGTGATACCACCAACACAAGGAAAGTCAGTCCCGGGACCCAGCCATATGGAAAATTCCTGAGTTGTTGGGATTTTCCACATAGCAGAATCCCGGGACTGACACTCCTAAACCGACACCGTTACTCCTCCTCGAACCACTTGGATGACTTTATGAAGGCCATCAAGTCCTTTATGTCCAGTTCCGCGATCTGGCTTAGGCTATCCAGGAACGGAACTCCCAAAAAGCGCGTTCACGCGCCGCTAAAGGCCGGACAGTTGCAGATGAGGTGCTCCACTGTTTCCTCCTCCTCATCATCTTTGCAACTCCTGCAGCATCGTCGGTAGGGCACACCTACCAATGAGGCAGTGACCGGTTAATACCCCTATCAATATGCAGATTTCCCTCCTAGTTAGGGCATAAATGCTTCTAGACCTTTTAAGATCCCATTTTGGCCAGGTTTGTTTCGATATCCGACACCCTGGGGATTGCAGCCATCTTTCGTTGGCTTGACGGAGTGTGTGCTCCTTCAGCATTAGTTTGCATGTGAGGTTTACGCGGTTCTGTTGGGCCATCTCCTAAAGAGATCGACGACAGCTGAGCGTCAGTTCAGAGTTGAACGTGTATGAGCCAAGGGATTTGATGGCCGCTTGACTATCGTTGAAAATAGCGATATCTTCTCCGATAACACGTTTGCTTAACCAGGCTGCGGCGTCCAGGAGACTTCCGCCTGGAAGACGCTACAATGATCAGGTAGTCTGAATAAACCCCTCCTCCAACTCTGCCGTCCAACTTCGAGCCGTCGGTGTATATGCTGGGAATGTTTATTTTGAAACAGCTATCCCCGACTGTAGTGGTCACACAACGATCTGTGGTTAGAGGGAGAAAGCTGTAAGATTCCAGAATACTGGAGTGTCCAATAGCACCCGCACCCCAACTGGAGGTTTCTCTTAGGCGCAGAGCTGATGCCGCCGCTGACCGAAACCCTTCCAGATCAAGTGGCAAAATGCCCAGAATGACCTGGAGGGCTTCGTTGGGCGTTGTCCTTAGCGCACCGCTTATACAGATCATATTGGATCTATGGACTTTCCGCAACAGATTCAGGTATGTTACCTTGCTCAGCGCAGGCCACCATACGACGACTCCATACAGCATGATTGGGCGAATGATGGCCGTGTAGATTCAACTGCATACTCTAGGGCTGAGCCCCCATTTTTTGCCAATGGCTCTTTTGCATGTGTAAAGAGCGATGCAAACTTTCTTCTGGCGCTGAAGAACATTCTCCTTCCAATTCAATTTCCTGTCCAGAACTATGCCTAGAAACTTGGCCTTATCCGACAAGCCCAGGCGCGTGCCATCTAGTTCTGGTAGGCTTAGTGGCGGTATTTTGTACCGGTTGGTGAAGAGGACAAGTTCCACTTTCCCCGGGTTGATACTAAATCCGCAGCGAGAGGACCACCTCGAAACCTCTCGCAGTGCTACTTGCATCAAGTCACACAGAGTTTGTGGGAACTTGCCTCTGAATGCAATAGCTAAATCGTCTGCGTATGCCACTATCTTCCCGCCCCCCCAGCTTGTGTCACGTAGCAACGAGTTGACTGTGAGGTTCCATAAAAGCGGGGAAAGAAACCACCCTGGGGCGTTCCCCTTGTGACATAGCGTGATAACTCAACCGTACCAAGTGAAGAAGCTTAGAAGTTGGTCAATTAAACCAGTTAGAGGTCTATCTACGCCCAGATTAGTTAGAGCGGAGTTGATCGCCTTCGGGCTTATATTGTTGAAAGCCCCCTCAATGTCTAAGAAGGCCACGAGACAGTAGTCCGCAAGGACGCCTATAAGGATCCTCTCCTTGGTTACCTCAGTAAAGCTTAGTTTGCCCGCTCCAGGGGTATTCTGATGCCGCTTGCGAGGGGGATTTAACTCCAGGTCCGATCTCTGGCGCTTGAAAGGGTTAACTTTTAACCTCTTTGGCATGTAAGAATTTTGGAAATCCGGTATCACAGCTTCGCTAGCTCTACCGATTTACTGGAATTCGGCGACAGCGATTCCTGCGGTACCCCTTCATACCTCTTCAGGATCTTTGCAGCCAATCTTTTCTCGTGGTATGTGAAGCGGCGGGGAGATGTCTCCCGGGAGTGCGGACCCGTAGTTGCCATCGCGGTCGCTCTCCTTGCCGAAATCTCAGTTGCAGCTTCCTTCTCCTTCGAAACTCCGAGGCCAGGTCGTGAGACCGCTGCCACAGACGTAAAGATACTGGTTTTCATATCAGCGGTTGATGGGAGTTTAGCATCCGCCGTTGTCCGCTTAGCTGCGTTGGCAACCGCACTGGTGCTAGCTCCCATCAAGTCAACCTTACTCGATAGAGGGTTGGTTGACCGACTCGTAGTTGCCATCGCTGTCGATCCCCCCCCTTGATTGTGGAACGGAGGTAGTCCTCCGGCGTTGTTGTTGCTTTCTCGCCTGCTCCTCCATAGCTCTCCTTTGCTGAGGAGTGAAATTTGGCGTTGTTTGTTTTTTAGGTTTTTCGTTTTTATTTAGGTTATTTGAGTTCATCTTGTTCGTACGACCCATCGCCGGACAAGGCCAACTTAGGGTCAAGGGAAGAGTAGGGAAAATATGTCGTCCGCCGCGGCAGAGCCCCGTACCGCGGTAAGGCCATGCTTACTCTCTGAGGCGACCCGGTATCAGAGAGGCTCCGTTCAAATACAGCCACGATTTGCCTCCCGGCTGCAAACGTCCAATGGGCACGGTTTCGCATAACACTCTGGATTGGGAGGGGGAAGATCTTTGTCATCGCGCCAGGGAGGCTAGGCTGCTCTCGTGATGAAGTGCCGTACGGAGCTATGATCACAAGGGCAGTGTAGCCCTGTGGCTATCGACTTAAGCCCTCGTACCGCGTGACAATTTTTTTACGTTTTTTATCTCTTTCAGGAAATTATGTGGTTACTCTTTTGTTGGCATCTTTTCAATTTTATTTACGAAGTTTTGGCCAATAATCAAAAGAATACAACTTAAATTTTTCTTTTGATACTTTTGTTCTATTTGAATTGATCAGCTGACCCATGACGACTATGGCCATATCGCCCCGATGTATCTTAATCGAAAGTTATTACTGCCTTTTTCATTCATTATGTGCTTGAGTCCTCTCAATTTGGAAAACATTGTATGCCGAAAGTGGTTTAATACGATCCTCAACTGTGGGACATGTAGGAGTGGCCACAAGGAAGCGGGGAATGTGGTCCGCGGGTGATATACGGTATAGAAGGTAACCGTTTTCCAGCCCGTCTCATATTGTTTTAGTTTTACATCAGTTGTGTAATTTTTTTCCTCTCAATAAAAATATACATTAGAGAAACAACGAAAATTTGTCTGTATGCATAGTTTGGTTTTTTTACTAGTTTTAACTTTCTTAGTAAAGCACACTGAGAACGATAATAGATGTTAACACGGCGATTGCACGGACAAGACTGTGACCTTGTTCATATTAATAAAAAAATTGCTTTTTTCTCAAATTTGGCATCGATTTGTTTGAAAGAAACTTTCTAAAGGGTCCGAAGATGCAATTATGGCTTTTTTATTAGCATAACCTATTGACTGCAGCCATATCGCCCCGATATGAAAAATATGGTTTGGTTGAACTTTCAATTCAATCAAATTATCTGTGCCCTACATTTTACATACATACATATCTTAGTTATTTTTACAATTAAATATCAAATGTGAATTAACTTTTGTACTACTCATTCGGCTGTTTAAGTTTGGATGCAATGGTGGAGTTGAAGAAATCGCTGAGCCGTCTGAAGAGGAGTACGATGCTCTTAACGACGAAACTTTTGGATCTGCTACCAATGGTGACTGGGAATCAGCGCATGAGAACATGGTACGACTTACAGATTGTGTTGAATCTACCAAGCCATCGTCTGTTGATTCTGATTTAGAGTTAAATCTTTCCGAAATGAAATTGGATGACATGGATTTAGATTTTCATGATGACGACAGCTTTGTTGAATCATCCGAGGTTCGGTTGGATCCTAGCGTATGGTCTTCTATTCCCTGCAAGTCTTCACGCTCTCAAACAAGTATCTCCTCAAAACTAAATTCCCGAATATCAGGTTTCCAAGGTAAGTACTACAACCAGTTAATTAATCAATCGTCCATTAACATCGTTTTAATTTTATAGGTGCTGGTGCGTCAATCCAATTCCATGAACAAATCAATAATAAGCCACCTATTCAAATATATCAGCCATCAATCAATAGATATGGTATATACGATATTTCCCAGAAGCATAAAATTTGCACATTGGAGGATATAGAACGAAATATAATTATAGAGCAAACCATGCGTAAACACTTAGAGCAACAGAGTTCTACCAAGTATTCAGAAGAACCACAAAAAAATAGCTCACAGTCCAATGATTCATTGAAACAGGTCTTAAAGACCCAACCAATGCTTCACTTACAGCAGCAACATATAGCTCAACATAAACAAAACTTATACAGGCAGCCTCCATTCTCCGAGTTCAAAGGTAAACACAGTCAGAGTTTCTTAAACGACTCACTTAAAATAGTGAACATTTATTTTGGATCAATAATGGTTGTTATTGTAACAGTACTACGCACAGCTATGTCGGCGCAACCATTAATGGTATACGACGAAGTGCGTTTATATTACGTTGGCATACAAAAAAATTTAAAAACAAATAAAATAGCTCACATTTACCACGCCAGGCACTAAGTTCACAGTCGTAAAATTTCGTCTTTTCTGATATCATATTGTGAAATACATATTTTCACGACGTGAACTGAAAAACACTTTGCCGTAAATTACATGCGAAATTTCACGACGATGGCGTCGGTCTATATGCCCTACGACGCCGAAAAACCGCCACCACAAAGGGAGGTGAGAAATCTAGTATCAAATTTTTGTACGGGTCATCTTATTATAGGCGCGGACGCTAATGCTAATCACGTCCAATGGGGAAGCGCTGATATCAATGCCAGGGGCGAGTCTCTGTTTGACTACCTATTAACAACCAACCTGGTAGTTTGCAACGTGGGTAACGAGCCTACTTTTACCACTAAAGCCCGTAGGGAGGTCATAGACCTCACTATTTGTAGTGAAGGTGCTTATGAGTGGGTCAGAAAATGACGTGTTCTTGATGAACATCCATTCTCCGACCACCGGTACATAAAACTAGTTTTAGGCTGTTGAGCAGCCAATTATGAAAAGCAACCCACGTAACACTACCCAGCAAACATGGCTCAACTTTTTCTCCAACCTTTGAAAAACTGTATAGTTTTCAAGTTGATATCCAACACAATTCTCCATTTTTTCTCCAACCTTAGATAACTTTGTAGTTCTCAAGTTGATATCCAACATCATTCTCCAATTAATATCCAACCTTAGAGATTTTTGATAACGTTGTAGTTCTCTAATTGATATCCAACATCATTCTCCAATCTCCAGCTTCTAATATTCAAATTAAATTTGAAGAGCTTAGACTAAAATTTTTATCAACTAATTCATGGCGTTTTAACTTAAAAAAATCATGGTTTATTTTTTTCGGTATTTATTTTCAAAGTCGTATTCATACCCTTGAGGCCAATTAGAGAACCCCATTGGAGTACAAGTTGAGAACTATCCCTTTCTCATCTTGAGAAAAGGCGTTTTTTCATATAAAAAAATGCCTTTTTGCTTCAGAACGAAATCGTTTTCAAGTGGTTTTCCTGTTGAGAAACAACGATTGAGGTTTCCGCAAACCTGACGGATCCCGGACCAGCACGGAGGGGGAAACCCTAGAGCTGCTCCCGAATACGCACTTTCCAGGGAACTTGCGTGAGGAACCATTAGCACCTGCAGCAAAACTTGTTGTAAACATACCCATCACGGAAGAAAGGGTTAGGTGGGCAAGGCTGCCGGGCCAGACGGGATTATTCCCTCACAACTCATAAACACGTTGGAGACATCAGCTAAATGGCTGGTATTTCTTTATATGGCTCTTAGTTACATTCCGTGCTGCTGGAGAAGCGCCACGGTAGTGTTTATTCCTAAGCCGGGAAGGTGTCCCATTACGAGCGTAAGGACTACAGACCGATCAGTCTCTCGTCCTTTATACTCAAAACTTTCGAGAGGATAATAAACGACTACCTCTCCACTACTATTGATATCAACCTTATCTCTAGCTATCAACATGCATACACCAAAGGTAAATCTACGGGAACTACGCTTCACAGCCTAGTCTCTATCATTGAAAACTCGTAGGGTGAGAAGGATTACTGTCTCTTGGCCTTCCTTGACATTGAAGGGGCTTTCAACAATTTAAGTCCGGATGCTATTATCACCGCTCTAACAAATCCGGGCATAAGCAGGTCTCTTATTGGACTTATTGATCAACTACTGAAGGGAAGGAAAATAGTTTCATCACTGGGTACAGTTGATTTATCACGTTATGACACAAGGGGCACGCCGCCGGGTGGTGTTCTTTGCCCGCTCTTATGGATACCTCACAATCAATTCGTTACTACGAGATGCAGACGATTTAGCTAGTGTATATAGGGGCAAACTCCCACAAACTCTGTGTGACTTGATGCAAGTAGCACTGCGGGAAGTTTTGTCATGGTCCTCTCGTTGCGGACTTAGTATCAACCCGAGAAAAGTGCAACTCGTTCTCTACACCAACCGGTACAAAATACCACCGCTGTACGTTTCTACGTACTGCCGGTTCTGCGAGAAAGGTACATGTGCTCGCGCAGTACCCTTCGTACCGAAACGACCCAGGTTGTATTTTTTTATATTACAGCCTGGCCAAGAGCAGTACACCCGAAGTGACCCTGTCTAACGTGCCACGATTCCTCCCCCTAAATTTGTCATCCTTGGAGCAGTCCCTTGCAGCAGGGCTGCTCCTTATTCTCTTGTTCCGGTCTGGCATTGAGCTAAACCCTGGTCCAACAGAATGGTTCTGCTGTGTGTGCCGGAAGAAAATTTATACCAGACGTTCGCATTCAGTGCAATGCACATCTTGTAAAGGTTGGCTTCACAAGTCTAGTTGCTCCGGACTAGATCCAAAAACGCGGCCTCTTAGTTTCTTTAAAACCTTCGTGGCGCCTTTCTGTTCACGTCCTAGAACGTCTCGTGGCTCGCGACGCTCCGGCGTAGCACTATCGCCTCCCCCTCGCAATACATATATTGCTCAGCAAGCATTGTGTGTTCCCAGTTGTAGCTCGCGTCCTAGTGCGCCAACACCTTATACAGCAGCTCACAGCTACTTCCTACGTAGCACATCTACAGATGTAGTGACCATCGGTCAAGTGCAATACCTGCCTTGGCCAATGTCACCTGCGCATATGCTCAGGGCTCGCAAACAGAAATTTATGGACTGATGCGTATGTTGCGCCGTGTTGTCGAGCTGTGCAGCCCACATTGCCGACAAATTCTACCTCGTCTCCCAACGAGTGGAATTTGTCGCCTTCAGGACTGCGACGACGATCACGGACTAGCATATTACCTCCACGGCGAACGCATCAGTCCCTGACTCCCAGAGTGACCATTGCCTCTCCCCCGCATTTCAAAATAATGCAATTAAACTGCAACGGTATAACTGGCAAGATTGTGGAGATCACCAAGTTTATGCAGCAAAACTCCATCAAAATTGCTGCAATCCAGGAGACTAAACTTGGCACCCACTCGGATCTCAGAGCGAGTGGTGGCTACCACATTCTCCGGCATGATCGTACGGACGGTGGGGGTGGTCTTGCGTTCATCATCCACCGCACCGTGCAGTATAGGGAATTTGCATTCAACACCGACCAAGAGGACATACCCCTAGAGCGACAGGGTATTGTCGTTTCAGCTGGAGGTGTTGATCTCGAGCTGATAAACATCTACATACCTACCGTCACCTGTTGTCCCAGAAGTTATCGCCCTGATTTAAGCGATTTCCTACGGGGCGATAACCGTGTCATTATGGGCGATATTAATGCACACCACGACATGTGGCATTCACGCCATTCTGCTGACGGCAGAGGACGGGAAATAGCCGAGCAAATTGACGCTTCCACATTCTGCGCGGTGAAGACGGACGCCCCCACGAGGATGGCAGTAAATTGCAGTAGCTCCCCGGACATAACAATTGTTAGTCCGGGTCTAATAAACTGCATAAACTGGTGCCCAATGGTGGCTTTGGCATCCCCGGGTTTCATCACCTCTGAGAAGAGATCCTACGTAAACTTCAGGAGGGCTGACTGGGTTGGCTTTACTGAGTTTACTGAGAGCTCCTTTGGTGCTCTTCCCATACCGACTGACGTACGCCAAGGTGAAAAGGAAATACGTAAGGTCATAAATAGAGCTGCAGCCCTTTTCATACCAGCTGGGAGAATACAAAATATACGGCCAAACTTCCCAACTGAAGCTGCAGCCCTGGCCAATGAACGTGACCTTATACGTAGCATCGATCCCGCAGACCCACAGATCAGTGGTCTCAACGCGGAAATCAGACGGCTGGTAGATGAACACAAACATGCCAAATGGGAGGAGCATTCGACGGGCCCACCAAGAAACGTAGACATCACCTTTGGTGATAAGACGTTTAGTGACCCGAAGAAGAGTGCAACGGCCTTTTGCCGACAGTTTGTACCACACCCTGCACAGGACAGGGACAGACGTAGGATCTTCAGGCGTGCGCATAAACACAAAAACAATGCCCCCGTTTCCATCACCGCTACAGAGGTTCGAGAGGCCATCAGGAAAGCCAAAAACTCTAAAGCCATCGGCCCTGACGACATAGCCATGGTGCATTTAAAACACATCGGCGAAGAGGGAGTAAAATACCTCACTACCGTCTTCAATTTGTCCCTGGCCACTTCTGTCATACCTGAAAAATGGAAGCAGGCAGTCGTGGTCCCACTACTAAAGCCTGGCAAGCCAGCTAACGTAGGGGAGTCTTATCGTCCGATATCGATCCTCTCGCCAGTAGTGAAGACATTGGAGGCGGTATTACTTCCTCTTTACACATTAAAGTTGAGGTTAGCCGAGCACCAACATGGCTTTAGAAAAATACGGAGCACAACATCTGCTCTAAATGCCATTAACACTCAGATAACTGGCGGACTCAACCAGAAAAGCCCTCATCACAGGGCGGTTCTAGTTGCTCTTGACCTGTCTCAAGCTTTTGACACAGTAAATCATGGACAACTGGTATCCGATTTGGAAGATTCATCGCTCCCCCCCTGAGTGGTCGTCAATCGTCTGTAGTTTTCAGAAACAAAAAATCAAAACCGAGAAAGATTAAACAAGGGGTACCACAGGGTGGTGTCCTTTCCCCGCTTTTGTTTAATCTTTATATTTCGAGGCTTCCTTCCCCACCAGATGGAGTCTCGATTGTTTCTTACGCAGACGATTGTACGATCCTAGCATCTGGCACTTCCGTTGATGAGCTGTGCTCCAGGATCAATGGTTATCTCCCCTCTCTTGTTGAGTTTTTCACTGCTCGGAACCTGACATTGTCGCCAACGAAGTCCTCGGCGACACTATTCACGACTTGGACGGCGCAAGTTGGCATGGAGTTAGATATCTACGTAGGCGACCAAAAATTACCTACTGTCTCCCACCCCAAAATCTTAGGGGTAACTTTCGACCCCATGCACAAATTCGCTGCTCATTCAACCGCAATTGTCTCTAAGCTACAAAGCCGCAACAAAATTCTCAAGTCGCTAGCCGGCAGCACTTGGGGTAAAGACAAAGAAACGTTGCTGGCAACCTATAAAGCAATTGGTCGGCCGATCCTGAATTACGCGTCGCCGATATGGTCGCCTGGGCTTGCTGAGGTTCATTGGAAAAGACTGCAGGCCTGCCAAAACACCGCACTCAGAACCGCCACGGGATGCGTCCTTATGTCTCCAGAACATCATTTACATCATGAGGTGGAAATGCTCCCAGTTTTGGAGCACAATGAAATGCTAAACAGGCAGTACCTGTTGAACTGTTGCAAACCACAACATCCCAACAGACTACTGCTTGAGTATGAGCCACCTCCTAGGACCGTAAGGGCGCATCTACGTGAGCATTTTGATGAGATCCGGCACCTCACACTTTCGCCTTTTGATCCAAAGGTGCATACGCAGGCCCTGAAGCACATCCATGACACGTCCGTTGCGTCCTATGTCTCGCTCTGTCCACTGAACGCCGTTTTGCACGCCAAACCACCTCGCGTTGCGGCTGAGGAACGTCATCTTCCTCGAGAGGCAAGGGTCACTCTGGCTCAATTACGCTCTGGATACTGTAGCAGGTTAAACTCCTACTTATCCAGATTAGACCCTGACGTGCCGAATGAATGTCCGGCATGCGGCTCGTCACCCCATAATACCAACCATTTATTTACCTGCTCTTCGGAGCCCACTCTTCTAACACCCATCTCCCTCTGGTCCAACCCTGTCGAAACTGCAAGTTTCCTAGGACTCCCGTTAGAAGAAATTGATGACAATTTAGGTTAAGGAAAAGTACACGCTGGGCAGGGCTACACTTTGTTACAACAACAACAACAACCACCGCTGGACCTACTAGAACTTAATGGCGTGAGCCTGAACTTGGCTGATAAAGCCAAATTCTTGGGCACAGTTCTGGACAGGAAGTTAAACTGGAAGGAGAATATTCTTCAGCGCCAGAGGAAGGCGTATGTTGCACTTTACACATACAAAAGAGCCATTGGCAAAAAGTGGGGTGTCAGCCCCAAAATATGCAGATGGATCTACACTGCAATTATCCGACCCATCTTGCTATATGGAGTCATGGTGAGGTGGCCTGCGCTGAGCAACAACAAGGCCACAAACCTGCATCTGTTAGGTAAAGTCTATAGATCTGGCATGATCTGTGTAAGCGGCGCGCTAATAACAACGCCTAAGGGAAACGTCTGGCTGGGGCGCAAGCACAACCGGACACTCCAGTATTCTAGGATCTTACAGTTTTCTCCCTCTGAGCACAGATCGATGTGCGGCCACAACAGTGGGAGACAGCTGTTTCAAAACGAACATTCTCAGAAGGGAAGAATGGGAGAGGAGTTGGAGGAGGGGTTTATTCAAGGGATCTAGAACTTGAGTTCTCCTTCAGACTACCTGATCACTGCAGCGTCTTCCAGGCTGAAGTCACAGCAATCTTGGATGCCGCGATTTGGATAAGTAAACGCGCTATCGGCGATGACATCGTTATTTTCAGCGACAGCTAGGCGGCCATCAAAGCTCTTGGCTCTTATTCGTTCAATGCTGACAAACCTGGCCAAAATGGGATCAAAAAAGATCTAGAGGCATGCACGCCCTAAGAAGGACTGGGTACTGCCTTATTGGTAGGTGTGCCCTACCGACGATGCTGAAAAGATGATGAGGAAGAGGACACAGTGAAGCACCTCATCCACAACTGCCCGGTTTTAAGCGGCGCGAGAAACCGCTTTTTGGGAGTTCCCTTCCTGGATAGCCTAAGCCAGATCGCGGAACTGGACATAAAGGACTTGATGGCCTTCATAAAGTCATCTACGTGGTTCGAAGAGGAGTAACGGTGTCGGTTTAGGAGTGTCAGTCCCGGGATTCTGCTATGTGGAAAATCCCAACAACTCAGGGATTTTCCATATGGCCGGGTCCCGGGAGTGACTTTCCTAGTGTTGATGGTATCACAACGGGCCTTTCGACTACTCAAATACACATGTTTGATATATCGCACACTAAATCAAAAAGAGACACAACTCAAAATCGGAGCAAATTTAAGTTAAACGCTTCTGGAACGCACAAAAGTAACTTGATTTAAAAAAATTGGCAAAGCCTTTTTTAAAGAGCAACATAATAGTCAAAAAACACATTTTTTGTTAGGTTTGTGAAAACTGTCTTTGAATTTTTGTTTCTGAATTTCCCATTCGGAGTTTTTCGTTTCTGAATGAAGTTTTCTGTACAGCAAGGCAAGGTTTATATATAACAGGTTGAGGCAAGAAAAATCACGTATGTTTGCTGTTGTTGTTAAAAGTATTTTGGGCTGTCAAATATTTGTCAAACTGGTTTGTTTACAAATTTATTATTGAAAAGTTTGCAGCCTAAAAAATATTGAATACAGCTTGTTTTGGAATATAATTATGGTCTTTTTCCGTAAATAATATGTGTGATGTTCAATATGTACATGCATTGCACGCAAAAGAAGTTGAAACTCGCATTTGTTTAACCATTTGTTGGTAATTTTAGTGTGGGGTTGCGGGCTTTGGTAGTCTCCCAAACGCAATTTATATGGGCACTGCGGTGAAGTTGCAGTCTTTGCTATACATCCACCTGCTTTTTTCACTTAAATGTTTGCCAATTTCACACTAAATATCACAAAATCTTCCTAGAAAAATTTTGCACGATAGTTTGTAAACAAAAATGTGGCTTTTGACAACAATTTGACTAAATAAAATTGATCAAAATCAGAAAAAAGCAGAAAAAAAATTAAACAGCTGTTCATTTGCTGTCACCTTTCTTATTTCATGATGCCGCAAGGGCAGTGCTTTTGCCGTTAAAACCAACAACAACAACAACGATGTCTTTTTAACAAGCAAAAACCAAAATTTAATATTTACAATTATTAATACAATTTAATAATTAACAACGCGGCTGATTTGAATGAATGAAGCTGATTTTTTCATATAAAGCGCCCATAGGAGGGGTTTCTCTGGGTGTGCCAAGGGCAAAGTCGGGACATCGGAACTTGTTTTAGTGGTATGCTTCCTTCCGCCTAATTGCACACAGTACTCCTGTAGAGCGCTTGAGACCAAAATATTGGTGGGCCCTTCAAAGTTAGTGGGGATCGGTCATACATTTGAACTCGATTGGGGCACTCTAAATTGGTAAACATATAATTTTTCAAACTTTGAGGCATCTGACATCTGAGTTGAGTTCGTTTAAGAGGTTTGCATCCTTCGGCCAAGGATCTTGTCTTTATTCCTCAAATATGATTTTCCTTGTCACTTGGGTAATTTTTAAATCGACCCGCCTTATTACATACAGTACCTCTGATGGGAGCTTCAGACCAAAATATTAGATTTTGGATTATGTTGCATAACTTGAAAACTCGAAGTCCTTAAAAAAAAAATAATTGGTACAGTTAAGTAGGGAATGCCTCTCGATGACACATACCCAAAAATATCATTCATTGCTAGTTATTGCCAAAAAATTATGTCAAAGCCGGAAAACCGAAACTTTTTGCCAAAAAAAAAACACAAAACACTATACATATATTTCGAAAGTGCCAGCATTTCTCTATCCAAAACAGGGTTCAAAAATGCTTAAAAATTTTCAAAGCACCGCATTATGTTTTGCTTTTGCTTGAAAAAACCGAAGCTCAGCAGCAGCACGAAAAATGCTGATAAGCAAACGATCGATTGCTCTTGCTTGCTTATTGAAAATTTAAAAGCAAAAGCAATCGAGATGCTTTCGATATTTGTAGGTTGCTGCTGCTGCTGACAAGTCTGAAAAGCGAACTTCTTAGCAGCAATAAAGCTATAACACAGGTCAACAAAAAATTTTTTTTTTTTTTTTGTACTTGGGTTTTGCTCTATATATTCGGATTCTATGTTCAATTCTATAAAAAAAAATGTAATAACGAATAAAAAATATTTGGTTTTATAGAAGTTATAGCGATTTGAAAATTTTGCATTTTCGCACCAGGCTAATGTAGGTCCTTTCACGCTATTTCGGTCGATAGAGGGCGGCGGGTAGCTACCTGATGCAGTGATGCATCGAAAAAAGATCTACTTAAAGCACAACATATTCATCTTGAAAAAAAAAAAAACGGTTAAGCAACTGACGCGAACATTTTGTTCTTAGCACCATTGTAGCGAAGCTACTCTCGCGTTTAAATTAAAGCTGGAGTCTTTGTTGGCCCTAAAATGAAAAAAAAAATTATACTTAGCAATGAGGAGAAACTAGCGTGGAACAGTTTTAAGGCAGTAGTTCATGGCTTTCTTGGAAATCATAGGGAAGCAAATTATGCTGAGCTGATAACTGGCATGATTACGAATTTTTCCGCCATCGGATGTAGAATGTCGCTAAAGATGCACATGTTACATTCTTATCTGGATAACTTCAAAGATAATATGGGAGCTTATTCAGAAGAACACGGGGAACGATTCCATCAAGATATAATGGAGTTTGAGGAACGCTACCAAGGCCAGTATACGGAAAGCATGATGGGGAAATGTTACCGAATTAGGCAGGAAAAGCAGGAAAAAGCATTTTTAAACATTTAAACTGTATTCTAAAACTAAATTTATAAGAATAAATCTTAAATTGATTTTTACTTTAATAGAATAAATCAAATCTATGTCAAATTTTGATGAATTGTCTTGAATTTTTTTTTTGATTTTCTCATTTTTTTCGAGCAAAACCAAATCAAAAACTTTTTTATGTTCATACTCTTATTTCTGGGTGTAAAAGCAATAAAAATTTATGTATATACGCACGACCCATGTACAAAAATGTTGTTTACCAGTGTAATTAATTCATTCTACATATATTTAATATTTTTTGAGTTTTTGGCGAAAACAAGTTGAAAAATGCTAAATACAATACCAACTACGATGATTGCAATTTCGATCTTGTTGAAGGATCTTGTCAAACCTTTTTGTATTGTTGCTTAGAAATTTTTCATCACCTTTACTGGTCATCGAACTAAGGAGAGGAGATTAGGAATTTCTAAACCGCAGTGTGTAACCATTACACCAAACACTGCTTAGTGCACCTGCATTCAAATTGCAACTATATCTTATCGCCTGTTTTTTTGTGTTGTTATTTTTATTTAACAGTGTTATTCTTACCTAAGTGCACATACGCAAAGCGACATTCTGTTGCTACTTACGTATGACTAGGATTTGTGTTGTACACATTTAGCTAAGCCTTAGCTTTATTCATGGTACAATTTTGCCCGTGTCCCGACTTTGTTATAATTTAGTTATTATTGTTATTGGTCATTATATTTACGAACTTTGAAAATTTTGTGGACTTTGACCAGTCGAATAATTTTTATCAAATTATTCTTTTGAGTTTTTGTTAACATTGTTTTAACATTGTTAAATAAAAATAACAACAACAAAAAAATAGGCGAAGATATAGTTGCAATTTGCCTGCAGGCGCACTAAGCAGTGTTTGATGTAATGGTTACACACTGCGGTTTAGAAATTCCTAATCTCCTCTCCTTGGTTCGATAACCAGTAAAGGTGATGAAATATTTCTAAGCAACAATACAAAGCGGTTTGACAAGATCCTCCAACAAGATCGAAATTGCAATCATCGTAGTTGGTATTGTATGTAGCATTTTCAACTTGTTTTCGCCAAAAACTCAAAAGAATAATTTGATAAAAATTATTCGACTGGTCAAAGTCCATAAAATTTTCAAAGTTCGTAAATATAATGACCAATAACAACAATAACTAAATTATAATAAAGCCGGGACACGGGCAAAATTGTACCATGAATAAAGCTAAGGCTTAGTTAAATGTGTACAACAAAAATCCTAGCCATACGTAAGTAGCAACAGAATGTCGCTTTGGGTATATGCACTTAGGTAAGAATAACATTGTTAAATAAAAATAACAACAACAAAAAATAGGCGAAGATATTGTTGCAATTTGCCTGCAGGCGCACTAACCAGTGTTTGGTGTAATGGTTACACACTGCGGTTTAGAAATTCGTAATCTCCTCTCCTTGGTTCGATGACCAGTAAAGGTGATGAAAATTTCTAAGCAACAATACAAAACGGTTTGACAAGATCCTTCAACAAGATCGAAATTGCAATAATCGCAGTTGGTATTGTATGTAGCATTTTTCAACTGGGTTTCGCCAAAAACTCGAAAGAATAATTTGATAAAAATTATTCGACTGGTCAAAGTCCACAAAATTTTCAAAGTTCGTAAATATAATGACCAATAACAACAATAACTAAATTATATTTAATATTATAATAGGCAACTACAGAAACATAAAATGTGGGAAACACAATTATTATTCAATAATTTTATTAAATATCAAATATGGCAGGAGCACAAAGTAATAGTGAACTTGGCGTTTGAAGTTTAGGCTGCCGCCGTGGTGTAGCGGTTAAGTGTTCGGCCTTCTACACCAAGTCGTCTCGGTTCGATGCCCGGCAAAAGTAACATCCAAAATTATTTAGAAAAAGAATTTTTCTAAACGGGGTCGCCCCTCGGCAGTAGTTTGGCAAACTCGCCGGGTGTATTTCTGCCATGAGAAGCTTCTCAGCAAAAAATTCATTTGCTTTGCAAGTGCCGTTCGGAGTCGGCAAAAAACTGTAGGTCCCGCCAACTTGTAGGAAAAACTCAAAAGCAACACACCACAAGTTGGAAAGAGAAGCTCGGCTAAAAATCTCGTTAGAGGTTATGATGACCTGTTGGTATATCGCCGCCATTAGTTTTTTTTTTTTTTAATAGTGAACTTGACAGTTTTTTCTTTTCTGTAGGAGTTTTCCCGTCAAATGAAAAAAAAATATTAAAAATATTATAAATACAATCCCGCTTGCCTCAGTTCCTTGCACGTTTAAATATAGTTTAAAGTTCATATTAGCTAGACTAGCACATTTTAGCTAAGATGAATGGTCTAATCTTTTTTCAACTGGATCTTAGACCGAAAACGAAACTGTAAGCGATTAAAATCGATTCATGACCCTACGAGTTAGGGGTTTATAATATGCCCGAGGTGGAATTCCTGTCGCAAGAGGCGACTAAAATCCATTTCGACCACGGTCACGGGGTTGATGAAATTGGCATTGGGTAGTAAGGTGGTTCGGCAGCTGTGAGAGAATAGACCCAATACCGTACAACTCTGTTTGGTCCGTCACGTCCCTCTAACAATAGCAACAGTGACCGTTATACCGTTTTTATAATAAAAAAAAAACGAAACCGTTTCAAAATCTAGAACCGGTTCCAAACAAGTTTGCACTTTTTTTTTACAAATTGATTACTTTGGACACATATTATCCTTGATAAGACGGCACCCTGGTTTTGACATCAGCTCTAATAGAAACCAATCCACCAGTTTCCGCGACACTGGCGACAACCTTCTTGTGGTGACATCTGCGGAAATCGACAAATATTCAATACTCTCCATTTTTATAAAGAAAAAGGTCCGAAAAGAGGTAGATTCCAAAGTGGCCAAAGTTACTCCGTTACTGTTTGGGCTAGCATATTTCGAGGTATTGATAATTTTTTGGGCTGAGCAAATGCTATCTAATTTTTCAGTAAAACTATTGTATGGAACACAAAAACTGTGCTTGTGTGGCAAAGGGTTAATAAGCTTGTTTACATTTTTTGAAGGAAAAACTCCTGTAAAAACAAAATATTACAGTTGTCAATTCTACCTTGTTGAATTTGCCTTGCAGGAGCAGCAAAGCTTTATATTGCTTCTGTTTTTTTTTTTTCGATGAGCAAGCATCAGCAATCGTCGTTTGCTTCGAAGCATTGCTCATACTGTTGCTTTTGCTGTTGATTTTTTTCAAGCAGAAGCAAAAGCACAGCATCAGCAATTTTCGATGCTTTTGCAAATATTGCTTAAGCATTTTGGAGCCTGATCGAAAACCGTTGAGAATTTTGAATTTTTTTTTTTTAACGAAGACACTGAAAAAACGGGGTTTTGACCTTAAAACTAGATTTTGGGGGTGTTACAAGTGTTTTGAAGGGCGTTTAGTGTATAATTCACTTTTTTTGTAACACTGTTTAATGGGTGCTTTTAAAGTTTATGAATACCATTATTGATTAATAATAAATTTTTACTGAAAAAAGTCATCCGTTTCACAAATTCGGACTCGAAACCATATTTTACAATAATTTATTATAAAAATTTTTCATATAGGGGCTGGTTTCTCCACTACAAAAGGGCCACAATCAAAAACAGGTAGCAATTTTGAAAACAATTTAGTTCAACATCCCTTCAGTAATTCAACTCAACAACAAACATTCAGTAACAATCGTTTTTCATCCGGATTTAACGTCTATCCTTCAGGCATATCTGCCCCTCTGCCACTGCAAAACAACAATCAGATTTCTCCACACACCCTATTTAATCAAGCCATGTCAGCAAATGTTCAACAATTGCCTCACCGTGCACCGCCCAGCTTACATCTTCCGATAGCTCTGAATAATTTTGCTATGCATCCCAACTTTAATGCTATGCGTGCATCGGCATCTGCTGGTATTCATCAAGGTCCTATAATGCAGCCACAGCAACCGGCGCGTATCAATCCTCATCCACCCATTCCCCCAATCTTACAAACTGCGCACCAAACAAACACCATGTACAACATGTTTAATATGCGATTGGTGCAGGAAATCCAACAAAATCATCCACTTTTACAAAATAGTGCTCGTCAGGCGCAACAGGCCCATCAATTTGGTGGGATGAATTTTCCACAAAGACTTGCTCAACACCACCAGCGTTATAACAATATTGTGAGTAATAAATCCCACAATCAGCGGGAAGGGCATTCAAATGGCAACTTACCCAATGAACAATTTGATGAGTACGCAAATTTAATGAGTACTCGGGACAAGCATTGGTTGATCGGTATTCAACTGTCACAGCTAAATACAGACACACCTTATATTGACGACTTTTATTACACTGTATACCGTGAAAGAACTTCTACTCAAAATGGTAATCAGCTTCATAGTCAAGCACACAAAGATAACCAGCTCAATCATCCTCTTACCCAACCAAAAGGCCATGCTCAACTAATATTGGTTCAGCTTGGTTGCAAAAATGGTTCTCGAAATGGACCGCACCATGATCGTCAAAACTCAGAGAGCAACATGTTGATTGGGAATAACATTAGTAGTGTGGGCAACAATGACCACAAAACGCCTTATATTTTTACTCCACTAAAATTTGAGAACTCGTTGGGTAAACTACAATATGGAAGTGTAACCGCGCCGCGTAAAATAATTGATGCAGAAATTATGGGGAAAGATACTGTTTCTACTATGTCTACTTCAAGTTCAAGTGACACAATTTTTCCACCTCTCAAATCCAATACAGAAATAACTTCAGCTCTAAATATGACGGGTGATAGTGCGTCATCAACTCAAAGTAAATCTCGCCACATACTGTTACAAATAGAGGCGCTTTATCGGATAGTCCTAAAACTGGAAGATCTAAATAATCCCATTGCGATTTCGACTATTATACTAAAAAAGAAAAAGGAAAATGAGCGGATAGCTGCTTTAGAGCTCTTGGAAAATAAATCTAAAGAGGACCGTGCAACGGACTCAGCAATCCAGTGCAGAATGAATGTAGCGCTTAAGAGCAAGTTCACATATGAAATTGAAAAGAAAGAAATATTAATGGCAAAACTAATGGCTAGTCTTTCGGGTGAGGAGGTGCCTGCTATTATGAATGTTCGCAAGGGAAAGGTAAAGCTATTGAAATATTTGTGTTGACTTATACTCCAGTCAAATTAGACATTAACTTTGCTTTTCACATTGGCCGCGATTTTTTTTAGCATTCGATAGGCGGCATTACCGTAAGCTTAAAATCGAGTTTTCGGGACTGGGAGAAAATATGCGGATTTTCGAATTTTGAATATATCTCGCAAACTGGAAGATATAAGAAAATTGGGTTAATGCTTTTACTTAGACTAGTGTCCGCCAGTGGTTGAAATTCAACCACAAAACCTTATTCTAATGTACTACGTTTTTTGAAGTCCTTTTCCTTTCCTTTCATTTCCTTTCTTTTCCCTTCCTTTCCTTTCTTTTCCCTTCCTTTCCTTTCTTTTCCCTCCTTCATTCTCTTTAATTTCTTTTTCTTTTTCTTAATTTTCATTTTATTTTATTTTCTTTCTTTTTCCATCCCTTTCTTTCCTTCCCTTGTTTTTTTCTTTCCATTCCTTTTTCTTCCCTGGCCTGTCCTTTCCTTTCGTTTCCTTTGTTGTCCTTCCTTTCCTCTTCCATCCTCTCCTGTCATTTGCCATCATTTACAGTCATTCCTTTCTTTTTTTCCTTTCTTTTCGTTTCCTTTACTTTCCTTTTCTTTCTTTTCCTTTCCTTTCTTTTTCTCTCCTTTTCATTCCTTTTCTTTCCTTTCTCCACCTACCTTTCCTTTCCATTCCTTTCTTGTAATTTCTTTTCCCTTTCTTTCCTTTCCTTCACTTATCTTAACTTTCCTATCCCTTCCTTCCCCTGTTGTTGTTGTTGTAACGAGGTGTAGCCCTGCCTAAATGTCAGACAGGGTCACCTCGAGTGTATTGCTCTTGGCCGGGTCGATATAAGAAAACGGCCCGGGTCGTTTCGGCACGATGGGTACAGCACAAGTACTGGTACCGTTCTCGTAGATCCGGCAATACAAGAAACTAAACTAGCCGTGCAGGTTATGTAGGTCATTTAGCGTTACCCAGGGTGCACCAACTGGGAGGCGACCTGCTTTTACACCCCCTTTCTCCTTCCCCTGTCTTCCTTTACTTTCCTTTCCTTTTCTTTCCTTTCCCTCTGTTTGCTTTATTTGCCTTTCCTTTCCTTTCATTTCCTTTACTTGCCTTGCCTTTCCTTTCCTTTCCTTCCCTTCCCTTCCTTCTCCCTTCCTTTACTTTACTTTCCTTTCCTTTCCATTCCTTTCCTCTCCTTTCCATTCCTTTCCTTTCCTTTTCTTCCTCTCATTTCCTTTCCTTCCCTTTCTCTTCCTTTCATTTCCTTTCTTTTCTTTTCCTTCCCTTTATTATGTAGTCAGCAACGTTTCTTTGTCTTTTCCCCAAGTACTGCCGGCAAGTGACTTGAGGATCTTGTTGCGACCACGTACCTTTGAGACCATTGCAGACACATGACCAGCAAATGAGAAAGTATTATCCAATGTCATCCCTAATAACTTTGGGTGGCTGACAGTTGGTAGCTTAGTGCCGTCAACGAAAATGTCTAATTCATTTCTCACCTGGTGCGTCCACGTCGTAAAAAGCGTCGCCGTTGATTTAGTCGGAGATATCGTCAGATCTCGCTCTGTGAAAAACCTGGAAAGGTCGCAGAGGTAACCGTTGATTTTATTACAGAGTTCATCAGTATAGGGGCCCTTCCCCGTCGCCATTATTGTACAGTCGTCAGCATAAGAAACGACGGAGACACCCTCTGGTGGTGGGGGCATCTTCGATAGATAGAAATTAAACAGTGTCGGGGATAGGACACCACCCTGTGGCACCCCCTGTCTAATTCGTCTTGGTTTTGATGTTGCGTTTCTAAAGTTGACCGACGCCTGCCGCCCATTCAAGTAATTAGCGGTCCATCTCTTTAACCCATCAGGTATTTGTGTTTCTAATAGATCTTGTATGAGAGTGGCATGGTTGACTGTGTCAAAAGCTTTCGACAAGTCAAGTGCCACTAACACAGTCCTGTGATTTGGTTGGTTTTGATTTAGACCGCTATTTATTTGCGTTGTAATGGCATTGAGTGCGGTGGTGGTGCTGTGCAGCTTACGGAAGCCATGTTGATGATTAGCCAGGTGCAGATTTGCGGTGTAATACGGGAGCAAAATGGACTCTAGCGTCTTCACTACCGGCGACAAAAGTGATATAGGGCGATATGAATCGCCTATGTTTGCCGGCTTCCTATGTTTTAATAATGGAACCACTCTCGCCTTTTTCCATATTTCAGGAATGACGAAAGTGTTCAGTGAAAGATTGAATAGAGCCGCTAAGTATTTGTGTCCCTCCTGGCCTAGATGTTTCAGCATCTTCATGGCAATGCCGTCGGGGCCGATGGATTTTGAGGGCTTAGCCTGTCTGATGGCTTCCTTGACCTCTGAGGCAGTGATGACAATGGGCGTGTTTTGGTTTTTGTATTTACGCGCCTGTCGCATGGTTCTACGTTTAGCTCTATCGGGTGGGGAATGTAGTACAAATTGTCTACAGAAGGAGTTCGCACATCCCCTAGGGTCCTTCTTCACCCTGTCACCGAAAGTAATATCTACTTTATCCTTGTGTTGTGTTGGATTAGATAGAGCTTTGACCGTAGTCCATAATTTGCCAACACCGTCAGAGAGGTTGCATTGCTCTAGGTGTTGTTTCCATTTGGCCAGTTTGTGTTTATCGACCAACCTACGAATTTCCGCGTTGAGATCCCTTATACGGGGGTCTGCGGGATTGAGACTTCGCACTTCATCTCTTTCTCTAGCCATGGCCGCTGCCTCCGCGGGGAAATTTGGTCTTATTCGGGATATTCGACCCGCAGGAATGAAGCGTCTAGAGGCCAAGTCAATGATGTTGCGGAAGTCTCGTTCGCCTTTGCGTACGTCCGTAGGAATGGATAGAGCAGCCAAGGATTCGTCCGTATATGTCTGAAAACTGTCCCAGTCCGCCTTGGTAAAGTTGATGTATGTACCATGCTCAGGTGTTATAAAGTCCGTCGGTCGTTCGATGGTAATGACTATTGGGAGATGGTCAGAGGCCAACGTGAGTATGGGTCGCCAATTGGTGTTGTTCAATAGTCCTGCACTTACGATAGAAATATCTGGCGAACTATAGCAGTTACCCGATACTCTCGTTGGGGCGTCTCCGTTCAATGTACAGAAAGCCGTATCATCTATTTGTTCTGCGAGTACATGCCCCCTACTGTCTGCTGGCAAGTTTGAGTGCCACATGTCGTGGTGCGCATTGAAGTCGCCCAGGATCACGCGGTTATCTCCTCGTAATAGCAAGCTAATGTCGGGGTGATAACCGGTGGGGCAACTTGAGACAGGGGGTATGTAGATGTTAATGATTTGCAGATCGACATCTCCTGTACGGATGGTAATACCTTGGCTTTCTAAGATATCATCCGTTCCTTCGATGTCGGTATCAAATAGATGATACTGTACAGAGTTGTGCGTTATGAACGCTAGACCACCTCCCAGACCTCCTGTTACTCTATGACGGTCTTTCCGGTGAATGTTATATCCGCCATAGGTAATGAGGTCCGACCTTGGACTGAGCTTGGTTTCTTGGATTGCGGCAAGTTTTATGTCATATTGCGTCATCAAATTAGTTATCTCTGCGATCTTACCAGTTAATCCGTTACAGTTGTGCTGTAAGATTTGGAAGTGCGCCGGTGGGGTCGATGTCGAGTTAACCAAAGGCGTGAGAGACGGATGTGTTCGCCCAGGTGTTGGTAGGCGAAGACCAAGGCTGTGCCTCAGCCTAGTTAGCTGTGGACCTGGTGTAACCGGGTTGGCTGGCGTCGTAGGTTGAGGCGTGTTACAGCATGGTGCGATGAACGCATCCGTCCAAAGATTCCTGTTAGCGAGCCCAGAGCATAGATGTACGTGGCATTGGCCTAAGCAGTTATTGCATTTGACCGATGACGCGAGCGTGTATAATCTTTGCCGACAAACAGTACACGTCGAGACAGGTGCAAGAAGATGTTGATCCTGACTCACGTGTAAACGGGAGGGGGGGTGTAACAAAGAAACAGACAGAGACTGATGCTCGGAGTTGCTCATGTCTAAACTGCTCCGGTGGGAGCAAGAGTTTTGAGCTGCTGCGCGTGATGTTGACGCCATAAGGCACGAGCAACAGTCTGGAATTTGTGTGGCAGGTATAGCAGAAATGCTGCTAGTCGTTAAGACATTATTATTATTATTATTAGTATTGCTACTAGAAGGTGGCGGTAGGGGTGCGCTTGAACGGCGCTTACCGCGGGACGCCCTACGGCGCAAGCCCTGAACATCCAGATTTATGGAGCCATCTCTTACACCAGAAGCATTGCACAGAATGCGACCGTTTAATATATATTTTTTTGCAACAGACACTGCATATCCATTCTTTTGGTCCGGGGTTCGGCTCAACGCCCGCCCGTAACAAAAGAATATCTTGCAGCCCTGCTGCAAGGGGGGAGGATGATAGTTTCGGAATGGGACAAAACATACTAAACAGGGTTACATTGAAAGTGACAGTCCTTGGCCGAGGTAAAACCCCGGGTGGTTCTGTAGGGTTATTTGTATTTAATAATTATATTCCTATTTCCACTTTGTATTGTTATACTTTGAATATTTGTTTGCAAACAATATTATTGAATTTTTAATTTTCAATTTTGATTTGTGAATTTTCAAATATTTTCATTCAGAAGAAAAATATTGGATCATACAAACGATCCTCAATAAAAATTTAATTTATTCTAATAATATTTTATTCATATTATTGAACCTCCACATTGGCGATCCTGCCAACACGGGCTTGAAAAATTGTCGCTTCTATCAGTGCAATATTGATTATTTTGAAGCACATATTGCTGATCAAGCGCATTAATTGGGTAAATTGAATTGTTGTCCAGAAACTACGCGTCAAGGTCAATTGTGTATGGATATTGTCGATACGGATCGTAAATTACAGGCAGAAGAAGTTGGTTGATGTTATATTGACGCGCCTTAAACCCGAAGAATGTACACCAAAAAATCGTTTATTAGTGGAACGTATTGCAGCAAGCTTATATTAGTTAAATAAATAAACAATAAAATATCTATAAGAGTGGTCAGAACATTTGTGCGTTTCCCCGTGAAAGTAATAAAATGTTTGCTCAGAGTAATAATGATGCTACAACAAATAGCCAAACCAATTATCGGTGCTGATTTTCTGTGTAAATATGGTCTTTTAGTTGATATTAAACGCAAACGCTTAGTAGATCCGGTAACAAGTCTTTCAGTTAACACAATTTCATGTGTTTGTAATGTTTCGCTACCAAAGGTTTTCGCTGTTGATAACAAATTTACAAAGTTATTGAAAGAATTTCCTTCTCTATTTTCTGAACCTGATTATTCACAGCCAGTTAGACATACAACAGTTCACAGACTCGTCACGGAAGGAAATTTGCCATTTTCTAAACCAAGGCGTTTAGACCCTATTAAATTTAAAGTAGCTAAAACTGAATTCGATTTTTTAGTAAAGACAGGGATATTTAGGCCCTCCAATTCATCGGTAGCATCTCCACTGCATCTTGTACCCAAGAAGGAATTAAATAACTGGCGTCCTTGTGGAGATTTTCGAAGATTAAACGTTGTAACGATCCCTGACCGTTATACTAAACATACTAAACGATCCCTGACCGTTATCCTTTGCCCCATGTTCATGATTTCAACATGAATCTCAGAAATAAGAAAGTATTTTCGAAGCTAGATTTGGTAAGAGCTTATCATCAAATTCCAATGGCAGAAGAGGATATCTATAAAACTGCAATCACTACGCCTTTTGGCATGTTTGAATTTGTACGAATGCCTTTCGGGCTTAGAAACTCCGCGCAAACTTTTCAACGGTTTATTAATGAAGTAGTTAATGGCTTAGACTTGTTTTTACATACATTGATGATCTCTTAGTGGCAAGCGAAAATGAGGAACAACATTTCAAAGATCTTCGCGTACTATTCCAGCGCCTCACAGAGTACGGTTTAAATATAAAACCAAGTAAATGTACTTTTGGCGTTACAAATGTTGATTTTTTAGGACATAATATTTCTGAAACGGGAATTAAGCCCTCGGAAGAAAAAGTTTTGGCTATTCGAAATTTTGATCGTCCAAAATCTATTAAGCAGGCACAAAAATTTATTGGTATGGTTAATTATTACCATCGATATATACCAAAATTAGCAGAGTTTACGACAGTTATATATGATTTAATTAATAGGACAAATAAGAGGAGAGACAAGATTTTAATTTGGGACGATATATCTAATAAAGCCTTCGAATGCATTAGAGAAAAGTTTGCATCTGCGATATTGTTAAATCATTTTAACAAAGATGCAAAACTTTCTTTAAATGTAGATGCATCCAATACGGCAATAGGTGGTGTCATACATCAAACGTTTAACAATAAATCAGAACCGCTTGCATTCTTTTCAAAGAAACTGTCTCCATCCGAAATTAAATATAGTGCATTTGATAGGGAACTATTAGCTATTTATTTGAACATTAAACATTTTCGTTACCTTCTAGAAGGACGTCAATTCACAGTTTTTACAGATCACAAGCTTATGGCGGGACGCTCGACGGCGCAAACAACAGGTTAAGCCCTGAACATCCAGATTTATGGAGCCATCTCTTACACGAGAAGCATTGCACAGAATGCGACCGTTTAATAAATATTTTTTTGCAACAGACACTGCATATCCATTCTTTTGGTCCGGGGTTCGGCTCAACGCCCGCCCGTAACAAAAGAATATCTTGCAGCCCTGCTGCAAGGGGGGAGGATGATAGTTTCGGAATGGGACAAAACATACTAAACAGGGTTACATTGAAAGTGACAGTCCTTGGCCGAGGTAAAACCCCGGGTGGTTCCACTGCGCAGAGATCCATGGCGATGCCCTGGGTTTTCTGCTCTGAGAAGTGACTGTACATAGGGAACCTGAATAAACCCCTCCTCCAACTCTGCCGTCTAACTTCGAGCCATCGGTATAAATGGAAGTGCCGCCATGAGTGGCGGGACTCCGATCCGTCCTCGCCCATTCTTCCCTGCTGGGAATGTTTATTTTAAAACTGCTATCTCCGACTGTTATGGTCGCACAACGATCTGTCATCAGCGGAAGAAAGCTGTAGGTTCCCAATATACTGGCGTGTCCAGTAGTGCTTGCGCCCCAGACGGACGTTTCCCTTAGACGCAGAGCCGATGCTGCTGCTACCCGGTGCCCTTCCAGATCGAGTGGCAAAATGCCAAGAATGGCCTGGAGTGCTTCTTTGGGCGTTGTTCTTAGCGCACCGCTTATACAGGTCATGCAAGATCTGTGTACTTTACCTAACAGATTAAGGTTTGTTGTTATAGCGGTTGGTGAAAAGGACCAGTTCTACTTTTCCCGGGTTGATGCTCAGTCCGCAGTGCGAGCACCATGAGGAAACCTCTGGCAGTGCTACTTGCATCAAGTCGCACAAGGTTTGTGGGAATTTGCCCCTATATACAATAGCCAATTCGTCTGCATATGCCACTACCTTCCCGCCCCTCAGCTTGTCTCTCGCAGCAGCGAGTTGACGGTGAGGTTACATCGCAGCGGGGAGAGAACACCACCCTGAGGCATTCCCCTTGTGACATGGCGTGATAAATCAACCGAGCACAGTGATGAAACTATTCTACTACCCTTTAGTAGTTGATCAATAAGTCCAATAAGAGACCTGCTTATGCCCAGGCTTGTTAAAGCTGTGTTTATAGCATCAGGGCTTATGTTGTTGTAGGCTCCTTCAATGTCTAAGAAGGCCACGAGACAGTAATCCTTTTCATACAGTGATTTTTCAATAACAGAAACTAGGCTGTGAAGCGCAGTTTCGGTAGATTTCCCTTTGTTGTGTGCATGCGGCCACCGTGGTGTAGCGGTTAAGTATTCGGCCTTCTACACCAAGTCGTGGCGGTTCGATGCCCGGCAAAAGTAACATCAAAAATTATTTAGAAAAATAATTTTTCTAAAACGGGGTCGCTCCTCGGCAGTAGTTTGGCAAACTCTCCGGGTGTATTTCTGCCATGAGAAGCTTCTCAGCAAAAAATTCATTTGCTTTGCAAGTGCCGTTCGGAGTCGGCAAAAAACTTGAAGGAAAACTTGCCAACTTGCAGGAAAACTCTAAAGCAACACACCACAAGTTGGAAAGAGAAGCTCGCCTAAAATCTCGTTAGAGGTTATGATAACCTGTTGGTATATCGCCGCCATTAGTTAGTTAGTATGCATGCTGATAGCTAGAGATAAGGTTGCTATCAATAATAGTGGAGAGGTAGTCATTTATTATCCTCTCGAGGGTTTTGAGTACAAAGGACGGGAGACTGATCGGACTGTAGTCCTTGCGCTCGTAATGGGACGCCTCCCCCGCCTTAGGAATAAACACTACCGTGGCACTTCTCCAGGAGCACGGAATGTAGCTAAGAGCCAGGCAGGCTATATAGAGAAATGCCAGCCATTTGGCTGATGTCTTCAATGTGTTTATGAGTTGCCCGGCAGCCTTGAACGGTTCGAAGCTTTTAACTGCTCACCTAACCTTTTCCTCCGTGATGGGTATGTTTACAGCCATGTTTGTTGTAGGTGCCAAGGGTTCCTCATGCAAGTTCCCTGGGAAATGCGTATTCAAGAGCAACTCTGGAGTTTGTCCCTCCGTGCTGGTCCAGGATCCGTCAGGCTTGCGGAAATAGCTTGAGGCTGTTTGAGTTTTTGAGAGCACTCTTCTAAGTCTCGCTGTATCGTCGGCATTTTCGACCCCAGTGCAGAAATTTATCCACGATACTCTCTTCGCCTGCCTCAGAGCTTTTTTGTAGGCCCTAAGTTTAACTTTATATTCGAGCCATTGGGTCTCCGTGCCAAGGCTCTTGGCCTTATTAAATTGTGTCCTACATGATTTGCGGAGCGAGTCCAGGTCGTAGGACCACCAATGCGGCCTATGTTTACCGCGTGGTTTTGGCACTGGGCAAGCCTGCTCTAGGGTATTTTAGAGCGCCGTTGTAAAGGTCTTTACCAGCTCCTCCAACTCCCCTACTGATGAGGGGACTTGTGGGGGCAGAGCTGGTAGGTCCCTAGCTAATATTTCATTGTGTAGCTGCCAGTTAGTGTTACGAGGGTTGCGTTTCATAACCGGCTGCTCAACAGAAAAGTCTAGAACTAGTTCTATGTACCGGTGGCCGGAGAATGAATGTTCATCAAGAACACGCCATTTTCTGACCCACTCATACGCGCCTTCGCCGCAAATAGTGGGATCTATGACCTCCCTGCGGGTTTTAGTAATAAACGTAGGCTCGTTACCCACTTTGCAAACTACCAGGTTAGTTGTTAATAAATAGTCAAACAACGACTCTCCCCTAGCATTGATATCGGAGCTTCCCCACTGGACGTAATGAGCATTAGCGGCAGTTCCGATAATAAGATGACCCATGGAAAAATTTGTCCTCCGGTGCAGCCGAAATAGCAACGCGCTGTGCATCGCCGCGGTATACGTGGATCACGATCTGACCCATGCCGTAATGCACTCGTCCATTGCATCGTTTAATGGGCTCCAGTCCCTCCTTATTCAAGGTGAAGGACACTCCAGTCCTGCGTCAGGAGAGACGGGTTCACGATCCGCAGCATCCTGAGAATTCTCTCAGGTTCAGCAGGGATGGCAGGAATCCATGCTCTTGCCCTTGGCCGAGCCGGGATGTCCTTCCAGTCGACAACCTTGATTCTTGATCTTGGTAGATCTTACCCAGTTTTGCAGCAGCTGCCTTGTACAGTGCAACAGTTTTTGCATCCTCGCAAGCTAACACCTTGATTCGGCCCTGGTGCCATCTCGCATCGGAACCCATAGGCGTGGCACCCGGATACTCATCCACAATGTGAAGAAGGGTATTACCGATCGCGTTTCGGACGTACCGCCACTGGTCCCTAGGGATGGCCCAGCTTTCGTTACCTCGGTCAACGACGCCTATGAGGATCCTGTCCTTGGTCACTTCAGCAAAGCTGAGTTTACCCACTACGGGGGTGTTCTTCTGCCGCTTCGGATGAGGTTTTAAATCTACGTCCGATCTCTGCCGTTTGAAGGGATTTCCATTAACCTTCTTTGGCTTATAATTGCTTTAGAAGTTCGGTAAGAGAAGCTTTAGCCATCTCCACCGTCTTTCTGGCATTCGGCGATAGAGTCTCTTGTGGAACTTCCTCGTATTTCTTCAGGATCCTCTTTTGTCCAAGTACTCAGAGCGCTCTTTTGTCCAAGTACTCAGAGCGACTGGGAGATGTCTTTTGGGGTGAATTTCGACCCGTAGTTGCCATCGCGGTCGTTCCCTTATTTGGATCTCTGGGGCCAGGTCGTGAGACCACTGCCACAGACGTTAAGGACTTGGTTTCGGTACCGGCACTTACTGGAGGTTTAGCATCAGCCGTTGTTGGCTTCACTGTGTTTGTACCGGTACTTGATTTGGGATTGCCCCCTTATTATGCGGAACTAATCGACCCGTAGTTGCCATCGCTGTCGATCTCTCAGCTGATATTGAAATGGAGTTTGTCCTCCGACGTTGCGTTCTCGCTTGCTCCAGCATTTTCCTCCTCTGCTGTGCAGTATACGTAGTCGTATCTTTAGTTTTAGTTTTAGGGCAAGGTATCCACTCTTCACGAGGGGTGTGCAGGTATTTAAAACCCCTTTCGTTTGATATGCATTTTAACATGCTCGAAACTCCCCTCTGTGACTATTATAAATATAACTAGGAAAAAATTAAGTTTGTGTGGAAGGTGCCACCAGCGATGGATACCTCGAACTTTTTTGTGTGAGAGTGGTATTGATATCGTATATCTCCATACCAATTCCCAGGTAGTTGCCATGAAAATTTTTAGAGATATTGAGCCTTGAAAAGTAAGTATATACAGGAGATGCCACGCCTTTTCCCATAGCCCCCACATATGTTGTGAGTATGGGCGTTCACCTTCATACCAATTTTAATGGTCCCACCTTCACCGCACATGGAGATATTAAGATTGAAGAATTAAGTTTGTATTAGAACTGCTACGCCTCTTTTGCGATAACTCCAGCCTATTTCTCTGAGAATTGTATTAATATCGCAAAATGCCAAGAATGGCCTGGAGTGCTTCTTTGGGCGTTGTTCTTAGCGCACCGCTTATACAGATCATGCAAGATCTGTGTACTTTACCTAACAGATTAAGGTTTGTTGTTATAGCGGTTGGTGAAAAGGACCAGTTCTACTTTTCCCGGGTTGATGCTCAGTCCGCAGTGCGAGCACCATTAGGAAACCTCTGGCAGTGCTACTTGCATCAAGTCGCACAGAGTTTGTGGGAATTTGACCCTATATACTATAGCAAAGTCGTCTGCATATGCCACTACCTTCCCGCCCCCAGCTTGTGTCTCGCAGCATCAAGTTGACAGTGAGGTTCCATAGAAGCTGGGAGAGAACACCATCCTGAGGCGTTCCCCTTGTCACATAGCGTGATAAGTCAACCGAGCCCAGTGATGAAACTATTCGTCTACCCCTTAGTAGTTGATCAATAAGTCCAATAAGAGACCTGCTTATGCCCAGACTTGTTAAAGCGGTGTTTATAGCATCAGGGCTTATATTCTTGAAGGCTCCTTCAATATCTAAAAAGGCCACAAGACAGTACTCCTTTTCATACAGCGATTTTTCAATAACAGAAACTAGGCTGTGAAGCGCAGTTTCTGTAGATTTCCCTTTGGTGTATGCATGCTGTTAGCTACAGATCAGGTTGCTATCAATAGTAGAGGAGAGATAGTCATTTATTATCCTCTCGAAGGTTTTGAGCACAAAGGATGAGAGACTGATCGGCCTGTAGTCCTTGGGCTCGTAATGAGACGCCTTCACCGCCTTAGGAATAAACACTACCGTGGCACTTCTCCAGGAGCACGGAATGTGGCTAAGAGAAAGGCAGGCTGTATAGAGAAATACCAGCCATTTGGCTGATGTCTCCAGCGTGTTTATGAGTTGTGCGGGAATATTCCCGTCTGGCCCGGCAGCCTTGAACGGTTCGAAGCTTTTAACCGGCCACCTAACCTTTTCCTCCGTGATGGGTATGTATACAGCCAGGTTTGTTGTAGGTGCTACGGGTTCCTCATGCAAGTTCCCTGGGAAGTGCGTATTCAAGAGCAGCATTACTCTCTTCGCCTGCCTCAGAGCTTTATTGTAGGCCCTGAGTTTAACTTTATATTCGAGCCATTGAATCTCCGTGCCAAGGCTCTTGGCCTTATTAAAGTGTGTCCTACATGATTTGCGGAGTGAGCGTGGTTTTGGCACTGGGCAAGCCTGCTCTAGGGCATTCCAGAGCGCCGTTGTAAAGGTCTTTACCAGATCCTCCAACTCCCCTACTGATGAGGGGACTTGTGGGGGCATTGCTGGTAAGTCCCTAGATAGTATTTTATTGTGTAGCTGCCAGTTAGTGTTACGTGGCTTGCGTTTCATAACCGGCTGCTCAACAGAAAAGTCTAGAACTAATTCTACGTACCGGTCGTCGGAGAATGAGTGTTCATCGAGAACGCGCCATTTCTGACCCACTCATAAGCGCCTTCGCTGCAAATAGTGAGATCCATGACCTCCCTACGGGTTTTAGTAATAAACGTAGGTTCGTTACACACGTTGCAAACTACCAGGTTAGTTGTTAACAAATAGTCAAACAACGACTCTCCTCTAGCATTGATATCGGAGCTTCCCCACTGGACGTGATGAGCATTAGCGTCAGTTCCGATAATAAGATGGCCGATGGAAAAATTTGCCACCAGGTCTTTCACCTCCCTCTGTGGCGGAGGTTCTTCGGCGTCTTAGGGCATATAGACCGACGCCATCGTAAGACTGGTACTGTCGACTGTTAAACTGGCAGCTGTAACGTCGCCATTGGTATAGTTGGGCAAGAGCTCAGACTTAACCAAAATACAGGCTCTAACCCTGCCCCCCTCGCTGGCTCGGATAAGCTTAAAACCCTTAGTCCCCAAACCGCAAATCCCTGAGCTGTTGACCCAGGGTTCTTGGATGAGGACCACATCTACGTTGCCTTTAGAGAGACGACTGGTTAAAACAGCCGAGGCTGCTTTAGATTTGTGCAGATTTATCTGAATCACCACCAACATGAGAGCGCTCAGACTTCCCTGCCACCGCTGTATCGTCGAGTTCCACCTCGTCTGGAGGCTTATCTTTCGACACCGATTTGTTCAGACCACGATTTGGCGTGGCGCAAACCCTACTAGCTGTGGCAGTATCAACATTGGAGCGCTCAGGACTAGCTGCTATCACTGTGACGTTGAGGTCTTCCCCGTCCAGCAGGCTGTCTCCCATCTCCGAGCTGTACACTGCTCCTTCGCCATTTGACTTAGCAGATACCATACTTTACGAGTCGGACATCTCCGACTCCTCTTACGGCACTGCGATGTCCGAGTCCTCCGGTACAGCCGAAATAGCAGCGCGCTGTGCATCGCCGCAATATACGTGGATCACGATCTGACCCATGCCGTAGTGCACTCGTCCATTGCATCGTTTAAGGGGCTCCAGTGCCTCCTTATTCAAGGTGAAGACAACTTGCCTATCAGGCCCTACCGCATCCTCGACCAGATTGACACTCCAGTCCTGCGTCGGGAGAGACGGGTTCATGATCCGCAGCATCCTGAGAATTCTCTCAGGTTCAGCAGGGATAGCAGGAACCCACGCTCTTGCCCTTGGCCGAGCCGGGATGTCCTTCCAGTCGACAACTTCGATTCTTGCCCCTTGGTAGATCTCACCCAGTCTTGCAGTTGCTGCCTTGTACAGTGCAACAGTTTTTGCATCCTCGCAAGCGAATACCTTGATTCGGCCCTGGTGCCATCCCGCATCAGAACCCATCGGCGTGCCACCCGGAGACTCATCCATAATATCGAGAAGGGGGTTACCGCCACTGTTCCCTAGGTATGGCCCAGCTTTCGTTACCTCGATCAATGAGGACTATGAGGATCCTGTCCTTAGTCACTTCAGCAAAGCTGAGTTTACCCACTACGGGGGCGTGTTGCTGCCGCTTCGGGTGAGGTTTTAAATCCACGTCCGATCTCTGGCGTTTGAAGGGATTTCCATTAACCCTCTTTGGCGCGTAATCGCCTTGGAAGTTCGGTAAGATAGCTTCAGCCATCTCCACCGTATTTCTAGCATTCGGCGATAGCGTCTCTCGTGAAATACCCTCGTATTTCTTCAGGCTCCTTGCGGCCGCTCTTTTGTCCAAGTACTCAGAGCGACTGGGAGATGTCTTTTGGGGTAAATTTCGACCCCTAGTTGCCATCGCGGTCGTTCCCTTATTTAGATCTCTGGGGCCAGGTCGTGAGACCACTGCCACAGACGTTAAAGACTTGGTTTCGGTACCGGCACTTACTGGGGCTTTAGCATCAGCCGTTGTTGGCTTCACTGTGTTTGTACCGGTACTTACCCTGGGGATTGCCCCCCTTATTATCCAGAGCTAATCGACCCGTAGTTGCCATCGCTGTCGATCTCTCGGCTGATAAAGAAATGGAGTTTGTCCTCCGACGTTGCGTTCTCGCTTGCTCCAGCATTTTCCTCCTCTGCTGTGCAGTATATATTGTTGTATCTTTAGTTTTAGGGTTTTTATTACTGTTTTTCATCTTGTTCGTACGACCCCTCGCCGGGCAAGGCCAATTTCGGGTCAAGGGAAGAGTAAGGGGAATGTGTCGTCCGCCGCGGCAGAGCCCCATACCGCGGTAAGGCCATAGTTACTCTCCGAGGCGGCCCGGTATCAGAGAGGCTCCGTTCGATTACAGCCACGATTTGGCTCCCGGCTGCAAACGTCCAATGGGCACGTGGTCGCATAACACCCTGGATTGGGAGGGGGAAGATCTTAGTCGTCGCGCCAGAGAGGCTTCGCTTCTCTCGTGATGTAGTACCGGCGGCGCTATGATCACAAGGGCAGCGTAGCCCTGTGGCTATCGACTTGAGCCCTCGTACCGCGGCTAGGTGTCCACCCTTCACGAGGGTAAAAACTAAGAACCCCACCCTATTAAGGCCCTAATCAACGCCTTTTTTATAACCATATTGCAGAAACGCCTTCCGTGTTCACATGTGCCCCTTATTTAGGTCAATGTCTTGGAACCAGGTTCGCATATGGAACTAAGAACTACACCCGTTAAAATCCCTCATCAACACCTTTCATTTGGTACCCATACTGTCTGTTTTTAGGGTCACACGACTTTCAGGCGTAGGCGTTTTTCTTATATCTCGGGAACCGATAGATATAGATAGTACTAGTATGTAACCCCCGATAATCGGGTGTGTTTGCTTATTACCCCTGCATTGCTTTTGTAGTCAAAGTAGCGCAAAATCATATGTACTTACATACATACATACATACATATTTACATTTTTTTCAATGTTTGTCTATTTCGACTGAAATCCATGCGAGCATTGTATGTATGTATATACATATGTACATTTACAAAGCATGCTAATAGTGCCATATAAAGAGCTTGGGTACAAACTTTAAACGCTAATTTCTCATGAACAAATTAACCTGTTGGAATTGTTATAATTTTTTGCAAACATGCTCATGATAAGCTTTCATCTGATATACATTTCGTTTATATACGTATTGTAGTTTGGTCTAGCTAAGCGCCGTGTTTTAGAATAATAATATAGATGATTCATTCTATGATTATATGCGTGGGTGTTGCCCTTTTGGTGCGGTTCACAGGGTTGCCACCTATCTCAATTTTATTTTAAATATTGAGCAAGATATGCCAATATGGGTATAAAATAAAAGGTATTTTCGACCGTAGCCCAAATATGTAAATCTCAAGCAGGGTTGGTACCTAGGGTTGCCACCTAACCGCATTTTATTATTTATTTTTATTGATATCTCGCGAACCGCTCGACCGATGTGGATACAATTTGGCATTATAGATATTATGATTCATTCTAAGATTACATATATGCGTGGGTGTTGCCACTTGGGGCGGTTCACAGGGTTGCCACCTATCTCAATTTTTTTAAATATTGAGCAAGATATGCCAATATCGGTATGAAAATAAAGGTATTATCGACCGTATTCCAAATATGTAAATCTCAAACAGGGTTGGCACCTAGGGTTGCCATCTAACCGCATTTTATTTATTTTTATTGTGGAGAAAATTTGACATTATATATAGTATGATTCATTCTATGATTATATGCGTGGGTGTTGCCACTTGGGGCACAGGGTTGCCACCTATTTCAATTTTTTTAAATAGTGAGCAAGATATGCCAATATGGGTATCAAATAAAAGGTATTTTCGACCGTATTCCAAATATGTAAATCTCAAGCAGGATTGCCACCTAGGGTTGCCGCCTAACCGCGTTTTATTTATTTTTATTGATATCTCGGGAACCGCTTGACCGATGTGGATAAAGTTTGGCATTATAGATAGCATGATTCATTATAAGATAATATGCGTGGGTGTTGCCACTTGGGGTGGTTCACAGGGTTGCCACCTATCTCAATTTTTTTTTTAAATATTGAGAAAGATATGCCAATATGGGTATCAAATGAAAGGTATTTTCGACCGTATTCCAAATACGTAAATCTTAAGCAGGGTTGTCACCTAACCGCATTTTATTTATTTTTATTATTATCTCGGGAACCGCTTGACCGATGTGGATAAAATTTGGTGTTATAGATAGTATGATTAATTCTAAGATTATATGCGTGGGTGTTGCCACTTGGGGCGGTTCACAGGGTTGCCACCTATTTCAATTTTTTTAAATAGTGAGCAAGATATGCCAATATGGGTATCAAATGAAAGGTATTTTCGACCGTATTCCAAATATGGAAATCTCAAGCAGGGTTGCCACGTAACCGCATTTTATTTATTTTTCTCTATATCTCGGGAACCGCTCGACCGATTTGGATAAAGTTTGACATTATAGCTAGTATGCTTTATTCTAAGATTTTACGCGTGGGTATGGCCACTTGGGGCGGTTCACAGGGTTGCCACCTATCTCAATTTTTTAAAATATTGAGCAGAATATGCAAATACGGGTATCAAATAAAAGGTATTTTCCACCGTATTCCAAATATGGAAATCTCAGGCAGGGTTGCCACCTAGGGTTGTCACGTAAAGTATTTTATTTATTTTTCTCTATATCTCGGGAACCGCTCGACCGATTTGGATAAAGTTTGACATTATAGATAGTATGCTTCATTCTAAGATTTTACGCGTGGGTATGGCCACTTGGGGCGGTTCACAGGGTTGCCACCTGTCTCAATTTTTTTAAAATATTGAGTAGAATATGCAAATATGGGTATCAAATGAAAGGTATTTTCGACCGTATTCCAAATTTGTAAATCTCAAGAAGGGTTGCCACCTAGGGTTGCCACCTAACCGCATTTTATTTATTTTTCTCTATATCTCTGGAACTGCTGTTGTTGTTGTTGTTGTTGTTGTTGTTGTTGTTGTTGTTGTTGTTGTTGTTGTAACGCCCAAATGTCAGACGGGGTCACCCCGAGTGTATTGCTCTTTGCCGGGTCGATTTAAGAAAACGGTCTGGGTCGTTTCGGCACGATGGGTACAGCACAAGTACTGGTACCGTTCTCGTAGAACCGGCAATACAAGAAACTAGCCGTGTAGGCCAGGTAGGTAATTTAGCGTTACCCATTGCTTTTGTAGTCAAAGTAGCGCAAAATCATATGTACATACTTACATACATACATACATACATATTTACATTTTTTTCAATGTTTGTCTATTTCGACTGAAATCCATGCGAGCATTGTATGTATGTATCATATGTATATACATTTACAAAGCATGCTAATAGTGCCATATAAAGAGCTTGGGTACAAACTTTAAACGCTAATTTCTCATGAACAAATTAACCTATTGGAATTGTTATAATTTTTTGCAAACATGCTCATGATAAGCTTTCATCTGATATACATTTCTTTTATATACGTATTGTAGTTTAGTCTAGCTAAGCGCCGTGTTTTAAAATAATAATATAGATGATTCATTCTATGATTGTATGCGTGGGTGTTGCCCTTTTGGCGCGGTTCACAGGGTTGCCACCTATCTCAATTTTATTTTAAATATTGAGCAAGATATGCCAATATGGGTATCAAATAAAAGGTATTTTCGACCGTAGCCCAAATATGTAAATCTCAAGCAGGGTTGGTACCTAGGGTTGCCACCTAACCGCATTTTATTATTTATTTTTATTGATATCTCGGGAACCGCTCGACCGATGTGGATACAATTTGGCATTATAGATATTATGATTCATTCTAAGATTACATATATGCGTGGGTGTTGCCACTTGGGCGGTTCACAGGGTTGCCACCTATCTCAATTTTTTTTAAATATTGAGCAAGATATGCCAATATGGGTATGAGAAGAAAGGTATTATCGACCGTATTCCAAATATGTAAATCTCAAACAGGGTTGGCACCTAGGGTTGCCATCTAACCGCATTTTATTTATTTTTATTGTGGAGAAAATTTGACATTATAGATAGTATGATTCATTCTATGATTATATGCGTGGGTGTTCCCACTTGGGGCGGTTCACAGGGTTGCCACCTATTTCAATTTTTTTAAATAGTGAACAAGATATGCCAATATGGGTATCAAATAAAAGGTATTTTCGACCGTATTCCAAATATGTAAATCTCAAGCAGGATTGCCACCTAGGGTTGCCGCCTAACCGCATTTTATTTATTTTTATTGATATCTCGGGAACCGCTTGACCGATGTGGATAAAGTTTGGCATTATAGATAGTATGATTCATTATAAGATAATATGCGTGGGTGTTGCCACTTGGGGTGGTTCACAGGGTTGCCACCTATCTCAATTTTTTTTTTAAATATTGAGCAAGATATGCCAATATGGGTATCAAATGAAAGGTATTTTCGACCGTATTCCAAATACGTAAATCTTAAGCAGGGTTGTCACCTAACCGCATTTCATTTATTTTTATTATTATCTCGGGAACCGCTTGACCGATGTGGATAAAATTTGGCGTTATAGATAGTATGATTAATTCTAAGATTATATGCGTGGGTGTTGCCACTTGGGGCGGTTCACATGGTTGCCAAATGTGTGTGTTTTGCAGCACGGGAGCGGTAGTAAGCATGCGTTTCACTTTTTCGAATGCAGCTTGTGCTTCCTCCGTCCACACGAATCTCTTTTTGGTCGAAATTACCTCAGTAATCGGAAAGGTGACCTCGGCGAAGTTTTCAATGAAACGCCGGTACCACCCTGCTAATCCCATAAATCCGCGAACTTGCTTTAAAGATTTAGGCGTAGGCCAATTAAGAATAGCTTCAACTTTTTCAGGGTCTGTTGCAATGACCCCATTACCAATAATATAGCCGAGATATTTAATTTTTGTAACACAAAATTGGCTTTTCTTAATATTTATTGTTAAATTGGCTTTTCGGAATTGTTCTGCGATTTGTAATAAAATAGACTTCAAAAGTATCCGAAACAATGCATAGGTCATCCAGATATCCAAAGACGCAATGTTTAGGCATCTTTTAGATCAATTTTAGTTATAATATGTGCTTTGGGCAACCTTGCAAATATGCCTTCTATTGATGGGAGTGGATAAGCATCTTTGCATGTAACTTCATTAATTTTCCTAGCATGTAAGCACAAGCGAACTTTATTTGGCTTAAGGACCATGCGCATTGGCGAGCTCCAAGCGCTCTTGGATAAGTCTAGCATTCTATCTATTTCTTTATACATGAGTTTTTCCACGGCCGGTGAGACGGGATAGAAGCGTTGTTTAACTGCCTTCGCATCGCCAACGTCGATATAATGTGTATTTAAACTAGTTCGGCCTAAACCTTGTTTTTCAAAATCAGGAAATAGAACTTTAACAGCTTCAAGTTTTTGAACATGACTCTCGGTCAATGGGTATGACTCCGTGCCATTATCATGTTCTTGGACTGAGTGGCTTAATGATATATATGAAATAATGTTTGGCGCTAGGCCGAAGATTTTCCAAAAATCGATGCCCAGAATTAGATTTTGATCCAACGACGGAATGACAAATAACTTTAGTTTTTATACCTTTCATGAACATGAAATGGTATTATAACTTTGGTCCGATGTTTGTAAATATGAGAAGAAGAAGAGATAGACCCATCAATAAGTATACCGAAATGATCAGGATGACGAGATGAGTTGTTGTTGTTGTTGTTGTTGTTAACAACAAACGAGATGAGTTGATTTAGCCATGTCCGTCTGTCCGTCTGTCCGTCTGTCCGTCTGTCCGTCTGTCCGTCTGTCCGTCTGTCTGTTTGAACGCAAACTAGTCCCTCAATTTTTGAGATATCTGGCTGAAATTTTGTATGTGGCCACCATTTTGTAATATAGGAATCATTTGTCGGAACTGACATGATCGGACCAGTATAACATATAGCCCCCATACAACCGATTGTTCAGATATAAGGTTTTTTGGCCAAAACTTCCGCAATTAAAAAGTTAGAAACGTAAAATTTCGCAACTCGAGTACTTTCTATTTATGTAGTGTATATAGTGAAAATCAACCAGATCGGGCAAATGTAACATATAGCCCCCATACAACCGATTGTTCAGATATAAGGTTTTTTGGCCAAAACTTCTGCAATTAAAAAGTTAGGAACGTAAAATTTTGCAGCTCGAATACTTTCTATTTATGTAGTGTATATAGCGAAAATCAACCAGATCGGGCAAATGTAACATATAGCCCCCATACAACCGATTGTTCAGATATAAGGTTTTTTGGCCAAAACTTCTGCAATTTAAAAGTTAGGAACGTAAAATTTTGCAACTCGAGTACTTTCTATTTATGTAGTGTATATAGTGAAAATCAACAAGATCGGGCAAATGTAACATATAGCCCCCATACAACCGATTGTTCAGATATAAGGTTTTTTGGCCAAAACTTCCGCAATTAAAAAGTTAGAAACGTAAAATTTTGCAACTCGAGTACTTTCTATTTATGTAGTGTATATAGTGAAAATCAACCAGATCGGGCAAATGTAACATATAGCCCCCATACAACCGATTGTTCAGATATAAGGTTTTTTGGCCAAAACTTCCGCAATTAAAAAGTTAGAAACGTAAAATTTTGCAACTCGAGTACTTTCTATTTATGTAGTGTATATAGTGAAAATCAACAAGATCGGGCAAATGTAACATATAGCCCCCATACAACCGATTGTTCAGATATAAGGTTTTTTGGCCAAAACTTCTGCAATTAAAAAGTTAGGAACGTAAAATTTTGCAACTCGAGTACTTTCTATTTATGTAGTGTATATAGTGAAAATCAACAAGATCGGGCAAATGTAACATATAGCCCCCATACAACCGATTGTTCAGATATAAGGTTTTTTGGCCAAAACTTCTGCAATTAAAAAGTTAGGAACGTAAAATTTTGCAACTCGAGTACTTTCTATTTATGTAGTGTATATAGTGAAAATCAACCAGATCGGGCAAATGTAACATATAGCCCCCATACAACCGATTGTTCAGATATAAGGTTTTTTGGCCAAAACTTCTGCAATTAAAAAGTTACGAACGTAAAATTTTGCAACTCGAGTACTTTCTATTTATGTATTGTATATAGTGAAAATCAACAAGATCGGGCAAATGTAACATATAGCCCCCATACAACCGATTGTTCAGATATAAGGTTTTTTGGCCAAAACTTCTGCAATTAAAAAGTTAGGAACGTAAAATTTTGCAACTCGAGTACTTTCTATTTATGTAGTGTATATAGTGAAAATCAACCAGATCGGGCAAATGTAACATATAGCCCCCATACAACCGATTGTTCAGATATAAGGTTTTTTGGCCAAAACTTCTGCAATTAAAAAGTTAGGAACGTAAAATTTTGCAACTCGAGTACTTTCTATTTATGTAGTGTATATAGTGAAAATCAACCAGATCGGGCAAATGTAACATATAGCCCCCATACAACCGATTGTTCAGATATAAGGTTTTTTGGCCAAAACTTCTGCAATTAAAAAGTTAGGAACGTAAAATTTTGCAACTCGAGTACTTTCTATTTATGTAGTGTATATAGTGAAAATCAACAAGATCGGGCAAATGTAACATATAGCCCCCATACAACCGATTGTTCAGATATAAGGTTTTTTGGCCAAAACTTCTGCAATTAAAAAGTTAGGAACGTAAAATTTTGCAACTCGAGTACTTTCTATTTATGTAGTGTATATAGGGAAAATCAACAAGATCGGACAAATGTAACATATAGCCCCCATACAACCGATTGTTCAGATATAAGGTTTTTTGGCCAAAACTTCTGCAATTAAAAAGTTAGGAACATAAAATTTTGCAACTTGAGTACTTTCAATTTATGTAGTGTGTAGAGGAAAATCAAGAAGATCGGGTAAATATAACATATATTTAGCCCCATACAACCGGTTGTTCAGATATAAGGTTTTTTGGTCAATACTTCCGCATTTAAAAAGTTAGGAACGTAAAATATTGCACCTTTAGTACTTTCTACATATGTAATGTGTATAGTGTAAGCCAGTACAATTGAACACGTATAATATATAGCCTCCATACAATCGATTGTTCCGATAACTCGGATCCTATTATTTTGTAAGTTTTTTTTAAATTATAACAAAGATGTGTAATGTGTGTAGTAAATATAGTTAAATTGAAACAGGCTGTACTGGGGATCGAACAGTGAAAATCGTGACGCTTATTCATGAAAGGTATATAGCCTTCGGCACAGCCGAAGACAACTTTCCTTACTTGTTTAGTTTGGCTTTTGTACTTGACATCGACTACAAGACTACCTAACACCTGATGGGGTTTACCATCGGCTGTTTTGACATGTGTCTTGATTTTCTAAAATTGTGGCAAATCAGTAAAATTTTCTTTAGCGAGCGTCGAACCCACGCAACTTACATTTGCTCCTGTATCTAGCAAACCGAACACTGCGATTAAGCATTTCGACTTCCGCGTAATAAAGCGAGTCTCTATCATTTAAAATTGCTGAAACCAAACACCTTTTTGATTCGCGCAAGGCTTTCCAAAACTGTCCCAGTCGCAACGTTGACCTACGAGGTTTACTATGAGAACTCGAATGCTGAGGGAAATCTTGAAAAATTCGCGCTTTTGCTTGAAGGTAATTGCGCATGCGCTCATGGTAAGGTTTGAGAGGGTAGATAATTTTATCTGAAGGTAGGGCCGTGTAAGTTGATTGTGGCAAGACTGAACTAGCCGGCGTTGAAGTCTGGGAAGTTTTTTGTAAAATGATGGGGGTGACATTCGTTTCTTCTCGAATGTCACCTTTGACGAGTTTTTTGCTTTTGCGAGACATATTTCACATTGTGGCTTGTAAACATTCTTAGCTCCACACCCATAGCAAAAAATTTTACGGTCGTGAAGGCACATATCCCACATGTGTCCTTTAGTATCACAATTCCAACAAACGGCTTCATTTGGAGTTTTCGATATTGCGGCCACCGTAGATACCGGATTGTTATCTAAGTCGCTATTCTCTACACCATTATCTTCTTCCCACAATGCTGCTACATTGCGTCGTTGAGCTGCATGAGTTGGTTGAAATCGTCTATATGACTCTTGGTTTAAAAGGTGTTCGCGCATTTGGAGAAGTTTACGGAGATGCGCTATGGACTGAATGGGGATATATAAAAGTTCGTGCCGTATATCGGGTCTTAAATTTCTTGTGATCATTTCGATGAACTCTGACACGTCTAAAGGAATAGGTAACCTATCAACGGTTGTAGCAATTTCGTCATAGAATTGCTCGAAATTCTCGCCTGGACGTTGCTTCCGGTTGCGAATCTCTTCGCGGATATCATAATTTGAACGATAGTCTTTAAACTCAAATTTTAGCGCAAAGATCCTGAAGAGGTATGAAGGGGCACCGCAGGAATCGCTGTCGCCGAATTCCAGTAAATCGGTAGAGCTAGCGAAAGCTGTGATACCGGATTTCCAAAATTCTTACATGCCAAAGAGGTTAAAAGTTAACCCTTTCAAGCGCCAGAGATCGGACCTGGAGTTAATTCCCCCTCCCAAGCGGCATCAGAATACCCCTGGAGCGGGCAAACTAAGCTTTGCTGAGGTAACCAAGGACAGGATCCTTATAGGCGTTCTTGACCGAGGCAATGACCGTCTGGCCATCCCCAAGGACCGGTGGCGTTACGTGCGAAATGAACTCGGCAACATTCTTCTCAACGTTGCTCCGAAGTTTCCGGGTAGTTCGGCGCGAGTAACGGATGCGGGTTGGCACCAGGGTCAGATTAAATTACTCGCATGCGAGGATGCAAAAACGGTGGCACTGTACAAGGCAGCAGCTGCTAAACTGGCTGAAGTCTACAAGGGCGCAAAGATAGAGGTCGTTGACTGGAAGGACATTCCAGCTCGTCCAAGGGCAAGGGCGTGGATTCCGGCCATCCCTGACGAACCCGAGAGAATTCTCGGGATGCTACGGCTAATGAATCCGTCCCTCCCAACGCATGACTGGAGTGTCAATCTGGTCGGGGATGCGGTAGGGCCCGACAGACAGGTGGTGTTCACCATGAATAAAGAGTCAATCGAGCCCCTCAAAAGGTGCAATGGCCTAGTACACTACAGCGTATGCCAGATCGTTATCCACGTATATCGTGGTGATGCTCAGCGCGCTGCCTTCTCGGCTGCTCCGGGGGAACCGGAAAACGAATTACCAGAAGAGGAAGCGGAGCATGTTATCCGCCACGTCCCTTGGCGATAGTGGTGTGAACAACTCGGAGATGGAGGACAGCCTACAGGACGAGGAAGTCCTCGACGTCACGGAGGTAGCAGCCAACGCTGAGCGATTAACATCTAACGCTACAGGCAGCAGGACTCCTGCAACGCCATATCGGGCAGTTAATCGGAACAACTCGTCGTTGATAGGCAACCTCCGGGATGGAGCAAACCTCGACGATATGGGGAGGGCAGGGAAGTCTGTGCGCTCTCATGTTGGTGGTGCTTCAGATAAATCTGCACAAATCTAAAGTGGCTTCGGCTGCTTTAAGTAGTCGTCTTTCTAAAGGCGACGTGGATGTGGTACTCATCCAAGAACCCTGGGTCAATAGCTCGAGAATCTGCGCATTGGGGACTAAGGGCTTCAAGCTCATTCGAGCCAACGAGGAGAGCAAAGTCAGAATGTGTATTTTGGTCAAGTCTGAGTTGAACTCTTTTCTCCTACCTAACTACACCAATGGTGATATTACCGCTATCAGTCTAACGGTCGACAGCACCCGCCTGACGGTGGCGTCGGTCTATATGCCCTACGACGCCGAAGAACCCCCACCACAAACGGAGGTGAAAGACCTGGTGTCAAATTTCTGCACGGGTAATCTTATTATTGGAGCGGACGCTAATGCTCACCATGTCCAATGGGGGAGCTCCGATATCAATGACAGGGGCGAGTCTCTTTTTGATTACCTCGTAACAACTAACCTGGTAATTTGCAACGTGGGTAATGAGCCTACTTTTATCACTAAGACCCGCAGGGAGGTCATAGACCTCACTATCTGTAGTGAAGGCGCTTATGAGTGGGTCAGAAAATGGCGGGTTCTGGAAGAACATTCATTCTCCGACCACCGTTACATAGAAATGGTTCTAGACTTTATTGTAGAACAACCAATCATGAAGCGCAATCCACGTAACACTAATTGGCAGTTACACAATGAAATATTAGACAAAGACCTGCCAGTACTGCCCTCACAAGCCCCCTCATCAGTAGAGGAGCTGGAGGATCTTGTTACTACATTTACATCGGCGCTCTCAAATGCTCTAGGACAGGCTTGTCCAGTGCCAAAACCACGCGGTAAACACAGGCCACATTGGTGGTCCTACGATTTGGACTCGCTCCGCAAATCATGCCGGAAATAATTTAACAAGGCCAAGAGCCTCGGCTCTGAGCCTCACTGGTACGAATATAAAGCTAAACTAAGGGCCTACAAAAAAGCTCTGAGACAGGCGAAGAGGACCTCGTGGAGAAATTTCTGCACTGGCGTCGAAAAGGTCGACGACACAACGAGACTTAGACGAGTCCTCTCGAAAAGTCAAACAGCCATCAGCTATTTGCGAAAACCTGACGGATCCTGGACCAGCACGGAAGAGGAAACCCTTGAGCTGCTCTTGAATACACATTTTCCGGGGAATCTGCATGACGCACCACTAGCACCTGCAACAAACCTGGCAGTAAATATACCCATCACTGAGGAAAGGGTAAGGTGGGCAGTTAGGAGCTTTGAACCGTATAAGGCTGCCGGGCCGGACGGGATTATCCCCGCGCAACTTATAAACACGTTGGAGACATCAGCTAAATGGCTGGTATTTCTCTTCACAGCCTGCCTGGCTCTCAACCACATTCCGGGCTCCTGGAGAAGTGCCACGGTAGTGTTTATCCCTAAGGCTGGGAAGGCATCCCACTATGAGCCAAAAGATTACAGACCGATCAGTCCCTCGTTCTTTGTACTCAAAACCTTTGAGAGGATACTAAGCGACTACCTCTCAACGACTATTGATAGCAACCTTATCTCTAGCTATCAGCATGCATACACCAAGAGTAAATCAACAGAAACTGCTCTGCACAGCCTAGTATCTGTCATTGAGAAATCGCTGTGTGAAAAGGACTACTGTCTCGTGGCCTTCTTAGATATTGAGGGGGCTTTCAACAATATTATCCCGGAGGCGATCAACTCCGCTCTAACTAATCTGGGTGTAGATAGACCTCTAACTGGTTTAATTGACCAACTTCGAAGAGGAAGGAAAATAGCTTCTTCACTTGGTACGGTTGAGTTATCACGCTATGTCACAAGGGGAACGCCCCAGGGTGGTGTTCTTTCCCCGCTTTTATGGAACCTCACAGTCAACTCGTTGCTACGTGACACAAGCTGGGGGGGCGGGAAGATAGTGGCATACGCAGACGATTTAGCTATTGCATTCAGAGGAAGGTTCCCACAAACTCTGTGTGACCTGATGCAAGTAGCACTGCGAGAGGTTTCGAGGTGGTCCTCTCGCTGCGGACTTAGTATCAGCCCGGGGAAAGTGGAACTTGTCCTCTTCACCAACCGGTACAAAATACCTCCACTAAGCCTACCAGAACTAGATGGCACGCGCCTGGGCTTGTCGGATAAGGCCAAGTTTCTAGGCATAGTTCTGGACAGGAAATTGAATTGGAAGGAGAATGTTCTTCAGCGCCAGAAGAAAGCTTGCATTGCTCTTTACACATGCAAAAGAGCCATTGGAAAAAAATGGGGGCTCAGCCCTAGAGTATGCAGTTGGATCTACACGGCCATCATTCGCCCAATCATGCTGTATGGAGTCGTCGTATTGTGGCCGGCGCTGAGCAGGGCAAGATACCTGAATCTGTTGTTTGCTGCTATGGACTTGCATAGATCCAATATGGCCCAACGAAGCCCTCCAGGTCATTCTGGGCATTTTGCCACTTGATCTGGAAGGGTTTCGGTCAGCGGCGGCATCAGCTCTGCGCCTAAGAGAAACCTCCAGTTGGGGTGCGGGTACTATTGGACACTCCTGTATTCTGGAATCTTACAGCTTTCTCCCTCTAAGCACAGATCGTTGTGCGACCACTACAGTCGGGGATAGCTGTTTCAAAATAAACATTCCCAGCAGAGAAGACTGGGAGAGAACGGATTGGTGTCCCGAAACAAATGGTGGACTTCCATATACACCGACGGCTCGAAGTTGGACGGCAGAGTTGGAGGAGGGGTTGATTCAAGGGATTTGGACCTGGAGCTCTCCTTCAGACTACCTGATCATTGTAGCGTCTTCCAGGCGGAAGTCTCGGCAATCCTGGACGCCGCGGCCTGGTTAAGCAAACGTGTTATCGGAGAAGATATCACTATTTTCAGCGATAGCCAAGCGGCGATCAAATCCCTTGGCTCATACACGTTCAACTCTGAACTGACGCTCAGCTGTCGTCGATCTCTTCAGGAGATGGCCCAACAGAACCGCGTAAACCTCATATGGGTCCCGGGACATAGGGACATTGAGGGAAACTGCAAGGCAGACGAGCTTGCCAGGCAGGGCACGACCAAGCAGGTTCTTCAGGATAAAGAGCGCTTAGGTATGCCGTTTGCCACATGAAAACTAATGCTGAAGGAGCACACACTCCGTGAAGCCAACGAAAGATGGCTGCAATCCCCAGGGTGTCGGATATCGAAACAAACCTGGCCAAAATGGGATCTTAAAAGGTCTAGACGCATTTATGCCCTAACTAGGAGGGAAATCTGCATATTGATAGGGGTATTAACCGGTCACTGCCTCATTGGTAGGCATGCAGAAAGTCTAAGTGTGCCCTACCGACGATGCTGCAGGAGTTGCAAAGATGATGAGGAGGAGGAAACAGTGGAGCACCTCATCTGCAACTGTCCGGCTTTAAGCGGCGCGGGAACGCGCTTTTTGGGATTCCGTTCCTAGATAGCCTAAGCCAGATCGCGGAACTGGACATAAAGGACTTTATGGGCTTCATAAAGTCATCTAAGTGGTTCGAGGAGGAGTAACGGTGTCGGTTTAGGAGTGCCAGTCCCGGGATTCTGCTATGTGGAAAATCCCAACAACTCAGGGATTTTCCATATGGCTGGGTCCCGGGGCTGACTTTCCTTGTGTTGGTGGTATCACAACGGGCCTTTCAAAACTGGCCTAAGTGTGCCTCTGCGGCAGCCACTTGAACCTACCGACCTAATGTGGATTATAACAGTGTACAAACAAAAAAAAAAAGTTTAATTGGGCTATGTCTGGTGAGTATGCAGTTGGTATAATTATGACTCTTCAGGCCGAAGAAATAGTTGGACTATATTCTGCTACCGAGAGCTAAAATGTAGTGCATCCTAACCCATTACTTGCCTATAATTTAAATTTTAACTAAAAAAAATGTTTTTATTTTCCAACTTAGCAAACTCGCTGATGCCTGTCAAAATTGAGATTTCCTTTGTAAAATTTCCGAAGGAGTCAAAAAGGAATTACAGAGAGCCAAGCGGTCGAAATCTGTCTGGTCTTAAACTCGCCAGTCAGTCGAAAGTCCAGCCAGGATCCATAATTTATTTTAATACTTTAGATCTTTTAATCTAGTCATCTTAAAATTGATATACTATGAAAATATTTGTAAACATGATAAATGAAATTGAAAACTACATAACCACAGGTTGAAGCAAGAATATTGGCATTTTAACATAAGTAATTTTTTTAACCATAAAGTAAATATTGATATTTTATTTGCCACATCCTTGCCCCACGTTGGGCGCCATTTTGTAATGTGTAAATTAATTGTATAATTTCAAAATCCATCGTTGCTGAGAAAGGAAATGAAGCAAGGCCTAAAAATACTTTAGATCATGAGGAGCGAAGTCTTTCGGGGCCCGTCTTTGCAGCTAGCAAGCAGTGGTTGGGGGATTCGCGACCTCTTCCTTAAGATCTCGAATATTACATTGTTATTACAGAGCCCCTATTTTCTTTTGGATATCACAAAAAAATTTGTCCCCATGATTACGGAAATGAAAAAAGATGAATGAAAAGTTAAAGGATATGATAGATTGGAATTGGTTCGAATGCAGAAACTAACGACGTTGTACACTGTGAGCGGCGAAGATGTACTCGCGCTCGCGCTTCCATGCCCTCCCTGCCTTGACCCCTGATGCGCATTAGAAATCATTTATATAAGGCCCCTCAACGTAGATCTTACCTCTCACATATTTACCCGGAAAACATTATTGAATTAGAACTGAATCTTTTTTTTTGTTTTTAGGATTTCAATATTTCATTTGTATAATTTTCCATTTGTCAAACGACACATCTTATAAACTTATATGTATAGTACAAAATTTTAGCTTATGCTTTAAGACTAAGTGTACCTAACTGAGAATATACAAGAAAAAAAAGGACTAATTCTTCATAAGTACGCACCTTAATTTATAGGGGCTAGCCGTTACTGACCTGTCTGGCCATTGAGCCACATCTAGATACTAATGTACATAATTAAAAAGCGAAAAGACTTACGTACATACATAAATATGTATTTGCATGTAGGTGACCAAAAATTTAGGTAACCAAAAAAAATGCAAAAAGAGAAACTCGATAACCGGTAGTCAGGTGCATACATATGTATGTATGTATGTATATACCGAGCTCGATCAATAAAGCGGCCTGATCTGAAACAGGGACCGTGAACTTATGATATTTCCAAGGTAAAAAAAAAGGCATAGAAACTTTTTAGTTCACTTGAAATAAAATATAAACTAAGTGAATTTTATGGGAAAATTAAATATAGGTATATAGTGGTTAAACATTAAGAGTACTTACATATATTTGTTTTTGACGATGCGTAGAAGGCCTTCAATGCACGTTGTTGGTGTTATGCCAAGATATGCCTGTTAATTAAGTGATTTAATTTTTACATTCGTCCCTATACTTAACGAGTTACTTTTATCAAAAACCCTATTCTAGTGTTTCCTAGGACTTATGTTCAAAATGAGAAATTACGGATGATAAATTATCTAAACTCGATGATTGTGCTATTAAAATTTTTTATTTTTTTTGTTTTTGTTTTTGAGTGTAGGCGGTGCAGCGCTAATGGCAAACATACATATATACTAGAGTGCGAGCAAAACCTGAACCAAAATCACGGGCGCTCCAAATATACTTATATATACATTTATATATTTTATTGAATTTTTTTATTTATTTATTTTTTTTTTTTTTGTTCAAAAAACCAAATCAATGTTGAAGAGAATGATTAGGGAACTAGTGTTTTCGTAGTTATGTATGCCGTCTTTTAATCAAGATGTACATATGTACCCTCGTACATATTCTAGGCTTAACAGGTTGAATGCCTGAGTACGGGTAAAATAATAGCTATGGTTAGTTATTTACTCTTCGAGCAGGTTTAAGCAACGAAAGGTTGTAAAAAATATGGAAATTTTTGATTTTCTTTGCTATTCCAAACTATTTATAGGTTGGTTTCGTCTAAAAAAATGCACTTTTGCCTTTGACACTTTTTCAAAGCTGTTACCGTTAGTGTCGGATTTGGGTATTTCCTCTTGACTTTATAGGCCTCGATGTCGATGCGGGTGCTGGTTGCCTTTGAGAAAAGTGAATCGATCTTAAAACCCACCAGTCACGGTGTCAATGTGGCACATTTAATCGTTTTAAATGCGTTGGCGTAACTTATAATGTCGATTATTAGTTGTGTTGCACGTAATTACAGAACTTTTAAGGTATGTAATGCACTCTGCTGGCTGGTCAATTCGGAAAAGAACGATTCTATTCTAGCGGATATTGTACGATTACCTGTCGATCACTTTACCTCGAGAGAAGTGTTATATCCGCCATATGATAATGACGTTTAGCATTGTTATAATCGTCTGACCAGTGTTGTTTTGGTACGATCTATCTGACCGCCCTTTAGTCTGTAGTCTGCTTGACTTGGATGCATGCAGTGCATTTCCTTTCATTCAAAGGAAGTATCTGATGCAAACATAACCAGAAAAAGAAAGATTTAAGTTTCTTTTACCTCAAGCACTAGATTTTTACTTTCAAAGCCCATTACAAGAAAACAACGGATGCAATCTTTTACAGCGATTGAAATATTTGCCGCTAATAAAGCCGGTAACGGAACCACCACCTGAAAGATTACATTCCACCATGATTTTGGTTAATCCACAATCGTCAATGAATTTTCCGATGGCTTTAAATTATGCCATCATAACATGGATGCACCTAAGTTGATAAAAATATGATTAAAGGTAGGTTTTTCTGATGATTGAATTTGAAAAGCTACTTTAGCGATAGCCAAATCCTACGGTATTTGCATATAATTATGCTTTAATTCGACACCGATCAGTTGAGTTTGTCTCATAGTTTCATACACAACAAATTTATCTGTCGGAGATAAATTTATTGGGGTGAGATAGGAAATTTTTTGTTTAGCACTATTGTCTTCGGTAATTTTATGATTGAACCCAACCCACTTTGGGGTACCTGATATTTTACAATAATGTGACAAAACCCACACGAGATCTAAATTCTAAAGAAATCATATCGACCGAACGATATTTCACGTAACTCGCTACCAATCGGCAATAAATTCTCACGAAACATAGGTTTTTCTCAAATACTGTCGTAGTTCTGGGACTATTGCATCGAATGTTCTTCGTTTTTTTGTTGTGGCTCTGCTAAATCATCATTATCTTTATTTTCACGATATGTACAATCAAAGAAAAGGGGCAAGCTACATCCTTAAAGTGTTCGTAGTAATAATATGCAAGATTTTCTTTATTTAAGTCCATTAATAGCATAGATACTTTTTTCTTCCCTTTTTTGACCAAGGGGCAAGCTACATCCTGAACATGTTCCTAGTAATAATCTGCAAGCTTTTCTTAATTTACGCCCATTCGACCAACTCGACTCAAAACCCGAATTTTTACAACCTTTTTTTATACAAAAAAACCAAGTCACATTAAGAAAAAAAAGTCGTCAAAAATCAACGGTAGCTCCAGGGTACTTAAAACTTGCACTTTGTTGGACTAAAATTAACTGTTCTAAAAAACTGCATACTCGAAAAGTTTCTTCTTATTTTTAAATGATTTTAACACCACGTGGCGTATGAGTAACAAAAAATGCACTTTTCCTCTTTCAGAATATATAATTTTTTCTAAAATGTGACAAAAAATGTCCGAAGCAATTAAAAAAACGCGGCTATTTCGCGATTTTCTCAAAAACGGTTTTGGCGATTTCATTAGTTTTTGCGTGAAATGATTTCATTGAGATTATATTATCATAAAGTAAAGCCAAGTATATAAAAGTATGACTTCAAAATAAAAAAAAATTGCAGGCGAGCTATAAGTATAGATTTTTCACAACATTATGTAGTTCTGACGACCCTTTGTCTTCCACCTAGAGTTCTGAGGATTTTTTTCTCTTTTGTTATGCCGTTATTTTGATCTGAAAAAGAACGAAACCGAAACCGTTTCAAAAGCCGGAACGGTTTTGAATTTTTTTAATGTCTCACTTCTTTTAGTGGGCACATAGGTATTTTCATTTACAAACATTCATGGAAGATTGCCGAGCAAGGTTACAAAAGACACGTTTTGACCTTAGTATATATATTAGACTGGGCCAAAAATAAAAAATTTCTTTTTTTCAAAAACTTATATTGATTTTCTTTTTAAGAAAGGTGAAAAAAATTACTGTAATTTTTCCAGATTTTTAAATTAAAGTCTAGAGGGCTATCATCGCTAGTCTAGATTTTACAGACTTAACCTCCAATTTGGTATAAAAACGACAAATCATTGTTGAAAAACACCATTTACCTGAACATTTTTTTGTAGGAAATTGAATTCCCTACAAAAGCTGCCAAGACTGAAATTTTCTCAAACTAGCCGTTTTCTAGTATTCTAGCCTCAAACAATGGCATGTTTTTTCACCTTTCTTAAAAAGAAGATCAATATAATTTTTGGAAAAAAATGAAATTTTTTATTTTTGGCCCAGTCTAATATATATGAAAGAGGAAGTTTGACTATAGTTGAATGAAGCGATCGAAAAAAATTTACGAGATCCGAAAAGAAATGTTCAGGCTTGTCTTAGAAAGCACCACTCATATTAATGTTTTTGACGATTTATACATTTCATTTAGCTTCCATTCTAATATTTTTTTTAATAAAAAAGTAGAGTTAATTTTAGGAATATGTTTTGCAGAAATTTCATCCATTCATAGTGTTAATAAAATTTATTATTATATTGGAGAAATTCCATCAAAAAAATTATGTGAAATTCAGACCTATTTCGAAACTACATAGGTACTTGAGTAATTTAGTAGTTAAATTTAATTTATCGTGTTTTTATTTGGAAACCGTAACCGAAACCGAAATAAATTTTGAAGAACGAAACCGGAACCGAAACCGAATCGTATTACAAAACCGAAACCAGAACGTTATTTTAATCAGTTTCATACCTTGGATTTCACAGAAAGTTCTTAGTAACTTCAACAAACGAATGTCACGCATGTTGTTCTAAACTGGTCATTAAACAGCATGCTAGAGAGTTTCAAAAACTTAGGATGTAACTTGTCCAATTTCCAGAGAATCTTAGTTCCTATGCCCAAAACAAGGAGACAGATTCCCCAGGACCCAAAAACTTTGGAAGAGAGGTACCAAGGCCAACGGGATCAGTATATGATGGCTGACTACTGCTAGGGGATGCAACGTGTTTGTCCTGCTACACCTCTTTCACGAAAATCACGCAAATATACAAGGAATGCCTAAGCGGACATATCGTTGAAAAGAGAATTAACAGGAGATTGCTTCGAAATAGTCTTACATATACACTGGTTAAAAAATTATTCGAGAAAACCGTGATTAAAAATGAAAAAATTTTACGAAAAATTAAATCTTTCACATTTTTTATGCAATTTCTCTGACATTTATCAACATACATTAACAACTTGTATACTGATAGAAGCGGCAAAATGTTTTCTTTTCAACAGCATCAAAACTGTGTTGATCGAATAAACAGAAACAAAGTTATGGGGCAGTACATGCCTTAAGCTAGTAAAAGGGGTTCTTGGCCTCTATTTTGAAAACTATACGTAGCATTAAAAAGTAAGTATGTATACAGTTTTTATCAGGGTACCGAATACTACCGACTGCAGTAACAAACAGAGCTGCACCCAGGGACCGTAACTGTTTTAAGTTTAATTATAGAACTCGACATTTGATAATTTTTTTCTAATTTTTTTTCAATAAAAATCAACAATAATCGTTACACTCAAGTTTTATTTTTTTTGATTAAGCGTAAAACTTATTTCTTGAGTTTTATTATTTTGAGAGGAAATAAAACTTACCCTTGAGTTTTATATTTTTGCTCGACAGTAAACGTTATTCTTTGAGCGATATTTTATCTTTCAAGGATAAAAATTAAGTTCCGGGTTTTAAGTTTTTTCGCGGTCAAAAAACTCAAAAGCCCGCTGCGCCTTTTTGGCAAGTATTTGGTCATAATTGATGACTGAACAAACAAAACGCCTTATTTCAATTTTCAAAAATTTTTCAGAAACCGAAAAAAACTTTGACAGATTCAAATAACCACAATTTAAAGTTTTAATTTGGCGTTAATAAAATAAAACAGCTACGGCCAACTAGGGTCATAATTTTTTTAAAGTTTTTGTTTGTGTAATTGTAGTTGTTTAACTTTATTATTTGGAAATATGCCCTTTTGTTTGAAACAGGCAATTTTATACGGGATCCCATGGGGTTTTATGCCTTAAAATAACTGGGCGAGCCTTATATCGAGCCGTAGATGTTTATAGTACGAAAAAACAAAAAAAAAAAATCAACAAAATAAACTTTTGCTGGAAAATAAAATATTGACCTTTCAATTTTTTTTCGGCCTATCAACATTTACGGCACGATATAAGCCTTGGCCAGTTGTTTTGGTACACAAATTTCCACGCACAAACAAATGAAAAGGAAATATTTCCGATTTGTACGAAATTTTGATTTTGACGGATCTTTTTTATTGGAAATATGACGTTTTAGTAGTTTCTATTGGGTTGGGGTCAAAATTCTGCTTTTTTGGAAATTCTGCATTCATAATTCCGGAAGTCGAAACACCGGAAATCAGAATTATGGAAGTCAAAATTCTGGAATACAAAATTCTGGATAACGAAATTCTAAATTGCAAAATTCTGGAAACCAAAATTCTGAAATTCAAAATTCGATGCTGCATTTTAGAACGGTGTTTTTCCCTGAGAGTGCAAGTTGGCTCTTTAAAATATTTTAAGCTGTTCCGTTTCCTACTAATTTTTAACTTAAGGCCATTTCTTGATGGCAGATAATGTCCAATATGTTTTTCTGTCATAGATACCGATCGCTAAATTATTTGGCTAGGCTGCAGAATACTCGAGTGAACCATATTTTTAACCAGATTATTTGTTGTTGAAATGTTACACTAAAAAAAAAAAAAATTAAAATTCTCATGATCCATGTGCGCATAAGAAATCGGTTGCAGAAACAAATAATCTGGTTAAAAATATGGTTCACTCGAGTTTTCTGCAGCCTAGCCAAATAATTTAGCGATCGGTATCTATGACAGAAAAACATATTGGACATTATCTGCCATCAAGAAATGCCCTTAAGTTAAAAATTAGTAGGAAACGGAACAGCTTAAAATATTTTAAAGAGCCAACTTGCACTCTCAGGGAAAAACACCGTTCTAAAATGCAGCATCACCCAAAATAACAACAAGGTTCTTGAAATGCGAACGAAGTTATCAAAAATAGAACGTTCGGTGTTGTCATCAAAACACATAACAAGAACGTTACAACATCGCTGCATACTTCTAGGCATTTAGTCTGTAAACAACTTTAACAGAACAAATCCAACAGGGAAGATACATACTGTCAATGCTGTCATAGAACAAAGTTGCAATTAGACGCCGCCAAAGATAAGTACGCGTTTCGCAGTCAAAGCAGTGTGAGCTCGAGTCCCGGTCGAGGCAAACCACAAAACAACGTGAGAAATAATTGTCATTCCGAAGAGCTCTGAAAAATTATTATTTTTTTTTTAATTTTGTTATTTTGACCCAAAATGTTCCCGAAATAAGCCTAATACGTTCTCAGAATAAGTTATGTTAGGTAGAAGTGGCTGCCGCAAAGGCACACCTAGGCCAGTATTAAAAGGCCCGTTGTGATACCATCAACACTAGGAAAGTCAGTCCCGGGACCCGACCATATGGAAAATCCCAGTGCTATTGGGACTCTCCACCTAGCCGAATCCCGGGGCTGACACTCCTAAAACCGACACCGTTACACCTCCTCGAACCATTTAGATGACTTGATGAAAGCCATCAAGTCCTTTATGTCCAGCTCCGCTACCTGGCGTAGGCTATCCAGGAAGGGAACTCCGAAAAAGCGCCTTCTCGCGCCGCTTAAAGCCGGGCAGTTGCAGATGAGATGCTCCACCGTTTCCTCCTCCTCATCATCTTTGCAACTCCTACAGCATCGTCGGTAGGGTACACCCAGCCTTGCTGCGTGCCTTCCAATAAGGCAGTGCCCGGTTAAAACCCCTATTAATATAGATATATCCCTTCTTCTTAGGGTGTAAATATATTTAGATCTTTTAATATCCCATTTTGGCCAGGATTGTTTGGATACTCGGCACCCTGGCGATAAAAGCCATCTTTCATTGGCTTGTCGGAGTGTATGCTCCTTCAGCATTAGCTTGCATGTGGCAAAGGGCATACCTAAGCGTTCTTTATCCTGAAGAACCTGCTTGGTCGTGCCCTGCCTAGCAAGTTCGTCTGCCCTACAGTTTCCCTCAATGTCCCTGTGTCCCGGGACCCATGTGAGGCTCACGCGGTTCTGTTGGGCCATCTCCTGAAGAGATCGACGTCAGCTGAGCGTCAGTTCAGAGTTGAACAAGTAAGAGCCAAGGGATTTGACTGCCGCTTGGCTATCGCTGAAAATAACGATATTCTGCCCGATAGCGTGTTGCCCTATCCAAGCCGCGGCGTCCATGATTGCTGAGACCTCAGCCTGGAAGACGCTGCAATGATCAGGCAGTCTGAAGGAAAGCTCAAGGTCCAGATCCTTGGAATAAATCCCTCCTCCAGTCTGCCGTCCAACTTCGAACCGTCGGTGTATATGGAAATGCCACCATAAGTAGCAGGACACCGATCCGTCCTCTCCCAGTCCTCCCTGCTGGGAATGTTTATTCTGAACCAGCTATCTCCGACTGTTGTGGTTGCGCAACGGTCCGTGCTCGGAGGGAGAAAGCTGTAAGAATCCAGAATACCGGAGTGTCCAGTAGTGCCTGCGCCCCAGCCGGAAGTTTCCCTTAGACGCAGAGCCGATGCTGCCGCTGCCCGGTACCCTTCCAGATCGAGTGGCAAAATGCCAAGAATGGCCTGGAGAGCTTCGTTGGGCGTTGTTCTCAACGCGCCGCTTATACAGATCATGCTAGATCTGTGGACTTTACCTAACAGGTTTAGGTTGGCTGCCTTGCTCAGCGCAGGCCACCATACCACGACTCCATACAGCATAATTGGCCGGATTATCGCAGTGTAAATCCATCTGCAGATTCTGGGACTGAGCCCCCATTTTTTGCCAATGGCTCTTTTACAGGTGTAAAGTGCAATGCACGCTTTCCTCTGGCGCTGCATGACATTCTCCTTCCAGTTGAGCTTTCTATCCAGAACTATGCCTAGGAATTTGGCTTTGTCAGCCAAGTTCAGGCGCACGCCATTTAGTTCTGGTAGGCTTAGCGTTGGTATTTTGTACCGGTTAGTATAAAGGACAAGCTCCACTTTTCCCGGGTTGATATTAAGTCCGCAGCGAGATGACCACGAGGAAACTGCTCGCAGTGCTACTTGCATCAAGTCACACAGGGTTTGTGGGAATTTGCCCCTGTATGCAATAGCTAAATCGTCTGCATATGCAACTATCCTCCCGCCCCCCCAGCTTGTGTCTCGTAGCAACGAGTTTACAGTGAGGTTCCATAAAAGCGGAGAGAGAACACCACCCTGAGGCGTTCCTCTTGTGACATAGCGTGAGAAATCAACTGTGCCCAGTGTAGAAACTATTTTCCTTCCCTTTAGTAGCTTATCAATTAGTCCAATAAGAGACCTGCTTATGCCCAGATTAGTTAGAGCGGTGTTAATAGCCTCCGGGCTTATATTGTTGAAGGCACCTTCAATGTCTAGGAAGGCCACGAGACAGTAATCTTTTTCATACAACGATTTTTCAATAACAGAGACAAGGCTGTGAAGCGCAGTTTCCGTTGATTTACCTTTGGTGTATGCATGCTGATAGCTAGAGATAAGGTTGCTATCAATAGTAGAGGGAGAGATAATCGCTAATTATCCTCTCGAAGGTTTCGAGTGCAAAGGACGAGAGACTGATCGGTCTGTAGTGAGGCCTTCCCAGGCTTAGGAATAAAGACTACCTTGGCGCTTCTCCAGGAGTGCGGAATGTAGTTGAGAGCCAGGCAGGCTGAAAAGAGAAATACCAGCCATTTAGCCGATGTTTCCAACGTGTTTATGAGTTGTGCGGGGAAAATCCCGTCTGGCCCAGCAGCCTTGAACGGCTCAAAGCTTTTGATCGCCCACCTTACCCTTTCCTCCGTGATGGGTATATTCACTGCCATGTTTGTTGCAGATGCTAAAGGTGCTTCATGCAAGTTCCCCGGAAAGTGTGTATTCAATAGCAGCTCCAGGGTTTCCCCTTCCGTGCTAGTCCACGATCCGTCAGGCTTCCGCAAATAGCTAATGGCTGTTTGAGTTTTTGAGAGCACTCGTCTAAGTCTCGCCGTATCATCGACCTTTTCGACCCCGGTGCAGAAATCTCTCCACGAAGTTCTCTTCGCCTGCCTTAGGGCCCTTTTATAGGCCCTCAGTTTAACTTTATATTCGAGCCATTCAGGCTCCGTACCGAGGCTCCTGGCCCTATTAAATTGCTTCCTGCAGGACTTGCGGAGCGAATCCAGGTCGTAGGACCACCAGTGTGGTCTATGTTTACCGCGTGGTTTCGGCACTGGACAAGCCTGCTCTAGGGCATTTGAGAGCGCCGTTGTAAAGGTCGCAACCAGATCATCCAGTTCTCCTACTGATGATGGAGCTTGTGGGCTCGTTACCCACGTTACAAACCACCATGTTAGTTGTTAGTAGGTAGTCAAACAGACTCGCCCCTAGCGTTAATATCGGAGCTTCCCCACTGGACGTGATGAGCATTAGCGTCAGCTCCAATATTAAGATGACCCGTGCAGAAATTTTCCAACAGATCTTTCACCTCCTTTTGTGGAGGAGGTTCTTCGGCGTCATAGGGCATGTAGACCGACGCCATCGTCAGGCTGGTGCTGCCGACCGTTAAGCTGGCAGCTGTAACGTCACCATTTGAATAGTTGGGTAAGAGAAAGGTGTTCAGCTCAGACTTGACCAAGATACAGGTTCTGACCTTGCCCTCATTAGCTCGGATGAGCTTGTACCCCTTAGCCCCCAATCCACAGATCCTTGAGCTATTAACCCAGGGTTCTTGGATAAGGACCACGTCTACGTCGCCTTTATAAAGACGACTGCTTAGGGCAGCTGAGGCTGCTTTAGATTTGTGCAGGTTAATCTGAAGCACCACCAACATGAGAGCGCTCAGACTTCCCTACCACCGTCGTACCGTCGTGGAGGTCTACCCCGTCCCGGGGCCTATCTCTCAACGACAATTTATCTGCACGATTTGGCGTGGCGGAATCTCTACTGTCTGAAGCGGCATCAACGTTAGTGTGCACCGGATTGCCCTCCACCACCGTGCGGTCGAGGTCTTCCGCGTCCGTTAGGCTATCTTCCATCGCCGAGTCGTTCACGGCTTCCTCGCAATTTGACGTGGCGGATACCATACTTTCCGCGTCTGGCACCCCTGCCTCCTCTTCTGGTCCTTCGATTTCCGAGTCCTTCGAAGCGGCCGGAATGGCAGCGCGTTTTGCATCGCCACGGTATACGTGGATCACGATCTGACCCATTCCATAATGCACTCGTCCGTTGCACCGTTTAAGGGGCTCGAGTGCCTCCTTATTCAAAGTTAAAACCACCTGTCTATGAGGCCCAACCTCACCCTCGACCAGATTGACACTCCAGTCCTGCGTCGGGAGAGACGGATTCCAGGCCTGCAGCATCTCAAGAATATTCTCCGGTTCAGCAGGGATGGCAGGAATCCACGCCCTTGCCCTTGGCCGGGCCGGAATGTCCTTCCAGTCGACGACCTCGATTTTTGCCCCTGGGTAGACTTCACCCAGTCTTGCAACTGCTGCCTTGTACAGTGCAACAGTTCTTGCATCCTCACACGCGAAAACTTTAATCTGACCCTGGTGCCAACCCGCGTCTGTACCCCGCGGCGGACTACCCGGAGACTCACGCCATATGTCGAGAAGGGCCCTGCCAATTTCGTTCCGGACATACAGCCACCGGTCTCTAGGGATGGACCAACGGTCGTTGCCTCGATCAATGACACCTATAAGGATCCTGTCCTTGGTCACTTCAGCAAAGCAAAGGTTTGCCCACTACTGGGATAATCTGATGCCGCTTCGGTTGGGGATCCACCTCTCCGTCCGATCTCTGGCGTTTGAAGGGATTCCCGTTCAGCCTTTTAGGCGCATAGGGCCTTTGGAAATTTGGTATCAGAGCTTTCGCTTTCTCCACCATCTTCCTTTCATTCAGCGATAGTGTATCCTGCGATGCTCCCTCATATTTCTTCAGGATCCTTGCAGCCTTCCTTTTATCCCAGTACGCAAAGCGTCGGGGAGATGTCTTTTGGGAGGAGTTCAGACCCGTAGTTGCCATCGCGGTCTCTCCCTTTGATAGAAGCTTAGTTGCGTCTTCCTTCTCTTTCGGATCACTGAGGCCAGGTCCCGAGACCATTTCCACAGACATTGAGAGGTTGATGTTCGTGCCGGCGCTTGATGGAAGTTTAGCATCCGCCGTTTTCTGCTTACCTGCGTATGTAGCCGCACTGGTGCTGGCTTTCATCAAGTCACTCTCACTTGCTAGCAGTTTCGAGGATGACCGACCCGTAGTTACCATCGTTGTCGGTCCCCCAGTTGACTTTGAAATAGAGTTTGTCCTCCGGCGCTGTGATTTCTCTTGCTCCAGCATAGTTCTCCTCTGCTGCGGAGTAAACGAAGTTATTGAGTGTTTTGAATTTTGAGTTGTATTCATCTTGTTCGTACGACCCCTCGCCGGACACGGCCAGCTTGGGGTCAAGGGTGGATTAAGGGGAATGTGTCGTCCGCCACGGCAGAGCCCCATACCGCGGTAAGACCATGGTTACTCTCTGAGGCGGTCCGGTATCAGAGAGGCACCGTTCGACTACAGCCACGATTTGCCTCCCGGCTGCAAACGTCCAATGGGCACGGTATCGCGTAACACCCTGGATTGGGAGGGGGTAGATCTTTGTCATCGCGCCAGCGAGGCTAGGCTGCTCTCGTGATGTAGTGCCATGCGGAGCTATGATCACAAGGGCAACGTAGCCCCGTGGCTATCGACTAAGCCCTCGTACCGCGTCAAGGTATCCACCCTTCACGAGGGTCAGAATAAGTTACAAATGTTCATAAATCAAGTCCAAACTGTTCATGGAACACAAAACATGTTCTTGAAAAATCCGTTCTCAAAATAAGACAATCGTTCACGAGTTAAGTCAAAACGTTACTGACAGACTTTCGTTCACGAATGTTCTCAGTTTTGGACTTGTTCCGTTCGTTTTAGAACGATTTTTTCTTTGAGTGTATTGAAAAAATAGACATTCCTTTATTATCACTTTATGTTTTGGAAGGTCAACTTTTTATTTTAAGTGAGAAAGTTATTAAAGTTATGGCGAATGCATTCTTATTTTTGGAACAAAATCTTCGCTGCAGTTGTTAATTGAGAGCGACTGCTGGATTTTGGATGGTACATTTGACATTGTCCCAACGATGACGAGGCAGCTATTTTCCATACACGGAAGAGTAGAAAGACAAATTGTTCCGCTGGTTTTCTGTCTTATGACCAAAAAATCAAAGTCAATGTATATTTCTTAAATATAAGCAAATTTATTAAAATACACGATTTTGCTCAAATTTTGGGGAAAAAATTTCCAGAATTAATTCTGGAAAACGTAAATTCCGGAATTATGAAAAACCGGAATTTTGAAATACAGCCAAAAAAGGCGAAGGAAGTGCGGAATACCGATTTCCAGAATTTTGTCGACCCAGAATTTTGATTCCGGAATTTTGACTTCAGAATTTTAATTTTAGAATTTTGACCGTTTCCGGTTTCTATTGAGTACATCATGTGTAATATTGCCTGAACCACCAGATTGCATCAAAACACTAAAAAAGTGAAAAATGGAAATAAGCCATTTTGTTTGTCAGTTCTCAATTATTGGTTGGTATAATGTCGTCAACATATCGCTCATTTGCTGCAACATCGTCATAACTCAAAAAATGTGATATTAGAAAACGCATTTTTAGTTTTTGAATTGCCGTATATTTATATGGGATAAGTAATTAGTTCTATCGCGATGCTGCGTGAAATGTTAAAACCTCGGATATAACACTTTGTCAGTTGATCAAACATATTATTTCCGATATATTAGTGATGTTAACTCAAAATTTGGGTTTTTTGAGTTATGACGATGTTGCAGCAAATGAGCGATATGTACTCAATTATTTAAATATAGTTGATCACTTTTTGAGTTTTATTTTTTTGATCAAACGTAAAACTTATTTCTTGGGTTTTATTTTTTTGAGAGAAAATAAAACTTACCCTTGAGTTTTATATTTTTGCTCGACAGTAAACGTTAGTCTTTGAGCGATATTTTATCGTTCAAGTATAAAAATCAGGGTACGAAAATAAACTGTACAAAATACATTTAATTTGCTCATCGAGTAGGATGTTATTTAAGTTTTGTACAGTTTATTACTTTTTGGAAACGTTTGCTTTTTGTTTGTGACAATTCCAACAAAGAAAAATTTATAAACACAAATGTTTCAAATGATTGAAGAAAAATATTAGTGTTTGAATGTATGTTCATAGAGAACAAAATGTTTTTTAGTTTTGTTTTTCATTTTGGATGTAAATTTCAAAAAATGTATTTTACAGTTTTCAAAGAAAACTCAGCTTTTGGATTTTGTTTTGTACTGAACTATGAAAGTAATAAACAAAACGAAATAGTACCGTACAATAAAGTTTATTTTCGTACACTGATAAAAATTAAGTTCCGAGTCTTAAGTTTTTTCGTGGATCAAAAAACTCAAAAGGTCGCTGAGCCTTTTTGGCAAGTATTTGGTCATAATTATTGGTTGGTATAATATCAACATATGTACTTATTTATTTAAATATAGTTTAAGCCACATACGTATATATACCCTGTAGGGAAAATCTCTAGTTCAGAGCTAGTTCGCGTCTAGTGCGTTTCGAGCCAGTACTAGTTCGCGAACTATCTTTTTTAAATAAAATCAACTGGCGAATTTAACATGGCGATGTCCTAGGTTGGCACTATTTTTATAGTCCTGAACCATTGCTGAACCGTTTCTAAGCATCCCTGTAGGGAAAATCTCTAGTTCAGAGCTAGTTCGCTTCTAGTGCGTTCCGAACCAGTACTAGTTCGCAAAGTATCTTTTTTACATGAAATCAACTGGCGAATTTAACATGGCGATGTCCTAGGCTGGAACTAGTACAAAATTCGTCAGTTTAGATCTAGTTCGTTTATTGGTACTATTTCTATAGTTCTGAATATAAATTAAATACAAAAACTTAAATTCAAATACGAATCCAAATGCCTTTTAAAGACTCCTCAAACGCTGGTTTCGAACTAGTGCAAATGTATACACTAACGGAGTTATTCTTATTGGCCACTTTATTTCTAGTTCTGATCCTGAAATTTGTTCAGTAGTGCCTGGGTTCCCTGCAGGGAACTAGTGAAAATGTAATCACTAACGTACTAGTTCTTATTGGCCACTTTATATCTAGTTCTGAACCAGAAATTTGTGTCACTAATGCCTAAGTTCCCTGCAGGGGAAATTGGCATGTACGTTGTAAAGGGACATGAAATAAGCATACTATATGTACGTTGGTTCACAGTCCAAATCGTCCACCATGAAAAATGGAAATTTTTTAGCCGACCATGCGCGTCATCTTCCATATGAGCGTTTCTTTTTCAAGTGGTCCAAGTTTCAACCGTCATGCTACGGATTTTATTCAAATTCGGCTTACACGTAGGGACTATAAATTGAATTGACACGTATTTTTTGTTTTGCCAATTTTTCGATATTCTTCGGAGATATGATCTGTCAAAGTTTGGAATTTTTCTTAAACTAATGAAAACATGTACCTACTCAATCTGTCATATCTCGGCTTGCACTAATGCTACAAACTTCAACTTGAGCTCATTTGAAAGCTAATGAATCAGGCTTTGTGTTCCTTAATAAATTTTTTGCATTTTGCAATTTTTTTATTTTTATTATAACAATTTTAACATTGCAACAACCCACAACATTTTTAGTTCTAAATACCTGCATTCGATTGCTTATTAAATTCTCTAAAAAATCAATATATTTCAAAAATGGGGTCTTCATACGGACTTTTACTAAAATACATATTTACAAGACTAACTCTATATTTTTCTATGAAAAAAATAAAAAAAATAAAATCAAACAAGTTTTTTTTTTGCATTGGGACTATCCATATGAAAACGTCTAATTCGAAAAGCTGGCTAGTCTCAGATTTCGCTCAAACTTTGAGGTACACTTCTTTAGGGTCCTAAAGGAACATATTGACAAACATTTATTTTTTACTAGCAGGGAACCCGACGTTGTCCGGGTGGATCTGTATTTTAGGGTGGTACTAATTTCTATTGAAACAATTTTTTCGCTTTTGCCAACCTTATTCTCGGGTCCAATTCTTCTTCATCAACCTCTTTTCCTCGGCTTTCTTTCCTATGTCATATTCCTTTCCGAAATACTTCCTTCCTTCTATCTCCTTAACCTCAGTACCTCATCTGCTCCTACTTAGATCTATAAAAATAGAGACAATAAATATAACAGTAGTTCAGATAAACTCTATAACATTCCCTACGTCACTTTCAGTAATTTTAGCCAAGGAATTTCCAATGTGTAGATACAACTTTTCTAGTAGAGTTTTATTCCAGTATAGATAACTGAATGGATGAATGGATTTAAAAATTTTATTTCCCAAATTTTTTGGTACGCCACTGTACCTATGCAATTGATTTTTCATTTAGCTGAAGTTGAAAAAAAATACTAAACAAAAATTTGTGAGAGGCACGCTTTGTTATTTTTTGACAAACAAAGTGAATTTTTCTTCATATAAATCTATTTACAAAAAAAAATTGGATAGGTACCTCACTTAATATGACTATATCTTTTTTGTTTATTAGGCGATTTTGATCAAATAAAGTTTAGGGCTCCTTCTAAGCTTCAAGCTGTCCACCAGAAAAAGCCTCATTAAAACCCGTTTCTTAGTTTCCGAGATCCTTACGTTCAAACGGACAAACAGACAGACAATAATTCTAAAAATGGTTGAGATGGACTATATAACATTCCCCAAGTCATCCCCAGTCATTTTTTCAAAGAAAATGTTTAATGTACAAACACGACTTTTCTACAGTTTTATTATAGTATAGATAACCACTCGTTTCGGACTGGTCAAGTTTCAAAGTTTGAAAAACGTAATTTTTAGGCCTACCCTATTTTAGCTGTAAAAATGTTTCCATTAGAGATATCTTTACATTCGATATAGCGTTTTAAAGGGAAAAGATACTAGTTTATTTAAATATAAATATTAAATCATATAGCGAGTACCTGGTATTGAAAACCCGGTACTGAAAATACGTATTTTTTATCGATTTTCGTCAAATTTATCCGGCTGTGGCGTCTTTACTGTTTTAAGTAGCCACTCAGTGTTTGCCAGAAATTAAGGGTACATTTCCTAGAAGAAATTAACCCATCCATCGGCCAAAAAACCCCACTCCTTATAGATAAATTATTATCTCGAAATTTGTCAATTTTCAAAAATCATGGTTTTCAGGCTCGAAAACGGACATGTTTATCAAGAGATAAAAATACGAATTTCTCATGGACTTCAGTCCTGATCTTTAGCTTCAAACACCTCAACATTTCGTTTTGTTATTTTCATACTAAGGGTCTCTGCTGATGGATCTCCTAAACCAATATACATTTTTTTTTTTTTCAAAGTAAATTTTTGTATCATATTTGGAACTTTTTTCACTTTCAGTGATCAGGTTGCGTCGCCTTACTCGGGGGGTCGCCGGCTAAAAGAAAAAGTAGAGGTTCTTACACAATAAAAATGCAATTTTAGTGAGAAGGATGTGCTTGTTTATTTTTCAGAAGTTTATCAAATTGCGGTGCTATTTTTCAAACGTTAATAATCAAATCATTTTCTAAATGCAGCCTTTTTCTCTTTTTAGTTTTAATGTCTACCATTGAAGAAAATGTCAGTTCCCACAAGTATGAAGTGGCGAATGATATTTTAGCGTGTTTTCTTTTTATCCAAAATATGACGACACTTTGAGAATGAAATTCTATTTTAAGCATGCCATCAGCAGCTAAATCTAGAAGACATTCTTTCATTTTTGTGGTGACATCAGCCAGTTCTATTGATTTTTCCAAAAAAGGGTTTAAAATCCATCTACGCCCATTGTCAGCTTCAGAGTGCAAGTCTGGAAAGTATGCCAAAAGTTTCTCTTGTAAATTATGCAGGCTCAGTATCATGCAAGGAATATGAGCCGATACTGCAAAACTTTGGTCTGTTGAATTATCTTCAATTAGTTTCTGAACACATGGAAAAGACTCGAATATTTTGTTTTGCAGAGAGTTCGACCACAAACGAAGTTTTGCGTGAAATGCTTTTACTTTATCTTTGGCAGTTAAAATATTTTCTTCTCTTCCTTGAAGGCTCTTGTTCAAATAGTTAAGGTGGCTAAAAAGATCTGCCAAAAATGTTAATTTCAAGAGCCAAATAGGGTCATAAAAACGAGAAGCATATTCAGATTTTGCATCTTGTAAGAACATCAACAATTCAGCTCTCAGTTCCAGAACTCTTGTCAATATCTTTCCTTTGGATAGCCACCTGACCTCTGTGTGATAAAGGAGATTTTGATGAAGCGAGCCCATATCTTCACAAACGATTCTAAATAGCCGGGTTTGCAAAGCTTTACCTTTGATAGAATTCACAATTTTTATTATCTCCGTGAGCACGTCATTTAAATCAGAAGGTACTACCTTAGCAGCTAGAGCCTGTCGATGAAGAAAACAGTGTGTCCAGGATATGTTTGGCATTACCGCTTTTAATTTTGCAATGAGTCCGCTATTTTTGCCAGTCATAGCTTTAGCGCCATCGCTACAAATAGCGATGCATTTTTTCCAATAAATATGGTAGTCGCAAGTTCTTTCTACAAACATATCGTACAAACACTGGCCAGTAGCGTTAGCAGGAAGTGCTTTGCAAAATAATATTTCTTCCGTGATACTGTCATCTGCTTCAAAGCGCACAAATACTACAAACTGTGCACAGTCGGAAACATCTGTAGATTCGTCAAACTGCAATGCAAAATGTTGGCTTTTCATTAATTTTTCGATTACTTGTTCTTGAATATCCTTGGCCATTTCGTTTATTCTGCGTGAAATAGTATTGTCAGAAAGTCGTATGTTTTTTAATTTGTTAGCCTCCTCCTTACTGACCAGAATTTCAACCATATCAAGTGCTGCTGGCAAAATAAGATTTTCGGCAATTGTATGTGGTTTCCCTGCTTTAGCAGCTCGATATGCGACTTTGTAGCTGGCTAATAATGATGATTCGTTGAGACTGGATGCCTTAAAATAATCAAATAGTGGAAAAAAGAAAAAAAGAACATTATTTTATAACTTAACTCAATTATAGTATTTTGCTGCTGACTAAGAGCTTTCAACTTTCGTTCAAAGAAATCCAACGGTTTATCAGCTTCTTTTTGATGCTTAGTTGTGAGATGCCGCATAAGCTTTGACGGTTTCATACTCTCACGTGATAAAACATCGCCGCAAATTACACATTGAGGTTTATTATTTATGACTGTGAACCCATATTTCAAATAACTGTCTTCGTAACGTCTATTTTTTTTTGGAGTTTGATTCACCACCACCGCTTTTGACACTCGTACCAGATGTTGAAGGCTGTGATCTTTTGAGGAATTTATCCATTTTACAAACGCGCGGAGTAAGCGAAAAAACAAAAGAATGATGTCAAAAGAACAAAACAAACAAACAAAATAATGATGTCAAGAATGACAATTAGCCTGCCCACATTGAAGACGACGGCTGCAGACGACAACGACTAAAAACCCAAGCCTGACAATAATTGCAATCAAGCATTGGTGACATAAATAAAATGACCCGCGTGAGTTTAGGTAATCTTTTTCGTTAGGTCCAAATGTATGTAAAAACTGTACGTATGTTAACATAATAATAAAAATTCTTTGGCTTTCTACGTCACAAGGGGGTCGCCAGAATATTTCAACCTGTAAAGGGGTCGCGAAGTCAAAAAGATTGAAAAACACTGTACTAGATCATATATACACCAGCATCACATTTGTATTTACCTACACACACAAAAGCATCTGTGAATTACAAGAGAAAAAAAGAAGCAAACCAAAAATTTCAAATAATGTTTGCATAGTACCATGTAGTAAAATAGATCGTACTAAAGGTCGCTTATTATAAGGCCTTATTATAATAATAATGTAGTACGAAATGGAATTTTTTAATTAGTATTTTTTTTAAAAAAGATTCGACTTTTTCTGAAGGTAAGAATTTATATTCAGAAAATTACCATTCATATTCAGAATTTCCATTTGATATTCAGAAAAATACAAATGACATTCAGAAAATTACAATTGATATTCAGAAAACTTTCTGAACACAACCTGAAAAAGGTGTATGATTTCAACCCGAAATTCATACATACTTGCATACTGGTACGAACCAGGATTTTTCTGAATAGTATGATTTCGCCCAGCAAATTATAGTTGTATACTAGTATGTTTTCTGATTAGATTGGCATTGATTAGTTTAAGGGTAATCAGCAATGAACTAGTATGAAAACACCCATAAAATGTATAGTAAACGAGCTAGGTGTCTGCTGAGTAGTTTGGAATTGATTACTTTAAAGGTAGTCAGAAATGAACTAGTATGAATACTAAGCTGTTCCTTATATCAACTTTTTTGCAAATGTTGGGTTCGCCGGGCGGAATATGATAGATTTTGCTTTAAAAATAAGCTGTGCAAAATTTCACTCGAATTGGATAACTTTTAGAACTTGCACGTTGCATTTGAAAATTTTAAAAACTATATGCATTCAAGGTCCAGCAGATTATATAAAAATATTGATAGCCGTAAACTTGGTTCACGTTTATTACATGAAAAAACGTGCAGATTCCGATTCTGAAGAGAAAAATCGAAAATTCGCTATAGGTTTTGCGATTTTGCAAAGTTATCGTTTTTAAGAAAGTGAAAAAACACCATTTTTGTATTTGACGAAAAATCTCCAGCTTTGCTTATTCGATCGAACCCCTCTACTCACCGCATCAAAGGTCTTCGATAGCTCTAAAAATCCGTCATATAATGGTTTTCAATCAGATCACCAGGTAAGAAGCTATTAGCAGATTAATGAGAGAAATAGAGCACAATTTTAAGTCACCTCGTAGTATGTATTGATATACAGCGAAAACGAATAACCTTTTTATTATACCTTTCATGAACATGAAATAGTATTATAACTTTGGTCCGATGTTTGTAAATATGAGAAGAAGAAGAGATAGACCCATCAATAAGTATACCGAAATGATCAGGATGACGAGATGAGTTGATTTAGCCATGTCCGTCTGTCTGTTTGAACGCAAACTAGTCCCTCAGTTTTTGAGATACTTGGCTGCAATTTGGTATGCGGCCACCATTTTCCAATATAGGAATCATTTGTAGGAACCAGCAAGATCGGACCGATATATATAGCTCCCATACAACCGATTATTCCGATAAGCGGATTGTGGGCTATAACTCCTGTAATTAAACACGTAGGAACGTGAAATTTTGGAAGCATCACTATTTTGATACGTGAAATATCGATGCTGAAAATTATCGAGATTGGATAAATATTTCACATAGCCCCCATACAATCGATTGTTCCGATAAACGGATTTTGGTAGATAACTCCTGTAATTATGAAGGTAGGAACGTGAAATTTTGGAAGTATCGCTATTTTTATATGTGAAATATCGATGTTGAAAATCATTGAGATTGGATAAATATTTCACATAGCTCCCATAAAATCGATTATTCCGATAAGCGGATTTTGGGCTATAACTCCTGTAATTAAACACGTAAGAACGTGAAATTTTGTAAGCATCGCTATTTTTATATGTAAAATATCGATGTTGAAAATCATTGAGATGGGATAAATATTTCATATAGATAACTCATGTAATTATATCGGTAGGAATGTGAAATTTCGTAACTGTTGCTATTTTAGAATGTGGAATGTCGATGTTAAAAATCAATGAGATTGGACCAATATAACACATCGCCCCCATATAATCGATAGTTCCGATAATTTCGGTATGAGCTAAAGTTAAATTCACACAGGCTGCACTGGGATCAAACAGTGAAAATCGTGACGCTTATTCATGAAAGGTATTTAGCCTTCGGCACAGCCGAAGACAGATTTCCTTACTTGTTTTATTTTGATACGATGTCAAAGCTCAATCAATTCCAAATCATATTGGTCAAAGCTGTTTGCAAATCGGTTCAGAAATACGAAAGTTATAGCAATTTTAGTATGACTATATAGCTACATTTGGTATATCGATATTCACAATCGAGAAAGTTATGTCAAAATCAACAAGTGTTTTTGATGTCAAATCCATACGAATATATCTGTGGGTTTTATGTATCAACTTTTCGACTGATTTGCTGTACACAATCGATATGATAAATTTAGCTGTAACAGATTTTTAAATTGGATATAGCTTTGCTACTATTGAGCTGATAAGAAAATGGCTAAGATAAATTTTGTTTGAAAAAAAAAACGACATAAAAATCAAGGCAAAATAATTATCCCTTTCCGATGTACTTAACAATCAATGATACTGTGACTTGAAATTTGTAAAATTTCTCGACTAAACCTGCCAATAGCTCTTAAACTGGGCCTCTGATTGAAACCCATTAGTTATATGACGGATTTTTAGAGCTATCGAAGACCTTTGATGCGTTTCACGTATTGCCGGTTCTGCGAGAACGGTATTTGTACTTGTACATTACCCTTCGTACCGAAACGACCCGGGTTTTTTTTATTTTTTTTTTTATAATGACCCGGCCAAGAGCAATACATTTCGAAGTGACCCTGTCTAACGCGTCACGATTCCCTCACCTATTGTCATCCCCGGAACAGCTCCTTGCAGCACGGCTGCTCCTTATTCTCTGGATCCGGGCTGGCATTGAGCCAAATCCTGGCCCAAGAGAATGGTTCTGCTGCGTTTTCCGGAAGAAAATATACACAAGACGATCACACTCAGTACAGTGTGCATCATGCAAAGGTTGGTTGCATAAATCTAATTGCTCCTTGGCCAACGAACGTAAAACACACCGGCCCACTAGTTTCTACAAAAGTTTTGTGGCGCCCTGCTGTTCACGTCCAAGGACGTCCCGAGGCAAGCGACGTTCAAATGTTGCATTATCGCCTTCTACCAACCAAGTCTCCACGACCTGCAGCAGAACATGTGTGTTCCCAGCTGTAGCTCGCTTCCTAGTGCGTCAACATCACAGGCATCCACTCATGGCTACTTTCTTCGTAGCACATCAGTTGATGCTTTTAGCACTGCCGAGTTTCAGCCCCCGTCTCTGAACCCCTTACTAACTTCTTCCGGCACTAGCACGAATGAAAGTCAAGTCCATCAACTTCTGGTCCCTCACTCTTCGTGCCCTATATGTCGGCATAGGTTATATGCGTCTGTGGCATCAGTCAAGTGCAATTCCTGCCTAGGCCGATGTCACCTACGCATATGTTCTGGGCTCGCAAACAGAAATCTCTGGACTGATGTGTTTGTCGCGCCTTGCTGTCGAGTTGTGCAGCCCTCAACGCCGAAGGATGTACACTCATCTAATAAGGAACGAAATCCGCCGGCTTCAGGACAGCAACGGAGATCAATATCGCGACCTACACATCACATCAGTCTTTAACTCCCAGAGTGGCCATTGCCTCTCCTTCGCAATTTAAATTGTTGCAATTTAACTGCAACGGCTTGACCGGCAAGATAGCGGAGATAACCACATTTATGCAGCTACATAAAATCAAAATTGTTGCAATCCAGGAGACAAAACTTGGCCCCTACTCGAATCTCCGAGCGACCGTACGGACGGCGGAGGTGGTCTCGCGTTCCTTGTTCACCATACGGTGCAGTATAGGGAATTTGATATCAACACTGACCAAAGAGACTTAACCTTAGAGTGTCAGGGTATAGTTATACAAGCTGGTGGTGTTGATCTCGAGCTAATCAATATATACATTCCTCCCGTCACCTGCTGCCCCAGAAGTTATCGTCCTGACCTTAGGGCGTTTCTTTGTGGCGATAACCGTAATATCATCAGCGATTTTAATGCCCACCATGATATGTGGCATTCACACCTTTCTGTGGACGGCAGAGGACGGGAATTAGCCGAGCAAATTGACACTTCCTCTTTCTGTACTGTGAACGGAGACACCCCAACAAGGATGGCTGTTAACTGCAGTAGCTCCCCGGACCTAACTATTGTTAGCCCGTGGTTAATTAACAGCACAAACTGGCAACCTATGGCTTTGGCATCTGACCATCTGCCCATCATCTTGTCCGTCGACCGTGCCTCGGATTTTATTACCTCGGAGAAAAGATCATACGTGAACTTCAGAAAGGCTAATTGAGTCGGCTTTTTGGAATTCACGGAGAGCTCCTTTGGTGATCTTCCCATTCCCACTGATGTACACGTTGGCGAGCGTAACATACGTGAGGTCATTAAAAAGGCTACAGCCCGTTTTATACCAGCTGGTAGAATAAAAAATATTAGGCCTAACTTCCCAGCTGAGGGCGCAGCCTTGGCCAACGAACGTGACCTCATACGCAACATTGATCCCTCTGACCCACAGATCGGTGATCTCATCATGGAAATCAGGCGGCTGGTTAACGTACACAATTAAACCAAATGGGAGGAACACCTTAGGTCTTGTAACCTCTCTACCGGTGTTGGGAAATTATGGTCCACCGTCAAGTCCTTGTCGAATCCTTCGGGTCCACCAAACAATGTCGACATCACCTTTGGTGACAAGACATTAAATGACCCCAGAAAATGTGCGCAGGCTTTTTGTCGACAGTATGTCCCACACCCTGCGCAAGACAGGACAAGACGTGGAATCTTCAGGCGCGCGCATAAACACGAAAACTATGCCCCCGTTCCTATCACCGCTACAGAGGTTCAAGAGACTATCCGGAAGGCCAAAAATTCCAAAGCCATCGGCCCTGATTGCATAGCCATGGTGCATCTCAAGCATATCGGCCCAGCGGGAGTCAAATATTTAACTGCCGTCTTCAATCTGTCTTTGATCACAGCTGCCATACCCGACAAATACTTAGAAGCAGGCAACTGCGATCCCACTACTAAAGCCTGGCAAGCCAGCTAACGTTGGGGAGTCATATCGTCCGATATCACTCCTCTCGCCAGTAGTAAAGACACTTGAAGCGGCCCTACTCCCGCTCTACACATCACACTTGATGTTAGCCGAGCACCAACATGGCTTCAGGAAAGGTAGGAGCACAACATCTGCTCTAAATGTCATTAACACTCAGCTAACTGACGGTCTAAATCAAAACAGACCTAATGACAGGACGGTTCTAGTTGCACTCGATTTGAGTCAAGCTTTTGACACAGTAAATCATGGGCAGCTTGTATCCGATTTGGAAGACTCGTCACTCCCCCCTGTCTCAAGCGTTGGACCGCCAATTATCTCAGTGGTCGTCGGTCGTCTGTTGTATTCAGAAACAAAAAATCTAAAGCCAGGAAGATCAAACAAGGGGTACCACAGGGTGGTGTCCTTTCCCCGTTATTGTTTAACTTCTATATTTCGAAGCTTCCTCCTCCACCAGAAGAAGTTACGATTGTTTCTTACGAAGACGATTGCACGATATTGGCTACTGGTACTTCCGTTGATGAGCTGTGCTCTAAAATAAATGGCTATCGCCCCTCTCTAGTCGAGTTCTTCACCGCCCGAGGCTTGACATTGTCGCCAACAAAGTCTTCGGCGACCTTATTCACGACGTGGACAGCGCAGGTTGGCATGGAATTAGAAATTTATGTAGGTGATCATAAAATACCTACTGTCGCTCACCCAAAAATCTTAGGAGTGACTTTCGACACCATGCACACTTTCGCTGCCCATTCAGCTGCAATTGTCTCAAAATTACAGAGCCGTAAGAAAATCCTCAAGTCACTAGCCGGCAGTACTTGGGGTAAAGACAAAGAAACGTTTCTGGTAACGTACAAGGCAATTGGTCGGCCGATCCTGAACTATGCGTCGCCGATATGGTCGCCGGGCTTGCAGACGTTCACTGGAATCAGCTTCAGGCCTGTCAAAACACCGCGCTCAGAACCGCTACGGGGTGCGTCCTTATGTCACCTATATCTCATATACACAATGAGGTGGAAATGCTTCCAGTTAGGGAGCATAATGAAATGTTAAACAAGCACTACCTACTGAATTGCTGTAAACCACAGCATCCCGGTAGACAACTGCTTGAACTCATTCCGCCTCCTAGGACCATAAGGTCGCATTTACGTAAACATTTTGATGAGATCCGACACTATATAACAACGCCGTTTGATCTACAGGTGCATAAACAGGCCTTGGGGCATATCCATACAACGTCTGTTGGCCATTACTCTGCGCTCTGTCCGCTAAACATTGTCTTACATGCTGCAACACCTGGCATTTCTGAAGAGGAGCGTCATCTTCCTCGAGAGACAAGGGTCACTCTGGCTCAATTACGCTCTGGATATTGAAGCAGGTTAAACTCTTACATATCTAGACTGAACCCTGACGTGCCGAATGTATGTCCGGCATGCGGCTCGTCCCCCCACAATACCAATCACTTATTTTCTTGCTCTTCTGAGCCCACTCTTCTAACACCCATCTCTCTTTGGTCCAACCCTATTCAAACTGCCAGTTTTCTTGGACTCCCGTTAGAAGATATTGATGACAATTAAGTTAAGGAAAAAAACCCGTTGGACAGGACTACACCTCGTTACAACAACAACAACAACCTTTGATGCAGTGAATAGAGAGGTTCAATCGGATAAACAAAGCTGGAGATTTTTCGTAAAATATAAAAATGGTGTTTTCTCACTTTTTTAAAAACGATAACTTTGCGAAATCTCAAAACCTATAGCGAATTTTTGATTTTTCTCTTCAGAACCGGAATCTGCACGTTTTTTTCACGTAATAAACGTATACTAAGTTTACGGCTATCAATGTTTTTATATAATCTGCTGGACCTTGAATGCATATACCCTGTAGGAAAAATCTCTAGTTCGGAGCTAGTTCGCTTCTAGTGCGTTCCGAACCACTACTAGTTCGCAAACTATCTTTTTTACATGAAATCAACTGGGGAATTTAACATGGCGATGTCCTAGGGGTGGAACTAGTACAAAATTCGACAGTTTGGATCTAGTTCGTTTATTGGTACTATTTCTATAGTTCTGAATATAAATTAAATACAAAAACTTAAATTCAAATACGAATCCAAATTTGCCACTTTATATCTAGTTCTGAACCAGAAATTTGTGTCACTAGTGCCTAAGTTCCCTGCAGGGTAGTTTTTAAAATTTTCAAATGCAACGTGCAAGTTCTAAAAGTTATCCAATTCGAGTGAAATTTTGCACAGCTTATTTTTAGAGCAAAATCTATCATATTCCGCCCGGCGAAAATTCTTAAGGAAAAGCTTAATGAATACACCACAAAATGTATAGGCGAAGAACTATAATGTTGCTGAGTAGTTTGGCATTGACTGGTTTCAAGCTAATCAGAAATGAACTAGTATGAATACACCACAAAATGTATAGTCAATGAACTATATTGTCTGCTGAGTAGTTTGGCATTGACTGGCTTAAAGGTAATCAGAAATGAACTAGTATGAATACACAACAAAATGTATAGTCAATGAACTAGAATTTTCGCTGAGTAGTTTGGCATTGACTGGTTTAAAACTAATCAACAATGAACTGGTATGCATATGCCACAAAATGTTTAGTCATTAAACTAGTATGTTTGCTGAGTAGTTCGGATTTTTTTTTTTTAATTTTTGATGAAAATTGTCCGAATTTTCCTGAATTATTCACAAAGTCGTAAGCCTTGTATTGTATTTTTCACATATGTGAACAAAATGATAGCGAAATTTGTGAAATAAGTAATTTAGTATAAAGTTTTGATAAAAAATTCCGAATTTTCCTGAATTTTCACAAAGTTGTAAACCTTAACAAGCAGTACTTGTATTGTATTTTTTCACATACTTGAATAAAAAATAGCGAAATATGTGAAAAAAGTAATTCTTATTGAAATTTGCATTTTTCATGTTGGACGATAATAATTTCATGTCCCTTTACTACTTACATGACTATTTATGTACATATACATATGTATGTGGCTAAAATGGCTGTCCCCTGATCAAAGAACTAGAAACCAGATTGATCATGTCTTGATTGACGGCAGACATAGCTCCACCGTTCTGGACGTGCGTACACTGCGTGGTCCCAATATTGACTCTGACCATTATCTTGTCGCAGCCAAGATACGCACACGCCTCTGTGCAACGAAGAAAGTGCGCACAGTAACGGAAGGAAAGTTTGACGTCGAGAAGCTGCGCATGACACAGACAGCTGATAATTTCACAACTCGACTCTCACACCTGCTAGCAGAGGGCAATCCTCGACCTAACGATGTAACCGAGCAATGGAAGCATATCTCTCACTCATTGCGTACCGCCGCTGAGGCCACTATAGGGTTCCAGCGAGCCCGCAAGAACAACTGGTACGATGAGGAATGCAAAACTGCCTCGAAAAAAAAGGACGCTGCCTACAAGGAGACGTTGCGAACGGGCGCAACCCGCAGTGTATGGCAACAATATCGTGAGGCAAAGAAGGAAGAGAGACGCCTTTTCAGAAAAAAGAAAAGTGAGGCCGAAAGGCGTGAGTGTGAGGAGCTTGAGATGCTGGCTGACAGGAATGATGCCCGAAAATTCTATGAAAAGATCCGGCGGATGACGGAAGGTTTTAAGACCGGGGCAAGCTCCTGTAAGGACAATAATGGCGACCTGGTAACCGACGTACAAAGTGTACTTAAATTATGGAGGGAGCACTTCTCCTCACTGCTAAATTGCGAGGGAGACGTCGAACCCGATACCCCAATCCCTGACGATGGAAAAGTCGTCCCACCACCTGACTATGATGAAGTGAGGATAGCTATATCCCGGCTGAAAAACAACAAGCGCCTGGAAAAGACGGACTACCCGCCGAGCTGTTCAAACGCGGAGGCGAAGAGCTGGTAAAAAGCATGCATCAGCTCTTATGCAGAATATGGTCAGACGAATGCATGCCTCCGGATTGGAATTTAAGTGTGCTTTGCCCAATCCACAAGAAAGGCGATCCCGCTAACCGCACCAACTACCGCGGAATTAGTCTTCTTAATATCGCATATAAGGTTCTTTCTAGCGTGTTGTGTGAAAGGCTGAAGCCCATCGTAGACAAACTGATTGGACCTTATCAGTGTGGCTTTAGACCTGGTAAGTCTACCATCGACCAGATTTTCACGATACGCCAAATCCTGGAGAAGACCCATGATAAGAGAATCGACACTCACCATCTCTTTGTCGATTTTAATGCCGCTTTTGACAGCGTAAAAAGGAGTTGCCTGTATGCCGCCATGTCTGAATTTGACTTCCCTGCAAATCTTATACGGCTTTGTCAAATGACGTTGAGCAATACCAACAGCTCCGTCAGAATCGGGAAGGACCTCTCTGAGCCATTTGAAACCAAACGAGGCTTCAGACAGGGCGACTCCCTTTCGTGCGATTTCTTCAATCTGATGCTGGAGAAGATAATTCGAGCAGCAGAGCTAAACCGCAATGGTACAATCTTTTACAAGAGCGTGCAATTGCTGGCGTATGCCGATGATATTGATATCATTGGCCTTAACAACCGCGCCGTAAGCGCTGCCTTCTCTGGACTGGATAAGGAAGCGAAAAAAGTGGGTCTTGCCGTGAACGAGGACAAGACGAAGTATTTGCTGTCATCAAAGAAAGAATCGGCGCACCTGCGCCTTGGCAGCCATGTCACTGTTGATAGTTACAAATTTGAAACTGTGAGGGACTTCGTCTATTTGGGAACCAGTATCAACACCGAAAATAATATCAGTCTAGAAATCCAGCGGAGAATCACTCTTGCCAACAAGTGCTACTTTGGACAATTGAGAAGTAAAGTCCTCTCTCGAAGAACAAAGATCACGCTCTATAAGTCTCTCATCATACCTGTCCTGATGTATGGCTCAGATTCATGGACAATGTCAAGAGAAGATGAGATGGCCCTTGGAGTATTTGAGAGAAAAGTTCTCCGGAAGATTTATGGTCCTTCCCGTGATGCCAACGGCGAGTATAGAAGGAAATTTAACGATGAGCTGTACGAGCTCTACGCAGATCTGACCATAGTCCAGCGAATTAAAGCCCAAAGACTCCGCTGGCTGGGCCATGTTATGCGAATGGACAAAGAAGCTCCAGCACAGAAGGTTTTCCTATCGTCGCCTGAATTCGGCAGCAGAGGAAGGGGGAGGCCTCGACTGAGATGGAAACAACAGGTGGAGGATGACTTGAACTCCCTTGGGGTTTCCAATTGGCGTCCGTTATCGCTAAAAAGGAATGACTGGCGTGCTTTGATACGAAACGGCCAAAATCGCTTAGGCGGTTAAGCGCCAATAAATGATGATGATGATGATGTGGCTAAAAGTATGTTTAAATAACACTGGTTTACAGCCAAAATGCACCAGAGACGCCATAGTGAAATTCCTATGTAAAATCACCTCCGAAAATTCCGAAAATCAAGGTTATTTTTACTTGAATGGTACCGTTTTTGAGATATTTACGATTTACCGTTATTTCAAAAAACAAAAAAGATGGCTCCACTTAATCGTGTATATCTCAAGAACAAACTGAGCTCTTCCAAAACGGTTTGAAAAATTTGAAAGCAAATAAAATTTACTATAATCAGTACATACAACACTTTTTGCTAGGTCCTGCAGATTCAAACATAGTGAACAATCATTACGGATTTTTAAAATTTTTTTTGTATAAATATAAAAAAATTTGTACTTTGCGAGGAAGCATCTCGAAAACTTTTTGTTTTTTAGCAGATTTTTGCCCCCCCTCTAAGCTCTGTTTTATTACAAAAAAACAAGCTACCAGTGAACAAAATCGATGAACTAATACAAAATTTATAAGCATTCAAGTAAATATATCCATTTAATACTTAAGTACCCTACTGGTACATATGTGTTAGTATTCGTATATCAGTTAGTTAGCAGGTAGATTTTCGAAAACCCAGCCAGCAAGGTACCGTACATTTTACGAACATTGCGATTTACGAGCTATTCTCGAATAAAAAAACAATAACAAAAGAAGCTTTTCTGTCACGTCAAACAAAAAAATTAAAATTAAAAATTTCAAACAAAAAATTTTGAACGAAAATTTTCAAACTGATATTTTAAAAGTAAGTATGCTTGTAAAATATCTAATTAAAAACACAAATAACATAAAATATATCTTTTAAATTATTACTAGCGTGCTGGAAGGTGGATTTGCGGAAAAAGAAAAAGGGACAGAGAAAGTAGCTGCTATTCTGGGATCTCGGGATGCCCTCTGGGTTGTATGACCCACTATTTATAAGTTGTGATGCCTAACATGTAAACCAATATCAGTATGTACTTACACGCTGGCAAAAAGGTACACAATTTTATTATTTAATAAAAAAACTTTATACCTAAAATTTAGGTTTGTTTATTTGTATTATTTTTCGCATTGAAATCAGTCGGTAATGCAGTCTAGAAAGTCGGTTTTTCTATCGAAAATTAATTGTTTACGAGTACATTTACGATAAAAAAACGGACGTAAAAAGATTCATATACGAGTGCTTTTTCGATACTTTTACGACAATCGTAGGCAAAAAACATTTCAGAGCGAAACCGGATTCGTAGGCGAATCGTAAACGGATATCATAAACGTATTTTATCAGAGTTTTCTTCGAGAAAACGTCAGTTTACGAGCTCGTTTACGATGATTTTGCTGGCTGGGAAGTTATTAGATACAAAAAGCTGTTAGTGTGGTGTTTTCTTTGTAGAACTAGGGAACCTTTTTGTTTAGGTAGGCTTGAATTTTTACTGGATCTAAGTATAAATAAGAGTACATGCGCCTTGTTCCTTCATAATATCTGCAAGGCTCGCCGGATACTGTTCAGTTTATAATTGCAGTTTATAACCCGTCATTTACTTAAAAATAAAAAATGAATAAAAGGGCGCGAGAGTTTGAGTGTACAAATGATCCAGATATGTTCTGTTTCATCTGCGGTCAATTTATTGTTAAAAGTATGAGACGTGTGTTTTCAAATCCTTTGAAAGTTACATACTATAAGTGTTTTGGAATTGAGCCTAAAAACAATGAAAAACCATGGACACCGAACACTGTGTGCACCACATGCCGAGTCGAATTGATTTCTTCGGAAACCGGAACAAAAAGGTACGTTGTAAAAATTAGGAATTTGTTCCCTTTTAATGCATAGCTGACTATTTTCTGAAACTATCTTTTTAGGCGAGACCACTACATCATAAAGGATTGGCCAGGACGAATCGAGTTTCAAGTTGGGGTAGATAACATAAAATACTCTCCACTTATAAAGAAGGAAAAAATAATTCTACCTCCGCTCCACATCAAGCTCGGCCTTATCAAAAACTTTGTGAAGGCTTTGGACAAAGAAGGCGAAGCTTTTCATCATTTGAAGACAATCTTCCCAGAGATTTCAGAAGCAAAAATAAAGGAAGGGACCGCAAATAAGGAAAATGATGACCAATAACCATTTCAAAGAACTATTGTCACCAGTGGAGGCAGCAGCGTGGGATTCTTTTGAAAAGGTCGTTACTTCTTTTTTAGGCAAACATAAAAGTCCTAACTACGAGATGATAGTGAACGACTTAATCAAAAACTATGCGGAAATGGGTAAATAAAAAAACATATTATAATAATTTATATATTACATAAATTTACATGAGAATATATAGCCATAAATCTGAATTCATCGTGCAGTTCCGAACAAACAAGAACGGGAAAAATATAAACAAAAAATTTGTTCTGAATTGAAAGATAAATCCAGCCTAAGAAAATTATATAGGTAGGTAGAAGTGGCTGCCGCAAAGGCACACCTAGGCCAGTAATAAAAGGCCCGTTGTGATACCACCAAACACTAGGAAAGTCAGTCCCGGGGCCCGGCCATATGGAAAATCCCAGTGCTGTCGGGACTCTCCATATAGCCGAAACCCGGGACTGACACTCCTAACCGACACCGCTACCCCTCCTCGAACCATTTTGATAACTTGATGAAGGCCATCAAGTCCTTTATGTCTAGCTCCGCGACCTGGCTTAAGCTAACCAGGAAGGGAACTCCCAGAGAGCGCCTTCTCGCTCCGCTTAAGGCCGGGCAGTTGCAGATGAGGTGCTCCACCGTTTCCTCTTCCTCATCATCTTTGCAACTCCTGCAGCATCGTCGGTAGGGAACGCCTAGCCTTGCTGCGTGCCTACCAATAAGGCAGTGCCCGGTTAAAACACCTATTAATATGGAGATTTCCTTCCTTTTTAGGGCGTATATGTGTCTAGATCTTTTAAGATCGCATTTTGGCCAGGTTTGCTTGAAGAAAATTATATACTAATGTGTCACTTATGTATTTATCTAATTTACTTTTTTATTTTCTTTCAGGAGTAAATATGTCTTTAAAAATTCATTTCTTACACTCCCACTTAAATTTTTTCCCGCAAAATCTTGGCGACGAAGTGACGAGCATAGCGAAAGGTTTCACCAGCAAATGAAAGTGATTGAAAGTCGGTATCAAGGATTCTGGGATGTCGCTATGATGGGCGACTACTGTTGGTTTCTCATAAGAGAAACCGATCCTAATCTAAATAAGCGTCAAAACAAGACACATAACTTTTTCAATTATAAAATAAGATCATAGAGTTAAGACAGAACCATATGTACATATGCTATTATTTTTAGGGTACTTAAGTATTAAATGGATATATTTACTTGAATGCTTATAACTTTTGTATTAGTTCACCGATTTTGTTCACTGATAGCTTGTTTTTTTTGTAATAAAACAGAGCTTAGAGTGGGGGGGAAATATCTGCTAAAAAACAAAAAGTTTTCGAGATGCTTCCTCGCAAAGTACACATTTTTTTATATTTTTACAAAAAAAATTTAAAAAATCCGTAATGATTGTTCACTATGTTTGAATCTGCAGGACCTAGCAAAAAGTGTTGTATGTACTGATTATAGTAAATTTTATAAGCTTTCAAATTTTTTAAACCGTTTTCGAATAGCTCAATTTGTTCTTGAGATATACACGATTAAGTGGAGCCATCTTTTTTGTTTTTTGAAATAACGGTAAATCGTAAATATCTCAAAAACGGTACCATTCAAGTAAAAATAACTTTGATTTTCGGAATTAGGAGGTGATTTTACATAGGAATTTCACTATGGCGTCTCTGGTGCAGAAAAAAAGTTGGAATTTGTGATCCAGTGTAATTGGTACATATGTTGACGACATTGTACCATCCAATAATAACGACCAAATACTTGCCAAACAGGCGCAGCGGCCTTTTGAGTTTTTTGATCCGAGAAAAAACTTGAAACTCGGAACTTAATTTTTATCCTTGAACGATCGAGCAAAAATATAAAACTCAAGGGTAACTTTTATTTCCTCACAAAATAATAAAACTCAAGAAATAAGTTTTACGTTTGAACAAAAAAATAAAACTCAAAAAGTGATCATTACGCTTACAGCCATATTCTTGAAACCAGACCTGTTAATAATTGATTACTAATCGGTAATGATTAGCATTTCATTGATTATTTTTTGAGAAGCCACCTAATGATTGATTACCAATTACTTTCACTTTTTAATGATTAGTTTTCAATTGATTAAAAAAAAAATCAATAAAAAAATAAAAAAAATAAAATGAAAAAAATAATAATGATTTTTTTCCAATTTTGTTGTAGAAAAATATGTACATACATAAATATTCACTTGCATTAACAAACAAATGTATAGATGAAGCAAGAAGTCTTTTATATAAATGCATGTATTCATGCACATAAATATCCCTGGAGGAAAAATCTCGAGATCTTTCGTACTAGTTCTCATCAAGTGGTCGAACTACAACCTAAACAGAAGACTGGCGGTTTTGCACATCCAGTCTATTATTTTTAAAAAAGGTATATGTAATATGGACTGATAATGATGATAAAATATTAATGTGATAAATATGGAATGTAACGGTGTAATTTACAACTTTTTAATAGTATACTGTACGATAGTAAATCAAATGTGAAATGCGCATAAATGACTACGTCGTCCATTGTGGACGAAATTTATTAATCCCGGACATCTCTCTATGGATAATAATTATTATTTTTACCGCTTTTTTATTTAACCGGTTAATTTTTGATCAATTGATCATTACAAGTCTCTTTTGGACATAGTTGGTATGCCTATGTTTTAATTTGTGTAGCATATTTAGGCTACCCTCACACTGCAACCGACTTTTTCATCCGGTCTCATCAGAAAATTCGAACGCGTTCTATTTTATCGGGTGGCCAAAGTTTGTTTACATTCGGGTGAAATCGGATGAAATCGAGGAGTTCATTTAAAACACATGTGTGATTGCTGACGGACGGCGGAAGTCGGTTGCAGTGTGAGCCTAGCCTTATAAGTGTTCAAATAGAACTATCCGACCGTACCCGTAGGGTATCAAACGAGAAATGTCCGGCACTAGCCGTACATATATAAAAGGACAAATTACACTAGTTTACAGCCAAAAAATACCAGGACATTTATTCATATGGGTGAATTGGCACTGATATGCCGAGCACAAAACATATTTTTAAAATTTTTTGCATGGTTAGGTTTTTGAGATATCGGTAATTTTGTGTTTTTTTTTCAGGTATCACTTCATTCAAAAATTCTTTTCGGCAATGATACAAAAGCGATGGACGAAAGCGATACCTCGTTCGAAAGGAAATTAAAATACGATTCCAACGACGTATAAAATGTAGGGGTGGGCCAAACCATCGCTGAGCAATAGCTGGCCAAAGTCTAAAAACAAAAAATTACCGATATCTCAAAAACCTACCCATACAAAAAATTTTTAAAATACGTTTTGTGCTTGGCATGTCAGTGCCAATTCACCCATATTCATGAATATCTTGGTATATTTTCAAACTAATTATTTGTAAACTAGTGTTATCATCACTCCAACCAATATAACCATCAAACCTGGCATTTTTTTCCCACACCCTGTAGGGAAAATCTCTAGTTCAGAGCTAGTTCGCTTCTAGAGCGTTCCGAACCAGTACTAGTTCGCGAACTAACTTTTTTATATGAAATCAACTGGCGAATTTAACATGGCGATGTCCTAGGCTGGAACTAGTACAAAATTCGACAGTTTGGATCTAGTTCGTTTATTGGTACTATTTCTATAGTTCTAAATTCTACAAATTACATCTAGTTCTTTAATGGGCACACTTTCGTTGGTTCCAAACCAGACTAAAGCTCCACACATTTGCACTAGTACGATTTTATCCCATTCTACGATAGTTCGGAACTAGTCCATTTCAAACCCTACATACAAAAACAACATTAGGGGTCTTCTTTTTAAATTTTTTTTCATAAAAAAGCAGGAAATTTACACACTATTGTCAAAATTAAAATTACTTAGCGATCAAGGTTGATTCTAGAAATCCACGAGCCCCAAAGTGTAAGTAGGTGTATATATTTGCATACAAAGATACACAGATGTTTATACTTTTAACGACCAAACTTTAAAATAATAAAAAATAAAAAAAAAATTAAAAAATAAAAAATAATCAAAAGTAATCAAAAACGGTTTTTTTATTATTTTTTGATTTTTTCTTGATTTTTTATTTTTTATTTATTTTTTTTTTTCTATTTCTTCTAATCGTAATCAATTAGTAATTGCTTTTTCTTGAAAGCAATTAAAATAATCATTACTAATTAAAAAAAACCTTCTAATCAATCAATTACCAATTACTAATCAAAATTAACAGCTCTGCTTGAAACTTAACAAAATTCACCTCAATGACTATTGTTATAATTATGACAATTGTTATGTTTTGGTATGCTTGGAAAAATTCGAAAGCTCTTTTTATAACAATTGTTATTTTTTTTGTTATGATCTGTTAAGCAGGTGACAAGGTTAAAACATTTTCATTTTGAGGGCTTATGGGGTCATTTAAAGATCATTTTGGGGTTATTTTAGGATAATTTGGTGGTCATTTTAAGATAATTTTTTGGTAAATTTTGGTATAATTTTTTTAATCAATCAATTACTAATTACTAATCAAAATTAACAGCTCTGCTTGAAACTTAACAAAATTCACCTCAATGACTATTGTTATAATTATGACAATTGTTATGTTTTGGTATGCTTGGAAAAATTCGAAAGCTCTTTTTATAACAATTGTTATTTTTTTTGTTATGATCTGTTAAGCAGGTGACAAGGTTAAAACATTTTCATTTTGAGGGCATATGGGGTCATTTAAAGATCATTTTGGGGTCGATTATAATTATAATTTTTTTGGTCATTTTGTGGTCATTTTAAGACCATTTTGTGTCATTTTAGGATAATTTTGTGGTCATATTGAGGTCATTTTAGGATCATTTTGGGACAATTTTGGGGTCATCTTGGAGGCATATTCGGGTCATTTTATGATCATTTAGGGGTGATTCGGCGTCATATTGAGATCATTTTGGGGTCATTTTTTTTGGCAAAGATGCACTGTTGACGAGGACATCTGGAGGCTTTGGAAGATGCTCTCTATACACTTGCTATTGAAAACCCTGTAGTAAGCCGGATACGATCCTCTCAGCACTGAAGAATACTAATGGTCAATTGGAGCTGGTGTTCTGCTTATTCTTCCCTAGTTCTAATTGTCAAGAGTTAACGACTTAGTTGTCTGTGGTGCTATGGCAGGGACGATTAAATCATACCCAAGACATACATACATATGTGCGGCCAAAAGAGCGTGAATCCACTAATAAATTCGACATTTTAGCTTGTACGTAGTTATGGTTGGTCAGTGCAGGGTGTGCGCGATTAACCTTTCAAGTCAAGGTAGTGTTCCTCTAATTTGGGTGTCCGCACATTGTGAAATGTGTACGTATGTATATTGAAGAGATGTCCGATGAGTTAGCTCGTCATAGGACGACTCCTGATGTCGCTGGAGTAGTGGGGGCAGCAGCACGGATAACGCTGGAGCACCAAATATACGGTTCTCCATCAGATTTCCGAAACAACGCTTTAAAAATCGTTTTTTGTAATTTTTATTTCGGAAATAAATTTACATAATTTTAAATGCTTTTTTGACTTTGTTTTCTTTGAAAGATTTTCACCTCTGCATGGTGAACTAAAAAAGCTTTCCGATTGTCATTGCAGCCTGAGCATACGATAACTATTTCGAGTGACAAAATTATTTCAATTGAACTGTAACAATTGTTAGGTATAACAAATTAAGAATCGGGCTGTTAATCAAAAAAATAAAACTAAAAAGTAATGATTAAGTTGTAATTTATATAGGATTCACTCAAACTTTTTTCAATCATTCTACATTTCGGTTGAGCGTGAACAGACATGCCCATTCATTTACTTGAAGCTGTTCTTCGATAGGAGGAAGCCTTTGAGTTTTTACCTTAAAAATACAAAAATAATCATTATTGGGGGTCCCTGGCTGCACCAAACCAAAACTCTTATTTAGTTGACCTGTGTTTTCCTTGAGTTTTACAAATTTTGCTCAATCATAATTATTATTTTAAATTTTTTTAATTTCACATCATAGTAACAACTGTCATTTTCTTTGATTTTTATTTTTTCGCTCAGAAAATAATAATCATGCCATATATTTAATACTTCTATATTGCTAGTAAACAAAGGGTACACGCACACTGAGAGAAATGTATTGAACGAGTTTGATGCAATATTCATTCAGAATGAGCGAGTTATCAAATATTATTTGCTCCCAAAAAAAAGTAAAATGACAATTACTATGGATTTTCCAACAATATTACAACTTGTTGGAGGGTTTTTTTTAATTCAAAATTTTTTGAATTTCTTATGATTGAACATTTTTCTAAAAAATGTATAAAATGCCGTAGCCGAATGGTAGAATACTGGGCTAACGTGCCAGAGGAGCAGGGTTCGAATCTTACTGAAACCAGATGTTAAATTATATAAAATTTTGTTTTTTTAAACTATTTAGAATTTATCAATAGTTTATATGGATACCATTTCAATAGTGATCTATCAAAAAAGCATTGATGAAACATCCATATTCATTGATGGGAGAGAATTATCAATTTTTATTTAATGTGATATCAATAATAATGGATGTTCCATCCATAGATTTCCCTCCGTGCACCAACATCACAGTACAGATATATTGAGTCTATGTACCCAAAATATAAAATTTTTCATCATAGTCCTAAATAAAACAATGTTAAAATCTAATTTTTGAGGAGTCAAAAAACAGGAGCGGATTGAAAAGTATTATTGAAAATATTAGAATAGAAGAAAAACAGAACTTAAAATTTGTGGAAAATAAAAAATTGTAAGGCGTTGCTGCATTTGAAAAAATGAAGTAATGTAGCTTCATGGGTAATTCAAAACAAAGAAATTTTTCATATCTAGCTTTATACTTACTTAAACTTAAACGAGCCATCAACCGCCTTGGTAATTTTGGCTGTCCAACATATGTATTTCGCAAGTCGTTTCTTTGTACAGCCAACTGGCGTAACACACCGCATATTCGCAGAGGGTGGGGTCATGTGTAGAAGTCCACGCAAGTGGCGAAAGTTTTTGAACGCCATTCAACTGGGAATGGCTAGAGCTATTTTTCAATGACAACCTTTGACAAGGACGGGGGAGGGGTACAAAAGTCCTAAAATTCGTCTGACGTAATTTATGGATAGCCACCAATTTAGATACAAATTTTTTTAAAAAGTGTTTAACGGACATCAGAATCAGATTTAACAAGCCGAAAAATATGCCCGCTATTCAAGTATTCTGTCTCCTGCTTGTGAAATTCAGTATCAGCCAAAACGCGTTCCTAAATTTGAACAAAAACCTTGAACCGTCCCTGTGAAAATGTGACATTTAATTTTATGAAAATATTTTTTGATTCACACGTATACTACTACAATCACAAAAATTATATGCTCTGTCTCCCTTTGATGGTGAGCTTAAAACTCATTGCGAGTATATTGTACTAGCAATATAGAAGTATTAGATATATGAGACATGCTTAATTTTTATTTTTTTGCTCAAAATACCTCCTGAACCATGAAGAGTTTCGGTTTGAACATTTACACGAACGTAAAAAATGCCTAATAAAATTAATAAGATTGTCTTTATGAACGGTTTTTGGGCTCAGGGGCAGTCGAAACGACGGAAACGAAAAAAAAACTATACGCAATTCTATTTGGTTTAATGAGGAAATTCTTATTGATATTATTAAGTGCAATTTCTTCTTATTTCTTTGCGATTTCTTTTTATATGTGTTATTAATAAGAAAATCTTCTCAAGATTTCCTTAAAAATATGAGAAAAAGGTGAAAGAGAAAAAACTTCTTATTTTAATAAGATGATCTTAGGGTTCCTAACAAGAGGATTTGACTTATTAATGTTTTCAAAGGGAAATCTTGCAGAAAACGAACTGATTCATTAATGTTCCAAACAAGAAGATTTGACTTATTAATGTTTTCATAAAGAAATCACATATTATTGAGAAGATGTTCTTTTTAATATTTGAAATAAAAAAAAAATTTATATGAATGTTTGTCCGCAGAATGAATTTGTGTGCCGAATTAGATGAATTTAATTTAATTTGACCTAATTTGGTGGTCAAATTCAATCTGCGGATGAACGGTCTCGAAAAAACTTGGACAAAAGTTAATTAACTACATAATTAATTAATTTATCCAATCGACGAAATAAATCTTTTATACCTTTTCCACCATTTATAGTCGATTTTTTAATACTTATAGGTATATGACACTACGTATTTTCACTTAAATTTTTATAGTTTGAAATACTAACGAAAGTCTAAATACAAAATCAATTTCACCATTAGTTGGAGACGGACAGACATTGATTTTGAAGTCGATTGGGTTGACGTTCAGTTGAAAGCTTAACGAAAATCAAATTTCTAAAAAATTTGTAAATGAAAACACGAAGATAATTAGGCTTTCTTAGAGCTACTACTTTATTGGCTACCTATTGGAAGTTATAAGGAACTGGGCGGCCGCGCAGCGTAAGAAATTAATAATGAAGTTGAAATGGCAGGACAAGGCATTGTTTATTATTGCCTTTCAAATCAAATGCTGCTGATTTTGTTGTTGGCCGTTCTTGGAATTTGGCACTCGATCTGGAAGGGTACCGGGCAGCAGCGCCGGCTATCCGTCTGGGGGCACAAGTACTACCTGGCACTCCGGTATACTGACCCTGTAGGGAAAATCTCTAGTTCAGAGCTAGTTCGCTTCTAGTGCGTTCCGAACCAGTACTAGTTCGCGAACTATCTTTTTTACATGAAATCAACTGGCGAATTTTACATGGCGATGTCCTAGGCTGGAACTAGTACAAAATTCGATAGTTTGGATCTAGTTCGTTTATTGTCACTATTTCTATAGTTCTAAATATAAATTAAGTACAAAAACTTAAATTCAAATACGAATCCAAATGCCTTTTAATGACTCCTCAAACGCTGGTTTCGAACTAGTGAAAATGTAATCACTAACGTACTAGTTCTTATTGGCCACTTTATATCTAGTTCTGAACCAGAAATTTGTGTCACTAGTGCCCGAGTTCCCTGCAGGGGAGATCTTATTGGTAGGTACGCAGCATGATGAGGAGGAGGAAACGGTGGAGCTCCTCTTCTGACACTGCCCAGCTTTAAGCGGCGCGAGAATTCCCTTTTTGGGAGTTACTTTCCTGGATATCCTAAGCCAGGTCGCAGAGCTATAGCTATAAAGGATAGATATATGTATAGATATAAAGGACTTGACCTTGACTGGCCTTTATCAAGTCAGCAATATTCAAGGAGGTTTAGGAGTGTCAGTTCCGGGATTCTGCTATGTGGAGAGTCCCGACAGCACTGAGATTTTCCCCATGGCTGGGTCCCGAGACTGACTCCTAGTGTTGGTGGTATCACAACGGGTCTTTTAAAACTGTCCTTAGTGTGCCTCTGCGGCAGCCACTTAAACCTACTTACCTAAGACATCGAACCCTGAAGCTTTTTGACAATCCCGGGATTTTCCGGGTTTTTCTCAGATATCCCCAAAAAAGGTAGGGAGGGGTATCAAAAATAAATACCATGAATCACGTTCGAATTTTGGAATGAGACCCGGCAAAGTTACTACGCGTCTTTGATAACTCTCCCGACTTTTTGGATGTGCTTTAGCAGTTTCGTGGTTTTGCATTTGCCCGTTACGTTGTTTCCCATAAACACCGACGATAGTAATAAAAATTTATTGTGTCCTAAAAATTTGCATTTGAATTTTCTATTTATTTTATTGAATCAAAAACAACAATAAAATGGCTACCCTACATACAGAAATAATATATGTACAAATGTGTTTAACAAAAACTGCATTTAAGGTAACAAAGTACATGCATATACCACAGACATCACAGACGTCAACTATAGATTTATATACACAAATGTCGGTGTTAATTGCAGGGTGATCTTAAATACACAAGTGAAGGCAACAAAGTACATATACCATCACCAAATGCCCATTTTTGCTCTCAAAAATTACCTAATGAAGCCTCTCTTTCACTTGCGATTACCCCAGAGTGAGATAATATATATTTAAATGCTACCGCAACGGGTTTCGAGTTTTGTTCTCTAGTTTTTACACGTATTCTAGATGTATCCTTTCAGGTTGTCTTAACATGCATATGGGCAAATCCTCAAAACTTTTGATAATGCAAAAAAAAAAGAAACAAAAAAGATAATAGGAGCACACCCTTTTTCTGACACTTTTACTTAGTTTATAAGATTATATTTTGACTCTTGTTAGTATGCTAAAGGTGCGGGCGTGGAAATTATGACGTCATCATTATGAAATTTTATTTTTTTTTTACTTTTATTTGCAATCTATTGCCTAGTTTATACGAACGTAAAATCGAATTATTTCAAAACGAATTTCTTACGACACATTTCAAAATCCCTTGGAATTAATAAGTACCTACTTAGTTGTACGCAAATTGAACCTTAATTACCAGCGCCACAAAAAAAAAAAAGTGTCGGGGTTGGGGGATCAGACCACCCTTTCCCTATGTATTTTGACGCGCTGAACACGAATCCGGTGTCCGTTTTGGTCCGGCACGTCTGAATTTTTTCCTAACCTCAAAAAACCATTAAACATTTGAAAAATTGAAGGTACAAGTAAGCTTTTCACTTTTGATATATGCATGGATCTTCAATGCGCTTTTTTACGTTAATTAAACATATTGAATACTCAAGTTTACAATTAACATGGCATGTGAAATATCTGTCAGTTTTTGTGTGCTAACAAAAAAATTTAATTATTTAAACTATTCACAAACCAAACAGTTGATTTATAGTGGTTGCTGTAAGCATAATATGAACAGCACAGTAATCGGATCACGTGTGCAGGGTTTCTTTTTGAGTTAGCATCAAGTATATTTGTTCATTTTTTTGATAATTAAAGGGGGCGCGCAAGTAAATGGCTTAACTATACCGAAAAATGAAAAGAACAAAAATTTTTTCTCGCATTTTCTTAGCCTTTTAACTTTTAAATGGAACGAAGCACGCACGCGACCTTGTAAGTTAAGTTTCAGTATGTAGAAAAATACTTGAAAAAACAAAGAGTGGGTCGCAATATTGAGAGGCGCCCTTAAGAAAAGATTAACAGTTCATAAATTTTTGAAAACTCGCACACGTTTTCACAATTTTTTGATTTTGCGAAATTTTTCCTGGATCTATCAAGTATTATTTCATGCTTCTGAGACATTTGAAATGTTGATTTGTATCCATAAATTAAAAAAAAAAAATACTGAGCCTGTGTAACGATATCGTGTTCCTTGTTATTGGATGATATTATCCGCCTCGCTCGATGTTAAAAGTTTTGAGGATTTGCCCATATGTATTCTAATATTTTAAGAACAAAAAATATGCAATGGAAAACAAATTTTGATGCTGTTTCCGGTTATATGTACCCCAACTTCATCATATATTGTTAATATTTATAAAATTATAGTCTATTGCAGCGAAATAGTTTTAAACATTTTTTCGTATTTCAGCAGCACTTTTTTTCGGCACATTCCGTTCAAATGAAGTTGGGATTTAACTGCTGGTAATAATTGCATCGATTTCCGTGTCGGAAATTGCATCGAAATGGGTTTTTGTTTGCATATTTTGGGTTCTTAAAAATTTATGAATACATATACAAGCTAAGACAACCTGAATGACTACTTCGGGAGTTCGATGTAATAGCGAAAACAAAACTCGAAAACGGTTTGCGAGGATGCCAAAAGTGTTCTCCACAACACGTCTATTCCTCGATAGTATATAATTATATTTTACTTCGCTCTGAGATAATCGCAAGTGAGAGTAAGGCTTCATAAGGTAGTCTTTGAGTGCAAAAGCATCATCAGATAGCAGGACGAACGGCGAAATAGTTGAAGTATTTGGAAGCATACTTGGTGGTGGTATATGTACTCTGTTGCCTTCAATTGCGTACTTCAGGCCAGTATTTAACCAAATCCCTGCATCACCAACTCTGCCTTTAACACCGACATCTGCATATATAAATGGGTAGTTGGCGTCTGCGATTGCCATTAGTACAATGGAATGGTAACCCTTATAATTAAAATAAGTGGATCCCGCTTTTTTTAGTGGTAGTATTCTACAATGTTTTCCTGAAATATGAATATACATAGTATTTACTTGAACATATTTTTTGTTGATCAATTAAATTACCATCCAAAGCGCCTATGCAGTTTGGAAAACCCCATATCTTGAGGAAATCTTCGGAGACATTCCGCCACTCCTCTTCGGTACTGGGAAATGCCAAGTACTCTTCATTTAATGCGGTATATATCGCTGGAATTGATTCTTTTAGAATCTTTGAAATAGTCCATTGCTGAATACGAAACGGCAATTGCAGCGACATTTGGTTTTCACCTATGTCCATTGAAAAGGGGTTATATTATTATGCTTAAAGAAATCACTACTTAAGATATGATAGGGATAGCGAAAGGGTTAAGGATAGGAAGAATAATTGGATAGGGATAGAAATAGGGATAAGGATAGGGATAGAAATGGGGATAAGGATAGGGATAGGGATAGAAATAGAAATAGGGACAAGGATAGGGATAGAAATAGAAATAGGGATATGGATAGGGATAGGGATAGGGATAAGGATAGGGATAGGGATAAAAATAGAAATAGGGATAAGGATAGGAATAGAAAAAGAAATATGAATAAGGATGGGGATATGGATAGGGATAGGGATAGAGATTGGGATAAGGATAGGGATAAAGATAGAAATAGGGATAAGGGTAGGGATAGAAATGGGTATAGGGATAGGGATAGAGATTGGGATAAGGATAGGGATAGAGATAGAAATAGAGATAGGGAGAAGGATAGGGATAGAAATAAGGATAGGGATAGGGAAAGGGATAAGAAAGGGTGTAGTGATTTTAAGTAATTTTAAGGGCCCGTAGCCATAGTCACTACTAAGTGTGATTTTTAGTTAGTTAAAGCTTTTTGGCACAACTTTGTGTGTGCTGTTAAATATGCTTAAACTAACTTAAATTCATACATAATTCTGACTATGGCTAGGGGCCACGGCATCTAATTGTGTTCTCAAGAGCAGTGTGTACTATAAATAATTACCCGTTGCCAAATAGCGCGCGTTAGCTGCAATCTTTCAGCTGGTCCTATGCAATTTCTCATGGTTGTGCTCTGCTTAGTGATATAGGGGCTAACTTTTACGAGCAGCGTTTCAAATTGAGCTGGAGTCATTCGCAATATTTGACGATACAGCTTGGTGTCCTCGCACTGTATCTCCCTCAATAGTTTTTGGCTAAATCCTTTAACGAAAAAAAACGTTATTAAAACTATCCGGAATCGCTATTGCACTTCAAGTTTTAGTTCTTACCCTCCGTTTCTCTTTTTAAAAGCCACTCTGAAGCGAACTTTTTCTTTTTGCGCATCTCTTTTCTGCTTAAGATAAGCGCAGAAGCGGTTATTAAACAGTTCGTGGCAATATTTATTATTTGTGCTTGCATTTTGATTTTTTTTTTTTTTTTTAATATTTTTATATTTATTTTGACACTATAAAGACAATTGTCACAAAAAATAATCGAAAAATAGTCGAATTGCCAAAAAAATTAACGAAAAACAAATTGACTGGTTTGTTTTTTTGAATTTGGCTTGTTTTTTCGGTTATTTTTTTATCATAGCTTACCCCCTTGCATCAATATGTTAATTATAGAAGACCGTCTCTTTCGCAAAATAAATACAAAAAATAGCAGAAAATACGTAGTGTCATATAGCTATTATGTATGGGATCAGATACTTCAGAGAAAGAGGCAGGTTCGTGTAAATTTTCAAACCAAAATACCAAACCAAATGGTTCGGAAGATATGACGTTTCGAGTTTGTTTTTGAGCAAAAAAAATAAAAATCAAGCATAATTATTATTCCTGAGCGAAAAAATAAAAATCAAAGAAAATGATTACGCATGATGTAAAATTCAAAAAATCGAAAATAATAGCAAAATGATAAAAATTAATAGGTAATAATTATGCTTGAGTAGAAAGATTAAAATCAACACATGATTATCTTTGATTAATATGGATAAAACTCAAAAAATATAAATCATTGCAGATTGCTAAAGGTGATACCGTTTATAGATTTGTTGTCTGTCTGTATGTATGTATTAGTGTCCGACCGGAGCTGGAATTTCAGGCCGAAGCCGCCGAACACCTCACAAGAATACATACATAAGGGATCCTCTCTCAAAATTTTTTCATAAAAAAAAAAAACAAGAAATTCTCACAGTATTTTGCTGTCGCACGAAAAAAATTTTGACATTAGCCTAGCTATTTTTGAAAAAATTATATAGTTTTACGAAGAACATGTGGTTGATCTAACTTACTTACTTAAAATAGCCGTTAACCGCCTAGGCGATTTTGGCCGTCCAACATGTTACGCCAGTCGGTTCTTTGTTGAGTCAACTGGCGCCAATTAGAGACACCGCGTGCTCGCAGGTCTGCCTCTACTTGGTCCTGCCATCGAAGTGGTGGTCTCCCTCTTCCTCTACTTCCACCGGCGGGTGCCGATAAAAATACCTTCTGGGCCGGAGCGTCCTCGTTCATTCGCATCACGTGTCCTAGCCAGCGGAGCCGCTGGGTTTTAATTCGCTGAACTATGTCCACGTCTGCGTAAAGCTCATACAGCTCATCATTATATCTTCTTCGGTACTCGCCGTCGCCAACTTTTAGGGGTCCATAAATCTTTCGAAGAATTTTTCTCTCGAATACTCCCAGAGCCGCCTCATCAGATGCTGTCAGTGTCCATGCTTCTGCACCATATAGCAGGACGGGTACGATAAGTGACTAAACAACACTCTAGTTTTTGTTCGTCGAGAGAGGACTTTACTTCTAAATTGCCTACTCAGCCCAAAGTAGCATTTGTTTTCAGGAGTTATCCTTCTATGGATTTCCAGGCTTACATTGTTGTTGGTAGTAATGCTGCTTCCCAGGTATACAAAGTCCCTTACTATCTCGGCTGCCTACAGTGGCGTGATTGCCAAGGCGCGAATGCGCTGACTCTTTGCTTGATGCCAGCAGGTACTTCGTTTTACCTTCGTTCACCACCAAACCCATTTTTTCCGCTTCCCGTTCTAATTTGGAATACGCAGAAGTTACGGCGCGGTTGTTGAGGTCAATGATGTCGATTTCGTCGGCATACGCCAACAGTTGTACGCTCTTGTAATATATTGTTCCAGCGCGGTTAAGTTCTGCAGCTTGTATTATTTTCTCCAGCATTAAATTAAAGAAATCGCACGATGGGAGGTCCTTCCCGATTCTAACCGTGGTGTTTTCAGCGTCATTTAGCACAGCCGTATAAGTTTTGCTGGGAAACCAAAATCAGACATAGCGGCGTATAGGCAATTCCTTTTCGTGCTGTCGAAGGCGGCTTTAAAATCAACAAAGAGATGGTGTGTGTCGATCCTTTTCTCACGGGTTTTTTCCAAGATTTGGCGTATTGTAAAAATCTGGTCGATGGTAGATTTACCAGGTCTGAAGCCACACTGATAAGGTCCAATCAGTCGGTTTACGTCAGGCTTCAGTCTTTCGCACAATACGCATGATAGGACCTTATATGCGATACTCAAAAGGCTGATCCCACGATAGTTGGCGCAGTTTCCGGGATCACCCTTCTTATGGATTGGGCAGAGAACACTTAGGTTCCAATCTTCAGGCATGCATTCATCCGACCATATTCTGCACAAGAGCTGGTGCATGCATCTTACCAGCTCCTCGCCGCCGCATTCAAATAGCTCAGCGGGCTTGTTGCTCCGTTCCTCCGTTTAGAAGGGCAGAGAAGTGATCCCTCCATAACCCTAGTACTCTCTGAACATCTGTCACCAGGTCGCCGTTGTCATTTTCACAGGAGTTTGCCCCGGGGTTAAAACCTTCCGTCATTCGTCGAATTCTTTGATAAAATTTTCTGGCGTTGCTTCTGCTGGCTAGCATTTCAAGCTCTTCGATTTCACGCTTTTCCGCTTCCCTTTTCTTCGCCCGAAAAAGCCGTCTCGCTTCCCTCTTCATCTCGCGGTAGTGTTCACACACGCTCCTCGTTGCATTCGCTTTTAACGTTGCCTTATAGGCGTCGTCCTTTCTTTTCATTGTGTCTTTGCACTCTCTATCATCGTACCAGCTGTTTTTTTCGCATTTGCCGGAATCCAATTACTTCTTCGGCTGCGGTACGAAATGATCCGGAGATATGCTCCCACTGCTCGTGGACTCCGCTGGGTTGAATTGTGCTCTCATAGAGCAGGTGCGCGAGTCGTTCTGCGAAATCATTGGCTGTTTGTTGTGACTGCAGCTTTTCGACGTCCAGCTTTCCTTGCCTTTTTTGTGGTGCCTCTTTCGTTGTAGTTAGGCGAGTACGAATCTTGGCTGCTACCAAGTAGTGATCGGAGTCGATGTTTGGACCCCGCATCGTACGTACGTCCATAACACTGGAAGCATGCCGTCCGTCTATCACAAAGTGATCGATCTGATTGCGTGTTTTGCGATCTGGCGATAGCCATGTTGCTTGATGGATCTTTTTATGCTTGAACCTGGTGCTTGCTACGACCATATTTCGTGCACCGTCGAAGTCGATCAGCCTATATCCATTCAGCGAAGTCTCTTCATGGAGGCTGAACTTTCCGACAGTGGGGCCAAATACACCCTCTTTGCCCACCCTGGCATTAAAGTCGCCAAGCACGACTTTGATATCATGACGGGGACAGCGCTCATAAGTTTCTTCTAATTTTGCGTAGAATGCATCTTTTTCCACGTCGTCCTTGTCCTCGGTCGGTGCGTGTGGTTGATCTAAGCATTAGCTTAATTCCAATTCAAGACTTGTATTATTTTACGCTTTGCGTGTGCAATCTTTTGCCACTTTAAACGAAATAAATCCACATACTTAATACAAAAAAAAAACTAATGGCGGCGATATACCAACCGGTTATCATAACCTCTAACGATATTTTTGCCGAGCTTCTCTTTCCAACTTGTGGTTGCTTTTGAGTTTTTCCTACAAGTTGGCGGGACCTACAGTTTTTTGCCGACTCCGAACGGCGCTTGCAAAGCAAATGAGTTTTTGCTGGGAAGGTTGTCATAGCAGAAATACACCCGAAGAGTTTGCCAAACTACTGCCGAGGGACGACCGCGTTTAGTAAAACTCTAAATAATGATGTTGGTTTTTGCCGGGCATTGATATGGCACGACTTGGGGTAGTAGGCCGAGCCCTTAACCGCTTCACCAGCCAATCTGTGAGAACCCGAAACCATCGCTTTTGGGGCCCACACATCATGCACACATTAAATACATATATTCATTTAAATGCATAAATACTAAGCCAATTGATTAATCTGAAGTTATAATATGATACCAAATGAATTCCCCGGTATACAGCTTTTTAACATTGTTCGGATAGATAGAACACCTATCGAACGATGTTTGATTTTGTTGTGAGTTTACTCAGGCAGAATCGCCTTGAGTGTGTTATATAAAAAAAGAGTATCTTAGGTAGAAGCACCTTAAGATCATATGCATTCAAAAGAAGTTAATTCGTTTATGCATGTTGTTCTTTATTTCGCACAAACCTTTTATACAAATAAAGTGCTTACACTAACATAAATATCTTAAGCTATAACTATAAGGAAAATGTGCATGATTGGCAGTAAATTAATGATTGGTAATAATTATTGACGGAAATTGAATTTGTGCTTATATTGCGTATTTTGTTTTATTGTGTAATTTTGTTTACGTATGGAAATATGTAGGTCAATATTTTTATTCTTTGTTTATTCATATGTAATGTTTAGGTTGCACTATGTTATGTTATGTTAAAGTGGCTGCCTCCGCAGTCCACGCGGAGGCTCACGTGGGCCTTAGTTTGGTCCGTTGTGATACCACGAAAGGAGCCCTAAATTCCCTTTCTGTAGATCGACCTGACCCAGCAGAAAGGTCGCATCCCCCAAAAAGTTTTGTAAGAAACCTTCTGACATACGACCTCTCCGCTGGGACGGGTCGAGGCAGGAGGCCTCAAAAACACATAAAAACCTTGAAGGGATCCGTCCGCCCGTCACCCCCATACAAAGTGCAACGTATACGTTGCAACTCTATATGGTGATGACAGACAGACGGATCCCCCAAGGTTCGATGTGTTTAGGGCCGGAGTTCATACACCCATGAAGCTAAACCAGCGCGTTTGTCTGATGTAGCGCAGAAAATCATCTATATTTGCAGATTCTAGCTCCGCGAGGCATCCAAAGGAGTGTTTGCGGAGACATCGGTACCTGGTTTTCGACAGAGCGGGACAGTGGCATAGATAGTGTTCTACACTTTCTATCTCCTCCTCGTCCCTGCAGCTGCGGCAGAAGTCATTTGTATAGAGGCCCATGAGAGCGCCATGGGTTCCCATAAGACAGTGTCCTGTAAGAAGGCCCACTAGTGGGCTAATGAATAGGCGATTCAGATGAATTACCGATTGCGACCTTTTTTCGTTAAGTTTGGGCCAAATTTGCCTGGACGTTCTGCAAGTCGGCTCCATGGCCCATCTTGCGTCGGCTTGTTCTATGAACCGGGAACGCAGCCAGTGCTTGCATGTATTTAGAGGGGGGCTCACCCAGCTGCCGGAGGTGATTGTATGTAGACAGGTGCCCTTCCTTGCTAGCTCATCGGCAGCGCAGTTACCCGATACAAAACTATGGCCTGGGACCCATATTATACTCAGGCTGCACTTATCGGATAGCTTATTTAGAGCTTCCCTGCACTTAATCGCCACTAGTGACGACGTCTTACTACTTTGCAGGGATTTTATGGCAGCTTGGCTGTCGGAAAAAATGGAGATAGAGTTAGTGACTGGCAGGTTAGTCAGATAGCGAGCAGCTTCCCAGATAGCTATAAGCTCAGCCTGAAAGACACTGCAGTGGTCTGGAAGGCGTAAGCTCATATTAATGTCGAGCTTACTTGAGAAGATTCCACTGCCGACTTTGTTGTCTAGTTTAGAGCCGTCCGTGAAAACGGAGATTTCTTGACTTCCCGGTTTCACGCAATTTTTCCACTCGCTTCTCTCTGGGATCCACGTTTCGAACTTGTTATCCCAGCAAGGCCGTGGTATTGCGTAGTCCAGCTTTAAGTAAGAGTTGGGGAGTTGCTTCAGGATTTGGGTATGCCCAAACCTGCAGTCCCTCCAGGGTTCTAGTGCGTTGAGCCTAGCTGCGTTGCAACTGGCAGTAAATTTCCCATACAGGTCAGTGGGAAGAAGAAAAAGTATGGTTTCAAGAGCCTTGGTGGGAGTGGAGGGGAGGGCACCGCTAATAAGCATTGCTGCCATCCGTTGCACCTTTGTGGCTTTGGTTTTGTTAGATTCGATCTCGAGAGCCGGCCACCATACGGTGACGGCGTAGAATAGTATAGGTCGCACCACTGCCGTGTAGATCCAGTGGGGGCTGAAGACCCCACTTTTTTCCGATTGCCGACCTACAGGCGTAGAGCGCCATTGTGGCTTTCCTGGAGCGTTCCTCCATATTACGCCTCCAGTCCAGCCTTTTGTCAAGAATTACGCCAAGGTATTTAACCTCGGTAGAGAGTTTGATCACCCTCCCATTCAGCGATGGGGCGGTGAAATCTGGTATATTGCGTCTGCCGGTGAAGAGCACCATCTCAGTTTTTTCACTGCTGATGCTTAGTCCACATTCCTCAGACCAGGTTTTTGTGAGATTCAGCGCATTTTGCAAGAGTTCGCTAAGCACCGAAGGATGCTTGCCAGTAGCCGTCAGGGCTATGTCGTCTGCATAGGCAATGACCTGGCAGCCGGTGTGCTTTACTCTAGATAAAAGAGTGTTCACCGTCAGGTTCCAAAGTAGAGGAGAGAGAACACCCCCTTGGGGGGTTCCTCTGTTGGCATACCTTGTAAGTGAAGAATTGCCCATTTCGGAAATAATGGTTCTTCTTTGGAGAAGGAGTTCAACGAACTCCACTAGAGGCTCTTCCACTCCCAGCAAACGCAGGGAGCTCGTTACCGCTGTTGGAAGAACGTTGTTAAAAGCCCCTTCTATGTCAAGAAAAATGCCGAGCGTAAACTCCTTGAAAGCAAGCCCCTTCTCTATCCCAGAGGTGATAGCGTGTAGAGCCGTCTCTACGGACTTGCCCTTGGAGTAGGCATGCTGGCTGTTGGAGATTAGTCCTGGATTTGCCGTTCGCCTAATGTAGGCATCTAGCAATCTTTCTAGAATTTTTAGGAGGAAAGAGGTCAGACTTATAGGTCTGAGATCCTTTGGGTTATTGCAGGATGTCCTGCCTCCTTTCGGTATAAAGACTACCTTTGCCTTGGTCCATTCCGTGGGGATATAGGCCAGGTTGAGGCATGCCTTGTAGATTTGAGTTAGCAGCGGACTAATAAGATCGCTCGCTGCTTGTAGTTCGGCGGGAAATATACCATCTAGTCCCGGAGATTTGAAGGGTTTGAAGGACCTGATTGCCCAGTTAACTCCTTTTCTGCTGACTATGTGGTCCAAGGGCCCCGACGGCCTTGGGTTAGATTGCGAGTTCGAGGGTAGGTATGGTTGAGAGGTGCTGCCCGGAAAGTGGGCCGTGACCAGGGTATCCAGGATTTCGGCACTAGATGAGGCCCATTCTCCATCAGCTGTACGAATACAGCTGAGAGGAGTAGGGTTTTTGGAGAGGACCTTACGTAGGCGATTTGCCTCCGAGACTTCCTCAATATTGCTTGTGAAGTTTTTCCAGGATTCCCTTTTGGCTCTCCTGGTTAACTTCTTAAAAGATTTTAAGGCGTCCCTGTAGGGGGACCAGATCCCTGTCTGTTTTGCCTGATTAAAGAGTTTTCTGCTGTTCTTCCTTTGCTCGGAGATTTCAGTCCACCAGTACGGTTTCTTTCTACCCCTTTTTTTAATCTCCGGGCAGGCTGCTATGAAGGCAGCGTTACAAGAATTGGTGACAAGATCTACTGCTTCGTCTATCTTAGACGGTGAGTCTAGCTCACCGAGAGAAGCAAACGATATGTCTGAGAGAGGCGCTTCATCAGATCTTATCGGTAGGCAAGACCTACCGTGAGAAGCGTTTTCTTGGAGGGTAGAGGACAGGACCACTTTGTAAAGGTCCCAGTCCGTACGTCTCCTGTTCCTGTAAACCGCCATAGGCGGAGGTCGCAGAAGCAGATTAAAAGTTACGTACATATGGTCAGAGTAGGAGTTATCATCGGAAACTTTCCATTCCTTAACTAAGTCAGAGAAAGGTTCTGAAACCAGAGTAATGGCTAGAACTTCCCTCCTATTCGAGGTGACAAAAGTTGGTTTGTCCCCAGAGTTACAGATACAGAGGTTGTTTTCTATGATAAAATCAAAAAGAGACTCACCCCTTGTATTTGTGTCGGTTGAACCCCATGCGAGGTGGTGCGCGTTGGCGTCGGCTCCAATGACTATCGGAAACCCCTTGAGTTGGGCCTCCTTTACCGCCTTGCTGAGCCTATCCTGTGCAGAGATGGGGCGATCGTGCGCAAAGTACGCGGACATCAGCCAGAGGGTATAGTCCTGCAGCTCGACGCTGATACAGGTGAAGTCATCATCGCTAAAAGGAGATAGTAGAAAATAAGAAAGAGTTTTTCTGATAAGAATACATGATCTGAGTCTACCTTTTGCAGGTGGCGTCACCAGCTGGTACTCATCGGTATTCAGCCCACAGACCCTGGTACCGACAACCCATGGCTCTTGGACTAGAACGACCGCCTCCGATGTTTTGCAGAGGCGTAAGATTAGCGCAGCGGAGGCTGCCTTAGAGTGATGCAGGTTAATTTGCAGTATCCGGACCATTAGGACCGTTCTGAAAACTCAGCATCGACGTCCATCTCCCCCTGCTCCGTCCCGCCCGATGCCACCTCAACGATTGTATCGTCGAAGCCAACATCTGACTGGTCGGATTCCAGGAGGAGGTATTCGTCCATGCTGGTAGAGAACTGCCCTGCCAGCTCAGATACCGAGAGTGTATCACTCTCGGACTCTGGAGCACTACGTGCTAGTTCGATATCGACTTCATGTACACTCGAGGTGTTGCATGGGGTCGTGAGATTTGCTGCGGTGGAGGTGGGTACACTCGAGGCGCTGCCCACCTCCTCCAAATTCATCGGAGCCGACTCGATGGAGGTAGCTGCTGCCTCAGAGTCCAGCGTAACAAGTGCACTCAAGGTGTTTCCTGCCATCACATCACTCTGAAGCTCGGGCTTCGTCTCCATCTCCTCCGGCTCCTCTCTCTGGGTACCATCCCGCTTGACTTTCAACGTGATGGAGTAGAAGCCGTAGCTTAACACTCCATCACATTTAGCAAGCCAAGGGAGAGACGCCTCGCTAATGACGAAACCGACATAGCGTTGCTTCTCCCTTGTCTCGCCCACGCGGACTATCCTCCAATCGCTTGAAGGTAGTCCCGGGTTGCTTTGCGCGATGGTGCCCAGAATCTCGCCAGGCTCCGCCAGCTCGTCTGGGACCCAGGCCCAAGCTCTCGGTCTGTTTGGAATTTCTTCCAAACTGACGGCATCCAGCTTAGCCCCGGGCCACAGCTCCCCCACCGAAGCTATGGCGAGTGTGTACAGACGGCAAGAGCGCTCGTCTGCGCAGGAAACTAGTTTAATCCTACCCTGATACCAGCCGGCATCGCGGATAATGGGAGCAGCACCCTGGTTCTTGTCCATAATGTCCTTGAACTGCCTGAGAAGGCCGTTCAGGACATCCTTCCAATTGTCTGGGGTAATGTTTCCATCCGGATGGCCGCGGTTCAAAACCGCCAGCGTGATGTTGCCCTTGGCAACCTCGTTGAACGGTTTTGTTAGGGCAGGTGGAGAAGGGGCAGAGGTTATGGGCCTATGCCTTTTAGGAACGCTCGAGGCGTGTACTGTCGACCGCTGCCTTTTAAGGGCTGGCCCATCCGACCCGGTTGGCGCCGTATTGGCAGGATTGGTTGCGGTGTTTGCGGTGTTACGCGATGATTTTTCCGCAATGATTTTCCTGGCCCAGGCCAGAGAGCTTTTTTGCTCTGCCGTCAGCTTATCGCTGGGAGACTTGCCCAGTCTCTCTGCAATTTTGGCGGCATTGCGTAGATTCCGCTGATTACGGACTGAGAGGGGGACTCGTTTGCTTGCCTTATAACCCTCTAGGGGGTCAGCCGGCTTGCCACGAGTTTGTTTTGCATGGGCGGGGGCATTCACTCTGTCCGTGGAGGACCCGGTGTTGGTTTCCGCCACATGCTGAGCAGAGGTGCCCGTAAGACGGGCCACCTGCGTTTGCTCAGCCGGGAGTTGCTTTCCCTCAGTGGGGCTAGCTTTTCCGGCTGTTACAGGTTCGGACTTGCCCTCAGGGGGTTTGGTCCTACTGCTGCTAGCTTGCGCAGGTGGCCGAAAAGTGGTTTGAGGCCGTGCAGGCCTGATCGGTGCCACCTTAGCGGTTCCCGATTGTGGCAGGGTTTTATAAGTATTGGCCTTTTTAACGCCTGTGCCAGAGGCAGCATCTTTACCCGTGCAGGGCTCCGAGGCTTGGTTTTTATTCATGTGGAAAATTTATATAACTAGTTCGTAGGCTGCCTACTGAGATGAGACCGTTCGGCAGCCTGAAAGTATGTGAAAGGGGGATATGAAACGGTCGACTACGACAGAGCCCCATGCCGCAGCAAGTCACCGCTACTCCCGGAGGTGGACCGATATCCGGGAGGCTCCGTAAGAATACAGTCGGATACCCCTGACTGCAAACCATCCAATGGGCACGGAATCGCATAACACCCTGGATTAGGGGGGGCCACCATTTCATCTGGGTGTGGCCCGGTTCCCACCTTGAGGCCACGTTCAAGAATCATTTCCATATGCCAGAGCTATTAAAGAGCTAAGGCACCAATGGCACTGATTTCTGAACTTAGCTAGCACTCCCCTGCGTAGGGGTTTCTGTAGTGTCTATTACCAGCCGGCACCCTCTGGGAGGGTTCAGCCCAAGGATTTCTGCCAGCCAGGTTGCACTATGTGAGCGCGTGTTTGAACTTAAATATGTATTAACATTCTCCGCCGCGTTGAGTGGTTAGCGAAACCAAATTTGACATTAAACTTCTGAAATGTGAAGACGAGGCATTGGTTGTGGAGGAGTTGTATGCGGGTGCACTGAATGCGGTGATACCTTGAATTTCTTACATTTCTTCCTAAATCGTTCGATTATGAGGCAGATGACTATAAATAGCGATATTAGTACCCGGGTAGAAAATAATCTAGGCAAGTCTCTTTTTAATCTAGGCGCTGGCTAGATTTTCCTACAATAGACAACTCTGCCTTGGGCCTGCCAGGGCTCTGGAATGGAAAGCGTATGTTTTATGGTATATTCTGTAAGGGGGCTGCCTAGTTTTGCATACCTTGCCCCTGCTCAGTTTTTCCTATCCAGGGCCTAAATATTTTTTCTATATTGGGGCGGCCTAGTTTTTCCAATCCAGCGCCAGGATAGTTTTTCCACGATTATAAAATTTAATTAAAGTTGTTCATTTGCCAAACAAATTTCATGCGTTGTGACAGCTGAATGGATAGAGATGTTGGCTGTAATGTGAAGGTGCCTGGGTTCAATGCTGGCTCAGGGACTATGAATTTTTTTAATTGATTATTAAATATATATGAATTTAATTCAAGTTGTTCATTTGCAGAAAATATTTCAATGATTGGAATAGCCCAATAGACAGAGAAGACAACTGTGATGTAAAGGTACCCGGGTTCAATGCTGACTGAAAAGCAATGAATTATTTTATTTCTTAGCTGGCATTGCCTTGGAAAAACTAGGCAGGGCCTAGATTTGCAATTCCCGATAGGCCCTTTATTAAAAAGCATTAACAAACAGATAAGGGCCTATGTAAACTTTCCTTGGCAGGCCCTTGATTTTAAAAGGGAAAATCTAGTCAGGCCCTAGGCTAAATTTAACAGATTTTCTACCCGGGTAGTGCCATAATGCCCATGTATTGTTGTTGCAGTGGTGAGTACTCCCCTTTGCTTGGATGGTATTTGATGTCTTTAAGTTGTTGTTGGATATTGGAGAGGTATTTTAAATTGGTATTAGCTTCAATATTTGGTTCCAATAGTTTCTTGATATTAATGGGGTTCCCGATTGTGGTTATGTTCCCAAATGCCGCATATGATGTATCTATGGAAGTGACACTAGTTTCGTGGCCATGGATGGTTAGAAATCTTCCCTTGATGATACAGCTTGGTTCGATAGCTAGAATACCAACCAAATCACAGGACTGTGTTAGTGGCACTTGACTTGTCGAAAGCTTTTGACACAGTCAACCATGCCACTCTCATACAAGATCTATTAGAAACACAAATACCTGATGGGTTAAAGAGATGGACCGCTAATTACTTGAATGGGCGGCAGGCGTCGGTCAACTTTAGAAACGCAACATCAAAACCAAGACGAATTAGACAGGGGGTGCCACAGGGTGGTGTCCTATCCCCGACACTGTTTAATTTCTATCTATCGAAGATGCCCCCACCACCAGAGGGTGTCTCCGTCGTTTCTTATGCTGACGACTGTACAATAATGGCGACGGGGAAGGGCCCCTATACTGATGAACTCTGTAATAAAATCAACGGTTACCTCTGCGACCTTTCCAGGTTTTTCACAGAGCGAGATCTGACGATATCTCCGACTAAATCAACGGCGACGCTTTTTACGACGTGGACGCACCAGGTGAGAAATGAATTAGACATTTTCGTTGACGGCACTAAGCTACCAACTGTCAGCCACCCAAAGTTATTAGGGATGACATTGGATAATACTTTCTCATTTGCTGGTCATGTGTCTGCAATGGTCTCAAAGGTACGTGGTCGCAACAAGATCCTCAAGTCACTTGCCGGCAGTACTTGGGGAAAAGACAAAGAAACGTTGTTGACTACATATAAGGCCATTGGCCGACCAGTCTTTGACTATGCTGCACCCATATGGTCGCCTAATGTACATAACACCAACTGGACGAAGTTACAAGTCTGCCAAAATACTGCCATCAGAACTGCTACGGGATGTCTCCTCATGTCTTCCGAGTCTCACCTCCATCAGGAGGCAAAACTGCTCAATGTAAAAGAGCATGCGGAAATGCTGAGCAAGCAATTCCTTCTGAACTGCCACAAGCCAGCACATCCAAACCGTCATCTTTTGGACATAGATCCGCCCCCGAGAGACATAAGGAAACATCTCCGTAAACATTATGATGAGATCCGGCATCATATTACCTTGCCGTTTGATCTGCAGAATCATAAGCGGGCTCTAACCGACATCCACACCGAGTCGGTAGATACTTTTGTCGGATCTCTACCTGTGAACCCCGTTCTGAACAGTCCTCCACCGGATATTGCTGAAGAAGAACGCACCTTACCAAGGGAGACAAGAGTTACCCTGGCACAGCTTAGGTCTGGATATAGTGTAAGGTTAAACTCCTACTTGTCCAGACTTAATGACACAATCTCAAACACATGCCCTGCATGTGGTAGGACCCCCCATGATACTCTACATCTCTTCAATTGTTCATTTGAACCTACTCTTCTAACCCCTCTGTCCCTCTGGACAAACCCTGTTGAAACTGCACGTTTCCTTGGACTCCCTTTAGAAGAGCTTGATGAAGATCTTCGGAATGATCATACACTCTAGACAGGGCAATGCATTGTTAACAACAACAACAACATAGCTAGAATACCAGAGCCATTAAGGTGCATGTTAATGATGTTATTATTGCAGACTGCTGTCATTTCTATGGGTGTTATTGTCGTGTAGATCCATCGATTGTTAGTGTTCATAGCAACCATAGATATATTGCCTTGGACTTGGCCGAAGTTGCAATTCGGCGACGTTTTGTTATTAAAAAGTGCCACTTCGCAGGAGTAGCTGCCGGAATCTCGAACGATACGAACTTGTAAAGACGGGAAAATATATAAGTCGTTCATGATTGTGACGCACTTATTAAAGTGGAGTGTACTTAGCATCACATATTCATCTCGATGGTCATTCACAGCCAAGTAGTTAATGTCTGTTTGTATAGCAATCGTCGTGTTGCCTTCTTGAGTGGGGATCGGGATGACCTTGTAGAGTTCAAATCTTTCGATGTCGACTAAAGGTATTTCAGCGACAAAAACGATCTTCCCATTTCTTACTGTACCCTTTATTTCCATGACCTTGTATAGCTTTACTAGGTCATTATTATCTACGGGTAAGGTGCGTCCTGGGGGAAGGTGTCCCTTAATTTTGTTGACTTCTGACCTTAGCTGCCTTGGCGTAAGAATAAGTGGACTTAGATTTCCATGGTTGGTATGAGTAAGGGCAGTAATTAGGTCAGTTTCAATTCGTTGCAATTCCAAGGCTAGGTTATTTAGTTGGAAGGCCAGTGACATGATGTATTGTGTTTGTCTTAACTTAGTGTTCTCATCTTCAATGGTGTTGAGGTCCTTGTATATTATTTGCTTGAGATCCGAGAAGCGTTTCATTGTATTTGTTTCGCTCTCCTTGATAATATTGATTGTCGAATCTATTACAGATGTTTGATTTTTTATGAGTTCTTCTAACATGTTTTCGTTTTCCTTAACGCCGGTTATGGTTCGGGACATCTGTTCCGCGTAGTCTGCATCCAATACTCCAAAGAGAGCATGTGCTACATTGCCGATAGCGTTAATGGCCCCTCTTCGTCTTCGTTTCGTGGTTAGTAGGGTAGTTTCTTGAACTAAGTTATTCCAGGTGTGCCGAAGCTGTTGTGTCATAGAATCACTGACTATTAGTCGGTTGCAGAACTCTGCCAACGTTGCTACTCCGTCCTCTAGCACCTTGTGTTTTTCCCATAGTGGTGCGAGATCATAATATATGATAAACTTCCAGGTAGCTGTCCTTAATTTTACCGAGCCTACCCCTTCGAAATACAGTCCAGGATTGCTTGGGAATTCAGTAACATTGACAGGAGAGGCTAATATCAGAGGCAGCAATAGGAGTGATATTAAGATTGTACTGAACAGTCCTTGAGAGCTATATGATGTGATTTTTCGTTTTCGTTGACTTGTGCTGATGTCGCCCTCTGATGAATGCTGCCTTTTTTGTACTGGAGCTGAGTTGGACTCATCATATTCTGCGCACTCGAGTTGGGTATCGTTGAGTAATGGTGCAAGTCTGTGAATAGGCCTTTTTAATGTTGCTCTCGCTGTTTTTACGTCGCACACCCGAATTAGTCCATCGTCCCCTTTGTAAATTCGTGTAATTCTGGCCAACGGCCATTGTAACACTGGAATGTTATCTTCTTTGAGAATAACAAGCATGCCTTCATTCACGTTGGGTGAGGCCGATTTCCACTTTCCTCTTTGCTGCAACTCCTGTAAATAGTTTTGTGTCCATTCCTTCCAGAAATTATGTTTGATTTCTGAGGTTAATTTTCACCTGCCGCCCAGGGACATTTTTGTTGGCTTAGCATTGACATCCACAACTGATGTTAGTGGTTCTCCTACCAGGAAGTGACCTGGAGCAAGCGCGTTGAAATCATCATAGCTAGGCGATAGTGGGACTAGTGGTCTGGAATTTAAAATGGCTTCTATTTCCACAATGACGGTTTCTAACTCTTCATACGTTAGCGATGCTGCTGACACACTTCTTACTAAATGATGTTTGGCGGATTTGACAGCTGCCTCCCACAGTCCCCCGAAGTGAGGAGCTCTTGGTGGAATAAATTTGAAATTGATGGACTTGTCACTGCATACTCGGATTATTCTTTCCCGGGCCGATTGAGAGTAAATAGACTCCTTTAGCTCAGCCAGTTTATTGCTTGCTCCAACAAAATTCGTGGCGTTGTCAGAGTATAATGTTTGACAATGTCCCCTTCTGCTAATGAAACGTCTTAGTGCTCCTATAAAGGCCTCTGTCGATAAATTCGAGACAACTTCCATGTGGATGGCCTTTGTAGCAAAACAACAAAACACGGCAATATAGGCCTTGTCAGGTCTTTTACCCCTAATCTTGTGGTGGATCCACACTGGTCCAAAGTAGTCAACTCCCGCTGTTATGAATGGTCGTGCTGGTGTCACTCTGGGCGCGGGTAAATTTCCCATTAGTTGCTTAAAAAGGATTGGCTTTGCCTTGGTGCACCGTATGCATTTGTGTACAATGCTTCGTGCCACTGACTTTCCATTTGTGATCCAGAATTGTGTCCTTGTTGCGGCTAACAAAGCCTGTGGACCGCAATGACGGTTTTCTTCGTGAATCATGGTTACTAGCAGTTTCACTATGTCGTGATTGTGAGGAAGTATGGCGGGGTGTTTTGTTTTGAATGGCAGCGTGGATTGCTGAAGTCGGCCACCTACCCGCAGTATTTGGTGTTCGTCTAAGAATGGGTTTAGTGATGCTAAAGAACTAGATTTGTTAACAGCTGTATTGTTCGAGAGTTTTTCGAGTTCTTCTTCAAATTCAGTTCCTTGAATTATCCTTATTATCACTATTAACGCGTTTTCCATTTCGAATGCATCGAGTGCCTTATAGGTTGGCCTTAGTTGTTTGGCTATTTTGGTGTTTTTTGGGAACCTGAATATATACCCGATTACTCGTTGAAGTGTTTTGAAGGAGTTTCGGTGGTTAATTTGGCCGATTATATCTACCCGGCTCGAAGGACCAGGTTTCCTTGATGACATGTCCAGGACATGTTTCGTCATCTTACGTTCCTCGTCGCCTGGGGTATTGGGGGTTCGTGACCATGGTTTTGGCCAACTTCTTTTGCCAGAGAGGAATAGTGGGCCATAAAACCATATGGAATGGTGTGCTAAAGTTTCTGGAGGTATTCCTCGGGAGATTGCATCCGCTGGGTTTTCCTTGGTGCTGACGTGATGCCATTGTTCTGGCAGGCTTAGGCACTGAATTTTAGCGATTCTGTTTGCCACAAATGTATGGAATGATCCTGATGGTGAATTTATCCAGGCTAGGACAATTTGGGAATCTGTCCAAAGGAAGTTCTCGCTATTTTGAAGCCGTAGGTCCTGTTTCACCTTTTGTGTCAACTCTGCACCTAAGACGGCCGCGCACAGCTCTAATCGTGGTAAGGTTTGTTTTTTTATTGGCGCCACTCTTGACTTAGAACAGATCAATCTAGTTGTTATGGTACTATCGGTATATGTAGACCGAATGTAGATTGCAGCTCCGTAGGCACGTTCTGATGCATCGACAAAGGTGTGAATTTCAATCGATGTTGCCTTTTTATGGTTGAACACAAACCTATCGACCTTGATCTCATTCACCGCTTCTATGTTTGATCGGAAGTCATTCCATTGCCTCTGAAGATGTGCGGGTAATTCGTCATCCCATGTGAGTGGTAGTTGCCATAATTCTTGTAAAAATATTTTTGCCTTTACTACCACGGGACCGAAAAGCCCTAATGGATCGAAGATTTTTGCGAGTTCTGAGCTTACTACTCTTTTGGTGATGCCCCTTGCGGCTGATGATGCCCTTTTTGCTCGTCCGCACAACTGATCGGACTTTGGTAGCCAGATTAGACCAAGAGTTTTTATTATACAAGTTGCTGATTCTTCAAGGTTTAGATTAACCTCCTGATCTTCTGGTGGAATTCCACTTAGCATTTGCGGATGGTTTGAGTACCACTTTCGAAGCTTAAAACCAGCTTCTTTCAGGATTGAGTCAACTTGCTGCTGTGACTCTATCGCGTTGCTTAGAGTGTCTGCCCCACTGATGCAATCATCAACGTAGAAATCATCATGCAGTATTGCGGCCCCTAGCGGATACTTTATGGAGTTTTGGGTGGCTAGGTACTGCAGGCATTTTGTTGCTAAGTATGGTGCTGAGGAGGTTCCATACGTTACTGTTTTTAAACGATAGCATTTTATATCTTGGTCCTTATGATATCTCCAAAGGATCAGCTGGAATGGTTGATCCGCATCATCGACTATGACTTGTCGATACATTTTTTCGATATCTGCTGTGAAGACGAACTTATGCATTCGGAAGCGTAGCACAATGGAGAATAGCTCGCTCTGAACAGTCGGACCGGCGTGAAGGATATCGTTAAGTGATAAACCACTAGATGTTTTGGCTGATGCATCGAACACAACCCGTAGTTTCGTAGTGGAACTCTCAGGTTTCAGCACACAATGGTGCGGTAATACGTAGTTGCAGTCTGGAATGTCTTTCTCCAAGATGTCTTCCATATGACCAAGGGACTCGTATTCCAGCATAATCTTGTTGTACTCTTGTCTGAGGTGAGGATTGTTCTCCAAACGTCTTTCTAATACCACAAAACGATTAAATGCGATTGACCTTGAACTTCCGAGGACTGATGGATTCTCGGAGAACGATAACCGAACGATGAAACGCCCTTCCTTATTCCTTTTTACGTTATGGGTAAAGTGGCTTTCACACCGTTTATCAGCCAGGGACATAGATCGAGTTGATGTATCGTTTGTATCGTCAAGCTTCCAAAATTTTTCAATTAATTCATTGGTGGTTTGATCTTCAGGGCTTAGGACTGCGCAGGTAGCACTGTTGCTATTGTGTTCCTGAAGTCTTCCTGTAACGATCCATCCGAGTTCCGTTTGTTGTAGCGTTGGAAGTTCATTGCTGAGTTTGATTTGCTGCGGGAACATGAGTTGATGATAAAACTCTGCTCCAACTAGTAGATCAATTTTGGCTGTTGCGTTGAAATATGGATCAGCCAGTTGAATTCCGTCTGGAATGTCCCATCCTGATGTCTCGAATGACGTTGTAGGTTGTGGGGATACAATATTTGGAAGCACAAAGGCTTCAATCCTTGTAGAATAGTTGCCTGTCATTGAGGTGAGTTCGAGGTTTACACGTCTTGATACATTTGGAATTTTGCGCCCTATACCTTCAATGCAAAGTGATGATGGGGATGCATTCACTGAAAGCTTATTGAGCACTCTTTCTGTTATTAAATTTACTTGCGACCCAGAATCCAGTAAGGCTCGGAAAACCCCCTCGCGTCCATTGTTTCCAGTTAATTTTACTCTTGCCGTTGCTAGTAGTATATAAGGATTGTTGGACATCTGCTGGTTTGCTGATGCTACGATTGGACTGTTTGAGGTTTTATTAATCTTCATTTGAGAGAGATCATGTTTTTGTATCTTCTGAATTTGGGGCTGAGTCGAAGTCGTTAGCGGCTTGTCTCGTGCTAGTTCCAAATGTAGCAATGTGTTGTGTTTCTTCAAGCACTTTGAGCAGGAACGTGATGTACATTCCCTGCTCCGATGGTCTGGTTTGAAGCAGTTGACACACAACCTCTTCATCTGCGTCCATTGTAGCCTTTCAGCCGGTTCCATTTTGAGGAACTTCCCACAGTAATACATGGGATGCTCTGCTGATCCGCACACCTTACAGCCTGCAGTTGAAGCGATTGTTGATATTTTGGTCCTGTCCCTTCCTGATACAGTTTCTATGGCCTTTCCACGAGTTTCCAATGCTTGAAAACGGTGTTCTATGAATGTAAGCAGCTCGGCAACATTTATCAACCTCCTGTTATCGTTGAGGGATTGTTCAAACAGGGTTTCAGTGGAAGGGTCCAATTTCATTAATAGTATATGCACTATTATAGGATCCCATTGTTCTACTGGAAGTCCCTGTGCCTTTAACCCATGGATGCATTCCTTAGCGAGGTCGTGTAGAGATTTGAGGGTTGCGCTGTTTCATTCTTTATTTTTGGGTGAGCTAGTAGCTTGTTCAGCAATGAGGTCACAATGAGCCTTTTGTTGTCGTATCTATTTGTCAATAGGGTCCGTGCGGTTTCATAGTTTGCCGTTGAAATAGGCAAGTGTTTAATAAGATTCTTTGGTTCATCTGACAAGTGAGTGGTCAGGTAGAACATTTTTTGGACCTCGCTCATTGGTGCATTATGTATTAGTTGCACATAGAGATAGCTACCGTTGAACCTTGGAATCTGAATTTTAGGCAGACGTGCTAGATGTGGTTCATTTGCGTTGTTAGCTGTTGGCCTATTTGGGATGCTCGTTCCAAGTTGTTCTTGTAATTCACCGAGGATGTTGTGTGCTCTGGCTTCTAATTTGTAGTAGTCATCTTGTGTATATCCTTCGATGTCTTCACTAGTCGTCGATTGCCACAGTACCTCGTTGTTGGCAGAAAAATCACTCATATACTTCGTTATGAGTGCAGATTTGGCCTTGTAGTATGCCTCAGGATGATCTTCTCTGGCTTCATCCTTTATTTCGTCAATATTGCGGCTTAATGCCCGCATTAAGGCCTTCTGATTTCGAAGAGCCTTGTTTATCCGCTCGGGAATTGATTCCTCTTTGCTTTCCGTTGCGCCGCTAACATCATGATGCTCAATCCGAGGGATCTCAGTAGCTCGCAAGATTTTAAGCATTTCGGACTCAAAATATTCTCTGTACTTCAACGTCGTATTCGAAATGCGCAAATACTGATCCGTGAAGTATTGATGTTGCATTGGTAAGTCAGGGAGACACCTGATTTGCTTGTCGGTACTCTCGAACTTCGACCACGCAGTTTCGAGGCGCTGCAGACGCGCTTCATAATAACCATGAGTTTTTCTTGAAACGGAGTCCTTTTTAAAGTTCCGGACAAGGGCCTCGATCTCGTCTGCTGTACTCTGCTGGTCAGCGACAAGCCTTTCGAAAGTGCTCATGACGAAATGACAAGAATTACGAAATTCGTGTTCAAGTAACCACTATGAGGTGGTTGATGACAATTGTTTATTTAGTGGAATCCTTGATGCAGGGCCACAATTTTTGCCACTTTGAGGTGGTTGGTTGAATAGACGACAATGGTTCGTCTAGTGTGATCCTTGATGCAGGGCCACAAAATTACCACTATGAGGTATGGAAAACAAGGGTGGTTTGCTGATGTGATCCTGTGCCTTGTTACAGGATCAATGTGTTTTATAGCTTCGCGACAATGTACTGTTGCCGACAATTGTACTGTGATCCTGTGCCTTGTTAGATTTTGTTGTGAGTTTACTCAGGCAGAATCGCCTTGAGTGTGTTATATAAAAAAAGAGTATCTTAGGTAGAAGCACCTTAAGATCATATGCATTCAAAAGAAGTTAATTCGTTTATGCATGTTGTTCTTTATTTCGCACAAACCTTTTATACAAATAAAGTGCTTACACTAACATAAATATCTTAAGCTATAACTATAAGGAAAATGTGCATGATTGACAGTAAATTAATGATTGGTAATAATTATTGACGGAAATTGAATTTGTGCTTATATTGCGTATTTTGTTTTATTGTGTAATTTTGTTTACGTATGGAAATATGTAGGTCAATATTTTTATTCTTTGTTTATTCATATGTAATGTTTAGGTTGCACTATGTGAGCGCGTGTTTGAACTTAAATATGTATTAACAAACATTATATATATTTTTTTCGGACGGCCTAATGTATACTTTTACCAAACGGCCTAATGTTCACATTTTCTCGGATGCCCTAATACACATTTCAAAATTTTAAGCAAAATATATGGACTAACTAAGCGACAAATTTTGTTTGCAATAATAAATATTGCACAAACAAATCCAGTATGAAAAAAAGGTTCGGCCAGCCAACTCAACCAGCGGTGCTTTGCTAACAAACCAACATACAAATATACAAACTATGCACATAGGCTACTGGCACGCGCGATGCAAGCGGACATCGCACGAAGAAGACATGAAAAATGCATTGCTAGCATAGCAAAGACAATAGGCTGTGGGAGTGCTGCAAAACGGCCAGCAATGCTGGCCCAGCATACATATTGATGTCCAGTGTTGCCGTTGGGGACCCTAAAGGGTCAATTTGGCCCTTTTTTAGAGCCAGGACCCCGGACCCTACTTTTTTTAAAAAGTACCATTTTTGGCCCTTTTTTAAAATTCGTTACCCTTTTTGACCCCTTTTCACTTTCAAACTGCAATGAAATGCATTTTTGTCGTTTTTTTTTTGTTAAAAACCAAAAAAATCTCCTTGTTCCTTTTTACTCTTACATCGGGAACTCTTGCCGATTTCCAAATGTCTTGCCTAACTGAAGTCTTACTACTGGCAACGCTGTATAATGTGACAACTCCGCCATATGTATGTATGTATACATTAGGGTGATTCAAATATAAAAGTTTTAGTTTTTTTCGGTCTTACCCCCTACAAAGTTAGTAAATGATGAGAAAATAAGCCTTGTTATTACCAGGCGCAGGTCATGTTATAAAATCAGAACAAAATATTAGGGGTCGTGGCACCTCCCATACAAACTTTTTTCTTCAAGGTGAATATATCTAAAAGGGTTTAAGGGAGGGACCTGGAAATTGGTACAGATAACAACACCATTCTCACCCATAAAACTGGGGTTTAACCAAAAAGGGGGCGTGGCACCTCCCATACGAATGAAATACTTCATAGTCGATATCTCTGGAAGTATTCATGTTAGACCACTGAAATTTGGTAAGGGGTTATATGAGATCGACCCCTACCATCTTCAAAAAACTGGGGATAACGAAAAAGGGGGCGTGGCACTGGGGCGTGGCACCTCCCATACGAAGGAAATACTTCATAGTCCATTTCTCTGGAAGTACTTATGTTAGACCACTCAAACGTGGTAAGAGGTTAGATAAGATCGATCCCTACCACCTCCAAAAAAACTGGGGATAATGAAAAAGGGGGCGTGGCACCTCCCATGCGAATGAAATATTTCATAGTCCATATCTCGGGAAGTTTTTAGGTTAGACCACTGAAATTTGGCAAGAGGTTTTATGAGATCGACTCCCACCACCTCCAAAAAACTGGGGATAACGAAAAAGGGGGCGTGGCACCTCCCATACAAATGAAATAATTCATAGTCGACATCTCTGGAAGTATTCATGTTAGACCACTGAAATTTGGTAAGGGGTTATATGAGATCGATCCATACCACCTCCAAAAAGCTGATAAGGAAAAAGGGGGCGTGGCACCTCCCATACGAGTGAAATACTTCATAGTCCATATCTCTGGAAGTACTTATGTTAGACCACTCAAACGTAGTTAGAGGTTAGATGAGATCAATCCCTACCTCCTCCAAAAAAACTGGGGATAACGAAAAAGGGGGCGTGGCACCTCCCATACGAATGAAATACTTTATAGTCCATATCTCTGGAAGTATTTAGGTTAGACCACTGAAATTTGGTAAGGGGTTATATGAGATCGATCCCTACCAAATCCAAAAAAACTGGGGTAACGAAAAAGGGGGCGTGGCACCTCCCATACGAACGAAATACTTCATAGTCCATATCTCGGGAAGTATTTAGGTTAGACCACTGAAATTTCATGAGAAGTTAAATAAGATTAATCCCTATCATCTCCAAAAAAAACTTTAGATAAAGAAAAAGGGGGCATGGCACCTCCCATACGAAGGAAACATTTCATAGTACATATCCCTGCAAGTATTTATGTTAGACCAGTGAAATTTGGTGAGGGTTTATATGAGATCGATCCCTAACACCTCACTCGAGTACGAAAAGGGGGCGTGGCACCTCCCATACGAATGAAATACTTCATGGAAGTATTTAGGTTAGACCACTGAAATTTTGTGAGGAGTTATATAAGATCAATCCCTACCGCCTCCGAAAAAGGGGTCGTGGTTCCTCCTATACGAAGGAGATAGGGATATGGATGAAAATAGATATAGGGATCGGGTTAGAGAAACATGCAAGAAAATAAATTCGTGTCAAGACAACGTCTGCGGGGTCAGCTAGTGTGTATATAGATGTTATATATGTTCAAAGAATAGGTATATATATGAATGTTATATATCGTCGCTGCGCCAACAAATTGAGTTATATGTTTTTTATTTTATTTTTTTTTTATTACATTTTTATTTAGCACTATCTGCTAGCCACATTTCTGAATTTGCCGTTTTCTGATATCTTTCTTTGGTTAGAAATTATCAAAAACAGTAGTAGAAATGTTCTGTAAAATAAGTTATACGTCTACATGCGTTAAATTGTTAAATACACTAGTTTTCAGCCAAAAAATACCAATAAATTCATGCATATGGGTGAATTGGCACTGACATGCCGAGCTGTAAACATATTTTTAAAAGTTTTTGTATGGTCAGGTTTTCGAGATATCGGCAATTTTGTGTTTTTTTCAGGTATCACTTCATTAAAAATTTCTTTTCGCCAATGTTACAAACGCCATGGTCGCAAGCGATACCTCGTTCGAAAGGAAATTAAAATACGATTCCAGCGACGTATAGTATGTAGGGGTGGACCAAACCATCGCTGAGCAATAGCTGGTCAAATTCGAAATTTTGTCGAATTTTTATGATTTATGAAAAAAATTTGGTTTTAAAAATGTTTTCTTTATGCAAAGTTGTAAAAACGAGGAACTTTTTATTTCTTCTAAAATTGGTGTGTATAATTGCAAACACTTTAAGCATAATATTAGCAAGATCTAAGAAAAAATGTATGTTTGGCGATTTTTTTGTAAATTTCAACATTTCTAAATTTAATAAAATTGTAAAAGGTCGATGTCTGTATATAGCAGATATTAAAAAAAATTCATGGTGTCAATCATTCTATGCAAATGGAGTCCAAATCAACCGTTTTTAGAATTTATGTCCATCTATCTGTCTATCTTTCTGTCCGGCTGTCTGTCTTTCAGTCCGTATGTTTGTGGTCGTATCACTCGAAAATTGCTCAATAGAATTAAATGAAACTTTCACTACCTTATTAGGAGACGTTCAACTTGAAATTTAAGACATCCCTTATTTCATAACTCGACCGGTTTCAGGGTTATCGACCAATATACGCGTATTGTACGAACACATGTTTGGTCACCCCTTCTCCACATAATGGTCGGCAACTCGGAAACCGGAAATCGAAATAAGGGATGTCTTAAATTAATTACATTTACAAAACAAATATCTTGTTATTTTAGGTTATTCTTGGTTCATACAAAATGTGCCCAGTTGACATGTTTTTCTTAAAGTAAAATCAGGGTATCTGACCACTTTTCAAAATAGGAGGGGAACTGGTCAATTAAATAATGCAGTTCCAAGCCAAGTATAGCTAATTGCATCGGACCTTAGCGAAGAATTGTATACACATCTTTCTATTTCTTACCCCCACTAGCAAATGCAAACTAGAAAAAATATTCGCTATTATCACCAGGAAACGGTTTTTTTGCTCTCCTGAAAAGTTGCTGAAAAACGTATAACTCTTTTTGTTGGCGCAGCGACGATATGTATATTCACATGCAAACCATGTAAATAATGTAAAATATAGGATAAGGATTTTTATTGGAAAATAACTGTCCGCCTGCGCGCGGATAAGTATAAAAGGCGAGCACTTTGCTCAGTAAAGCCAGACGTTAGGTAGGCATAGTAGCTTGTTGACGCCTTGTTCAACAGGGAAGGAACTCCTGGGATTTGCAAGCTCACGAGTTTCAAGAGTATATACAGTGGTGGTTTCCTACCTCCGCTGTACGAAAGCTAGTGCTGGTTCTCTACCCCCGCAGCTTTTATTTTAGCTTATTTTCGAAGACTTGTGGTGGTTTCCTACCTCCGCAATCTTTAAGAGCATAGGAATATTTTAAGTTATTTACGGTGGGGGTTTCCTACCTCCGCCATCTAGAAGATAAGCGGTGGTTTGCTGACTCCGCTATCTTAGAATAAGGTACTTTTGGAAGGCTGGTAGTGGTTATCAACCTCCGCCACTTTCAAAGTAGGTTGAAACTACCTATAATCGTACAAATTGGAATTTACTGCGTTAATAAACGGCATTTTTAAAGTACGAGGTCACTGGGTAAATAATTAAAGCATACGAGGACAATAACATAGGATTCAGCGGTAAATACACAAAGAAAACAACAATTATGTTAGTAAACAAAGATACAGGAACCAACAAGAGGCACCATGGCGAGAGTAACGTGGGTATTTTACCTCAGCCGGGAGGAGATGGTGAAATACGCAGTAGAAGTCGAGTTGCAGAGCAGTTGGACGGTGGAGGAGCTACGGAAGCGTTTGGCGGGCTTCATCCAACAACTCCAAGACCAGGCGAACAACTCGTTTTACCAGGGACTGGATTCTCTAAAAGCGTAGAAATTAAAAGTGTACACTGATTCAAAACTCTTTTGCATCGAAAATTTACACATGAGATTTTCATGCGATTCTGTAAATTATTGTGTACACTTTTGTGCTGAATGAGCGCTGACAAACACAAAAAGGGTGTTTCCATTGGGGTGAATAAGTGGTGGCGGTTAATACCATGTACATTTTCACAGCTATTTTGTGTACAGTAGGCAACAGGTGGTAAACAGTGACCGGAGCAGATGGCAAACAACACAAGCGCGAGGACAAGCCCCAACGATTAATACCGGGATCCAAATGGCGATGAACTACGCCAACAACATAGGGTAGGTCGCCTTCCCGTTGGTGCACCCTGGGTAACGCTAAATGACCTACATGGCCTAGACGGCTAGTTTCTACGTATTGCCGGTTCTACGAGAACGGTACCAGTACTTGTGCTGTACCCATCGTTCCGAAACGACCCGGGCTTTTTTTTTATACCGAATCAGCCAAGAGCAATACACGCGGGATGACCCTGTCTGATATTTGGGCAGGGTTACACCTTGTTACAACAACAACAACAACATAGCCAGCCAATGCTATAACCTAATGATCGAATTTTGCATAACCTTGCATTTTAAGACACGACCCAGATCACGAGAGATTGCCCCATAAGAGGAAAAAAAAACTAATATTTATCATCGTCTCAGAAGCGACACATCGAAGTTTGATAAGGGTGACTGTAAGTCACATTGCGGCAGGTGAGGGGAGAGTGTGAGGACCCACACATCCTGCACACATAAACTACATAACTATATTCATTTAAATGCATAAATACTAAGCCAATTGATTAATCTGAAGTTATAATATGATACCAAATGAATTTTCCGGTATACGGCTTTATAACACTATATATATTTTTTTGGACGGCCTAATGTATATTTTTACCAAACGGCCTAATGTTCACATTTTCTCGGATGCCCTAATACACATTTCAATATTTTAGGCAAAATATATGGACCGCTAACAAAACGACAAATTTCGTTTGCAATAATAAATATTGCACAAACAAATCCAGCATGAAAAAAAGGGTCGGCCAGCCAACTCAAGCAACGGTGCTTTGCTAACAAACCAACATACAAATATACAAACTAAGCACATAGGCCACTGGCACGCGCGATGCAAGCGGACATCGCACGAAGAAGACATGAAAAATGCATTGCTTGTATAGCAAAGACAATAGGCTGTGGGAGTGCAACAAAACAGCCAGCATACATATTGATATCGATGGTATGACCAGCTGATCGATGAAGTGCGAATGATCAGCTGATCACAATGGGGGCATTCCAGGTGCAAGCGAGCACGTAGCAAATACTGTTAGGGTCTAAGTTATAGAGAAATTTAAGTTAAGAATATAATGTTCAAAGTTCAAAGAATATACGGTGGCTCACAGTCAATTTGAGCTACTAAAATGTTTTTGAATTTCATTAGACTGGGTACTAAGATAGTATTTCTTAACATTTTTTTAATAAAATATAGCCAATTATACAAAGTTCAGGGGAATTTTTCAAAATTTGAAAAAACCAACCCAAAATTTTCCACTTTTTTGGCAGAATTTCCATCGAAATTCTGTGTACGCAGTTTTGTAGGCCAGTCAGTTTCATAATGTGCAAGCTAGAAGTAGCTCAAAATTTTCCCTGAGTTTTAAGAATTTTTTTCGTCGAGGGTGTTGAGTAATTTCTTCCATACAAAAAAAATATATATTTATTTTGTATGAAGGAATTACTCATATTTTTTTTTCAACACCCTCGACGAAAAAAATTCTTAAAAATCAGGGAAAATTTTGAGCTACTTCTAACTATAGTGAAATTGGCTGGCCTACAAAACTGCGTACTCAGAATTTCGCTGGAAATTCTGCGAAAAAAGTTGAAAATTTTGAGGCCATTTTTTTCAAATTTTGAAAAATTCCCCTGAACTTTGTGTAAATTTTTAAGGAATTTTTTTTTTGTTTCTGTTGTATAATTGGCTATATTTTATTAAAAAAAATGTTAAGAAATACTATCTTAGTACCCAGTCTAATGAAATTCAAAAACATTTTAGTGGCTCAAATTGACTGTGAGCCACCGTATATTCTTTGCACATTATATTCTTAACTTAAATTGCAACATCTCTATAACTTAGACCCTAACAGTATTTGCTACGTGCTCGCTTGCACCTGGAATGTTTACAGATACTATCTTAGTACCCAGTCTAAGGAAATTCAAAAACAGTTTAGTGGCTCAAATTGACTGTGAGCCACCGTATATATGAATGTTATATATATTCACATGCAAACTATGTAAATACTGTTAAATATAGGATACGGATTTTTATGGGAAAATAACTGTCCGCGAACGCGCGGAAAAGTATAAAAAGCGAGCACTGTACTCAGTAAAGTCAGACGTTAGGTAGGCATAGTAGCTTGTTGACGCCTTCTTTAACAGTGAAGGAACTCCTGCGATTTGCAAGCTCACGAGTTTCAAGAGTATATACAGTGGTGGTTTCCTACCTCCGCTGTACGAAAGCTAGTGGTGGTTCTCTACCTCAGCAGCTTTTATTTTAGCTTATTTTTGAAGACTTGTGGTAGTTTCCTACCTCCGCCGTCTAGAAGATAAGTGATGGTTAGCTAACTCCGCTATCTTAGAATAAGGTACTTTTGGAAGGCTGGTAGTGGTTATCTACCCCCGCCACCTTCAAAGTAGGTTGAAACTAGCTTTAAGCGTAGAAATTGGAATTTACTGCGTTAATAAACGGTATTTTTATATTTTCAAATCAAAACCAGGGGTTTCTCTTTAAACAAAGATGCTAGGGATTTCTCTAATCCATAGGAACCGTAAACGAACTGAGTTTAACCACAGCTTATAGGAAAAGTCCGTTGCAAATCCCACTGGGTTATGTAGTTAAAAATTGCCAATTGGGCTACGGTTGACCTAAATTGTCATCAAAGTCCCTATACAAAAATTTCAAAAAATCACCATTTTTGGCACTTTACGTGAAAAAAGCAGCTAAATGACTATCTTTTTTTTTTCTTTTTGGAGTTTATTTTTCTCTTAAGAACTTTAAAAAACAGCCATTTTCTGATTTTTTCATAAGAAGTGCCAAAAATGGTTATTTGTTTTAATGTTTGTATGGGGAACCCACTAGGTGGGGTTTTAGGGGATGTGCCACCGGCATGGGCTGGTCAGCCTTTCAAAGTTATACATTTGGGCACGATTTGTGCACTCTAAATAGGTCAACTTAGGATTTTTCAAACTTTGGCACTCAAGGTCAAAAGTACAAAGTCGGGCATCAGTTGGTCAGCCTTTCAAAGTCATACATTTGGGCACGATTTGGGCACTCTAAATGGGTCAACTTAGGATTTTTCAAACTTTGGCACTCAAGGTCAAAAGTACAAAGTCGGGGCATCAGAATTGGTTTTAGAGGTATGCTTCCTTCGGCAAAGTATCTTATTTTGATCCCTAGAATATGATTTTCCTTGTCACTTAGGGTATTTTGATCCCGACCTGCCTAATTTCAAACAGTACTCCTGCATATCTTGAAAACTTGAAGCCCTTTCCAAAAAAATTAAATTGGCATAAATAAGTAGCAGTTGCCTATCGATGATATATAACCAAAAAATATCATTTATTGTCAATTAGTGCCAAAAAATGACGTCAAAACCGGAAAACCGGATGAAATTTCCAAAAATTTCAACTTCTGGCTTAAAAACATATCATACTTTTTTCAAATGAATAAAACACTATATATGTATATTTCGAAAGTGTCAACAATTCTGTACCCAAAATCGTTAAGAATTTTGAAATCGGTTGAAAATTAGTTTTTTAATGAATTTGTTTTACGAAAAAACCAAGGTCTGAAACCGATTAAAATAACGTTCCGGTTTCGGTTTCGGTTTTGCAACGTGTCTCGGTTTCTGTTCCGGTTTCGTTCTTCAACATTTATTTCGGTTTCGGTTACGGTTTCGTTTCGGTTTCGGTTCCCAAATAAAAACACGAACAAAACAAAATTTTACTAGTAAAATAATCAAGTACCTATGTAGCTTCGAAATAAGTCTGTATTTTCAAACTTTTCTCCTGCGGCCATGATGAAATTTCTCCAATATCATAATACATTTTATTAACGCTATGCATGGATGAAATTTCTGCAAAACGAATTCCTACAATTAACTCTACTGTTTTATAAGAAAAATATTAGAATGGAAGCTAAATTAAATGTTAAAATCGTCAAAAACATTAATATGAGTGGTGCTTTCTGAGACAAGCCTCAACATTTCTTTTTCGGATCTCGTAAACTTTTTTCGATCGCTTCATTCAACTATAGTCAAACTTCCCTTTTCAGAATTTTTACTGAGGTCAAAACGTGTCTTTGTAACCTTGCTCGACAGTCTTCCATGAAAGTTTTCAGGGTACCTGTTTTTAAAAGAAAATACCTATGTGCCCAGTAAAAGAAGTGGTACATTAAAAAAATTCAAAACCGTTTGGAACCGGTTCCGGCTTTTGAAACGGTTTCGGTTTCGTTCTTCTTCAGATCAAAATAACGGTTTCGGTTTCGGTTTTGAAAAATGAATCGGTTTTAATCGGTTACGGTTACGGTTTCGGTTTCGGTTTCAGTCCTTGGAAAAAACTGAAAAAAAAACGGTTTTTTGTCCTTAAAACCAGATTTTGGGGGTGTTACAAATCTTTTAAAGGGCGTTTAGTGTATAACTCGACCAGATGAACCATCTCTACTAGGTCGCTTCAAAAGTGTAAAATGGCTGTAGCACTGTGCAATTAGCATAAGTTAAAATATATTACTGGATGTTACGATTTTCTGCCCTTACAAAAAATCAAAAATTCTTAAAATCTACAAATTTTTTTTTGTTATTGAACAGACCTATTGTTCGGCCTTTTCAGCCGAAGGCCGAAGCCGAAAAAAATAGCAGCCGAATACCGAAGCTTGGCCGAACCTTCGGTCGGATACTAGTATGTATCTATATCCCTTATTTCGACAACTCGACCGATTTTAAAGTCGTCGACCAATATGTGGACCAGGGATGACCAAAAATATGTCAGTACAATATGGGTATCAAACGAACGGTGCTACCGAGTACTGTCATAAGCAATCTGATTAATTTAAAATCTCAGCTGGTTTCGGTGATATTTCCTAAAATGTGAGACGGAAAAACAGAAGAGTGGGAGGTTCGCGTAGGTCTACCTGTGGACGGGTCTGCTAGTTTATACTAAAAGGATAGATTAGGGAACGGTCCTTATGAACTAAAAAATGAGGTCTGAGAGTTATTACAATGCGAATGCTTACTTTGGCTTACAGCTTCATTGTAAGGATTTCAATATCTTTTTACTTAACTAATTTGGATTTAAAATATTTGTATAGACTTTACTGCGACGTATTATGCCGTACATTGAAGATCGTGAAGTTCGTTGGAATATTTGGATGGGAGTATTTTCGTCCTTGCAGAGTGTTTTGAAAAGAGATAAAGATGATGCTGATGGTGTTTTGTATGCCCTTTATCCTGAATTTAAAAAGCAAATTCAACAAGCTGACTTCCACACGATTGTCAGAGTTTCAGCATCTATGGACCTTAATGAAAAAAAATGCAACGGTATATTTTATAGTAAGGTAAGTTAAATTCTATATATTATTTATAGCTGTACGGTTTTGGCAACTAGCACTTCCGTCGGTGAGCTGTGCTCTAAAATAAATGGTTATCTCCCCACTCTTGTGAATTCTTCACCGCTCTGAGCTTGACATTGTCGCCTACCCTTTTCACGACCTGGATGTATAGAGGGTGCGCTGCTACTTACGTGCACCTGTTGAATGGCGTGCTGAAGGATTTCGCTTTGTGCACCGGCTACTTGGTGTGCTGGGTAATTCCACTTACCCATCTTTTGATATCCGCATTCAAAATAAATGAAGACAATCAATTTCGATTGTTAAGGCCACAATTTATAAAATGGAAACTTATTTTTTAATTTTGCACCCACATGAGATAAAAGTCCGAATAAGAATGAAAATTCTAAATGGCGGCACTGCACGTTCGCAGATATTAGCTGCGCTCAGTGCGAACGTTCAGTGCAGCTGTAATTTGTGTTGGTAATGCAGTTGGTATTGCAGTGCAGCTAAATTAAGGGCTAGTCACATATGCAATGCCGCATTACATCCTGTTAAATTGCTGCAAACCACAGCACTCAAAAGGCAACTGCTTGAGTTAGCGCCGCCTCCTAGGACCATAAGGACACATCTACGTAAACATTTTGATGAGATCCGGCACCTAGCAATATCGAAATTTGATCCAAAATTTCATAGGCAGACCCTGGAGCACATCCATAGGACGTCAGTTGGCTCCTATCTTTAGTTCTGTCCTGTGAACGCCGTTTTGTATATTTCAACACCTCCTGTTGCTGAAGAGGAAGGTCGTCTTCCTCGGGAGACAAGGGTCACTTTGGTTTAATTACGTTCTGGATATTGTAGCAGGTTAAACTGCTATATATTCAAACTGAGCCCCCGACATGCCAAATGAATGTCCGCGATGCGGCTCGACTCCTCATAACACCAACCACTTTTTCACCTGCTATTTGGAGCCAACTCTTCTAACACGCATTTCTCTCTGGTCTACGTTAGAAGACATTGATGACAATTTAAGTCAACCGTCGCCCAAGTGGCAATTTTTAACTACATAACCCTCGGCCTACTACCCCAAGTCGTGTCATATGTATGCCCGGCAAAAACCAACATCAAAAATTATTTAGAATTTTTCTAAACGGGGTCGCCCCTCGGCAGTAGTTTGGCAAACTCTCCGGGTGTATTTCTGCCATGAGAAGCTTCTCAGGAAAATCTCATTTGTTTAGCAAGTGCAAGTTCGGAGTCGGCAAAAACTGTAGGTCCCACCAACTTGTAGGAAAAAAAAGCAGCACACTACAAGTTGGAAGAGAAGCTCCACGAAAATATCGTCTGCTGGTATATCGCCGACATTAGTTTTAGTGTTTTTTTTTAACCCACTGGGATTTACATATGTAAACACACTAACTTTATGCATCGTGTACTCGTTATAAGCTGAGAAAGCCCCAAATTTATTTTCATAATTTTAATTTAATGTTCAAGCAGGAAGTAAAATAATTTTTCCTAGGTACAGAAAAGATCAAATTTCCCCGTTTTTGGCGTTGCCACCTAATTCTATTATGCTTAGTTTTTAGTAACTCGCTATTATAGCGAAAACAACTTTAACAATTTGGATAAAATTTGAAACTTTGGTGGACTTTTGACCGTTTGTGAATAATTTTTCTTAATTTATTCTATGTTTTATTATTAGTGAACAAGATGGAAAAGCAACAACAATTACAAGCTACCATGATTACGTAATTTTGGCCTTGCTTTTGCGTTTATTTGGATAAACTTTAAAATTTTGGAAATATGCTCAATTCCAAGCTCTCCTACTTAAGTCTTGCCACTAAGGCTGTTTTCATAGGGTTGCCACCTTTCTGATTTTTTAATAAATGGAGTAAGATATGCTAATATGGGTATCAAACGAAAGGTATTTTACGTCGTATTTCAAAACAAATGTTTTTATATAGGGTTATGTCATCATGGGGCTGCCACCTAATGTTATTGTATTGTTTCCAAAATTTTGTTTTAAAGGGTTCCCCCTATCTCAAATTTTAAATAAATCAATTTAGATATGCCAATAGAGTTGATCACGAGGCTTATTTTACGATGAGTTTAAACAAATGTTTATTTAAAAAAATATAAAAATTTACCTAGGGTTGCCACCTCATCTTATTACACTACCCGACAAATTTACAAACATTTTCATATCCTCGTCATTTCATGATTCCTATGTAGAATTTTATGCTGATTCCAAATATGTAAACATTTGATTTAAAAGTAGAACAGTTTTCGAGATATTTTGAAATTTCAGTTTTTGAGATAAAACAAAAAAGTAGGATGACTAATTTGTCAATACGTCCGCCGTTACTATCTCGGGTTTTATGATATTTCATTTAATTTTGAGTGGTTGAAATACCCTTTCCACCAAAATAAAATTTATTAAAATTTACGTTAAACTGACTGAGTTATGACCAACCAAAACCTTTTTCTCATCCAAACTTTCAGTTTTTTTTTTTTAAATTTTTCTACTTTTTTGTCATTTTTATTTACGAAATATGAAATATCCTCCAGGTTTGTGTTCGTAGCTTATTTCTTTGTGAACATTTTGACACTTTCCTGATTATAATCGGTAGAAAAATGACAATGTTATAAGAGATTTAGTGAAAAGGCCTTTTATATTTTTTTTTTTCGAAATCTTGTATTTTTTCTAATTTTTATTACTTTTATGTATCTGAAAGTGCTAAAAAGTTGAAAGTTTTCACTGTTTTGATACATTTTGTTCTTCTCAAAGAAGGAACCAACAAGAATCGCCCATCATAGGTTCATTCCAATGTCCTTGGTATAGCATTCCATTTGATTTATTCAGATCTCTAAGTCGTTGCGTTACTATCTGGTTTGGAGCAGGGAAATTATTCCACCTCCCTCGATTTAAAACTCGGTCTTTTCAAAAGTGTCGTTAAGGCTTTGCAGAAACCGCGTAATTGATCATCTGAAGTCAGCGTCTCTACATTTGTCGGATGCCAAACTAAAACAAAGTGGCTTTGTGGACCCTCAAATTAGAAAACTTTCCAATAACGCCAGTTTTCATTCAGATCTTTCGGTGGACGAGGCTAAGGCATGGGATTTCTCTTGTGCAGTTTGTGCGAATTTTCTAGGAAACATTAGAAGCCCAAATTACAAAGAAATGATCGATGATTTAGTTACGAACAAACTATGAGAAAATATATATAGGGCCTATAGTATAGATAAACATTCACTTATTTTTTTCATTGCGTTATGCAGTTATTATATTTCTTCCAAGGCGAAAATATGTCCCTAAAAATTTATTTCATCCATTCCCATTTGGACTTCTTCCATGACAACCTGGGTGATGAAAGCGATGAGCACGGTGAGCGTTTCCACCAAGAAATAAAAGAAAATTCCATTTCCATATCAAGGACATTGAAATGAACCTGATGGGCGATTTTTGTTGGTTCCTTAACGAGAAGAACAAAATGTATCAAAACGGTGAAAACTTTCAACTTTTAAACACTTTAAAGATACATAAAAATAATAAAAATTAGAAATATATAAGTATAAAAATTTTTAGTTGGTCATAACTCAGTCAGTTTAACGTCAATTTTAATACTTTTTGATATGGTGGAAAGGGTATTTCATCCTCTCAAAACGAAATGAAAAACCATAAAAATGGAGGTATTGACAGATTAGTCATCCTACCTTTTTTATGTCAACAATAGAAATTTCAAAATATCTCGAAAACTGTTCTACTTTGAAATCAAATGTTTACATATTTGGAATCAGCATAAAATTCTACATAGGAATAATGCATCAAAAGTCGAGGGTATTTTTTGCTGTCGGGTAGTGTTATTATCTCGAAAATAAATTGGCGGATTAGTATCCTCTCAAAGGTTTTGAGTACAAAGGACGAGAGACTGATCGGTCTGTAGTCTTTTGGCTCGTAGTGGGATGCCTTCCCAGCCTTAGGGATAAACACTACCGTGGCGCTTCTCCAGGAGCCCGGAATGTGGTTGAGAGCCAGGCAGGCTGTGAAGAGAAATACCAGCCATTTAGCTGATATCTCCAACGTGTTTATAAGTTGCGCGGGGCTAATCCCGTCCGACCCGGCAGCCTTATACGGTTCAAAGCTCTTAACTGCCCACCTTACCCTTTCCTCAGTGATGGGTATATTTACTGCCAGGTTTGTTGCAGGTGCTAGTGGTGCGTCATGCAGATTCCCCGGAAAATGTGTATTCAAGAGCAGCTCAAGAGTTTCTCTTCCGTGCTGGTCCAGGATCCGTCAGGTTTTCGCAAATAGCTGATGGCTGTTTGACTTTTCGAGAGGACTCGTCTAAGTCTCGCTGTGTCGTCGGCCTTTTCGTCGCCAGTGCAGAAATTTCTCCACGAGGTTCTCTTCGCCGGTCGCAGAGCTTTTTTGTAGGCCCTTAGTTTAGCTTTATATTCGTGCCATTGAGGCTCAGAGCCGAGGCTCTTGGCCTTGTTAAATTGTTTCCGGCATGATTTGCGGAGCGAGTCCAAATCGTAGGACCACCAATGTGGCCTGTGTTTACCGCGTGGTATTGGCACTGGACAAGCCTGTCCTAGAGCATTTGAGAGCGCCGATGTGAATGTAGTAACAAGATCCTCCAGCTCCTCTACTGATGAGGGGGTTTGTGAGGGCAGTACTGGTAGGTCTCGTGTCTAATATTTCATTGTGTAACTGCCAATTAGTGTTACGTGGATTGCGCTTCATGATTGGTTGTTCTACAATAAAGTCTAAATCCATTTCTATATAACGGTGGTCGGAGAATGAATGTTCTTCCAGAACCCGCCATTTTCTGACCCACTCATAAGCGCCTTCACTACAGATAGTGAGGTCTATGACCTCCCTGCGGGTCTTAGTGATAAAAGTAGGCTCATTACCCACGTTGCAAATTACCAGGTTGGTTGTTAAGAGGTAATCAAACAGAGACTCGCCCCTGGCATTGATATCGGAGCTCCCCCATTGGACGTGGTGAGCATTAGCGTCCGCTCCAATAATAAGATTACCCGTGCAGAAATTTGACACCAGGTCTTTCACCTCCGTTTGTGGTGGGGGTTCTTCGGCGTCGTAGGGCATATAGAGCGACGCCACCGTCAGGCGGGTGCTGTCGGCCGTTAGACTGATAGCGGTAATATCACCATTTGTGTAGTTAGGTAGGAGAAAGGAGTTCAACTCAGACTTGACCAAAATGCACGTTCTGACTTTGCTCTCCTCGCTGGCTCGAATGAGCTTGAAGCCCTTAGTCCCCAATCCGCAAAGATTTTGGATGAGGACCACATCCACGTCGCCACTTTAAATTTGTGCAGATTAATCTGAAGCACCACCAACATGAGAGCGCATAGACTTCCCTGCCGTCCCCATATCGTAGAGGTTTGCCCCATCCCGGAGGTTGCCTATCAACGACGAGTTGTTCCGATTAACTGCCCGATATGGCGTTGCGGGAGTCATGCTGTCTGTAGCGTTAGATGTTAATCGCTCAGCGTTGGCTGCTACCACCGTGACGTCGAGGACTTCCTCGTCCTGTAGGCTGTCCTCCATCTCCGAGTTGTTCACACCACTATCGCCAAGGGACGTGGCGGATAACATGCTTTCCGCATCGGAATCCTCCGCTTCCTCTTCTGGTAATTCGTTTTCCGGTTCCCCCGGAGCAGCCAAGAAGGCAGCGCGCTGAGCATCACCACGATATACGTGGATAACGATCTGGCCTACGCTGTAATGTACTAGGCCATTGCACCTTTTGAGGGGCTCGATTGACTCTTTATTCATGGTGAACACCACCTGTCTGTCGGGCCCAACCGCATCCCCGACCAGATTGACACTCCAGTCATGCGTTGGGAGGGACGGATTCATTAGCCGTAGCATCCCGAGCATTCTCTCGGGTTCGTCAGGGATGGCCGGAATCCACGCCCTTGCCCTGGGACGAGCTGGAATGTCCTTCCAGTCGACGACCTCTATCTTTGCGCCCTTGTAGACTTCACCCAGTTTAGCAGCTGCTGCCTTGTACAGTGCTACGGTTTTTGCATCCTCACATGTGAGTAATTTAATCTGACTCTGGTGCCAACCCGCATCCGTTACTCGCGCCGAACTACCCGGAAACTCCGGAGCAACGTTGAGAAGAATGTTGCCGAGTTCATTTCGCACGTAACGCCACCGGTCCTTTGGGATGGCCAGACGGTCAATGCCTCGGTCAAGGACGCCTATAAGGATCCTGTCCTTGGTTACCTCAGCAAAGCATAGTTTGCCCGCTCCAGGGGTATTCTGATGCCGCTTGGGAGGGGGTTTTAACTCCAGTCCGATCTCTGGCGCTTGAAAGGGTTAACTTTTAACCTCTTTGGCATGTAAGAATTTTGGAAATCCGGTATCACAGCTTTCGCTAGCTCTACCGATTTACTAGAATTCGGCGACAGCGATTCCTGCGGTACCCCTTCATACCTCTTCAGCGGCGGGGAGATGTCTCCCGGGAGTGCGGACCCGTAGTTGTCATCGCGGTCGCTCCCTTTGCCGAAATCTCAGTTGCAGCTTCCTTCTCCTTCGAAACTCCGAGGCCAGGTCGTGAAACCGCTACCGCCGTTGTCCGCTTAACTGCGTTGGCAACCGCACTGGTGCTAGCTCCCATCAAGTCAATCTTACTCGACAGAGGGTTGGTTGACCGACTCGTAGTTGCCATCGCTGTCGATCCCCCCTTGATTGTGGAACGGAGGTTGTCCTCCGGCGTTGTTGTTGCTTTCTCGCTTGCTCCTCCATAGCTCTCCTCTGCTGAGGAGTGAAATTTGGCGTTGTTTGTTTTTTAGATTTATTTACGTTATTTGAATTCATCTTGTTCGTACGACCCATCGCCGGACAAGGCCAGCTTCGCATAACACCCTGGATTGGGAGGGGGAAGATCTTTGCCGTCGCGCCAGAGAGGCTAGGCTGCTCTCGTGATGAAGTTCCGTGCGGAGCTATGATCACAAGGGCAGCGTAGCCCTGTGGCTATCGACTTAAGCCCTCGTACCGCGGCAAGGTATCCACCCTTCACGAGGGAATTCAAACTTTAGGCACATACACATTTTCTGAAAAAAAAAACATCCAAACCCTTTCTGTATAACGACAATTTCTTTCTCCAAAATATGACTAGCCGATAGTTGTCGGGATAGAGCCACCTTTTCTCCATGCATAATATCAAAAGAGCTTGTAAAATGCATGCATCAGCTCTTATGCAGAATATGGCCAGACGAGTGCATGCCTCCCGATTGGAAGTTAAGTATGCTCTGCCAAACCGCTAACTGCACCAGCTACCGCGGAATCAGTCTGCTTAATATCGCATATAACGTTCTTTCTAGCGTATTGTATGAAAGACTGAAGCCGATTGTAGACAAACTGATTGGACCTTATCAGTGTGGCTTTAGACCTTGTAAGTTTACCATCGACCAGATTTTCATGATACGCAAAATCCTCGAGAAGACCCATGATAAAAGAATCGATACACACCATCTCTTTATCGATTTTTAAGCCGCTTTTGACAGCGCAAAAAGGAGTTGCCTGTATGCCGCCATGTCTGAATTTGACTTTCCTGCAAAACTTATACGGCTTTGCCAAATGACATTGAGCAATACCAACAGCTCTGTCAGAATCGGTAAGGACCTCTCTGAGCCATTTGAAACCAAACGAGGCCTCAGACAGGGCGACGCCCTTTCGTGCGATTTCTTCAGCCTGATGCTGGAGAAGATAATTCTAGCAGCAGAGCTAAACCGCAATGGTAAATTCTATTACAAGAGCGTGCAATTGCTGGCGTATGCCAATGATATTGATATCATTGGCCTTAAAAACCGCGCCGTAAGCGCTGCCTTCTGGATAGGGAAGCAAAAAAAAGTGGGTCTTGCGGTGAACGAGGACAAGGCGAAGTATTTGCTGTCATCAAAGAAAGAATCGGCAGCCACGTCATTGTTGATAGTTACAAACTTGAAACTGTGCGGGACTTCGTCTATTTGGAAACCAGTATTAACACCGAAAATAATGTAAGTCTAGAAATCCAACGGAGAATCACTCTTGCCAGCAAGTACTACTTTGGACTGAGTAGACAATTGAGAAGTTAAGTTCTCTCTCGAAGAACAAATTTCACGCTATATAAGTCTCTCATCATACCTGTCCTGATGTATCGTACATGTTCATGGACAATGTCAAGAGAAGATGAGATGGCCCTTGGAGTATTTGAGAGAAAAGTTCTCCGGAAGATCTATGGTCCTTTCCGTTATGCCAACGGCGAGTATCGAAGGAAATTTAACGATGAGCTGTACGAGCTTTACGCAGATCTGACAATTATTATTATTATTATTATTATAATGCCCTACACCATTAAATTTTAATTATACATCTTACGCATTCAACATATTTAACAAAGTGTGAAAGTAAGAAAATGCAAAAAGTTTAAAAGTAACCAAAATGGGCAAAAGGTAACCACGTAACCAAATCAAAAATTGGTAACCATTTTGGTGAAAAGTAACCAAAAACGGCAGCCCTGATTACCCCGCGACCATTTACACCATATATTTTGTGACCTTTCAGTTTGTTGCTGTATACGGAGACTAACGCAATGCATTCGCAGATTATATCGTTACCTTAATTCACAAAGCCCGTAATTGACACATTTTTCGAAAATGACTTGTTCACATATTTAACTATGATATAGTAAAATACACAATCACTACAAATTTTAAGTAGTTACGAGCAGTAACAACGTAGATATTCCAAATGTACAAAGCTATCTTTGCATGCGTTCAATGTAAAATTTTTTTTGTTTTTTGCCTCTCCTGTAAAAAATTTTTTATGTCAGTTAGGGCCTTTGTGAATTAAGGTGACGATATGAACCGGCGTTTCATCGTCCAGTTCGCGAAACCGACAAATTGTTGCATCTGATAGATTCAACTTACTTAGGTGATAACGGAGACTGCAATGTCCCGTATAATACCCAGTGAGGGTTCGAAGATCCACCCTTCTTAGATAAATGAGCCTGGCCGATGCTCTTTGTGAGGGTTCTATAAAGAGTTGGCCTGCCTCTGTCCTAGGCTGCTAAGCCAATGCTGCCTAAACTGTTTGTTTTCCCAGGCGATTATGCTGTCCTTTACGTGGGCCTCGCACCATATAATGCTGTTAGAGCACCATGTTTTGCCAGGAGATCTGCTTTTTCGTTGCCGTCATGCCCTTCATGCCCTGGGACCCAACCTAACAAAACGTTGTATTTGGCTCCCAGATCATTAAGGACTGCCACGCACTCATCGACAAGCTTGGAAGTTGTAGTATAAGACGGCAGGCGGCATGACTGTCCGACATAATCTAGATTCGCCTAGAGGATAGTCTTCTGCGGAGGCATTCTCTGCCACATAATGCTATTGCATGGATTTCCGCTTGAAAGATAGGGGGTTGTTACCCATCGGTGCCGATTTTTTGTAATTTGGTCCATAGATATCAGCTCCCGTTTACCATCTTTCAGCTTCGATCCATCCGTATACCAAATCTCCAAATCGGATTTAGCGTAAGGGTTCGCTGTATCTCAAGCACTCGATCTACGATCGAAACTTCAAGGTTTCACATGATCATGAGCGTAGGAGTTATTGCATCACTTACTTGCAATATGGGACTCTTTATCTTCTTGGCTATCTTTATATGTCCTGTCATATTTCCAATTTTTAGATAGGAAATGTTTTGCAACTTAATTCAGCAAGTGTGGCCTCCTTTTCTATCAGAATAGGGAAAAATGTATTCCCACAAGGGCACTTAAAGCATCAGCAGGGCCGTTCTCATGGCACCTGTTATACAGACACAGACTAGCCGATGCAGCTTACTTAACTGACTAGAGAAGCGTAGGTGACTATTGGCTTTACTACTGTATTAAATGACCAGTACGATATTTTGGGATTCAGACCCCATGTTTTGCCATAAAGTGCAGGCTAAAAAGGCCCTCGGTGCTTTATTAATGGTATCCTCCAAATGAACATTCCTTGTGAGGGTGTTGTCCAATGTTACTCCTAGGTATTTTGCTTCCGTCGAAAAACATATGCGGCTGCCTCCTAGGGACGGCTCTAACGTAGACAGCTTTCTTCGCCTCGTGAAAGGCACCAAGACTGTTTTAGTTGGGTTAATAGATAATCCTTTGTTAGCACACCATCTTTCAATGATGCACAGGGCTTGTTGCATGCGATCGGATATTGTTTCTTCATGCATTCCTGTTACGCAGACTGCTAAGTCATCTGCATAGCCCTGTACGTCAAAGCCATTGCCCTTTAAAATGTGAAGAAGGTCGTCTATGACCAGGGTCCACATGTTAAAAAGAAATCTTCTGAATTATATTTATGTGATTTTACTTTGAAATCATTAGCAACTATACACATATCAGTAATTAGACGCTGGCCATCAAAAGTAAGCGATGGCCTGATGGTAAACAGCTAGGTTTATCATTCCGAAAATTCTAAGGTCGATTCTCGGTGAAGGCATATTATTTTATTTTTCATTTGAAATATTAAAAAGAAAATCTTCTTAATAACATTAAAAAGATTGTCTCTACAATAGTGTGAAGCACATCTTCTGGAAGAAAAACTATACAGATATCTTATCATTTTTGTTCTATTTTATTAAGTACCTTTGGCTCTGTGTACCGCCCCGTAGTTATTGGTTGGTGCAAGCAATTGCCGCCTTCCTCCATGGTAAAGCGAAATAGTTCCCACTTCGTATTCCTCGAATTTCTGAAAACGAACTCATGGTCAGAGAAGTGACTCATGTCGAATACAATATATTTGTGGTCCGACATTATTTCCTCCCCCGAGACGTGCCAATTTGTGACAGCGAATGCCATGTTTTGGCTACATAGAGTAAGGTCAAGATCTTCCCTAATAATTGCGTTAACAAAAGTGGGTTCATTACCTCGATTTATGAAATTGATGTTGGGACTACTAGCACAATCGCACGGTGTGGACGTGTTTAATTTACGCTCCGTTCGTTCTTGTTAATTTTCGCATTTCAAATGTGAAATCAATTAATTTTTTTGTTTAATACTGCTTTGTGACAGTGACTCTTTTTACTTGGAATTATAAATTCCGTTCAAACTTTCGCATTAATCTTTATAAAAGAAAGTTAAACTTTTATTATGCCGTGTGTATGTGGGCATAGAGTTGACCGTGGAAGTAAAAAAGTGTTGTGCTCAGGGTGCAATGACCTATTCCACCTAAACTGTGTTGATATGATTTCGGTTGATCTCGATTTTCTTATCTCCTCCAATACACCATTCTTTTGTAATATATGTGCTGGTCGCCGTACTTCTATTCGCTCTCCGCCTGCTCATTACATTGATCCAAAAAATTATGAGCAAAGTGTTATTGGTGATAGTGATAATAATAATGGGGTGTGGTTGCTATGGGACCTTGCCCAATCCCGACTCTTGGGTCCTCGTTCGTTCACTCTGCGCAACGTGAGCTATCTAGGCTCGCGGTAGAAAGAAAGGGAGCCCCGGTGGGGCCACTCTGACATACTTGGTTTAAGGGCTCACCGAGGTCTCTTGCGCAGCGTCTGTTGATCATGAGGTGCGGCTGCAATCGGGCGTCTGTCTTGAAGCAAGCTGCTTGCTATATAAATGTGTAAATGTTTTAAAAAAATACCCGAAACGGGTTGTGCGCTGGTTTGTTACCCGCCACGTAAAAATCTTAATTCCAATGAAAACAAATTTATCAAAGCCTCGGATGAGAACCCCCTTTAATGTTGACGACCCGGCAAAACGAATTAAGGACTACGAGAAAGATATTAGGGCATGTACGTGGAATGTCCGGACCCTATCTAGGTAGCGTACCGCTGCCCGACTAGTTGATGTCCTTGTGAACGTAAAGGCTGACAGCACCGCCCTGCAGGAAATGCAATGGACGGGGCAAGGAAAGACGACCATCCGTCCTTGTGACGTATACTACAGTGGCCAGACACGCGGCAAAGCGCGTGGTGTAGGATTTGTGGTGGGAAAGAGACTTCACCGTCAAGTACTAGCGTTCACTCCTGTGGACGAGCGTCTCGCTGCGATCCGCATCAAGGCGAGGTTTTTCAACATAACATTTATCTGCGCCTATGCGCCGACTGAGGAGAAGGACGACGCAGAGAAGAACTCCTTCTACGATAAACTTGAACAGACATATGATCGCTGCCAAGTGGGCAAGGAAGGAGTCTTTGGTCCTACTGTTGGAAAATTCAGTCTCCACGATATAACATCCCCCAACGGCACTAGGTTGATTGACTTCGCCGCTGCTCGCAATAAGGTCATCAGTAGTACCAGGTTCCAGCATAAGCGAATACACCAAGCCACTTGGCTGTCCCCTGATCAAAGAACCAGATTGATCATTTCATGATCGACGGCAGACACAGCTCCACCATTCTAGACGTGCGTACTCTACGTCGTCCCAATATCGACTCGGACCATTCACTTGTTGCAGCCAAGATACGCACACTCCTCTGTGCAGCGAAGAAAGTGCGCACAGTAACGGAAGGAAAGGTTGACGTCGAGAAGCTGCGCGCGACACAGATAGCTGATAATTTCGCCACTCGACTCTCACACCTGCTATCGGAGAGCAATCCCCGACCTAACGATGAAACCGAGCAATGGAAGCATATCTCTCATTAAGTAACGCCGAAGAGGCCACTATACACAGAGCCTAAAATGCCTAATAAATTAATAAGGTTGTCTTCATGATTAGTTTTTAGGCAAAGGGGTAGTCTAAACGGTGGAAACGAAGAAAAAACATAGAGATGTTTTAAGAAGAAATTGTTATTAAAAAAACTATACCTTTAGTACAAAGCTGTAATTAGTCGCTGGCAACCATTAGTACACGATGGTCGGATGGTTAGCAGCTGGGCTTAGCATTCCAAAAATTGCAAGTTCGATTCTCTCTCTTTTTTTCCTAATTTGAAATGTTAAAAAGAAATCTTCTCAACTATATGTGATTTTCCTTTGAAAACATTCATAACTATACACATATCCGTAATTAGACGCTGGCAAAAAAAAGTCAGCGATGGCCTGATGGTTAACAGCTGGGTTAATCATTCCGAAAATTGTAAGTTCGATTCTCGGTGAAGGCAATATCATTTCACTTTTCATTTGAAATATTAAAAAGAAAATCCTCTTAATAATAGGTTTGTTTATTGGGCTGCTCTAGCTTACGCCAGATTGAGATATTTCACAAAATTGTGTTTAACGAACACTTTTCTCGCTCTAGGTTGCTCTAACTTTTGTTTCATGAGTACGCTCAAAACAAAACTAGAGTAATCCAGATCACAAATTTCTGCTCTAGCTTTTTTTATGGAGTAAGTTAGAGCAGAGAAGTAATTGTCAGTCAGGAAAAAAAAAATTTTTGAAAACTTCAAAAAAATTAGCTTGCAAGAAAATCAATGTTTTTGTATACGTGAAGTTGCATTAATTTTGAAGATTTAAACAAAAAAACGAAATAAAAAGAAACTATCGGGATTCAAGTGTTTCATGGCATTTCTGCTCTGAGTTGCTCCAAGTTGCTCTATTTCTATTTTGACAGCTGCCCTGCTCTGCTCTGCTCTAACCTGCTCTGTACTTTTTTTTGGTCAGTAAACAAACCTAATATGTGATTTCCCATTGAAAACATTAAAAAGATTGTCTCTACAATAGTGTGAAGCACATCTTCTTGAAGAAAAACTATACAAATAGCTTATCATTTTTGTTCTATTTTATTAGGTACCTTTGGCTCTGTGTAGGGTTTCAGTGAGCCCGCAAGAACAACTGGTACGATGAGGAATGCAGCACAGCCTCGGACAAAAAGGACGTTGCATACAGGGAGACGTTGCGAACGTTGCCGAAAGGCGTGAGTGTGAGGAGCTTGAGATGCTGGCTGACAGGAACGATGCCCGAAAATTCCATGAAAAGATCCGGCGGATGACGGAAGGTTTAAAGACCGGGGCAAGCTCCTGTAAAGACAGTAATGGCGACGTGGTAACCGACGTACAGAATGTACTTAAATTATGAAGGGAGCACTTCTCCTCACTGCTAAATTGCGAGGGAGACGTTGAACCCGATACCCCAATCCCTGACGATGGAAAACCACCTGACTATGATGAAGTGAGGATAGCTATATCCCGGCTCAAAAACAACAAAGCGCCTGGAAAAGACGGACTACCCGCCGAGCTGTTCAAGCACGGAGCACGGAGGCGAAGAGCTGGTAAAAGGTATGCATCAGCTCTTATGCAGAATATGGTCAGACGAGTGCATGCCTCCAGATTGGAATTAAAGTGTGCTCTGCCTAAACCACAAGAAAGGCGATCCCGCTAACCGCACCAACTACCGCGGAATCAGTCTTCTTAATATCGCATATAAGGTTATTTCTAGCTTATTGTGTGAAAGACTGAAGCCCATCGTAGACAAACTGATTGGACCTTATCAGTGTGGCTTTAGACCTGGTAAGTCTACCATCGTCCAGATTTTCACGATACGCCAAATCCTCTTTGTCGATTTTAAAGCCGCTTTTGACAGCGCAAAATGGAGTTGCCTGTATACCGCCATGTCTGAATTTGACTTCCCTGCAAACCTTATACGGCTTTGCCAAATGACGTTGAGCAATACCAACAGCTCCGTCCGAATCGGGAAGAACCTCTCTGAGCCATTTGAAACCAAACGAGGCTTCAGACAGGGCGACTCCCTTTCGTGCGATTTCTTCAACCTGATGCTGGAGAAGATAATTCGAGCAGCAGAGCTAAACCGCAATGGCACAATCTTTTACAAGAGCGTGCAATTGCTGGCGTATGCCGATAATATTGATATCATTGGCCTTAACAACCGCGCCGTAAGCGCTGCCTTCACTGGGCTGGATAAAGAAGCGAAAAAAGTGGGTCTCGCCATGAACGAGGACAAGACGAAGTATCTGCTGTCATCAAAGAAAGAATCGGGGCACCTGCGCCTTGGCAGTCAAGTTAGCGTTGATGGCTACAAGTTTGAAACGGTGAGAGACTTCGTCTATTTGGGAACCAGCATTAACACCGAAAATTATATCAGTCTAGAAATCCAACGGAGAATCACTCTTGCCAACAAGTGTTACTTTGGACTAAGTAAGCAATTTAGGAGTAAAGTCCTCTCTCGACAAACAAAGATCACGTTCTATAAGTCTCTCATCATACCAGTCCTGACGTAAGGCTCGGAATCATAGACAGTGTCAAGAGAAGATGAAATGGCCCTTGGAGTATATGAGAGAAAAGTTCTCCGGAAGATTTGTGGTCCTTCCCGTGATGCCAACGGCGTGTGTCGAAGGAAATTTAACGATGAGCTGTAAGAGCTTTACGCAGACCTGACCATAGTTCAGCTGATTAAAGCCCAAGCCTCCGCTGACTGGGTCATGTTATGCGAATGGATAAAGAAGCTCCAGCACAGAAAGTGTTTCTATCGACACCCGAATTCGGCAGCAGAGGAAGGGGGAGGCCTCGACTGAGATGGAAACAACAGGTGGAGGATGACTTGAACTCCCTTGGGGTTTCCAATTGGCGTCAGTTATCGCTAAAAAGGAATGACTGGCGTGCTTTGATACGAAACGGTCATTATGACGCAAGCCAAGATTAGATAATAATAATCATGAAAGTAGTTTTATTGTTAAAATATTTATTTATTTACGTGTTTTTAATAATTTTAGTTTCAAAAATGGCCAAATCTGTAACAGAAATAAATTAAAGTTAAAAAGGTTGTGCAAAGTTTAGGAAAATTCACCACGTTTTCGGCGAAACTTGAAACTTCTGACATGGAGTTTTTAGACTTTTTTCGAGTACGCAGGTTTGAAGCTCGTTGAATTTTACTATCAGATACTAATCTTAAGCCGTTAATAAAATTGCCTGATTTTTTGGAATTTTTTTTTCTAGTTGTTCTCTACATTTTTTTTAAATAAATTTATATTGAAAAAATGCATTTTGTTGCCTTACTACTTTACTAATACCCCTTTAATTTTTATTTTGGAGTTTTTTTGGGTGTAGCAAAAAGCTCTCTCATACTTCACCACAATCGCACAGTTTGGTAGTGTGCGTTTGAGCATCGCTGATCTACACCCAGAGAAAAAATACAGTAGAACGAACTGGATTACAGGTTAAAACAACAGATTTCACATTCAAAAACCATCCAAACGATATATATGTTGAAACAACAGATGCTGTTCGTTCGTGAACAGTTTTAGCTATTGTTTTAACAGAAAATTTTGTTGTTTTAGGTATTCCGAGTTCGATTCTCGGTGAAGTCAATATATTTTTTTTTCAAAACAGTTCTTATATTGTAAATTCGCCGAGAATCGGAACTCAGGGCTCTTGAACACTCAACCCAGGTGTCTACTGTATAACCATTATGCCATCGTTTACTTATGCTTCTAAGCGTCTAATTAAAGCTTTGTTCTAAATGACACTTTCTTCCCACGTTGCTTTGTTACCTCCACCGATAATCGAGCTCACGCTGCACAATGGGCTGAAATCTGGAAAAAGCGGTCAAAAATCAATAACTCGAGAAAAAATATATATATCGAAACCAGATTTTGCACCTTGCTCTCTATATACCTAATCTATGTTGTTGCCGAAAAAGGGCGAAATCGGTCAATAATCACGCCCACTTTTTATATATAGAAATTTTTGAAAATACTTTTTTTATAATTTGAGTATGCAGTTTTATAGGCCATACAATTTTAGTATAATAAAGTGCAAATTTTAAAAAGCTAACTATTACGGTTGATTTTTAATAATTTATTTTCGTTCACATCCTCGTATAGAGGACCATTTTGAATTTTTATTTTAACTTTTTCAAAATTTTTTTTGATGCTTGAGAAGATAATTCTAGCAGCAGAGCTAAACCGCAATGGTAAATTCTATAGCAAAAGCGTGCAATTGCTGGCGTATGCCGATGATATTGATATCATTGGCCTTAACAACCGCGCCGTAAGCGCTGCCTTCTGGATAAGGAAGCAAAAAAAAGTGGGTCTTGCGGTCAAAGAGGACAAGGCGAAGTATTTGCTGTCATCAAAGAAAGAATCGGCAGCCACGTCATTGTTGATAGTTACAAACTTGAAACTGTGCGGGACTTCGTCTATTTGGAAACCAATATTAACACCGAAAATAATATCAGTCTAGAAATCCAACGGAGAATCACTCTTGCCAGCAAGTACTACTTTGCACTGAGTAGGCAATTGAGAAGTTAAGTTCTCTCTCGAAGAACAAAGTACACGCTCTATAAGTCTCTCATCATACCTGTCCTGATGTATCGTACATGTTCATGGACAATGTCAAGAGAAGATGAGATGGCCCTTGGAGTATTTGAGAGAAAAGTTCTCCGGAAGATCTATGGTCCTTTCCGTTATGCCAACGGCGAGTATCGAAGGAAATTTAACGATGAGCTGTACGAGCTTTACGCAGATCTGACAATTATTATTATTATTATTATTATAATGCCCTACACCATTAAATTTTAATTATACATCTTACGCATTCAACATATTTAACAAAGTGTGAAAGTAAGAAAATGCAAAAAGTTTAAAAGTAACCAAAATGGGCAAAAGGTAACCACGTAACCAAATCAAAAATTGGTAACCATTTTGGTGAAAAGTAACCAAAAACGGCAGCCCTGATTACCCCGCGACCATTTACACCATATATTTTGTGACCTTTCAGTTTGTTGCTGTATACGGAGACTAACGCAATGCATTCGCAGATTATATCGTTACCTTAATTCACAAAGACCATAATTGACACATTTTTCGAAAATGACTTGTTCACATATTTAACTATGATATAGTAAAATACACAATCACTACAAATTTTAAGTAGTTACGAGCAGTAACAACGTAGATATTCCAAATGTACAAAGCTATCTTTGCATGCGTTCAATGTAAAATTTTTTTTGTTTTTTGCCTCTCCTGTAAAAAATTTTTTATGTCAGTTAGGGCCTTTGTGAATTAAGGTGACGATATGAACCGGCGTTTCATCGTCCAGTTCGCGAAACCGACAAATTGTTGTATCTGATAGATTCAACTTACTTAGGTGATAACGGAGACTGCAATGTCCCGTATAATACCCAGTGAGGGTTCGAAGATCCACCCTTCTTAGATAAATGAGCCTGGCCGATGCTCTTTGTGAGGGTTCTATAAAGAGTTGGCCTGCCTCTGTCCTATGCTGCTAAGCCAATGCTGCCTAAACTGTTTGTTTTCCCAGTCGATTATGCTGTCCTTTACGTGGGCCTCGCAACATATAATGCTGTTAGAGCACCATGTTTTGCCAGGAGATCTGCTTTTTCGTTGCCGTCATGCCCTTCATGCCCTGGGACCCAACCTAACAAAACGTTGTATTTGGCTCCCAGATCATTAAGGACTGCGACGCACTCATCGACAATCTTGGAAGTTGTAGTATAAGACGGCAGGCGGCATGACTGTCCGACATAATCTAGATTCGCCTAGAGGATAGTCTTCTGCGGAGGCATTCTCTGCCACATAATGCTATTGCATGGATTTCCGCTTGAAAGATAGTGGGTTGTTACCCATCGGTGCCGATTTTTTGTAATTTTCTTTCAGCTTCGATCCATCCGTATACCAAATCTCCAAATCGGATTAAGCGTAAGGGTTCGCTGTATCTCAAGCACTCGATCTACGATCGAAACTTCAAGGTTTCACATGATCATGAGCGTAGGAGTTATTGCATCACTTACTTGCAATATAGGACTCTTTATCTTCTTGGCTATCTTTATATGTCCTGTCATATTTCCAATTTTTAGATAGGAAATGTTTTGCAACTTAATTTAGCAAGTTTGGCCTCCTTTTCTATCAGAATAGGGAAAAAGGTATTCCCACAAGGGCACTTAAAGCATCAGCAGGGCCGTCCTCATGGCACCTGTTATACAGACACAGACTAGCCGATGCAGCTTACTTAACTGACTAGAGAAGCGTAGGTGACTATTGGCTTTACTACTGTATTAAATGACCAGTACGACATTTTGGGATACAGACCCCATGTTTTGCCATAAAGTGCAGGCTAAAAAGGCCCTCGGTGCTTTATTAATGGTACCCTCCAAATGAGCATTCCTTGTGAGGGTGTTGTCCAATGTTACTCCTAGGTATTTTGCTTCCGTCGAAAAACCTATGCGGCTGCCTCCTAGGGACGGCTCTAACGTAGACAGCCTTCTTCGCCTCGTGAAAGGCACCAAGACTGTTTTAGTTGGGTTAATAGATAATCCTTTGTTAGCACACCATCTTTCAATGATGCACAGGGCTTGATGCATGCGATCGGATATTGTTTCTTCATGCATTCCTGTTACGCAGACTACTAAGTCATCTGCATAGCCCTGTACGTCAAAGCCATTGCCCTTTAAAATGTGAAGAAGGTCGTCTATGACCAGGGTCCACATGTTAAAAAAAAATCTTCTGAATTATATTTATGTGATTTTACTTTGAAATCATTAACAACTATACACATATCAGTAATTAGACGCTGGCCATCAAAAGTAATACAATATATTTGTGGTCCGACATTATTTCCTCCCCCGAGACGTGCCAATTTGTGACAGCGAATGCCATGTTTTGGCTACATAGAGTAAGGTCAAGATCTTCCCTACTAATTGCGTTAACAAAAGTGGGTTCATTACCTCGATTTATGAAATTGATGTTGGGACTACTAACACAATCGCACGGTGTGGACGTGTTTAATTTACGCTCCGTTCGTTCTTGTTAATTTTCGCATTTCAAATGTGAAATCAATTAATTTTTTTGTTTAATACTGCTTTGTGACAGTGACTCTTTTTACTTGGAATTATAAATTCCGTTCAAACTTTCGCATTAATCTTTATAAAAGAAATTAAACTTTTATTATGCCGTGTGTATGTGGGCATAGAGTTGACCGTGGAAGTAAAAAAGTGTTGTGCTCAGGGTGCAATGACCTATTCCACCTAAACTGTGTTGATATGATTTCGGTTGATCTCGATTTTCTTATCTCCTCCAATACACCATTCTTTTGTAATATATGTGCTGGTCGCCGTACTTCTATTCGCTCTCCGCCTGCTCATTACATTGATCCAAAAAATTATGAGCAAAGTGTTATTGGTGAGAGTGATAATAATAATGGGGTGTGGTTGCTATGGGACCTTGCCCAATCCCGACTCTTGGGTCCTCGTTCGTTCACTCTGCGCAACGTGAGCTATCTAGGCTCGCGGTAGAAAGAAAGGGAGCCCCGGTGGGGCCACTCTGACATACTTGGTTTAAGGGCTCACCGAGGTCTCTTGCGCAGCGTCTGTTGATCATGAGGTGCGGCTGCAATCGGGCGTCTGTCTTGAAGCAAGCTGCTCGCTATATAAATGTGTAAATGTTTTAAAAAAATACCCGAAACGGGTTGTGCGCTGGTTTGTTACCCGCCACGTAAAAATCTTAATTCCAATGAAAACAAATTTATCAAAGCCTCGGATGAGAACCCCCTTTAATGTTGACGACCCGGCAAAACGAATTAAGGACTACGAGAAAGATATTAGGGCATGTACGTGGAATGTCCGGACCCTATCTAGGTAGCGTACCGCTGCCCGACTAGTTGATGTCCTTGTGAACGTAAAGGCTGACATCACCGCCCTGCAGGAAATGCAATGGACGGGGCAAGGAAAGACGACCATCCGTCCTTGTGACGTATACTACAGTGGCCAGACACGCGGCAAAGCGCGTGGTGTAGGATTTGTGGTGGGAAAGAGACTTCGCCGTCAAGTACTAGCGTTCACTCCTGTGGACGAGCGTCTCGCTGCGATCCGCATCAAGGCGAGGTTTTTCAACATAACATTTATCTGCGCCTATGCGCCGACTGAGGAGAAGGACGACGCAGAGAAGAACTCCTTCTACGATAAACTTGAACAGACATATGATCGCTGCCAAGTGTGCAAGGAAGGAGTCTTTTGTCCTACAGTTGGAAAATTCAGTCTCCACGATATAACATCCCCCAACGGCACTAGGTTGATTGACTTCGCCGCTGCTCGCAATATGGTCATCAGTAGTACCAGGTTCCAGCATAAGCGAATACACCAAGCCACTTGGCTGTCCCCTGATCAAAGAACCAGATTGATCATTTCATGATCGACGGCAGACACAGCTCCATCGTTCTAGACGTGCGTACTCTACGTGGTCCCAATATCGACTCGGACCATTCACTTGTTGCAGCCAAGATACGCACACTCCTCTGTGCAGCGAAGAAAGTGCGCACAGTAACGGAAGGAAAGGTTGACGTCGAGAAGCTGCGCGCGACACAGATAGCTGATAATTTCGCCACTCGACTCTCACACCTGCTATCGGAGAGCAATCCCCGACCTAACGATGAAACCGAGCAATGGAAGCATATCTCTCATTAAGTAACGCCGAAGAGGCCACTATACACAGAGCCTAAAATGCCTAATAAATTAATAAGGTTGTCTTCATGATTAGTTTTTAGGCAAAGGGGTAGTCTAAACGGTGGAAACGAAGAAAAAACTATAGGGAAATCTCTATGGTTTTAAGAAGAAATTGTTATTAAAAAAACTATACCTTTAGTACAAAGCTGTAATTAGTCGCTGGCAACCATTAGTACACGATGGTCGGATGGTTAGCAGCTGGGTTTAGCATTCCAAAAATTGCAAGTTCGATTCTCTCTCTTTTTTTCCTAATTTGAAATGTTAAAAAGAAATCTTCTCAACTATATGTGATTTTCCTTTGAAAACATTAATAACTATACACATATCCGTAATTAGACGCTGGCAAAAAAAAGTCAGCGATGGCCTGATGGTTAACAGCTGGGTTAATCATTCCGAAAATTGTAAGTTCGATTCTCGGTGAAGGCAATATCATTTCACTTTTCATTTGAAATATTAAAAAGAAAATCCTCTTAATAAATGTGATTTCCCATTGAAAACATTAAAAAGATTGTCTCTACAATAGTGTGAAGCACATCTTCTTGAAGAAAAACTATACAGATAGCTTATAATTTTTGTTCTATTTTATTAGGTACCTTTGGCTCTGTGTAGGGTTTCAGTCAGCCCGCAAGAACAACTGGTACGATGAGGAATGCAGCACAGCCTCGGACAAAAAGGACGTTGCATACAGGGAGACGTTGCGAACGGGCGCAACCCGCAGTGTATGGCAACGCTATCATGAGGCGAAGAAGCAAGAGAGACGCCTTTTCAGAAAAAAGAAACGTGAGGCCGAAAGGCGTTGAGATGCTGGCTGACAGGAGCGATGCCCGAAAATTCCATGAAAAGATCCGGCGGATGACGGAATGTTTAAAGACCGGGGCAAGCTCCTGTAAAGACAGTAATGGCGACGTGGTAACCGACGTACAGAATGTACTTAAATTATGAAGGGAGCACTTCTCCTCACTGCTAAATTGCGAGGGAGATGTTGAACCCGATACCCCAATCCCTGACGATGGAAAACCACCTGACTATGATGAAGTGAGGATAGCTATATCCCGGCTCAAAAACAACAAAGCGCCTGGAAAAGACGGACTACCCGCCGAGCTGTTCAAGCACGGAGGCGAAGAGCTGGTAAAAGGTATGGTAAAGGCATCAGCTCTTATGCAGAATATGGTCAGACGAGTGCATGCATCCAGATTGGAATTAAAGTGTGCTCTGCCTAAACCACAAGAAAGGCGATCCCGCTAACCGCACCAACTACCGCGGAATCAGTCTTCTTAATATCGCATATAAGGTTATTTCAAGCTTATTGTGTGAAAGACTGAAGCCCATCGTAGACAAACTGATTGGACCTTATCAGTGTGGCTTTAGACCTGGTAAGTCTACCATCGTCCAGATTTTCACGATACGCCAAATCCTCTTTGTCGATTTTAAAGCCGCTTTTGACAGCGCAAAATGGAGTTGCCTTGTATACCGCCATGTCTGAATTTGACTTCCCTGCAAACCTTATACGGCTTTGCCAAATGACGTTGAGCAATACCAACAGCTCCGTCCGAATCGGGAAGAACCTCTCTGAGCCATTTAGCTGAGCTGGATAAGGAAGCGAAAAAAGTGGGTCTCGCCATGAACGAGGACAAGACGAAGTATCTGCTGTCATCAAAGAAAGAATCGGGGCACCTGCGCCTTGGCAGCCAAGTTAGCGTTGATGGCTACAAGTTTGAAACGGTGAGAGACTTCGTCTATTTGGGAACCAGCATTAACACCGAAAATTATATCAGTCTAGAAATCCAACGGAGAATCACTCTTGCCAACAAGTGTTACTTTGGATTAAGTAAGCAATTTAGGAGTAAAGTCCTCTCTCGACAAACAAAGATCACGTTCTATAAGTCTCTCATCATACCAGTCCTGACGTAAGGCTCGGAATCATAGACAGTGTCAAGAGAAGATGAAATGGCCCTTGGAGTATATGAGAGAAAAGTTCTCCGGAAGATTTATGGTCCTTCCCGTGATGCCAACGGCGCACAGTGTAACTTTTGTCATTTTTAGGATGCCAAAATTAATAACAGCCAAACCAAAGGAGCAATTCATTTGAAATTTTGTAGTGTAGCTTCAGATACCTAAGTCTGATTCTAGATAAAAAATGGGCGTGATCCGCCCACTTTTTCTCCTTGCCCCCATATAAGGTGAAATTTCACATAATCACATTTTCTAATTAAAAAGTATTTTCCAGTGCCAATATAAATAAAAGTTGTTTAGATTTCTTAACGTTACCTTAGAGGCTTTTAATTTATATTTAAAAAATTCTATTTTCAAAGTCAAACACAACATAGGTATATATATTTGTACTTATAAATAAAAAGTAATACTATAACTGGTATAAATTTAGTCGGAGTCAATATCATCGACATGCTCTGGCTCAGATAATAAACCAATAACTTCACTCGTCAATACTCGCCGCTTTGACCTAGGGGTTTTCCGCAAACTGTTTATAACCGGGTCTGACGATATCAGCAATCTGTGCAGCAAATCCAAGTTACTACAAATCCTTGACTTTTTCTGGTGAAAAGTTCACGATAGTTTCGTGCATCTTTGTTTCTGAACTCTTGAGCTTCTTCCGAAAGTTGACCAATAGCATGAATAGCAGACACGATTATACTGGTTCCATGAAACAGAATTTTATGTACGCTCACTGGCATATTGAACCAAGCATATTCCGATAAATATAGTTCCCTTGTCTCGGTCACATAGTGGTCAAAAGCTTCAGAATTTATTTGAAACCCACATCCTATGCATGAAAGTATTGTATGAAACCTTCTCAAAAGATTGATGTTTATGCCGGTTATGTCTGATGTTATTTCAGGATATCCAAAGAATCTTCTCGCAGGGTTGCCATCATTTGTGTTGCCGGTTTTTTGCTTTGGCATATCAATCAAAAGGCCAACTTCTTGGATATGTTCTTTTTGGATATGTTCTTTCTTCTTGTTCATCTTTTCCTTATTTTCTTCGCCCCGCACACACCAGGTCTTCATTTCCATTCGATAAGCGATGTGTAGCATACATTCCATGCATCGTATCCAAGAATGTAAAGGGGAAATTCCGAAAGCGAGCATGCTTTCGTCAACATTTCGCTCTGAGAGGGCTCGCATATTGTTCATATCTTTTGGAGAAGCCCCACATATGTAGCACTTTTGCGATGATGTATATGCCGACAGAGCGTTGCAAACTTTGCCATCAATCATGCACAACACAAACGTTGATTTCACTAGTAAGTTCAGGTTATCTGTTTGAATTGTTGTAGGACGAAGACTGGAAATTTGGTCTTTGACAGACTGCACCTCCTTTGAAATGACATCTCGTGTTTCTTTTGTAAAAACAAATTTTATCGGTCGGCAGTATCTCGTGGAAGATGGAGCAGGATTACTCCAAACTATAACCTTTCGTTCGTCAACCATTGTATACAATTGAAGGAGTACTAGTGAAATGAAAAACATACTAGTGTCCGATTGGTTTTCCTCCGAAAATTGTTGTTTGTAACAGCTTTGCTCAGCTCCATCACATCCCCATTTTATAATTGCATTTAGTTCTTTAACTTCAGGAATAGAAAGCAATACCTCTTTTTGTGCAAGACACAATATTCTTATGCTGTGATCAGTTAGGGATTGCAATTCAATTTCTGCATAGGTTTCCGTTACGGTTATTTTTTCAGGATAGCATAAATCCTTTGATTCTTTTAAACAGTTATATGAATGATATATTTTTCTGTTAACTTCTGAAGTGTGCTGTCGGATCAGGGAGTATTCATGTGTTAAAAGATTTGAGTCAACTATCATCGCGATTGCTTGATTTGGTGACAAACTTTTCTTATTTTGTTCCGATATTCGGGACTTCTTGATTGCAGTGCCTCTTGATGGTGATGCTGTGGACAACTCCTCAATTATTTTTGCTGAATTTCTTTTCCCTGATGATCGTAATTTCATTCCCGCTGTCAGTAACAGTTGATCATTATCGACATTGTTCATTAGTTCCTTAGCTTTTCGTTTTCTTGTGCGCATAGATGACTCGGAGAAGTTTTTAGTTGGCCTTCCTCGATTAGGAATATCACGAGAAGTACATGGCTGAACATCAAGCAAATAATAAGTGAAATCCATATTTTCTGATAACCATTCAGAGTTTTGCTTAATAAATCTACTTGTAGATCGAAGACAACGTTCCCATCTCTTACGAATATTATAAGTTAGCTGGATGATGTATTTTTCTAATTTTGAATGATCCACATCTCTTCCAATTATACTCAAAATATGGTTTAGTATGGCTTTGTTCTTTTCTCCATTTTCGCTTTTTAGCCAAACTTCAAAGAGTGCATTTCGTGAAATAGCCATAACTAGTTGATGATATAGGAAAACTTGGTACAGTGCAGTTGGGTTTACTTCAATGCAGTCCGTCTTTGGTATGATTCATTTTTAGCTATGTTCTCTATTTATATAGTCTTAGCCCAAGCATAGAATATGAAACTGGGTTTTTACTGGAAAATAATACCTGCTAATGCTTAACAAAACTATACTTACCCATTTCTTTGTTTCAACGATCTACCTAAGATCTCAAACTCCGAGCGAGCTTTAGGTACGCGTTTATATGATGTATACATACATATGTATATTCCCGAAGCACTAAATTGCTTAGAAGTATCACCCATAATAGACGACCTGCAGGTAGGCGTGCATACATAACATAAGTTGATGGGATAAGTACACAACTCGTTAACTATGGGAAAACTGTTGGAAAACCCATATGACAAACAATGAAGGGTATTCAGTGCACAAGGTTCCTTTTTCTGTGTTTTACCATTTCAGGTATAACTGTCTTTTTTTGGGATGTAATGTTGTAAACTCGAATTGAGGACATTCCATTGCTAGGTCACTGTGCATTCATTCGTGAGCGCGGGCATAGAGACCTTAAGTAGGCGATTACAAAGGAAAACCGCAAAATTTCGCAATGGTTTTTTTTTTTATCTGAAACTGTATGAAATTCCCTTTAATGTGTATGTATTCGTTCAATCAAATTGGGCCAAATCATGTAAGTTTTATTCTATTGAAAACGAAAATTTTTTTAAGCTTACCCAATTTTAAGTGGCTGTCTAAACAAAAAAAAAAAATATTTAAAAAAATGCCTACGTGCCTAAAACTTACCAATGCTGTTATAAATTACCCTAGTATAACAAATCAAATAGTATCAAGTCAAAACAGCTATCCAAAAATCCGCCACGTGGCCACAAATTTAGTCAAAAATTTTGGTCCGTGAAATGATTTTTACACTGGTTTCAGTTATCCAAGTTTCATAATGCTTATCATGGTGATCGTGGGGGTTTTACTTTACTTTGTGTACATTTTTTTAACAGTTGGTTATTTATCTGTTGCATGCCAAAAAGTTTTTGAGATTGGAGAACATTGTTTTTTGGACTTTTGGCATCCTAAAAGTGAAAAAAGTTACACTGTGCGGCGTGTATCAAAGGAAATTTAACGATGAGCTGTAAGAGCTTTACGCAGACCTGACCATAGTTCAGCTGATTAAAGCCCAAGCCTCCGCTGGCTGGGTCATGTTATGCGAATGGATAAAGAAGCTCCAGCACAGAAAGTGTTTCTATCGACACCCGAATTCGGCAGCAGAGGAAGGGGGAGGCCTCGACTGAGATGGAAACAACAGGTGGAGGATGACTTGAACTCCCTTGGGGATTCCAATTGGCGTCAGTTATCGCTAAAAAGGAATGACTGGCGTGCTTTGATACGAAACGGTCATTATGACGCAAGCCAAGATTAGATAATAATAATCATGAAAGTAGTTTTATTGTTAAAATATTTATTTATTTACGTGTTTTTAATAATTTTAGTTTCAAAAATGGCCAAATCTGTAACAGAAATAAATTAAAGTTAAAAAGGTTGTGCAAAGTTTAGGAAAATTCACCACGTTTTCGGCAAAACTTGAAACTTCTGACATGGAGTTTTTAGACTTTTTTCGAGTACGCAGGTTTGTAGCTCGTTGAATTTTACTATCAGATACTAATCTTAAGCCGTTAATAAAATTGCCTGATTTTTTGGAATTTTTTTTCTAGTTGTTCTCTACATTTTTTTTAATAAATTTATATTGAAAAAATGCATTTTGTTGCCTTACTACTTTACTAATACCCCTTTAATTTTTATTTTGGAGTTTTTTTGGGTGTAGCAAAAAGCTCTCTCATACTTCAACACAATCGCACAGTTTGGTAGTGTGCGTTTGAGCATCGCTGATCTACACCCAGAGAAAAAATACAGTAGAACGAACTGGATTACAGGTTAAAACAACAGATTTCACATTCAAAAACCATCCAAACGATATATATGTTGAAACAACAGATGCTGTTCGTTCGCGAACAGTTTTAGCTATTGTTTTAACAGAAAATTTTGTTGTTTTAGGTATTCCGAGTTCGATTCTCGGTGAAGTCAATATATTTTTTTCAAAACAGTTCTTATATTGTAAATTCGCCGAGAATCGGAACTCAGGGCTCTTGAACACTCAACCCAGGTGTCTACTGTATAACCATTATGCCATCGTTTACTTATGCTTCTAAGCGTCTAATTAAAGCTTTGTTCTAAATGACACTTTCTTCCCACGTTGCTTTGTTACCTCCACCGATAATCGAGCTCACGCTGCACAATGGGCTGAAATCTGGAAAAAGCGGCCAAAAATCAATAACTCGAGAAAAAATATATATATCGAAACCAGATTTTGCACCTTGCTCTCTATATACCTAATCTATGTTGTTGCCGAAAAAGGGCGAAATCGGTCAATAATCACGCCCACTTTTTATATATAGAAATTTTTGAAAATACTTTTTTTATAATTTGAGTATGCAGTTTTATAGGCCATACAATTTTAGTATAATAAAGTGCAAATTTTAAAAAGCTAACTATTACGGTTGATTTTTAATAATTTATTTTCGTTCACATCCTCGTATAGAGGACCATTTTGAATTTTTATTTTAACTTTTTCAAAATTTTTTTTGATGCTTGAGAAGATAATTCTAGCAGCAGAGCTAAACCGCAATGGTAAATTCTATAGCAAAAGCGTGCAATTGCTGGCGTATGCCGATGATATTGATATCATTGGCCTTAACAACCGCGCCGTAAGCGCTGCCTTCTGGATAAGGAAGCAAAAAAAAGTGGGTCTTGCGGTCAAAGAGGACAAGGCGAAGTATTTGCTGTCATCAAAGAAAGAATCGGCAGCCACGTCATTGTTGATAGTTACAAACTTGAAACTGTGCGGGACTTCGTCTATTTGGAAACCAATATTAACACCGAAAATAATATCAGTCTAGAAATCCAACGGAGAATCACTCTTGCCAGCAAGTACTACTTTGCACTGAGTAGGCAATTGAGAAGTTAAGTTCTCTCTCGAAGAACAAAGTACACGCTCTATAAGTCTCTCATCATACCTGTCCTGATGTATCGTACATGTTCATGGACAATGTCAAGAGAAGATGAGATGGCCCTTGGAGTATTTGAGAGAAAAGTTCTCCGGAAGATCTATGGTCCTTTCCGTTATGCCAACGGCGAGTATCGAAGGAAATTTAACGATGAGCTGTACGAGCTTTACGCAGATCTGACAATTATTATTATTATTATTATTATAATGCCCTACACCATTAAATTTTAATTATACATCTTACGCATTCAACATATTTAACAAAGTGTGAAAGTAAGAAAATGCAAAAAGTTTAAAAGTAACCAAAATGGGCAAAAGGTAACCACGTAACCAAATCAAAAATTGGTAACCATTTTGGTGAAAAGTAACCAAAAACGGCAGCCCTGATTACCCCGCGACCATTTACACCATATATTTTGTGACCTTTCAGTTTGTTGCTGTATACGGAGACTAACGCAATGCATTCGCAGATTATATCGTTACCTTAATTCACAAAGCCCGTAATTGACACATTTTTCGAAAATGACTTGTTCACATATTTAACTATGATATAGTAAAATACACAATCACTACAAATTTTAAGTAGTTACGAGCAGTAACAACGTAGATATTCCAAATGTACAAAGCTATCTTTGCATGCGTTCAATGTAAAATTTTTTTTGTTTTTTGCCTCTCCTGTAAAAAATTTTTTATGTCAGTTAGGGCCTTTGTGAATTAAGGTGACGATATGAACCGGCGTTTCATCGTCCAGTTCGCGAAACCGACAAATTGTTGCATCTGATAGATTCAACTTACTTAGGTGATAACGGAGACTGCAATGTCCCGTATAATACCCAGTGAGGGTTCGAAGATCCACCCTTCTTAGATAAATGAGCCTGGCCGATGCTCTTTGTGAGGGTTCTATAAAGAGTTGGCCTGCCTCTGTCCTAGGCTGCTAAGCCAATGCTGCCTAAACTGTTTGTTTTCCCAGTCAATTATGCTGTCCTTTACGTGGGCCTCGCAACATATAATGCTGTTAGAGCACCATGTTTTGCCAGGAGATCTGCTTTTTCGTTGCCGTCATGCCCTTCATGCCCTGGGACCCAACCTAACAAAACGTTGTATTTGGCTCCCAGATCATTAAGGACTGCGACGCACTCATCGACAATCTTGGAAGTTGTAGTATAAGACGGCAGGCGGCATGACTGTCCGACATAATCTAGATTCGCCTAGAGGATAGTCTTCTGCGGAGGCATTCTCTGCCACATAATGCTATTGCATGGATTTCCGCTTGAAAGATAGTGGGTTGTTACCCATCGGTGCCGATTTTTTGTAATTTGGTCCATAGATATCAGCTCCCGTTTACCATCTTTCAGCTTCGATCCATCCGTATACCAAATCTCCAAATCGGATTTAGCGTAAGGGTTCGCTGTATCTCAAGCACTCGATCTACGATCGAAACTTCAAGGTTTCACATGATCATGAGCGTAGGAGTTATTGCATCACTTGCTTGCAATATAGGACTCTTTATCTTCTTGGCTATCTTTATATGTCCTGTCATATTTCCAATTTTTAGATAGGAAATGTTTTGCAACTTAATTTAGCAAGTGTGGCCTCCTTTTCTATCAGAATAGGGAAAAAGGTATTCCCACAAGGGCACTTAAAGCATCAGCAGGGCCGTTCTCATGGCACCTGTTATACAGACACAGACTAGCCGATGCAGCTTACTTAACTGACTAGAGAAGCGTAGGTGACTATTGGCTTTACTACTGTATTAAATGACCAGTACGACATTTTGGGATATAGACCCCATGTTTTGCCATAAAGTGCAGGCTAAAAAGGCCCTCGGTGCTTTATTAATGGTATCCTCCAAATGAGCATTCCTTGTGAGGGTGTTGTCCAATGTTACTCCTAGGTATTTTGCTTCCGTCGAAAAACCTATGCGGCTGCCTCCTAGGGACGGCTCTAACGTAAACAGCTTTCTTCGCCTCGTGAAAGGCACCAAGACTGTTTTAGTTGGGTTAATAGATAATCCTTTGTTAGCACACCATCTTTCAATGATGCACAGGGCTTGTTGCATGCGATCGGATATTGTTTCTTCATGCATTCCTGTTACGCAGACTACTAAGTCATCTGCATAGCCCTGTACGTCAAAGCCATTGCCCTTTAAAATGTGAAGAAGGTCGTCTATGACCAGGGTCCACATGTTAAAAAAAATCTTCTGAATTATATTTATGTGATTTTACTTTGAAATCATTAACAACTATACACATATCAGTAATTAGACGCTGGCCATCAAAAGTAATACAATATATTTGTGGTCCGACATTATTTCCTCCCCCGAGACGTGCCAATTTGTGACAGCGAATGCCATGTTTTGGCTACATAGAGTAAGGTCAAGATCTTCCCTACTGATTGCGTTAACAAAAGTGGGTTCATTACCTCGATTTATGAAATTGATGTTGGGACTACTAACACAATCGCACGGTGTGGACGTGTTTAATTTACGCTCCGTTCGTTCTTGTTAATTTTCGCATTTCAAATGTGAAATCAATTAATTTTTTTGTTTAATACTGCTTTGTGACAGTGACTCTTTTTACTTGGAATTATAAATTCCGTTCAAACTTTCGCATTAATCTTTATAAAAGAAAATTAAACTTTTATTATGCCGTGTGTATGTGGGCATAGAGTTGACCGTGGAAGTAAAAAAGTGTTGTGCTCAGGGTGCAATGACCTATTCCACCTAAACTGTGTTGATATGATTTCGGTTGATCTCGATTTTTTTATCTCCTCCAATACACCATTCTTTTGTAATATATGTGCTGGTCGCCGTACTTCTAGTGTTATTGGTTAGAGTGATAATAATAATGGGGTGTGGTTGCTATGGGACCTTGCCCAATCCCGACTCTTGGGTCCTCGTTCGTTCACTCTGCGCAACGTGAGCTATCTAGGCTCGCGGTAGAAAGAAAGGGAGCCCCGGTGGGGCCACTCTGACATACTTGGTTTAAGGGCTCACCGAGGTCTCTTGCGCAGCGTCTGTTGATCATGAGGTGCGGCTGCAATCGGGCGTCTGTCTTGAAGCAAGCTGCTCGCTATATAAATGTGTAAATGTTTTAAAAAAATACCCGAAACGGGTTGTGCGCTGGTTTGTTACCCGCCACGTAAAAATCTTAATTCCAATGAAAACAAATTTATCAAAGCCTCGGATGAGAACCCCCTTTAATGTTGACGACCCGGCAAAACGAATTAAGGACTACGAGAAAGATATTAGGGCATGTACGTGGAATGTCCGGACCCTATCTAGGTAGCGTACCGCTGCCCGACTAGTTGATGTCCTTGTGAACGTAAAGGCTGACATCACCGCCCTGCAGGAAATGCAATGGACGGGGCAAGGAAAGACGACCATCCGTCCTTGTGACGTATACTACAGTGGCCAGACACGCGGCAAAGCGCGTGGTGTAGGATTTGTGGTGGGAAAGAGACTTCGCCGTCAAGTACTAGCGTTCACTCCTGTGGACGAGCGTCTCGCTGCGATCCGCATCAAGGCGAGGTTTTTCAACATAACATTTATCTGCGCCTATGCGCCGACTGAGGAGAAGGACGACGCAGAGAAGAACTCCTTCTACGATAAACTTGAACAGACATATCGCTGCCAAGTGGGCAAGGAAGGAGTCTTTGGTCCTACAGTTGGAAAATTCAGTCTCCACGATATAACATCCCCCAACGGCACTAGGTTGATTGACTTCGCCGCTGCTCGCAATATGGTCATCAGTAGTACCAGGTTCCAGCATAAGCGAATACACCAAGCCACTTGGCTGTCCCCTGATCAAAGAACCAGATTGATCATTTCATGATCGACGGCAGACACAGCTCCACCGTTCTAGACGTGCGTACTCTACGTGGTCCCAATATCGACTCGGACCATTCACTTGTTGCAGCCAAGATACGCACACTCCTCTGTGCAGCGAAGAAAGTGCGCACAGTAACGGAAGGAAAGGTTGACGTCGAGAAGCTGCGCGCGACACAGATAGCTGATAATTTCGCCACTCGACTCTCACACCTGCTATCGGAGAGCAATCCCCGACCTAACGATGAAACCGAGCAATGGAAGCATATCTCTCATTAAGTAACGAAGAGGCCACTATATACAGAGCCTAAAATGCCTAATAAATTAATAAGGTTGTCTTCATGATTAGTTTTTAGGCAAAGGGGTAGTCTAAACGGTGGAAACGAAGAAAAAACTATAGGGAAATCTCTATGGTTTTAAGAAGAAGTTGTTATTAAAAAAACTATACCTTTAGTACAAAGCTGTAATTAGTCGCTGGCAACCATTAGTACACGATGGTCGGATGGTTAGCAGCTGGGTTTAGCATTCCAAAAATTGCAAGTTCGATTCTCTCTCTTTTTTTCCTAATTTGAAATGTTAAAAAGAAATCTTCTCAACTATATGTGATTTTCCTTTGAAAACATTAATAACTATACACATATCCGTAATTAGACGCTGGCAAAAAAAAGTCAGAGATGGTCTGATGGTTAACAGCTGGGTTAATCATTCCGAAAATTGTAAGTTCGATTCTCGGTGAAGGCAATATCATTTCACTTTTCATTTGAAATATTAAAAAGAAAATCCTCTTAATAATATGTGATTTCCCATTGAAAACATTAAAAAGATTGTCTCTACAATAGTGTGAAGCACATCTTCTTGAAGAAAAACTATACAAATAGCTTATCATTTTTGTTCTATTTTATTAGGTACCTTTGGCTCTGTGTAGGGTTTCAGTGAGTCCGCAAGAACAACTGGTACGATGAGGAATGCAGCACAGCCTCGGACAAAAAGGACGTTGCATACAGGGAGACGTTGCGAACGTTGCCGAAAGGCGTGAGTGTGAGGAGCTTGAGATGCTGGCTGACAGGAACGATGCCCGAAAATTCCATGAAAAGATCCGGCGGATGACGGAAGGTTTAAAGACCGGGGCAAGCTCCTGTAAAGACAGTAATGGCGACGTGGTAACCGACGTACAGAATGTACTTAAATTATGAAGGGAGCACTTCTCCTCACTGCTAAATTGCGAGGGAGACGTTGAACCCGATACCCCAATCCCTGACGATGGAAAACCACCTGACTATGATGAAGTGAGGATAGCTATATCCCGGCTCAAAAACAACAAAGCGCCTGGAAAAGACGGACTACCCGCCGAGCTGTTCAAGCACGGAGCACGGAGGCGAAGAGCTGGTAAAAGGTATGCATCAGCTCTTATGCAGAATATGGTCAGACGAGTGCATGCCTCCAGATTGGAATTAAAGTGTGCTCTGCCTAAACCACAAGAAAGGCGATCCCGCTAACCGCACCAACTACCGCGGAATCAGTCTTCTTAATATCGCATATAAGGTTATTTCTAGCTTATTGTGTGAAAGACTGAAGCCCATCGTAGACAAACTGATTGGACCTTATCAGTGTGGCTTTAGACCTGGTAAGTCTACCATGGTCCAGATTTTCACGATACGCCAAATCCTCTTTGTCGATTTTAAAGCCACTTTTGACAGCGCAAAATGGAGTTGCCTGTATACCGCCATGTCTGAATTTGACTTCCCTGCAAACCTTATACGGCTTTGCCAAATGACGTTGAGCAATACCAACAGCTCCGTCCGAATCGGGAAGAACCTCTCTGAGCCATTTGAAACCAAACGAGGCTTCAGACAGGGCGACTCCCTTTCGTGCGATTTCTTCAACCTGATGCTGGAGAAGATAATTCGAGCAGCAGAGCTAAACCGCAATGGCACAATCTTTTACAAGAGCGTGCAATTGCTGGCGTATGCCGATAATATTGATATCATTGGCCTTAACAACCGCGCCGTAAGCGCTGCCTTCACTGGGCTGGATAAAGAAGCGAAAAAAGTGGGTCTCGCCATGAACGAGGACAAGACGAAGTATCTGCTGTCATCAAAGAAAGAATCGGGGCACCTGCGCCTTGGCAGTCAAGTTAGCGTTGATGGCTACAAGTTTGAAACGGTGAGAGACTTCGTCTATTTGGGAACCAGCATTAACACCGAAAATTATATCAGTCTAGAAATCCAACGGAGAATCACTCTTGCCAACAAGTGTTACTTTGGACTAAGTAAGCAATTTAGGAGTAAAGTCCTCTCTCGACAAACAAAGATCGCGTTCTATAAGTCTCTCATCATACCAGTCCTGACGTAAGGCTCGGAATCATAGACAGTGTCAAGAGAAGATGAAATGGCCCTTGGAGTATATGAGAGAAAAGCTCTCCGGAAGATTTGTGGTCCTTCCCGTGATGCCAACGGCGTGTGTCGAAGGAAATTTAACGATGAGCTGTAAGAGCTTTACGCAGACCTGACCATAGTTCAGCTGATTAAAGCCCAAGCCTCCGCTGACTGGGTCATGTTATGCGAATGGATAAAGAAGCTCCAGCACAGAAAGTGTTTCTATCGACACCCGAATTCGGCAGCAGAGGGAGGGGGAGGCTTCGACTGAGATGGAAACAACAGGTGGAGGATGACTTGAACTCCCTTGGGGTTTCCAATTGGCGTCAGTTATCGCTAAAAAGGAATGACTGGCGTGCTTTGATACGAAACGGTCATTATGACGCAAGCCAAGATTAGATAATAATAATCATGAAAGTAGTTTTATTGTTAAAATATTTATTTATTTACGTGTTTTTAATAATTTTAGTTTCAAAAATGGCCAAATCTGTAACAGAAATAAATTAAAGTTAAAAAGCTTGTGCAAAGTTTAGGAAAATTCACCACGTTTTCGGCAAAACTTGAAACTTCTGACATGGAGTTTTTAGACTTTTCTCCAGTACGCAGTTTTGTAGCTCGTTGAATTTTACTATAAGATACTAATCTTAAGCCGTTAATAAAATTGCCTAATTTTTTGCAATTTTTTCTTTCTAGTTCTCTACATTTTTTTATAAATTTGTATTGAAAAAATGCATTTTGTTGCCTTACTTTACTAATACCCCTTTAATTTTTATTTATTTTTTTTATACAAAATTTTTGTTAATTGGGTATTTGGAGTTTTTTTGGGTGTAGCAAAAAGCTCTCTCATACTTCAACACAATCGCACAGTTTGGTAGTGTGCGTTTGAGCATCGCTGATCTACACCCAGAGAAAAAATACAGTAGAACGAACTGGATTACAGGTTAAAACAACAGATTTCACATTCAAAAACCATCCAAACGATATATCTGTTGAAACTACAGATGCTGTTCGTTCGCGAACAGTTTTAGCTATTGTTTTAACAGAAAATTTTGTTGTTTTAGGTATTCCGAGTTCGATTCTATAATTTTTTTTCAAAACAGTTCTTTAATTGTAAATTCACCGAGAATCGGAACTCAGGGCTCTTAAACACTCAACCCAGGTGTCTACTGTATAACCATTATGCCATCGCTTACTTATGCTTCTAAGCGTCTAATTAAAGCTTTGTTCTAAATGACACTTTCTTCCCACGTTGCTTTGTTGCCTCCACCGATAATCGAGCTCACGCTGCACAATGGGCTGAAATCTGGAAAAAGCGGTCAAAAATCAATAACTCGAGAAAAAATATATATATCGAAACCAGATTTTGCACCTTGCTCTCTATATACCTAATCTATGTTGTTGCCGAAAAAGGGCGAAATCGGTCAATAATCGGTTTTTATATATAGAAATTTTTGAAAACACTTTTTTTATAATTTGAGTATGCAGTCTTATAGAAAGCTAACTATTGCGGTTGATTTTTAATAATTTATTTTTATTCACATCCTCGTATAGAGGACCATTTTGAATTTTTATTTTAACTTTTTCAAAATTTTCAAATGATATTTTTTTTCATTTAGGATAACTCCTAAAGATATTTTGAGGAAGATTTTTCCATTTAAAGGAATCCAACTGGAGCAGGATAATATCGCGTTTTCAAAATTTGCAATTTGCCCACACTTTGCCCAAAAAAAAAAATAATTTAAACAAACCAAAATTAAAAAATCAGGTACTTTAACTCTTGCAAATCTCAAAATCTTTCTTTAAAAAAATTGTTCAAATCGGATGAAAAATAAAGGCTGTAATGAATTTAGAACAGTAAATTTCCATTATTGACCTTTGTGGACCGTTATCTCAGCACATACAAAAAAGCGCATATTTGCGCATTAACAGAAGAAAGTAGATACCCCAGAGAATTCTTGCAAAAAAAAAATTTAAATATCTAGCGGGGATCGGGTGGGACCGCATATTTGCGCATTAACAGAAGAAAGTAGATACCCCAGAGAATACTTGAAAAAAAAAAAAAAAAAAAAAAAAAAAAAATTTCTAGCGGGGATCGGGTGGGACCGGCACTCGGCGTGGCCTACTTATTGGAAAAATTTTAAAAATTTCCATAAATAAAGGGGGAGATTTTTTTATATCTGCCTTATTTTAAGCCGGAATCGGTGCAAACTAAATCAGTACGATGTCCACTAAAGGGTTGAACATAAAATGCTGATTTATTTTTACACACATATTTGTATTTCTTTATTTGCTAGCTGTATCGACCATGCGAAAAAATTATTGATATACCTGAGTAGTTGTCCTTTATCTAACGAAATACTTAAGCAAAATCAAATAAATTTTACTCAGTCCTACTTTGATGTTTCTAGATTTCAAAAATGTACTTCTTTTGTCCCAATGCCTAAACCGACTTTTGGCCACTTTTTTCAAAATCCAGCCCGTTGTGCGCTGCTTTGACTGCTGAACGGAGATGCTAACCATCAGGCCATCGCGTATTTATGTTTGATGGCATCGAATTGCAGCTTTGTTCTATGACAGTAATGGGAGTATCTTCGCTGTTGAATTACTGTTAAATCTGTTGGATTAACTGCAGAAGTCTGTTGTGAGAGTGTTAAATCTGTTGGATTAACTGCAGAAGTCTGTTGTGAGAGTGTTAAATCTGCTGGATTAACTTAAATCTGTTGGATTAACTGCAGAAATCTGTTGTGAGAGTGTCTTCGCTGTTAAATGATTGTTAAATCTGTTGGATTCACTGTAAATCTACATTACTTGACCAGATTTCTGCCAATTCAACAGTTTTTGGTATTAACAGTAGAGGACTGTTGATATAACTGTGATTTTTTCTCTGAGTTTATAAAACTAATAACAGTAATTTTAAAAGGACTAAATTTTGTGCTATTAAAACTATTACATACAAAAGCTATCATTTTTAAATGATTGTAATAAGTTTAATTGGTATGATACACAATTGCACTATGTAGACAGTTTTGGAAAGTTCAATGCATCCACTTTAAGATTACTCTAATTTTCTTTGGAAAGAGTTTCAAATATATATAAAACGAAAATTCACTTTGAAAAAAGCCAATTTCTTACCCCTAAAAAGTTGCGTATTGATGAGAAAATAATCCTGCAAACAACTAGCGCTGTAACTTAACCCATAGGGGTGACTCTTTTTTCGTTCTTTCCCATACATTTTGATTTTGTATAGGGAAAAATGGGATTTTTTCGAAGTGAATTTTGTCATAATTTTGGAAATTTTTTCCAAAAAACTTTTACATATTCTTAAAGTTGAAGCTTCCAAAATGGTAAGCCATGTGCGAATATCTTAACTACAAAACTAATCACAGCCTTTTAAAAATTACGGAATTTTGTATGTAGTTCTTGCAATAGTACAAAACTCATACAAAATCTAGTCATATTTAAAAGGGCTGTAACTAATTTAATAGTTAAGATATCTGCACACGGCTTACCATTTTGGAAGCTTCAACTTTAAGAATATTTAAAAGTTTTTTGGAAAAAAATTTCAAAAATTATGACAAAATTCACTTCGAAAAAATTCAATTTTTCCCCATACAAAATCAAAATGTATGGGAAAGGACGAAAAAAATAGCCACCCCTAAGGGTTAAGTTAGTCTCATCAATACCTAACTTTTTAGGGGGTACGGCCAATACGACAGTCACCCTAGTATATATGTATGTATACCAAAGTTAGGAACTGATGAGAAAATAAGTAAAAAAATATCCTTTCATTTAGCTTATTTGCTAGATTAAACTAAAGACGAAGCTGTGCTTTCGTTGAGTTTATTTCCTTCTTTCATTCTCTTTAACTGGCGCTTTTTGGACAGATGGATTGCCCTTCGTAGCTTGTCGTCGCCTTCCAAATAAAAAAGTGTTTAAGAAAGTGTTCACAATTTTGAAAATATTGTTATATTTCAAACCTTTGACAACCTCATATACATTTTTGACGTCTTTTAGACCCTTTTTGCCGTGACTTCCATCTATGTTGTATTCATATATCAATTCCGGATCAAAAAATAAGATAAATGTTTTTGTCAACTCTGTATCTAAAAATTTGTTTTACAATGTTTACCTATTAGAGCCCTGCATGAATGGATTTAAACTTTGAGTACAAAAGAATACAGTAAATTTGAATTTTCCATTTGAAGAACCAAAAAACTCTGCCTTGAATATTTTATATTTTGAATATTCACTTTGCCTAAAATTTTCAAAATTGAAAAAAAAGAATATGAAGGAAGGAATGAAAATAATTTTATTTATTCTGATTCAAAACAAATATATTGGCTACACAGCTTAGGTTAGGTTAGGTTCAAGTGGCTGCCGCAGAGGCACACTTAGGCCAGTTTTGAAAGGCCCGTTGTGATACCACCAACACTAGGAAAGTCAGTCCCGGGACCCAGGCAAATGGAAAATCCCTGAGTGGTTGGGATTTTCCACATAGCAGAATCGCGGGACTGACACTCCTAAACCGACACCGTTACTCCTCCTCGAACCACTTAGATGACTTTATGAAGGCCATCAAGTTCTTTATGTCCAGTTCCGCGATCTGGCTTAGGCTATCCAGGAACGGAGCTCCAAAAAAGCGTGTTCTCGCGCCGCTTAAAGCCGGACAGTTGCAGATGAGGTGTTCCACTGTTTCCTCCTCCTCATCATCTTTGCAACTCCTGCAGCATCGTCGGTAGGGCACACTTAGCCTTTCTGCATGCCTACCAATGAGGCAGTGACCGGTTAATACCCCTATCAATATGCAGATTTCCCTCCTAGTTAGGGCATAAATGCGTCTAGGCCAGGTTTGTTTCGATATCCGACACCCTGGGGATTGCAGCCATCTTTCGTTGGCTTGACGGAGTGTGTGTTCCTTCAGCATTAGTTTGCATGTGGCAAACGGCATACCTAAGCGCTCTTTATCCTGAAGAACCTGCTTGGTCGTGCCCTGCCTGGCAAGCTCGTCTGCCTTACAGTTTCCCTCAATGTCCCTATGTCCCGGGACCCATATGAGGTTTACGCGGTTCTGTTGGGCCATCTCCTGAAGAGATCGACGACAGCTGAGCGTCAGTTCAGAGTTGAACGTGTATGAGCCAAGGGATTTGATGGCCGCTTGGCTATCGCTGAAAATAGCGATATCTTCTCCGATAACACGTTTGCTTGACCAGGCCGCGGCATCTAGGATTGCCGAGACTTCCACCTGGAAGACGCTACAATGATCTGGTAGTCTGAAGGAGAGCTCAAGGTCCAAATCCCTTGAATAAACCCCTCCTCCAACTCTGCCGTCCAACTTCGAGCCGTCGGTGTATATGGAAGTGCCACTATTTGTTTCGGGACACCAATCCGTCCTCTCCCAGTCTTCTCTGCTGGGAATGTTTATTTTGAAACAGCTATCGCCGACTGTAGTGGTCGCACAACGATCTGTGCTTAGAGGGAGAAAGCTGTAAGATTCCAGAATACTGGAGTGTCCAATAGTACCCGCACCCCAACTGGAGGTTTCTGTTAGGCGCAGGGCTGATGCCGCTGCTGACCGAAACCCTTCCATATCAAGTGGCAAAATGCCCAGAATGACCTGGAGGGCTTCGTTGGGCGTTGTCCTTAGCGCACCGCTTATACAGATCATATTGGATCTATGGACTTTCCGCAACAGATTCAGGTATGTTGCCTTGCTCAACGCAGGCCACCATACGACGACTCCATATAGCATGATTGGACGAATGATGGCCGTGTAGATCCAACTGCATACTCTAGGGCTGAGCCCCCATTTTTTGCCAATGGCTCTTTTGCATGTGTAAAGAGCGATGCAAGCTTTCTTCTGGCGCTGAAGAACATTCTCCTTCCAATTCAGTTTCCTGTCCAGAACTATGCCTAGAAACTTGGCCTTATCCGACAAGCCCAGGCGCGTGCCATCTAGTTCTGGTAGGCTTAGTGGCGGTATTTTGTACCGGTTGGTGAAGAGGACAAGTTCCACTTTCCCCGGGTTGATACTAAGTCCGCAGCGAGAGGACCACGTCGAAACTTCTCGCAGTGCTACTTGCATCAGGTCACACAGAGTTTGTGGGAACTTGCCTCTGAATGCAATAGCTAAATCGTCTGCGTATGCCACTATCTTCCCGCCCCCCCCAGCTTGTGTCACGTAGCAACGAGTTGACTGTGAGGTTCCATAAAAGCGGGGAAAGAACACCACCCTGGGGTGTTCCCCTTGTGACATAGCGTGATAACTCAACCGTACCAAGTGAAGAAGCTATTTTCCTTCCCATTAAAAGTTGGTCAATTAAACCAGTTAGAGGTCTCTCTACGCCCAGATTAGTTAGAGCGGAGTTGATAGCCTCCGGGCTTATATTGTTGAAAGCCCCCTCAATGTCTAGGAAGGCCACGAGACAGTAGTCCTTTTCACACAGCGATTTCTCAATGACAGATACTAGGCTGTGCAGAGCGGTTTCTGTTGATTTACCCTTGGTGTATGCATGCTGATAGCTACAGATAAGGTTGCTATCAATAGTCGTTGAGAGGTAGTCGCTTAGTATCCTCTCAAAGGTTTTGAGTACAAAGGACGAGAGACTGATCGGTCTGTAGTCTTTTGCTCGTAGTGGGATGCCTTCCCAGCCTTAGGGATAAACACTACCGTGGCGCTTCTCCAGGAGCCCGGAATGTGGTTGAGAGCCAGGCAGGCTGTGAAGAGAAATACCAGCCATTTATCTGATGTCTCCAACGTGTTTATAAGTTGCGCGGGGATAATCCCGTCCGGCCCGGCAGCCTTATACGGTTCAAAGCTCTTAACTGCCCACCTTACCCTTTCCTCAGTGATGGGTATTTTTACTGCCAGGTTTGTTGCAGTACTAGTGGTGCGTCATGCACATTCCCCGGAAAATGTGTATTCAAGAGCAGCTCAAGGGTTTCCTCTTCCGTGCTGGTCCAGTATCCGTCAGTTTTTCGCAAATAGCTGATGGCTGTTTGACTTTTCGAGAGGACTCGTCTAAGTCTCTCTGTGTCGTCGACCTTTTCGACGCCAGTGCAGAAATTTCTCCACGAAGTTCTCTTCGCCTGTCTCAGAGCTTTTTTGTAGGCCCTAAGTTTAGCTTTATATTCGTGCCAATGAGGCTCAGAGCCGAGGCTCTTGGCCTTGTTAAATTGTTTCTGTCTAATATTTCATTGTGTAACTGCCAATTTGTGTTACGTGGATTGCGCTTCATGATTGGTTGTTCTACAATAAAGTCTAAAACCATTTCTATGTAACGGTGGTCGGAGAATGAATGTTCTTCCAGAACCCGCCATTTTTTGACCCACCCATAAGCGCCTTCACTACAGATAGTGAGGTCTATGACCTCCCTACGGGTCTTAGTGATAAAAGTAGGCTCATTACCCACGTTGCAAATTACCAGGTTGGTTGTTAAGAGGAAATCAAACAGAGACTCGCCCCTGGCATTGATATCGGAACTCCCCCATTGGACATGGTGAGCATTAGCGTCCGCTCCAATAATAAGATTACCCGTGCAGAAATTTGACACCAGGTCTTTCACCTCCGTTTGTGGTGGGGGTTCTTCGGCGTCGTAGGGCATATAGACCGACGCCACCGTCAGGCGGGTGCTGTCTACCGTTAGACTGATAGCGGTAATATCACCATTGGAGTAGTTAGGTAGGAGAAAGGAGTTCAACTCAGACTTGACCAAAATACACGTTCGGACTTTGCTCTCCTCGCTGGCTCGAATGAGCTTGAAGCCCTTAGTCCCCAATCCGCAGATTCTCGAGCTATTGACCCAGGGTTCTTGGATGAGGACCACATCCACGTCGCCTTTAGAAAGACGACTACGTAAAGCAGCCGAAGGCACTTTAGATTTGTGCAGATTAATCTGAAGCACCACCAACATGAGAGCGCACAGACTTCCCTGCCGTCCCCATGTCGTTGAGGTTTGCCCCATCCCGGAGGTTGCCTATCAACGACGAGTTGTTCCGATTAACTGCCCGATATGGCGTTGCAGGAGTCCTGCTGCCTGTAGCGTTAGATGTTAATCGCTCAGCGTTGGCTGCTACCACCGTGACGTCGAGGACTTCCTCGTCCTGTAGGCTGTCCTCCATCTCCGAGTTGTTCACAGCAATATCGGCAAGGGACGTGGCGGATAACATGCTTTCCGCATCGGAATCCTCCGCTTCCTCTTCTGGTAATTCGTTTTCCGGTTCCCCCGGAGCAGCCGAGAAGGCAGCGCGCTGAGCATCACCACGATATACGTGGATAACGATCTGGCCTACGCTGTAGTGTACTAGGCCATTGCACCCTTTGAGGGGCTCGATTGACTCTTTATTCATGGTGAACACCACCTGTCTGTCGGGCCCCACCGCATCCCCGACCAGATTGACACTCCAGTCATGCGTTGGGAGGGACGGATTCATTAGCCGTAGCATCACGATAATTCTGTCGGGTTCGTCAGGGATGGCCGGAATCCACGCCCTTGCCCTTGGACGAGCTGGAATGTCCTTTCAGTCGACGACCTCTATCTTTGCGCCCTTGTAGACTTCACCCAGTTTAGCAGCTGCTGCCTTATACCGTGCTACGGTTTTTGCATCCTCGCATGCGAGTAATTTGATCTGACCCTGGTGCCAGCCCGCATCCGTTACTCGCGCCGAACTACCCGGAAACTCCGGAGCAACGTTGAGAAGAATGTTGCCGAGTTCATTTCGCACGTAACGCCACCGGTCCTTGGGGATGGCCAGACGGTCATTGCCTCGGTCAATCCTATAAGGATCCTGTCCTTGGTTACCTCAGCAAAGCTTAGTTTGCCCGCTCCAGAGGTATTCTGATGCCGCTTGGGAGGGGGATTTAACTCCAGGTCCGATCTCTGGCGCTTGAAAGGGTTAACTTTTAACCTCTTTGGCATGTAAGTTTTTTGGAAATCCGGTATCACAGCTTTCGCTAGCTCTACCGATTTACTGGAATTCGGCGACAGCGACTCCTGCGGTACCCCTTCATACCTCTTCAGGATCTTTGCAGCCAATCTTTTCTCGTGGTATGTGAAGCGGCGGGGAGATGTCTCCCGGGAGTGCGGACCCGTAGTTGCCATCGCGGTCGCTCCCCTTGTCGAAATCTCAGCTTCCTTCCCCTTCGAACCTCCGAGGCCAGGTCGTGAGACCGCTGCCACAGACGTAAAGATACTGGTTTTCATATCAGAGGTTGATGGGAGTTTAGCATCCGCCGTTGCCCGCTTAGCTGCGTTGGCAACCGCACTGGTGCTAGCTCCCATCAAGTCAATCTTACTCGATAGAGGGTTGGTTGACCGACTCGTAGTTGCCATCGCTGTCGATCCCCCCCTTGATTGTGGAACGGAGGTTGTCCTCCGGCGTTGTTGTTGCTTTTTCGCCTGCTCCTCCATAGCTCTCCTTTGCTGAGGAGTGAAATTTGGCGTTGTATGTTTTTTGGGTTTTTCGTTTTTATTTGCGTTATTTGAGCTCATCTTGTTCGTACGACCCATCGCCGGACAAGGCCAGCTTAGGGTCAAGGGAAGAGTAGGGGAAAATGTGTCGTCCGCCGCGGCAGAGCCCCGTACCGCGGTAAGGCCATGCTTACTCTCTGAGGCGACCCGGTATCAGAGAGGCTCCGTTCAAATACAGCCACGATTTGCCTCCCGGCTGCAAACGTCCAATGGGCACGTGGTCGCATAACACCCTGGATTGGGAGGGGGAAGATCTTTGTCGTCGCGCCAGAGAGGCTAGGCTGCTCTCGTGATGAAGTGCCATACGGAGCTATGATCACAAGGGCAGCGTAGCCCTGTGGCTATCGACTTAAGCCCTCGTACCGCGGCAAGGTATCCACCCTTCACGAGGGGGCTACACAGCTTACAATTTCACATATTTTTTTTATAAAGGTGTAGAGTATTAGTAATTTTGGTTTTCTAGAACATAAATGGGTGTATTTTATTTGTAATTGTAGAGTTTTGAGTTTTGTGAGGGTTAGAAATACATCTGGCTAAAAGTTCTTGGTTTAGTTGGCTGCTATAAATATCCCTGCATTTGGTTTTCAATCCTGAAATAATTCAGAAAAATGCTTGAAAAAACCCTAGTATGTAAAATTATTTATTATAATCTGTATACAAATATGGATATCGTCGGTGATTATGCAAAACCACTCATCGGGCATCTAACGCGTAAACGACGTTTGTGACAAACACTTTTATAGCCCTTGCAATTAAGACTTGTTCCTTTATTCTCAAGAAAACTACATTTGCGTAGAAAAATCATTAAAAGAATCAATCTTGATCGGAGTTGTCTTAAAATTGTATAATTTGTAATAGAAAAACCGCCAATCTGAAATATCGCATACACGGTTTTGAAAATGCCAGTTACGTCGTTTTGCAGAATCACCGACGATATGTTTTTTTAATAGAAAAATTAACAACTTTTGTTCAGACTGGACTTAAGTCCATTTTGAAGATATATATATGAAATGCACATGTAGCATTCAAATTTACAATCCAACATTCAATTCTAAAAAACTTTTAGAGAAATGATTGTTGGGATATCTTCATAGATTTAAAAAAAAAAATGTCAAAATATGAATTAAATTTCGTTTGAAATTTTTTGAATATTCAAAGTAGATATTTATTTCAAACAGCCAGGTATTCAAATTCAAAGCAAAGCAAAGCCAATTCAATTCAATTCAAATTGATGGAGAGGTCTATTACGTATTAATTGAAAAAAAAAAAAAAAAAATTACATATTAATTATTATAGAGAGACTTACACACCAACTCTGTGAATAAATAAATTGATAAATTGTCAATCTTGATAAATAATCAAGAAAAAAATTAATGTATCAAGTACAGTTTTCGTCAAAACCGAGTTTTATTTTCTTACAACTGTTTTTGAATTCTTTTTTTTTGACGCAGAACTCAAAACACCTGATACAAATATTTCTTGATTATTTATAAAGATTGATAATTTAACAAGAACACAGAATCGGAAGGTTAATATACACTAGGGTGAGTCAAAACGAAAAATGTTTTTTTATTTACGGTCTTACACCCTAAAAAGTGAGTACTTGATGAGAAAATAAGCCTTCCAAAAATTTAGCGCTGTAACTTAACCCTTAAGGGTGACTATTTTTTCGAACTTTTTTGAAGATTCCAAAATGGTAAACCATGTTCGGATATCTTAACTATAAAAATCATTTGAAAATGGTTAGATTTTGTATGCGTTTTGTAATATTGCAAGTATTCCATACAAGATCTGACATATTTAAATGGCTGTAATTAGTTTAATAGTTATGATATCCGCACACTGTTTGACGTTTTGGAAGCTTGTAAGCTTCAACTACAAGAATATAGGGTTAAGTTATAGCGCTAATTATTTCCAAACATTTTTTTTTCATCAATTACTAAGTTTTTAAGGGATACGACCTATACGACATTCTTTTTAAATCACCCTAATATATAGTATTACATATATGAAGTATTCATACATAAATATGCTTATTTTCGCTGTTGATATTTTCATTCAGGTTTTTTAGCTGACTCGTCCTTAATAGGAAAGACTTCACCTAGTGTCGAAACTTCCCGCTCTTGAAATAAAAGCTTTTCCATCAACACTGTGTGTTCCGCTAAAGTTCCCATTACAACGGTACTTTCATGAACACTTGAATCTGAAAAATAAGAGTGAAATTCAAACGCATTAACAATGTTGTTTCACACATACATACATTTACTTACGTGTGTATAATCGCGAACCGAAATAAAACTACTACGTTTGAAGGGAAAAAGGCCGCAGCCAAAAACCCCTTTTTATTAAGTAACTAACGCACACTGCTCTAGCACACTATGCATAGTTATCTTTACCGATTTTATTTACATCCTTTTTGTTTATCAAATTATTCTATTGACACACTTGCACTTGCACACTTCTCCTTCCTTTTTGTACCGTGTCTCGCTCACTACTGAACTACTCGCTCAACCCTATCATTACTCTTTTCTCTATGTGAATTCACTCAATCGAGGCAAGCCATGACAAGCTGCACTCAATAACGTATTTTCGAACGGTAAATTTATTCGGGCAGACGCATTGCCCTGCGCGACCATTAAGACGCGCAATGGCAAATGCCCCTGTACGAAACAAATGTTTTTGTTATTAATTGATTTGGAGAAGGCGTGAATTGGGGTATTTTAAAAGGGGAGTAGATGCGTAGTGATGTAAATAGGATAATGAGGAGAGAGGCAGGGGATGTAAATAGTTAATAAAATCATAAGTATGTTTATAAAAGTTTGTATGTATGTATTAAAAGGGTGTTCGAACTTTTCATACATACTTTGTTGAGAAATGGGCTCTTCCACAACGTTCGCGTCACTTGCGTTTTTCTCCATATGATGCTCCTCAATGGGGTTGACATCGGCTGCATTCTCCGTCAGTGGGAATTTCCTTTTAGAACAATAGAATTTGTATGTATATATTAGACTTATGTATGTATATATTAGACACAGTCATGGATGATGTACACGTTTAGCTTGATTTTGTACTCAAAAATTCCAAAAACTGGGTGTTTTTGCAGGTGAAAATCTTGCCGTGCCAAGGTATAGAAAACTAAGTATTGAGTTTTTAATGTGACACAGAATATAACGAAGTGGTTTTCGATATATAGGGGTTTGATAGTTCAAGGTTCCAACTAGGGCCAGTTCTAATAAGGATTGCCAGTTTTGAAAGTATGTTCATACCTACGTATGTATGTTTAAAATAAAAACCAAATGATGTCGGGTAAATTTAGGTGACAAACGGGTATTACTGCAAATGATAGAAATGTGTAATGACCCAGCGACTTCTTTGATATGTGGTTCACCTGGTCTACGTCCACTCGTGGTTGTTTGAAGTGCTCCCCGAAGAAAATTTATGGCGTATAGCATAAGCGCTGATCAATTAGTTTGAGATGAAGATTTTACTGAAAGGTGGCTAGAGTCTAATCACAAACCAATTTGTATCTCAAGGCCTCCCCCTTTGGCAAAAATAAGCAAAAAATGGTAACCCAAGTAGGTGAACTAAGGGGTGAATGGAAAGTTTTTACTGCGCTTTGTTAAATAACATAGTTTTGATGTATAAAGTTCAAGAAGACGGTATTTCTAAAATTCCACAGCATTTGGTTTCCCTTTATAAATATATGCACCGGGATTGTGTTATTCAAGGATTTTGTGCAAGATGAACTATACTATGAGTTCCTCTTACTATACAGCTCATGTCACAACGGGTGTCAGTGTAAATGATAGAAAATAAATATGATTGTTTATTATTTTATTTAAAAGCAGCCATGTAAAATTTTTACAAAAAGGGTTTTAAGTCGACAAGGCATATACCTAAATATTTTAGTGAGTCTATGGGCTCTGTATAGAAAGGGGTGTTATTCAAAAATCTACTTCCTGTCATTGGGTTTGTCACTTTGCAAAAACTAGTGATTTTTAATGGTACATCAGGTTTGATGACGCAGTAGTTGTAGAAAAATCTGCACTAAAAGTATAATCCGAAGTGACAAAACTTTTTATTCGCTTCTTGTCTTGTAAAAATTCGTCTTGTTTCGTAGCTATGATGTGCTTTTCATGCTGAACTTTGCTAAAAATTTGCTGCAGAATATGGGTCGGCTTTTAAAGTAAGTTTTTAGGTGCTGCAAACAGTTTTCGAACTGGTAAGCCAAAAATTTTTGCAGAACCCCAAACTATTTTACGCATTCTGTAAGATGCAAGAGGCTATGCACATTGTAGCTCACGTAATTTCCAAAAAAAAAAAAAAAACAGCAACATTTTCAACAAAAGCCTGCAACATGTCCTGACAAAGGCTAATATTTTGCTCATAGTTGAAATGTGAAATAAGGTTCTAAAGGTTTTATTTCACTTTATGGCAAGTGCCTGGTATAGGGGACAACGACCAATATCAATTTACTAAACCACCTTGGCTTACAACGCCACCTTGAACATGCCATTACAACACATCGCCGGCCGCGCCAGAAGCGCGCAATGCCATCCTCGCGCCGCAACTCCCTTGTTAAATATAAAATTATAGCCCGGCTTGCAGAAAAGAGGAATCCTGCATTTTTGAAACTTTCAAAGATTTTAATTTTATTTCAGAAAAATATAGTAAATGTAACACAAAATATAACTATTCAAAGAAAAAAGAAAACATAAATTGAATTTAAGCATAAATTAATTTGCCTTCTTGTACAATTGCTCTACATATTGTAGGGCATAAAGTCATCAATAAGGGGTATATTCACATCTTCAGATGGTATTGAAGAATGTACAGCCACCAGGACGCCGCCCCCGGTTCTGTTTAAGCGATCGTTTCTATATGTCTGGAACTCGTCACAAAAAATTTCAGAGTCAAAGACATGCGGTTTCAACCATGTTTCAGTAAAAACAATAATATTATAGTCGCAATTGATAGTTTTTAAATAGAAATCAGTTAATTTAGTGTTCAAACCTCTAACATTCTGATAGTAGATGTTAAAGGCAGAATTTACAATGAGTTTTTTGGATCGTCGTTGAGGCTAGGAAGTCGTGCCAAATTTGGGGGATTCGCATTAGGTTTAAAAATAAATTCGCGGACAAAAGCCCCAGGCGGCCAGAACGAGCTATCCAAAATAGTATTGTAATCAGTTTCTAAAACATCGATCCTAAAGGAAGCTACACTTCTATCATAATTAAATTTAAATTTGTTTATAACTATATCTTTAGCTTTTACTTTAGATTTTATATAGGACTTAAGGTCATCAGCCGAAGTTTTTTTTGTCAAATCTAGACACAAATATCGTTTTTTTCGGCGGAACCACAACCAGCTTGTTGACTATTGGCTCCGATGTGATAGTAATAGTTGGATTTTGTGGAGGCTGAAGGTTTTCTCTTAAAGCCTTAGAAAAGGACGGAACCACTGCCTGCGGATTAGGTGAAGTCAGGTTTATTAATTCAAGGGCCTGAGGTGTTGTGGCACTCTGAGTGGCGATTGGATGATCTACAGCCCCAGACGAATTATTATTGTTAATAGTTCTATTATTAGGATCATCCAAACACTTGAAGGACTTAAACACGTCCTCAAAATGCTTGATTTTTTTTGTTATAATAGAAAATTCCTTCCCAATTTCCGAAAACGCGTTTCTCGTTTCCCCAAAAAGCTTGTAGAGATCAACTTCCTTTGATCTGCATTTTACGCACGACCAACGTAAGCCCTTGTCTTCATTTAAAGCGTCCGCAACTCTACCGGTCAAGCCTGCACATTTCATATGTCCAAGCCCATCACAGAGCCAACAGGACAAGTAGCGTTCGGACTCACTTTTTATAGAACAATTTGGAAAGATGCACGACATAGTAAACGAAAATAAAAAACAGTAACAAAAGCTTTATAAAAATACCAAAAGAGAGGTTTTTATACTTATATAGAAACTAGTAAACAACAATAAAAACAGGTTTTAATAAAATGGAACTCTGAAAGTTTGAAAAGCAAGAGTAGGTAGCGAGCAGTTTGAGAGTCACTTTTTTTGACACTTAATAAACAACGCAAACAGCTGCGATAAAAGTAAATAGCAAAGTAAGAAAAGGAAAAAGTGCATACAATAACAATGGCAACAAATACAAAAATGCAAAATGACTCGGCAAATAAAAATTATGACAAGCTAATTTAAATATTTAGATTAAATTCATAAAGTATGAATAACTAAACAAAACTAAATTTTCACAATTTAACACTAAGTCTTTGCACTTATTTTTATCACAATTAGGAATCAGAAAGTTAGATTTTATAATTAAATTTCTCAATTTAAAGTACAGAAAATATAAACACAACTACACAGCTCAAGTGACGTTTGAAATTTCACAAATACGCTGTTCTTTATATATTGAAACGCATCCATTCTATGACTTTTTAAAATCTGTCGATTTAATGAAATCTGTATCCAATACAAAATCGAGAAACTTATAAAAATTTCCATGTTTTGCAAGTTTCATAGACATTTGCCCATTAAACGCTTCTGCTGAGCTTGTTGTTTTTATAGGTTCCATATATACAGATATTTTGTCTGCACCTTTCACAATCTAAGCGATCAAATCAGCTGATGAGTTAAGGCAACCTCTTAATTGAGTCATGGGTATGCACTAGGCCTCTGCATGACTCCATCCAAAACGGCAAATGAATCATTCATATTGAATTTGAATTGAATTGGCTTTGCTTTGCTTTGAATTTGAATATCCGGCTGTTTGAAATAAAAGTCTACTTTGAATATTCAAAAAATTTCAAACGAAATTGAATTCATATTTTGACATTTTTTTTTTAAATCCATGAAGATATCCCAACAATCATTTCTGTGAAAGTTTGTAGAATTGAATGTTGGATTGTAAATTTGAACGCTACATGGGCATTTCAAACATATATCTTCAAAATGGACTTAAGTGTACAAAAGTTGTTAATTTTTCTGTTAAAAAAACATATCGTCGGTGATTCTGCAAAGCGACGTAACGGGCAATTTCAAAACGGTGTATGCGTTGGCGGCCGCCGTGGTGTAGCGGTTAAGTGTTCGGCCTTCTACACCAAGTCGTGGCTGTTCGATGCCCGGCAAAAGTAACATCAAAAATTTTTTAGAAAAATAATTTTTTCTAAACGGGGTCGCCTCTCGGCAGTAGTTTGGCAAACTATGGTTATGATAACCTGTTGGTATATCGCCGCCATTAGTAGTATGCGAAATTTAAGTTTGGCGGGTTTGCAGCTACAAATTATAAAATTTTAAGACAACTCCGATCAAGATCGATTCATTTAATGATTTTTCAACGCAAATGTAGTTTTCTTGAGAATAAAGGAACAAGTCTTAATTGCAAGGGCTATAAAAGTGTTTATTACAAACGTCGTTTACGCGGTTTCTTAGATGCCCGATGAGTGGTTGTGCATAATCACCGACGATATCCATATTTGTATATTCCCATATTTGTGTACATATTATAATAAATACTTTTACTAGGGTTTTTTCAAGAATTTTTCTGAAATATTTCAGGATTGAAAACCAAAAGCAGTGGTATTTATTGCAACCAACTTAACCAAGAACTTTTAGCCAGATGTATTTCTAACCCTCACAAAACTCAAAACTCTACAATTACAAATGAAATACACCCATTTATGTTCTATAAAGCCAATTTTACTAATACTCTACACCTTTATAAAAAAAAAAATATGTGAAATTGTAAGCTGTGTAGCCAATATATTTGTTTTGAATCAGAATGAATAAAAATTATTTTCATTCGTTCGTTCATATTCTTTTTTTTAATTTTGAAAATTTTAGGCAAAGTGAATATTCAAAATATAAAATATTGAAGGCTAAGTTTTTCGGTTCTTCAAATTTACTGTATTCTATTGTACTCAAAGTTTGAATCCAATCATGCAGGAGTCTAGTATGTACATACATATGCATCTAACAGTTATTTGCTCTTTGGAATTCTCATAAGTTCTCGCGTAAATAAATAAAGGGGTATGCACATTTTACTAAAGGCTTTATTGCGTTTTAAATGTGAAATAAAACCTTTTTTTTGGATCAATGTCTTTTTTAACTAATTTATAACAGTGAATTAGAGATTGAGATACATTAATAGTATTAGATAGGTATTCAACAATATCGATAGCATTAACCGTCGGCTTAAAGGACGACAAGTGTAACCACTTCCATCGAACAGCTACATTAAGATTAGCATTAGAATTACTACCAACAATGATATTAGCCGCCCTAGCGTGTTTGATATTGCTACTCGAATTATCATTTTGTTGAGAAGCAGACAGCGCAACATTAAGATCAGCACTAGTAATAATACCATCTGACGCAGAAGAAGACAGAGATGTGGCGGAATTGATGCCGAGTAAATCATTAGCATTACTTTGATTTTTTCTACCTTTCCTTTTCCCAGTAACTTCCACCCACCCCGCGTTAGTGGCCTGATCACTATGTAAGTCAATTGTATCAATAATAACAACGCTATCATCAACACCCGTATTAGCTGGTTCAACAGATGTATCATTGTTGATGCCACTGAGAACTGGTTTCTCCTTAGTAGCAGCATCATCGTTGTTAGTAAGAGATCCAGCTTCGATCGGAAGTACTGACAGCTTTGTTTCTGTATCCGAATCAGAACTTCTTGCTTTATTCGCGATTTGTTTTGCTTTCTCAGCAGCCTCGTTGTTGTTGCTTTGTGCTTTTGCAGCCAAGCCACTCTTATTGCTATTCTGTTTAGAAGTTGATTGTTTTTTCTTTCTTTGCGAGTTTTGTTTTTCTTTGCGAGTTGATTCGCGTTCTCTAGCATAGGAAGCAACAACAATATGCATGTCTTTTATTTCCGTAGTTAATGAGGCGATGATATTGTTTTTAGCGTCAATTGATGAGCGCAGAGAGCAAACTTCGTCTGATAAAGCATTTAACTTTTCAATATATTGAGTGTTATCATTTTTCAGAGAAGTCAATATAGTAAGTATACTGGTATTTTCCGAACGTAATGCAGCGTGGTTGCTAAGTGACCTTGCTCAATCCCGACTCTTGCGTCCTCGTTCGTGCACTCTGGGCAATGGGAGCTACCTAGGCTCGCGGCAGAAAGAGAGGGAGCCCCGGTGGAGCTACTCTGACATACTTGGTTTAAGGGCTCACCGAGGTTTTTGCGTAGCGTCTGTTCACCATGAGGTGCGGCTGCAAGCGGGCGTCTGTCTTGAAGCAAGCGGCTCGCTATATACATGTGTAAATATTTTCCAAAAACCCCGAAACGGGTTGTGCGCTGGGTTTGGGACCCGCCACGTAAAAAACTTAATTCCAATGAAAAAAAAAAACAAAGCCTCGGATGAGAACCCCCTTTAATGTTGACGACCCGGCAAAACGAATAATGATTTGGATATTAGGGCATGTACCGGGAATGTCCGGACCCTTTCAAGGGACGATGCCGCTGCCCGACTGGTTGATGTCCTCGTAGGCGCAAAGGCCGACATCACCGCCCTGCAGGAAATGCGATGGACGGGGCAAGGAAAGACGACCATCGGTCCTTGTGACGTATACTACAGTGGCCAGACACGCGGCAAAGCGCGTGGTGTAGGATTCGTGGTGGGAAAGAGACTTCGTCGCCAAGTATTAGCGTTCACTCCTGTGGACGAGCGTCTCGCTGCGATCCGCATCAAGGCGAGGTTTTTCAACATAACAGTTATCTGCGCCTATGCGCCGACTGAGGAGACGGACGACGCAGAGAAGGACTCCTTCTACGATAAACTTGAACAGACTTATGATCGCTGCCCCCAGCATGATATCAAAATCGTGCTCGGCGACTTTAATGCCAAGGTGGGCAAGGAAGGAGTCTTTGGTCCTACAGTGGGAAAATTCAGTCTCCACGATATAACATCCCCCAACGGCACTAGGTTGATTGACTTCGCCGCTGCTCGCAATATGGTCATCAGTAGCACCAGGTTCCAGAATAAGCGAATACACCAAGCCACATGGCTGTCCCCTGATCAAAGAACTAGAAACCAGATTGATCATGTCTTGATTGACGGCAGACATAGCTCCACCGTTCTGGACGTGCGTACACTGCGTGGTCCCAATATTGACTCTGACCATTATCTTGTCGCAGCCAATATACGCACACGCCTCTGTGCAACGAAGAAAGTGCATACAGTAACGGAAGGAAAGTTTGACGTCGAGAAGTTGCGCGTGACACAGACAGCTGATAATTTCTCCACTCGACTCTCACACCTGCTAGCAGAGAGCAATCCCCGACCTAACGATGTAACTCATTGCGTACCGCCTCTGAGGCCACTATAGGGTTCCAGCGAGCCCGCAAGAACAACTGGTACGATGAGGAATGCAAAACTGCCTCGAAAAAAAAGGACGCTGCCTACAAGGAGACGTTGCGAACGGGCGCAACCCGCAGTGTATGGCAACAATATCGTGAGGCAAAGAAGGAAGAGAGACGCCTTTTCAGAAAAAAGAAAGGTGAGGCCGAAAGGCGTGAGTGTGAGGAGCTTGAGATGCTGGCTGACAGGAATGATGCCCGAAAATTCTATGAAAAGATCCGGCGGATGACGGAAGGTTTTAAGACCGGGGCAAGCTCCTGTAGGGACAATAATGGCGACCTGATAACCGACGTACAAAGTGTACTTAAATTATGGAGGGAGCACTTCTCCTAAATGTTAAATTGCGAGGGAGACGTCGAACCCGATACCCCAATCCCTGACGATGCAAAAGTCGTCCCACCACCTGACTATGATGAAGTGAGGATAGCTATATCCCGGCTCAAAAACAACAAAGCGCCTGGAAAATACGGACTACCCGCCGAGCTGTTCAAACACGGAGGCGAAGAGCTGGTAAAAAGCATGCATCAGCTCTTATGCAGAATATGGTCAGACGAATGTATGCCTCCGGATTGGAATTTAAGTGTGCTTTGCACAATCCACAAGAAAGGCGATCCCGCTAACCGCACCAACTACAGCGGAATTAGTCGGCCGCCGTGGTGTAGCGGTTAAGTGTTCGGCCTTCTACACCAAGCCGTGGCGGTTCGATGCCCGGCAAAAGTAACATCAAAAATTATTTAGAAAAAGAATTTTTCTAAACGGGGTCGCTCCTCCGCAGTAGTTTGGCAAACTCTCCGGGTGTATTTCTGCCATGAGAAGCTTCCCAGCAAAAAATTCATTTGCTTTGCAAGTGCCGTTCGGAGTCGGCAAAAAACTGTAGGTCCCGCCAACTTGTAGGAAAACTCAAACGCAACACACCACAAGTTGGAAAGAGAAGCTTGGCTAAAAATCTCGTTAGAGGTTATGATAACCTGTTGGTATATCGCCGCCATTAGTTTTTTTTTATTGCATATAAGGTTCTTTCTAGCGTGTTGTGTGAAAGGCTGAAGCCCATCGTAGGCAAACTGATTGGACCTTATCAGTGTGGCTTTAGACCTGGTAAGTCTACCATCGACCAGATTTTCACGATACGCCAAATCCTGGAGAAGACCCATGATAAAATAATCGACACACACCATCTCTTTGTCGATTTCGAAGCCGCTTTTGACAGCGCAAAAAGGAGTTGCCTGTATGCCGCCATGTCTGAATTTGACTTCCCTGCAAAACTTATACGGCTTTGCCAAATGACGTTGAGCAATACCAACAGCTCCGTCGGAATCGGGAAGAACCTCTCTGAGCCATTTGAAACCAAACGAGGCTTCAGACAGGGCGACTCACTTTCGTGCGATTTCTTCAATCTGATGCTGGAGAAGATAACTCGAGCAGCAGAGCTAAACCGCAATGGTACAATCTTTTACAAGAGCGTGCAATTGCTGGCGTATGCCGATGATATTGATATCATTGGCCTTAACAACCGCACCGTAAACGCTGCCTTCCCTGGACTGGATAAGGAAGCGAAAAAAGTGGGTGTTGCCGTGAACGAGGACAAGACGAAGTATTTGCTGTCATCAAAGAAAGAATCGGCGCACCTGCGCCTTGGCAGCCATGTCACTGTTGATAGTTACAAATTTGAAACTGTGAGGGACTTCGTCTATTTGGGAACCAGTATCAACACCGAAAATAATATCAGTCTAGAAATCCAGCGGAGAATCACTCTTGCCAACAAGTGCTACTTTGGACTGAGTAGGCAATTGAGAAGTAAAGTCCTCTCTCGAAGAACAAAGATCACGCTCTATAAGTCTCTCATCATACCTGTACTGATGTATGGCTCAGATTCATGGACAATGTCAAGAGAAGATGAGATGGCCCTTGGAGTATTTGAGAGAAAAGTTCTCCGGAAGATTTATGGTCCTTCCCGTGATGCCAACGGCGAGTATCGAAGGAAATTTAACGATGAGCTGTACGAGCTCTACGCAGATATGACCATAGTCCAGCGAATTAAAGCCCAAAGACTCCGCTGGCTGGGCCATGTTATGCGAATGGACAAAGAAGCTCCAGCACAGAAGGTTTTCCTATCGTCGCCTGAATTCGGCAGCAGAGGAAGGGGGAGGCCTCGACTGAAATGGAAACAACAGGTGGAGGATGACTTGAACTCCCTTGGGGTTTCCAATTGGCGCCAGTTATCGCTAAAAAGGAATGACTGGCGTGCTTTGATATGCAACGGCCAAAATCGCTTAGGCGGTTAAGCGCCAATAAATGATGATGATGATGATGCAGCAATGTCTTTAGCAATATCGAGCAGAGATAGTTGTTGGATATTCTCACACTGCATTATTGGAGACGATAGGGCGAGCACTTGGTGGGGGAGTACGTATGGATGCGCGACGCGCAACTGAGCATGTAGTACAGAAGTATGGTTTCTTCGAAGAAATTAGAAAATCGAGATCATCAGATGACATATTTACACAATGCAAATGAAAAAGTTCATTGCACTTGGCACACAACACTTTAGGTGCATTGCGATCAACCCTTTGTCCACATTCGCAGGGCATTATGAATAATTTATTATTTTGATAATACTATTGTATATCATTAGAATAAAATATGAATAGTAGGTATTTAGATTCAAGTAGGAGTCACTATCTCAACTTAATTCAGTGCACTAATTATAATTATAATTTTAAACACTTGCCACTATCAGAAATAGTACAAAAAACACGGAGCGAAAAATAAACACGTCCGCAGCCTACGAAAGCTTATGCTTAGGTAATTATGCGCAGCGCTATACGATTGCGTTGAAATCTACGGATGGCGCTCCGCTCGTTGGACGAATTGAACTGTGTATATGAACCCATCACCAGAATGACTCTTAGTGATGCACGAAGTGGCAATTGGCACCTTCTGCATCACAAAGGGTCGTTCTAGTAGTGGGTCCCTTTTCACCGGTTGAACTGTCCTCTTGGGGGCAATTACCGCAGTTTGCCTGAAGCGTCGCTATCCTTACTACCTACAGTCGCCTCGCTAATATTAGCCTACACATATGTAGCTAAGTTTTTGTCAGGACCTTAGGTTCACCCCAAAGAAGAAAGCTGTAAAAGTACCCACCGATCCCATTTGTGATAAAAAGGTTATTCGGCGTAAAAAGTCGAGAAAAATAAAAAACCTCAGTGTATCAGACAGCCACTCCGGAAACTGAAAATCACCAAAAAATTGGGTTCAGTTTCCGGACAGTAATAATTTAAGCCGAAAAATAATAACTTGACTTTTTTGTTTATAAAATGAAAATTTATTATATTTTAAACAAGTAAACCAACGCTTCAACCCTTGACACCAAAATGACTCGTATCTTTTAAAATATTAGTTTGATTATTCTGAAATTCTCCAAGTATATTCACTCATTCATTTATTGACAATATTAGCATAATAAGATCCTGGTTGATCTTTTATAGTGCAACAATGACTACATAAAAGTCGGTATAATTTTTAAAACTCATCTTCTATATATAAATACGCTATGTTCAAACGTTTTCTCCCTTTTTTGCAATAACCACAATTCTAAAGTATATAAAATTTGATATGCATCGATAGGTCTCCCCGAGCAGGGTGTGCGACAACAAACCAAAAATTAAAAAAAAAATTAATTATAATATGAAATGCTAAACACGTATTCACTCTATAGAGCCGCTGTTAGGTGTGTATGTAGGTATGACCACTTGCATTGTTGTGTTTGCATTGTGAGAAGATGAGTTGTTTTGTTGGCAGCAATAATAAACATGAGCTTTATTGAGCGTAGGTTCAAACAGTGTTTACAAAAAAAAATCTGTGAGAAGGTATTCAGAGGAGCAAATGGTTGCCTCCACTTGATGTTTTGAAAAAACTCCCTTCGTGGTTAGACTGTGAAATAAAATAAAATGGAAATTGATAAAAAAATTTAAATAAAGTAAAATAAAAAATAGAAAAATGATTGAAAGTAAAGAAATAAATTTGTAGGAAATGAAAGGAAAGGAAATAATATAAAATAAATAAAAATAAAGCAAAATGAAATAAATAAATGTATAAACAAGTAAGGAAGTCTAAGTTCGGGTGAACTGAACATTAAATACCCAGCGGTAATTTTCAGAACGGGATAACAATGATATAGGCCCTAGGAGGATTTACCTAAACTTTTTACTATCTTAGCTATTTACCTTACCGAATTATGTCAATTTATGTGATATTCGAAATTTTCCATATCGAAAGTGGGCGTGGTCGGGAAGCGATTTCGTCCAATTACATCATGTTCCCTATTATGCTAGTATACCTTGTAGCAATTTCATCGTTCTACCGTAATCAGTTTAAAAGTTATGACCCGTGAATTTTCAAATATGCCTTCCTGAAAAGTGGGCGATGCCACGCCTACTCTTAAAAATTGATCAAAAATTCACAATAGCATGACTTATTTTTTATTTTATTATTATTATTATTATTATTATTATTATTAATATTAGGTTAATACATTAGCACATTAAGATTAAAATCTTTTATTGCGCAATACCAACATAAAACTTATATCTATATACAAATGCAAAAATTAAAAAAAATATGCGATAGTAAAGAAGTATGAATAAATAAATAAATAGTACAATTTTAAACAAGATAAATAAATAAATAAATATAAATATAAATATAAATATTAATAAAAATTTAAAATATTTAGCCTTATTAATTTATCATTTACTCAAAACTGAGAAAAAAATACTGGCTCTTTTAAAAAAAAGCGCCGCAGGTGAAAATTTGGAATTAAAAATCGGGCGTTTTTAAATTCCAAATTTTCATTTTTTATTTTAATAAAAATTTAAAATATTTAGCCTTATTAATCTAATCTAACTTTACTTAAAACTGAGTTAAAAATACTGGGTCTATTAAAAAAAGCGCCGCAGTCGAAAATTTGGAATTAAAAATCGCGCGATTTTTCATTCAAAATTTTCATTTTTTATTTAAATAAAAATTTAAAATATTTAGCCTTATTAATCTAAAATTTACTCAAGGCTGAGTTTAAAATACTGGGTTTATTAAAAAAAGCGCCGCAGGAGAAAATTTTCATTTTTTATAATAAAGGAATGCAAAGATTTAATAATTTTTATTATTTTATTATTCGAGAACTTTAAATTTCCGCACGGCATTATCTCCTTTTGTCAACACGTGCGTTATTTCTTTTTCAAAAGGGAAATAACGCCCGCTACAAAAGGAAATAGCGCCCGCGGGCTTTATTTCCTTTTTAAAAAGGAAATTACGCCCGCGGGCGTTATTTCCAATTAAAAGGAAATAGTGCCCGCGGGCGTTATTTCTCTTTCAAAAGGAAATAATGCCCGTTATCTCAAAGAAATAGCGCCCGCGGGCGTTGTTTCCGCGGGCGTTATTTCACTGCCCCCTATAAACGACCACAAAGTAGGTTATATAGGGTACAATAAGATTCTGGATAAATTTTTTTTTTGTATGAGACAGTACGAAAATTGATGACACTCTAAGGCACCGCAATGTGTAATAAATTTTTCCCACAACTTGATTGACGTGGTCCTCGCAGGACAACTTAGAGTAGATAACAAAGCCTAGATTTCTTACTTTTGCAACTAGCTGAAGTCGAGTAGGTCCAATGTAAAGGTGTGGGATGTTTGAAATCTGGATGTTATCTTTATATATTGGAAGAACATATGATTTTTGAGCGTTAAGTGGAAGAATATTTGACCTAGACCACTCCATAATCGAGAATAAGTCCTGGTTCAACTTATCTGTTAAATCCTGAAACATGCTAATATGGCTTAAGATGTATAATTGTACATCGTCCGCGTAAGCGTGCCGTCGAACATTAGAGCAGATATCTAAAATGTCATTTATAAAAATACTTAAGAGCAGGGGACCCAAGACAGAGCCCTGCGGTACTCCAGACCTGGTATAATCCACTTCAGAAAGAATGTTACCGACTTTTACCTTTTGAGTTCGGTTGGTAAGATAGCTCATTACCAGCCTAACTGCGTTTTCATCAAAACCGAAACATTTGTTCAACTTCTGACAGAGAAGGTCATGGTTGACAGAGTCAAATGCTTTGGAAAAATCCAAAAGACACAAAAGAGTCAAATGACTCTGGTCAAACTCCTGACGGATATCATCGAGTACTTTAGTGACAGCAGTAGAACAAGAGTGAGTTTCTCTAAAACCCGATTGAAATGGACTGAGGAGACTATTTTTCTCAAAAAAAGCTGTAATTTGATTCGCCATAAGTATCTCAGATACTTTAGACAGGCCAGTCAGTATACTTATGGGTCTAAAATCAGAGGGCTCAGAAGCCCCAGGTTTCTTAGGGAGAGGGATAACAATTGCTTCTTTCCATGCGGCAGGGAAAGTCGAAGTAGTGAAACAGTGGTTTATCATATGAGTGATACAGCTTAATATGTTAGGTAGAATTAATTTAATAAATTTAAGTGGTATGTCATCAGACCCTATTGCGTTTGATTTGATACCATAAACACATTTAGCCACCTCGAGTTCCCCAATCGACACGAATTGAAACTTAGGTAAGGATGATAATATGCACAAGGAATTTAAGGGTAGAGAGGTATGGGTAGCAGGGGAGCAGGATGAAACCAAAAATGAGTTTAGTAGGTTAAGGTCAAGAGAACAAGAGGCTTCCTAGGAAGGCTTTACGCCAAACTTCTTTAAATTACACCATAATATGGCGGCCGCCGTGGTGTAGCGGTTATGTGTTCGGCCTTCTACATCAAAGTCGTGGCGGTTCGATGCCCGGCAAAAGTAACATCAAAAATTATTTAGAAAAAGAATTTTTCTAAAATGGGGTCGCCCCTCGGCAGTAGTTTGGCAAACTCTCCGGGTGTATTTCTGCCATGAGAAGCTTCTCAGCAAAAAATTCATTTGATTTGCAAGTGCCGTTCGGAGTCGGCAGTCAGAGTTTGGAAAGAGAAGTTCAGCTAAAAATCTCGTTAGAGGTTATGATAACCTGTTGGTATATCGCCGCTATTCGTTTTTTTTTTTTTCTTAAATTGTTTGGGGGGCAAATCAGTGTTAAGTTTACCAAGGTAAAATTTCTTCTTAGCCAATAGGACAGAGGTTGAATCTTTGTTCCGAACCTGCTTATAGGCGATCCAGTTTTCGCGAGTAGGTTTTCGTTTCCATGTTATATGCGAGGTTGCGATTTTTTATGGCCACTTTGACCTCGCGTGTAATCCAAGGGCCAGAGTGCGAGGAACACGCAAGTTTACGAAGTGGAACATGCTTATTAACCCTTTCCCGCCGGCTGTACTTTTAAAAGTACCAATCCTGTGGTTAGTTGACAGTCCATTCTAAGCAATTAATTTTTTTTACCGTTATTGGGATCACATTGTGTCACCTGTTATGTGTCAAAGTCAATCAGTTAGAAAAAAAATTATCTTTTAAGAGTTGTACATCTGTGAAGTGATAAAAAAGTAAACTGTGACTTTTTAAATATCTTTATTTATTGAAAACGTGTATAGAAAAGTATTAGTAAGAATACTAAAAACAATATTTTTGCGATAAGTTCAGTTTTATACATTTTTTTACGCTCCAAAATTTGGTGTACTTTAAAAAGTACAGCCGGCGTATATAGTATTCATTTTTTTCTTTTTTCTACCGTATTCAGAAATTTCTGTAGTACAGGACAAAAAAACTTTCCGTGAGAAAAATAGCTTTAGAGGTCTCCAAGAAGCAGTTGAGGATCTATTGTGTTATAATTATGAAATGATGTTACAAATTCGGATTTAATCATCACTTCCCTAGGGCAAGACCCCCAAATTTAAACTGAGGAGTGTACATACTAACGCCGGCTGTACTTTTTAAAGTACAGGTTAGGAAATGGGCGTGGCATAAAAAAAAATTTAAATATTTTTTTGGCATCTAGAGGCCAAAATTAGCTGGTCCATGAAAAATCATGACAATCGGTCCACGGGTTCTATACCCCGGCGTTAATGGGTTAAGAAAGTAAAGTAGGGATTGAGATAAAAAATTAAGTATGTCATCAACAGTGACTAATTGCCAGCAACGTTCCCAGGAGAAGTGGTTTAAATCGAAAAACAAGTGGTTTAAATTAATAGCATTGTAGTCACGGTAGTAAAAATCAGTGTTTGCAACATCATTATATTGCAATTTAAAATTTAAAGTAGAGAATATTAAGTCGTGATCTGAGACAAAAGACAATTGATCAAATAGAACCACAACAGTGGAAGTTGGGACAATAAAGATGTCTAACAAGTTGATTTGATTTTGTGTTTTTCCGACAGGGTGGATACTAGATGTATATTGGAACGATTTTCCGGTTTGTTACAAAACCAAATTTGACAAGGGATGACGGAAAATCGTTCCACTGAAGTACGAAGAATTTGAATTAAAGTTTAATTAAATTGTAAGTCGCCAATAGAAAATCACTTCTTTCATTTCTTTTTGGAATCTTCACTGGTATTTGTTCATAAATACAAGCCGAGTGAAATCCCTTCACTCCTACCCTTTATCTATCATATTTTGAACACACGGTATTGCGCGCCGAGCGACGATATATATATCACACAAAACTATGTTACACCCGCAAAAGTATCCTCCTTCGACATCTTATAAAAATGATGATGATGCACTACAAAGTAGTTTGAATGAATTATTATTAGAAAATGAAATATTTGTTGATACCTATTAATGTTAATTTTTTCACAATCCGTTGCCCTTTGCATATGTTTGAAGCGTTTTTATATATCATTTAAATATAAAAAATAAAAAAGGCAACCCTATAGATATTCAATTTATTAGGGATGTCGTTCTTTATTGCAATTTGATATGCAAGTGACCTCAAATCCCATCTCGTTAGCCCTCAAAAGCGAGACTCCATCTCCAAAGCGTATCTTACTATATCGTTTTCGATCTCTGGGCCAAATACTGGTTTTCTTCCGAGTTTTGCTGAAAGCAGCTCCTCAGCCGGCTTTTCACTTCTAGCCATGTGCTGCAGTGTGGTGTGGGGAACCTCGAAAACTTTTGAGGCTAGTAAAATACCCATTTCGTCGTTTTTTACTGCGGCAATGGCCTTGCGCATGTTTTCAATACTCCACTGCCCTCGTACACCTTTTTTCGACATGATTGCTGTAAAATTCCACCATTAAATTAAAGCACTAGCATATTGATAATACAGAAGGGTAATATGGTAAACTATACCATATTGGCAGGTCACAAGTGTACCATATTAGACGCTTTTTTGGTTTTCTCTGTTTTTAATTTTTTATGGTCAAACCCCTATTTGGCTTGAAACTTGCCTTTTTGAAATGAAATATGGGCTTTAATTTATCGATTAGGAATATATCTGTTATAGTAAGATTGTTGCTGCCACTAAAAACACCGTTTCTGCTACACTATCTTAAAAAGTCAGACAAGCGAAACCACGTGTTTTTAACAACTGAATGAAAACTAAACAGCTGTCACCTTTGTAATTTTTTTTCTATTCCTCTTTCTTTATTTAACAGCTGATGTCGAAGTCGGCGTTGCCATAGTGCAAGTAGTTTAAGAGAAAAGCAGGTATACCATATTACCCGCCTATACCATAATACCCGAAGTTACTCTAGTCGCGCAGTTATATTTTTCTTCATATCTTCAGCATTTATTGTCGGATCTTAAAATGTGTTACTACATTTGTTTGTGCCAAGGACCCGGATTTTCCTACCGAAGTTTCATTGTGGTACTTACCCGCCAGTATAGTAGACACCAAGAAGTTAAATGTACCACACGAGGTTTGAGAGGTCGACTGAAGTTACTTTAGTTAGTTGCAACAGACATATACATGTATATTATATACCAGAAAATATTAAATCACCCTAATGTACTGCAAATATAGTTTTGCTACTGAGAAACAAAATTAATTTTGTTTCTGTTTCGGTTTCTGTTACAAGGAACAAAATTAATTTAGTTTCGTTACGGGTTTTGTTACAAGGAACAAAACTAATAATTTTGTTTCTGTTACAAGGAACAAAATTAATTTAGTTTCGTTACAGGTTTTGTTTCTGCTGGAACCGTTTCGGAGTTTTGTTACGACTTTTGTTACAAAGGAGTTTTGTTTCTGTTTCGGTTTCGGTTAGAAGGAACAAAATTAATTTAGTTTCGTTACAGGTTTTGTTTCTGTTTCAGTTTCGTTACAAGCTATGTAACAGAAACCGAAACCGAAACGCGTTACAAGTCCCTGGTGAAAACTAGTTTTCATGACATGGTTGAAAAAATTTCGATTGCATGAAAATCGAAAAACGTCAATTCCATAACAGGCACCTAAGCTTTTGGGCCGTTTGCATAAGAGGGGTGTCACACGTTACATTCATATTGACACGATCCATGGCTGTTACATCCATACACCTAAGATACAGGGCCATGAGTGTGGAAAAGTACGAAAAACCGGTTTTGTCAAGATTTTGAGGGTGTCCGGCAAATTTCTTGTACGCAGTTCTTCTTATCTCATTGAGATCTACCAGAAAAATGCTATCTCGTCCCAGGTATTTTTTTTTTTGTGTTGTGTAGTGTAATAGATTCAATGACAAACAATATATAATACATATATATGTCAATATAAAGTAACATTTATTGGCAGCTATCTATGTATGTATGTAAATATATTAGACTGGGCCAAAAATTCCAAATTTCGTTTTTTTTTTCAAAACTTATATTGATTTTCTTTTTAAGAAAGGGGACATTCCATCGTGACTCCTAGGACATTTGACTCGAGAGCTTAGTCAACTTTGACTTAATAAACTGACATTGGGATTTCAATTGCTATGAAATATATTTATGGACATGGATAAATATCCAGGACAATAAATGCATTAAAAGAATTGGCGAAATAACAACAAATAGCTTTGTAACTACGCAGTAAGTGAGTGTGACTCCTGGGAAACCGAAAAATCCCTTTGTTGCACCTTTGTGAGCACGAAAACGAATTTTAGCTTTACAGTTCAACTTTGAACTACAATTTGTATATGATCGAAAGTACATACTACATAGTACCATATTCTTTAAAAATAGGATCAGTAATAGCTTTTAGAAACTTTACAAAGGTTAAATAGTGTGACTCCTGGGACATTTTCCTGTTTTTTCGTGATACAATTTTTAAGTTTTTTCAATATTATCGATGCAGTTCCCTAAAAATTTAGCTATGTAACTAGTTACCCCTAACTCATGATAATAAAAAGACCTTTATTGTAAAGTTCTGTCAGAGCAGTTTGAGTTTATGGCATTTTAAAAATTTGGTACTTTTCCTCTTTTGGGTGGAATGTCCCAAAGGTGAAAACAAATTACTGTAATTTTTCAGATTTTTATATAAAAACTACAAATCATTGTTGAAAAATCCCATTTTTGTAGGAAAAATTTTCTCAGAATTCCCGATTTTGGTTTGAAAATTTGCGAAACATGAAAAAATCAACATCGAATAAAGCTAAATACATATATGTATTTCTAAGGGAAATTGGATGCTGAATCCCTAACCGTGCAAAAAAGTCCAATATTATTTTGTGAAGGTAAGTGAAGAACTGCGACCTGTTAGGCTATTTCTGATCACGGATTTGGATTTAGCCCGCCAAAATACATGAATATTAATGTTTTGAGGTCACAGCTCCGCCAAATTTTTGTTTTTTGTTTGTGACTGCGCCATTTGAAGACTGTAGAACTAGGACCCTGCAGAGAAAGCCTATATTAAGCAAAAAATGTTTGAACGTATATGAGAAATTTATATTTTTTTGTTATAATATTGATCATATAATGCTAATTAATCATGTAGAATATCAATAAACAATATTTAGTAAAAAAAATTTATCAAAAACACCAAAAAAGGCGGATATATGATTTTTTTAAATTTAATACTAAATAAGTTTTGAAAAAGTAACTTTACAAAAAAAAAAGTTGTTTAACCTTTTTTGTAGCCCACTCAATTTCCTTTAAGAATCTGTATCTATTTTTGTTGTACATGGATATTTGCATTTTTGACAATTTTTGAAAGAAAAAAATGGGGAAATCGAAAAAACATGCTAAATTTTGAAGCTAGAATACTAGAAAACGGCTAGTCCGGAAAATTTTGGTCAATGCAAATTTTGTAGGGAATTCGATTTCCTTAAAAAATATGTACAGGTAAATGGTGTTTTACAACAATGGTTTGTTGTTTTTATACCAAATATGAGGTAAAGTCTGTAAAATCTAAACTAGCAATGATAGACCTCTAGACTTATTTTAAAAATCAGAAAAAAGTACAGTAATATTTTTTCACCTTTCGCCAAAAAACTCAGAAGAATAATTTGATAAAAATTATTCGACAGGTCAAAAGTCCACAAAAATTTTCAAAGTTCAGAATATAATGACCAATAATAACAACTAAATTATAATAAAGCCGGGGCACGGGCAAAGAATGTACCATCAATAAGCTAAGGCTTGGCTGATGCGTGCAACAAAAATCCTAAGCCAAACTTAATAGCAACAGAATGTCGCTTTGGGTATGTGCTTTAGGTAAGAAATAACATTGTTAAATAAAATAACAACAAAAAAATGTGCGAGAATATAGTTGCAATTTGCCTGCAGGCACTCTAAGCAGGGTTTGGTGTAATGATTACACACTGCGGTTTTTAGAAAATTCCTAATCTCCTTGGTTCGATGACCAGTAAAAGGGTGATGCTAAATTTCTAAAAGCAACAATACAAAGCGGTTTGACAAGATCCTTCAACAAGATCGAAATTGCAATCATCGTAGTTGGTATTGTATGTAGCATTTTTCAACTTGTTTTCGCCAAAAAACTCAGAAGAATAATTTGATAAAAATTATTCGACAGGTCAAAAGTCCACAAAAATTTTCAAAGTTCAGAATATAATGACCAATAATAACAACTAAATTACAGTGCACTCGGGAAAACGGCAACGCTCGGTTACGTCAACATCCCAAAACGTCAACCCGTTTTTTTTTACATTGACTACTCTAAAACGTCAACTCAACCACAAAGCTCTAAAACATCAACTCTGAACAAAACCAAATTTTGAATTTATCAGCAGTTATTTTGTACACACACACATTTATTTTATGAAATCATTTATGAAATTGGGGATTCCCCTTATAAGTAGAGTAGAAAAGTACATACATACAGTAAAGTAGTTGCAACTGCACACATTATCTTTTGATTTATGTTCAGTTGCTTTTGTGTTCTCGTAAGTATCACATGACCAAAATGAGCTCAAAACAACCAAAAGTGCTAAAATTGCAAGAAAAGGCAAATATTTTGGACTTATTGGAAAAGGGTACAAGTTCGGTAGCTTCTAGTTCTAGTTCTAGTTGTCTTCTTTGTTTCTGGTCAGGTTGAATGCCTTTTTTGTTTCTTTCTTGAATTTGTTTATGTTTGGTTTTAGTTTATAATTAATAAAAACTTCTAAAAACAGATATATACATATTGTTCATGCATGAACATAAGAAAATAAAAATATTTCACACACACACATACAGTCCACTTGAAGGAAAGATAATTTAAGAAAAAACATATTTCATACCAACGGATGGTTTCTAATCACTTGTTCAAATCAGCTACACATTTTAATTACTCATTAATAATCTCTTCACACGCCTAAATAAATAGACTTCCACTGATAGTAGAAATTATTATGCCACACAATAGGCTAGACCAACTGATCGCTATGTCAATATTTTCGGCACTTAATGACACAGCAATAAAACGCATTTAGGCTGATATTTTGTATCACACATCACTATCATAAAAGTCAAGTGTTTGTGCTAAGATTAGAATTCATCCACAATACACACATACATATATAATTAGATTAGGAACATATTTTTAAGATTTTATATTTAAGCTATTGTACATATTTTTTAAAGTCAGAAATAAAAATATTCTCAATAAATAAAGAAGTGCTTTTCTTTGCATTTACTATAACATTTTGGTCCATACGAGCCTTTAGCTCAAGCGACTAGTGATTACTAAGTGAAAATCAAGTTTTTTTGTAATCGAAGGAATACATCAGCTGTGAGTCGAGGCACAGCTAGGTCAACCGGGCGACCAAATAAAATACCTCCAACGGTTCCTTTCGATTTACAAAAACTTGAAAGTGGAGTGATTTAGTGATCAGTGCTTTTTTTTATAGTGAAAAAATAAATAAAGCAAAATGGGTATTAATAGAGGCAAGGTCCTTGAATCCCAATTGGACATCAGTGAAAAAGTACTGCAACTATACAATAAAGTTGCAGGAAAGACAGTAACAAGGTCCAAGGCCGATGAAGTGATAAAAGCTGTAGAGAAGCTCGAAAAAGAGTTAGACTCCAACAACGAAAAGCTTTTGTTGGATGGTGTTGGCAATGAGGATTATTTTATCCAAGATAAATATAGTGCTATAAAACAACAAATTGAGGATGTAATTCAAGGGTTCAAACCATCTCTCAGTGATGAAGTGTCATCTGAACAAAAAAAGAAAACCCAAATGCCACGAACGCCAACAACAAGCATGGGTGCAAAAGACCCAAAAATAGAAAATTTCATGAGGAAAATTCAAAACATATCAAATAAAATGACTGATATGCGCTTTGAGAGTACGATCGGCAACCACCAGATTAAATATTTGGAAAGTTTGTTTAGTGACATCAAGAATGCTTATACGAGTGAATTTTCAAGATATCACAGTACTGAAATTGAGAATGCCTATGAAAAGGTAGTTGATGAGTATTTTGAAAATTTGGGGCATTTGGAAAGATGTTTAGTGAAAGAAGAGCCAAAAGTAAATTATCGGCCTAATTTGGAATTAGAAAAATTGAAAATTCCAATATTTTATGGCGAGATAAAAGAATGGGCTAATTTCTACAATGTGTTCCAGGATATGGTTCATAAAAATGAGCAATTATCGAACTCAGAAAAAATGCTACGCCTTCGCCTTTGTTTGAAGGGCGAAGCTGCAAGGTTAATACAACATTTGCAAATATCAATTGAAAATTATGAAGCAGCGTGGAGTCTGTTGAAACAAAGATACGATAATAAACGTATATTATTCACAACACAGTGGGACAGGATAGTGGATCAGCCTGTCATAAATAGTGATAATGCTGAAAGCGTTAGGCAATTGCTCGATACTACAAATGAGTGCCTTAATGCAATACAGTCGTTAGGAATACGAATTGAAAACGCCGATCCATTTATTGCTCGAGTCATAGTTCGAAAGTTGGACAAAGATGGACTCAAATTATATGAGCAAACGGTAAAAAAAACCAGAGAAGTTCAGACATTATCTGATATAAGAGATTTTCTTGATCAACACTTTCAAACATTGAAAGCTGTAGCTGAAAAGGAGCAAGGTAACAAAATCCGAAAGCAGCAAATATTTAAAGCTAATCACACGTCGGCCAATTCAAGAAAACCACACAGACAGTGTACTTACTGCAAAATACCACATCATATCATAACGGAGTGCAGAAGTTTCAAGAGCCTATCATCGGATGAAAGACATAAATATGCCAAAGACAATCAAATTTGTTACAAGTGCCTACTTCACAAATTGGGAGAAGCATGCACCAGCAATATGAAATGTAAAATATGCAACTTCAGCAGTCATCATGAGCTTTTGCATTTTGATAACGCTCAAAAGAAGGCTGCGATGTCCACAAAAGCAACTCATACAACGGTAATTCTGGCCACGGCCCAAGTGAGGGCAAAGGCTGCAAATGGTGAGCATATATTACTAAGGGCTCTTATTGATCAAGGGTCGCAAATATCCTCTATTTCAGAAGAGGAAGCGCAGATATTAGGTGTGCCGAGGAAAAAAGTGATGACAAAACTTCATGGTCTAGGAGATGTTGTGGTTGGTGAATCAAAGTTTACAGTCAAAGTGCAAATTACGCCACGTTTTCTGAGCCAGCACGTTGAAGAGGTGAATGCCATAGTTTTATCAACTCTTACAACTGCGCAACCTGATCAATCCTTCAGGTTCAACTTTAAAAAATGGGGAAACTACACTCTTGCTGACCCATTATTCAACAAAGCTGATAGAATTGACATGGTGATTGGTGGTGATATATTCGGAAAAATAATAGAAAAAGGCATTAAAAAACACAATGGAGTTCTTGCTCAAGCTACAAAGTTTGGCTGGATTTTGTCCGGAATAATTAATCAAAAGAAACCAGGCAAAGTTACATCGGCAGTGACCAACCTTGAGAGGTTCTGGGAGCTGGAGGAAGAGCAAGATGAAGAAACTAAAAAAGAAGATGAAGTATGTTTGAAAAGGTTCGAGAAAACCACTAAACAAGATACAGATGGGCGATTTATTGTGGAAATTCCATTTAAAGACGACATGGAGCTGGGTGACTCTCGTAATCAAGCAGTTGCTCGGCTACTATCCATGGAAGCTAAATTCAAAAAGAGTGAAAAGCTTGGCAATGATTACAAAACATTCATTCACGAATACCAAAATCTTGGACATATGGTAAGGGCAAACGAGAAAGTAAATGGAAAATACTATTTGCCTCACCATGCTGTTGTACGCGAAGATAAATTAACTACAAAACTTCGTGTTGTTTTTGATGCGTCAGCAAAAACTTCAAATGGGAAGTGTCTAAACGACATCATGTTGACAGGACCCAAACTTCAGAAAGACGTATTTGACATCATCCTCAAGTGGAGATTATGGAAAATAGTTATTACAGCTGATGTAAAAAAGATGTTTCGGCAGGTTAAAATTTCGGAAAAAGATCAAGCGTATCATCGAATTTTGTGGCGGGAACATCCTTCAAATAAAATAGAGGAGTATGAGTTGACAACAGTTACATATGGTACCGCTTCAGCACCATATTTAGCAGTGCGGACACTATTTGAAATTGCTGACAAGTGCTCAAATGAGAACAGCTGGCTACAAAAAATCATCAAGGAAGATTTCTATATGGATGATCTTATGACTGGTGCGGATTCGGTTAATCAATGTATTATGATCCAGAAAGAAATCAGCCATCATCTCCAGTTGTTTGGATTTCATTTGAGGAAATGGCTGTCAAATTGCAACAGTATTACCAAAAATATCACTACCATAGGAGAAAATGAAATTATTCAAATTCAAGAAAATGAAACAGTAAAAACACTTGGGCTATACTGGGATCCAAATAATGATCAGTTCCAGTTCAAAATTAATTTATCAATGCCGAAGAAAATTACAAAAAGAAGTATTTTGTCACAAATCGCACAAATATTTGATCCATTGGGTTGGTTGTCTCCGATAACTGTCGTTGCGAAATTATATATGCAAAAACTCTGGATTGAAAAAGCTGGATGGGATGAACAGCTTTCAGATGATCTACAAAAAGAATGGAAGCTGTTTATTGATACAGTGGGCGTATTGGAAGAAGTACGTATTCCACGCTGGATTGATACGACCATGGAATCTGAAGTAGAAATTCACGGATTCGGTGATGCTTCCGAAAAGGCGTACGCTGCAGTAGTATACATAAAGGTTGGGAATTCCGTAAAGCTGTTAACTGCAAAAACGAAGGTTAATCCACTTAAAAATCGAAAAACTTTACCTAAGCTGGAACTCTGTGCTGCTCATCTACTAGCAAAATTAATGAATAAAGTTTGCACTATTATTGCAAGGAATCATATGGCTTTTGCATGGAGTGATTCAACAATAACCCTGGGCTGGATTGAAAATTCGAAAAACAAGGATAAATTCATTAGAAATCGAGTGGAAGAAATTAAAAATCTTATACCACAGGCAGCCTGGGGACACGTTAACACAAAGGATAATCCAGCAGATGTAGCATCAAGAGGTATTCCATCTCCAAAAAAATTAAATACGGACATTTGGTGGAACGGACCCAAGTGGCTTTCATCAACAGAAGAGCGAGACGAATGCAACAAAGCAACGATTTTATTAACATCGAGTCAGCAAAATTCTTTTATGGATAATTTAGTTAACAAATATTCAAGTTGGCTAAAACTACAAAGAGTGGTAGCTTACATTTTACGCTTTTGTAAAAAAAAGGAAACTCGTCAGTTTTCGCATCTATCGACTGAGGAGCTTCAGACAGCTAAATTGATCATCATCCGACAAACACAGAAGAACATTTTTAAAGAAGAATTTAGCAAACTGGTTGATGGAAAGACAGTCAAAGGTTCCAGCAAAATAGCAAACCTCAATCCCTTTTTAGATAAAAATGGCATAATAAGGGTTGGAGGCAGGCTTTCACATTCAGAGCTACCGTATAACGAAAAGCATCCAATAATCTTACCAAAATCATACTTGGCTGCATTAATTATCAAAGATGCTCACTTCGCTACAATACATGGTGGGAATCGGTTAACAGAAGCAGTCATCAGGCGACAATATTGGATAGTCGGATTAAAAAATGCAGTGAAACATTGTATACGTGTCTGTTGTAAATGCATACGATTCAAGCAAACTGCTGCAACACAGATCATGGGTGATCTTCCATTGGTCAGAGTTACTACATCCAGTCCTTTTACATATACTGGAGTAGACTATGCTGGACCTTTTCAGATGAGGTGTTCTAAAGGTCGAGGACAAAAATCATTTAAAGGGAAAACACCATGGAAATCTGCTCTGGATCAAACCTGCGAACTATCACCACTGTTAAAAGGCAGCCAAGCTAATTGCCAATATGAGGAAACAACAAACACTCCCTTATGGGCAGAACTATACCAAGAGAATAAGTGGATTTACAAAGTATTTAAAAATTCCACTTTACATTTGGACTGCGGTAACAGCAAAACCGAGATAATGGAAATTCCAGCCCAAGGAATACTTTCTATCAAATCCGGTTGCACTGCCAGGCACGAAGATATAACGCTATCTGGGTTACAAATATTCAAATTACAAGCATCAGTCAACCCAGCACAAGATCCAATAGCCACAGCCATTCACGAAATTTCTGAGGACAAAATAACTCCACTTCAAATTAACAACATAAGCAGCACAAGGGAGTTGGAAAAACTAAGAAGGGAGATTGACCATTTAACAAAAAATGAACTTAAGATAAGCAACTTGAGTTTAAAAAATCATAGCGGACACTTATCACTAATTTTAATAGTTCTTCTTGCAATATGCATTTTAGTATTTTATTTCATTCATAAATGTAAGTCTAAAGACAAAATCACAATTAACTTTTCCGCCCGCCCGCAAAATGTTCATGCATGAACATAAGAAAATAAAAATATTTCACACACACACATACAGTCCACTTGAAGGAAAGATAATTTAAGAAAAAACATATTTCATACCAACGGATGGTTTCTAATCACTTGTTCAAATCAGCTACACATTTTAATTACTCATTAATAATCTCTTCACACGCCTAAATAAATAGACTTCCACTGATAGTAGAAATTATTATGCCACACAATAGGCTAGACCAACTGATCGCTATGTCAATATTTTCGGCACTTAATGACACAGCAATAAAACGCATTTAGGCTGATATTTTGTATCACACATCACTATCATAAAAGTCAAGTGTTTGTGCTAAGATTAGAATTCATCCACAATACACACATACATATATAATTAGATTAGGAACATATTTTTAAGATTTTATATTTAAGCTATTGTACATATTTTTTAAAGTCAGAAATAAAAATATTCTCAATAAATAAAGAAGTGCTTTTCTTTGCATTTACTATAACACATATGTTTTTTATTATATAATTTTACATTCGAAAACGTCAACAATTGTTAAACGTCAACACCCGCGGTTTTAATTAGTTGACGTTTTCCCGAGTGCACTGTATAATAAAGCCGGGACACGGGCAAAGAATGTACCATCAATAAGCTAAGGCTTGGCTGATGCGTGCAACAAAAATCCTAAGCCAAACTTAATAGCAACAGAATGTCGCTTTGGGTATGTGCTTTAGGTAAGAAATAACATTGTTAAATAAAATAACAACAAAAAAATGTGCGAGAATATAGTTGCAATTTGCCTGCAGGCACTCTAAGCAGGGTTTGGTGTAATGATTACACACTGCGGTTTTTAGAAAATTCCTAATCTCCTTGGTTCGATGACCAGTAAAAGGGTGATGCTAAATTTCTAAAAGCAACAATACAAAGCGGTTTGACAAGATCCTTCAACAAGATCGAAATTGCAATCATCGTAGTTGGTATTGTATGTAGCATTTTTCAACTTGTTTTCGCCAAAAAACTCAGAAGAATAATTTGATAAAAATTATTCGACAGGTCAAAAGTCCACAAAAATTTTCAAAGTTCAGAATATAATGACCAATAATAACAACTAAATTATAATAAAGCCGGGACACGGGCAAAGAATGTACCATCAATAAGCTAAGGCTTGGCTGATGCGTGCAACAAAAATCCTAAGCCAAACTTAATAGCAACAGAATGTCGCTTTGGGTATGTGCTTTAGGTAAGAAATAACATTGTTAAATAAAATAACAACAAAAAAATGTGCGAGAATATAGTTGCAATTTGCCTGCAGGCACTCTAAGCAGGGTTTGGTGTAATGATTACACACTGCGGTTTTTAGAAAATTCCTAATCTCCTTGGTTCGATGACCAGTAAAAGGGTGATGCTAAATTTCTAAAAGCAACAATACAAAGCGGTTTGACAAGATCCTTCAACAAGATCGAAATTGCAATCATCGTAGTTGGTATTGTATGTAGCATTTTTCAACTTGTTTTCGCCAAAAAACTCAGAAGAATAATTTGATAAAAATTATTCAACAGGTCAAAAGTCCACAAAAATTTTCAAAGTTCAGAATATAATGACCAATAATAACAACTAAAAAATCAATATAATTTTTGAAAAAAAAAAACGAAATTTTGAATTTTTGGCCCAGTCTAATGTATATGTGTATAATTATCTTTTTTAAATGCTTTCTTTACGCTACTACTGACTGGCGCTACAAAATAATTTTGTGAATAGTTGTGCTAGGAAAATATTAAAAAGAAAAAAATTAAAAACCACCCCAAACATTTTCTTCTGGCTGCGCCCCTGGGCCGGAAAGTACCAAATTTTGGATCATCCTAGATTCAATGACACAAATTTTATTAACTTTTATATTTAGATTATAATTGACGTTGATAACAAGAAAAAAAAAATTGGAAAATAGGCGTGGTACCGCCTCTTTTTAAAATCAGTTGGAGGCTGCAACTCGGGTAACAATTAACATATGGCAAAAAAATGGTAGTGATATAACTCATAGAATATTACTAGTTCCTGGCAAAAATAAGCCAAATCCGTTAATAAACACACTTAAAATTTGACAAAAGATGCACCGAACTAAAATACTTACTACCGCACATAGCAGACAAAAACAATTTCGTTTATAATATATTTTATTGAAAATTGTTGGTAGTTATGAACTGATTTATCTCATTTTAGACAGAAACTGGCATTATCATATCTATATATTGCCAATTATTACCCGAGGTAGAGCCTCCGACTTTTTTGAAAAACTTACTCTTTAAATGTTAGAACAAGCAAGATGAACAATAAAGTCATTTCTATTTCTGCAATTTTCAAATGTCAAATGTAAGCAAAGTCTGAAACCGATTAAAATAACGTTTCGGTTTCGGTTTTGCAACGTGTTTCGGTTTCGGTTTCGTTTTTCAACATTTATTTCTGTTTCGGTTACGGTTTCGTTCCGGTTTCGTTTTTCGACATTTATTTCGGGTTCGGTTTCGTTCCGGTTTCGTTTTTCAACATTTATTTCGGTTTCGGTTACGGTTTCGTTCCGGTTTCGTTCCGGTTTCGGTTTCCAAATAAAAACACGAACAAAACAAAATTTTACTACTAAAATATTCAAGTACCTATGTAGCTTCGAAATAGGTCTGTATTTTCATGATGAAATTTCTCCAATATAATAATACATTTTATTAACGCTATGCATGGATGAAATTTCTGCAAAACGAAAATCCTAAAATTAACTCTACTGTTTTATAAGAAAAATATTAGAATGGAAGCTAAATGAAATGTTAAAATCGTCAAAAACATTAATATGAGTGGTGCTTTCTGAGAAAAGCCTGAACATTTCTCTTTCGGATCTACGAAAAACTTTTTCGATCGCTTCATTCAACTATAGTCAAACTTCTTTTTCAGAAATTTTATACTGAGGTCAAAACTTGTCTTGTAATCTTGCTCGACAATCTTCCATGAAAGTTTTCAGGGTACCTGTTTGTAAAAGAAAATACCTATGTGCCCAGTAAAAGAAGTGGTACATTAAAAAAATTCAAAACCGTTTGGAACCGGTGCCGGCTTTTGAAACGGTTTCGGTTTCGTTCTTGTTCAGATCAAAATAACGGTTACGGTTTCGGTTTTGAAAAATGACTCGGTTTTAATCGGTTACGGCTACGGTTTCGGTTTCGGTTTGAGTACTTGAATGTAAGTAACCGAAATAACTCTTTTGCTCTTTTCGCTTCTTACCGGTTGCGGGGATGAACCAAATTCCAGTTATGGAGAGTTTAACTCTCTAAAACTTTGTCAAGGACGTAAAAACCTACGACGCGAAATATTTACGAAAAACCAATTTTTTTACCTGATTTTTCTATTTTTTAGGCTGGGAACTTTTCTGGTTTTATTTGTAATGATGCTCCCAGTATCCCAGTATGTATATGCAAATTGTTGCACTCTGACTTCTGTTTTTTGATCTAATTTGATTGTTTTGAATGTTTCATACAAAAACTTTTAATATCAGAAAAGAAAAAAATTAAAACAAAAAAATAGATGTGCAAAAAATTCGCAATGATTTTTTGCTTTGATTATTAGAAGATACTTCAGACTATAACATTTATAAGATTTGGCCCGGGGACCTCCGGGGTACTCCGTTTTTTTCTCTAGTAAATTTAAAAATATAAAAAAAACAAAAATTTTTTCTTAGTACCAGCATTTTAAATACACTAAAAATAGTATAACCCCTAAAATCTTAGTACTAAAAAATTCAGTATACCTCCAAGCTTACAGTCCATCAAAAAAATTTGGTAAAAATGTTTACTTAAATGAGCTATTAAGCGTAATGTTCAACAGTAATTTTTGAAAAAAGTCAGTGCTAATTGTAGGACTTCCTGTGTTCTTAATTCAATAACTCCAGAGATAAGAAGTGAAAACAATAAAAATATTACAATATCTCTTAATTAAGGTATTCTCTTCAATGTTGTATCAAAAAAATCTTGAAATCAAAAGGTCGTTTTTGTCCCGCTAGCTTGTACTAGTCGAATCACTGTGCGTCTGCCGGGTCAGCTAATTTTGGCATATATATATTCGGGGTTCGGGGTGATTTCGAAGCTCAAAGTGGTACAGCAAAAAAAATTTAACAAATTTGCTCTCGTTTTAGTAGTATTTGGGGTTTTTTGTTGTTATTTGCATTCCTGCCTTCAGTAGCGATGCTGTGACTAATTGGAGCAAGAGTAAACCCAGAAATTCTGCTAGTGGGCCTTTTTAATCCAACGCATTTCCACACTACCTTGAGGTAGAGTCGTCAGCGCGTTTTATTTAACGTGGTGTTCGCTCAATCCTCTAATTTTTCTCACAAAAAGTAAAAGTAATTGTCAGCGCCAACTTTTTTCAGAAAAAAATAAAAATTTGTTCAGTTTCAATTAAAATCATGTTACGTTTGTTAACGATGTTACAGCAAACTCAGTGACGGGTGCTCTCGCAGTCTTGAGTATTTTGGCATAAGATTAATACATTTCGTGCAAGCCGTGCACCTTGCAAGACTTGACGAATCCCCCTAATAAATTGTCCACAAAAAAACCCGTCCTTCTTTTTTTACGTTTGTCCTTTTTTTCTATCGAAAAAGTAATGTCCTTCTTTTTCCACTTCAGCATAGTTCTCGATTTATAGAATAGGGTGATACTTTGTTTTTGTTTTGAATTTTTTGGGACATTATTAGCATTTGAAAAATTTTGGGACTTTTTTTAAATTGAAATAACTAGCAAAGAATTAGGATTAGGAAAAAAATGTCATTTAACAAAAAATGTTCTAAAATGATCGAATTTTGTAATAAAATAAAAAAATATCAAAAATAGTATAATTTGTTCATATCTTGAATTTTTGGTTAAGTTAAAAACTGTGAAGGAGATCGTCGATTATCTTGAAAAAAAAAAAAACACGTACAATATTCAAAGTGTCATTAAACTACTCTCAAATCTAAAAGACATGTTGTTTTTAGTTTTCGAGATATAAATTTTTGAAAATTTGGGACATAGCACACAATGGCGCAAAGTCATAATCGAGATAGAGTGGGTATTAAAGTTAGTGTGAGCTTTTTGACACCATTTCCAACGGCCTATCTGTCAAAAAAGCTGACGCTAACTTTAGTACCCACTTCATCTCGACTATGAACTTAAATAGTAGTACATTTGTTATACAACAATTTCTAGGCTGTAAAACATAATAAAATCACATAATTATTAAGAAACGGTGTTTGTAATATATTTTATCAATATATGCGCGTTTCCATCGTCACTCGCGTTACATCAGAAATAATATTTTACTAGCTAAAGTCACTTTACGTCTTACATTTAACATTTCCAAATAATATTTTGATATCGTCACCTCTAGCTAGAAGAGCTTTATTGAAAATGCCAAAAAAAACTTTAATTAAACTAGTAATTAAAAGAAAAAATTAAGAAAAACTGTCCGTCACTCGCGTTACAAATTTTAGCTCAGAGATTTTGGAGCATTTTCCGAATCTTAAACTCTCTGAAATGGCTTGCTTGAACCAATTTCTGTTAAAGGAACTTTGTTAAGAATTGATGTAAGTGTGACATGCAAAAAAAATGCAAAGCCTACCTTAATTATTATACCCAGCGTACTAGTACTAGTACAATGGTATATTAATTTTGTTCACATAACGATTGTTTGTAACGGCACAAAATAATCGAGATAGATATAGAGTTCCATATATGAAAGTTCTTAGGATTAAAAGATGAGTTGATTAAGGCATGTCCGTCCGTCTGTCCGTCCGTGTACACGATAACTTGAGTAAAAATTGAGATATTTACATGAAATTTTGTATACAGGTTACTTTCTGACCAGTGGCGTAGCTAGGTCAGCAAGGGCCCTTGTGCAAAAGACAAACTAGGGCCCCAATCTTTGAGTTGTGTCAATATATGCCAAAATATTAATACTTGGTTAAATTAATTGTGTTTTTGTATTAACGTTTTCTTTATTGCACATAAAATGTGAAAAATTATTTATTTAGTATATTCTAAATTATAAGTAATAGTTTCCGAGCTTTATTTTTTGCAAATGTGTCAATGACTTCGGTTAGATCCAAGTTTGATGCGACTTGGTTTTCGATTGCTATTAGTGATAAATGCCGGAGTCGAGCTTGGCCCAAGGTATTCCTTAAATAGTTTTTTATTATTTTTATTTCATTACAAAATTTGTGAACAGACCATGTTTTTGCCTCAGTTATTCCAGGTAAAAGAAGGTGATAAATTTTAAGAAATTGAAGGGTAAAGTTAGGGCCTATCATATCAGAATATTTACATTGGAATTGGTTACACTTTTGTATTAAAATTGTTTCATCAACATCGAGTAAGAATGTTGGTCTGAGAAAATCGAAAATTTGACTGACTGCACTCATACCAGCAAAACGTGCATTTAACTGACTTATTATTGTGTCCATTACATTATTGAAAACAGTAATTTTAAATATGTGTTCCGTGTTTTTAAATCGGTAATTAGAAGATAATTGGTCAAAATGTTTCTTAATTTTACTTTGCCTTTTTTCTTTAAAATTAGGATGTATACCATATTTTGTTGCAGTTTCTATGGCTTTGGATTTGAATGACTCAAAGTCATTTCTATAAGTTTTCATCTTTGAATTTATTTCTGCTAAAGCTCTGCTTGCCACGTCCAAATTGATGACGGATTTTTGTAAAATTTTAGATGCATAATTGATGTTATTTAAAATACAGTGCATGAATTCGTAAAGAAAAACGAACTCAAAACTAAGCATTTTTGTTTTAATACTTTCTGCTTGATCACGCTTATCTTTTTTGCAACTTTTGAGAATTATTTCTGATAACGCTTTGATTATATCGAAGAATCGAAGTTTTACTGCAGATACCGAATTTGCCCGACTGGACCATCTAGTCGGGTTTAGTTTTTTTAAAGTGGTGTCCGATTCGCCAGTAAATTTCGACAGCAGATCCCAGCGTTTGATGCTAAGTCCGAAAAAATTATACAATTCTTGCAATGTTGCGAAATAGTTTTTCAATTCCGGACAATTACTAACGGCATCATCTACCACCAAATTTAAATTATGAGTGGAGTAATGTATATAGTCCGCGTTAGGCTGAATATCTCTAATTTGTTTTTGTACACCATTGTACACACGGCTCATGACACTGGCTCCATCATAGCCTTGCCCAACACATTTTTTTAAATCTAATTTTTTTTCAGTAAAACATGTAGTCACCTGACTTACTACATCTGCTGCGCCATGTTCGCTGGCTGCGTAAAATCCTAGAAATGTTTCTTTAAGCTCTATTCCAACTGGTTCGCCATTCTCCGAACGGTTGATTAACGTATGTCTCACAACAATACTCAACTGATCTACCGTCGATATATCCTGAGTCGTATCTAATATAATGGCGAAAAACGGGGACACTCTGATCTGTTCTAGCAGATGATTTTCAAGTGTAGTGCCCAAGGACTCAATCATTTCATTTTGAATAGTTGGACTTAAATATATTGTAGATCCTAAAGTACGAACAAAAACATCATATATTATAATACAAATTAGAAAAGGAAATAACTATACAACTTTATAAAAATTAAATATGGATGAACAAAGTATTTATTAAAATCTAACCAACATAAGTGGAGAAATAACGAAATAGCGAAAAGGAAATAACGCCCGCTAAATCCCACGGCAATTAAAAAGAAATAACACCCATGGACAAGATTTTATAGAACCCGTGCGCGTTATTTCTTTTTAAAAAGAAAAAAATACCCACGTACAAGATTTTTTGAAGGCTGTGGGCGTTATTTCATTGCCTCACCAACATATAGTACAAACAGTTAAAATGTAGATGTCATCGCTCTCTTTCCAGAAGCATTAATGGCCATTTTTTCGATTTTGATTACATCAAAATCTCGAATAAAAGGCATAACAGGAGCCGTTCAAATGTGCAAACAAAAAACGATAATAACATTTCGATTTTGACACATGCATGATTCTGGCTTGCGGGCGACGATATGAGAAAGTACCTTTGGGCATATCCAAAACTTGACGTAATATGTGATCATATCGGGCGACAAGTTGTACGACGGACAGAAAGTTTCCGTGGTACCCCTCCTCACTTAAGTTTTCTCGATGCCCTCTTAAAGCCAAAGAACTCTGTGTCATTGTAAGTATGACGTCAAATAACCTTTTAAGAACCATTTTCCAAAATGACGATTCTTTACGAATTTCATTTTCAAGTTCTTTGTCGATAGTAGTATCACTTCTTTTCCAAATTTCATAAACAGCACATGCTTCTGTATGACCACTCGAGACACTGTGTTGTTTTATTCTCTCTGATAAATGCCCCCAATCACGAATGCCCTTAAACGGGCTACTCACCTGCAAAGAAATGTCAAACTCCATATAAAAAAACGCTTAAGAAATGGTCAAGAACTGTTTTCACACGTCAGTTTTTCTTGAGCCAATACTCAGCTCATAAGAAAAAATACTACAATTTTCTATGGTTGGCAATGCCGCTTTACCTCAAGAAATAAATATGCTCGTATATATTTCTTGAGGTAAGCGTGCAGATTCACGGCAAAGGTGAGTGCATATATTCCTATACATGTTTTATACATTTTTATAACAGTAATTTGCAAAAAAATGGAAAATGTGGTAAACGTCAAAATTTCTTGACCAAGCACAAGAAATATATGCTCGTTTTTTTCTTGAGGCATTTCTTGGCAGGTGAGTAGCCCGCTTTACACAAAACATATTTCCGTCCAGTATTTTAGAATAACACAACCAAAATCGGTGAACTGGTCCATATTTAGAAGTTGAAAAAAAGTAGGATTTTTAAAAGCATCTGTTGTCCTGGTGGGCGTCTTTTGGAAAAGGTCCCGAAGGCTGTAAAGGCCCACGATCAAAAATTTGACGTTTTTCCTTATTGCTTAGCAATAAAATATTCGCAAAATTGCCTAATGCTATGGATACACACACGGAGATTATCTCCAATAAATCTTCTTTAATCAGATCCAAATTTTACCCTGATACACACAAAAATGAAGATTAAGAGCATTGAGAATTACTACTTTGGTTTTTATTGCACTATATTCTTACCTACCTCAGCGACATCTAGTTGTCGAAAGTCGGATCTTAGAAACCATCAGCTACCCTTAATTTCCTAGTGTTTCTTGATGTTGTTGTCTATTTATGTACAGAGTGTTGCCAGTGCAAATTTTTTAAAACTGCTCAAATCTTCTTAATTTTTGGGAGTTTATAATGAAGATTATGCTCAAGTTAACTCCCAAAAGCGCAGTTAATTCGGAATTTGCGCTAATGTATCAGCCGTATTAGTCATATGGCGATTGATTGTCCAAATTTTCGAAAACTGATGATTTCGCTGGTTTTTCCGCTATTAACTATGCTAGGAAGGCATCATCGTTGATGTGCTCAGAGGCATCGTGTGTAATGGCGGTATTTTGAACTGCCAGATCTGTCTCAGTAGGATTCTCAGCCTGCACTACGGTAGACACATTCACTTCGTCGTAAATATTTGTGATAAAACTACAAGAAGGCGAACTAAAAAATTTGTCAATTTTTCGTAGCTTTTGTTTAGTATTTTCTCTCTCTTGACGTTGTTTGCGCTTTAAAGTCACAGAGAACAAGAAATACAATTGATATAAAACTTCACGAAGTTGGGAAACCCCCGGTAAATATTTTATTTCGATAATTTTATTTCGATAATTATGGAAAACAGATTCACGACGGCAACGACGGGCGACCACCTGTCAAATTATTTTTACACACGTTCTAATGGGAATGCATTTTTAGGGAACGACACGACAAAGCGGCAATCAATCATGAATGAGGGCCCTCTGACCTTCAGGGCTCCTGTGCGCTGCACCGGTTAGCACTAAGGTAGCTACGCCACTGTTTCTGACCAAGGTAGGTTGCTATTGAAAATGGGCGAAATCGGATGATAACCACGCCCCCTTTTTCGATATCGAAAATTTCGAAAATCACACAAATTGGCATATCTCGGCAGCTGAAATTGCTAAAATGATATAATTTTATAGATGAACCCCCCTGGTCATTCTTTTATGATTTTTCCAAAAAATTTTATAGTCGGCGTGGCACCGCCCACTTTTAAGGGGGCATTTTTGAAAATTCGACTGGGCGTAAATTTTAAACTGGTTACGATAGAACGATGGAATTTGGCACAAAGCATACTAGTATAGTTGGGAGTATACCTGATGAAATTGGATAAAATCGCCCTCCAACCACGCCCACTTTCGATATCGAAAATTTCTAAAATCACCTAAATTGACATAATTCGGTAACGGAAATGGCTAAAATGATATAATTTTATAGGTGAATCCCCTAGGTAATTCTTTTATGATTTTTTTTAAAAAATGTTATAGTGGGCGTGGCACCGCCCACTTTTAAGGGGGGCATTTTTGAAAATTCGACTGGGCTTAACTTTTAAACTGATTACGATAGAGCGATGGAATTTGGCACAAAGCATACTAGTATCGTTGGGAGTATACCTGATGAAATTGGATAAAATCGCCCTCCAACCACGCCTACTTTCGATATCGAAAATTTCTAAAATCACCTAAATTGACATATTCGGTAACGGAAATGGCTAAAATGATATAATTTTATAGGTGAATCCCCCTGGTTATAATATAATGATTTTTTACAAATTATGTTAAGTGGGCGGGGACCCGTCCACTTTTAAGGGAGGCATTTTTGAAAATTCGACTGGTCGTAATTTTTAAACTGATTAGGGTAGAACGATGATATTTGGCACAAAGCATACTAGTATCGTTGGGAGTATACCTGATGAAACTGGAAAAAATCGCTCTCCAACCACGCCCTCTTTCGATATCGAAAATTTCGAAAATCACATAAATTGACATACTGCGGTAGCGGAAATGGCTAAAATTATATAGTTTGGTAGGATGAACCTCCTAGTCATTCTATTATGATTTTTTGATAAATTTTTAAAAGTAGGCGTGGCATATCCCACTTTTCAAGGAGGCATATTTGAAAATTTCACGGGTTATAACTTTTAAACTGATTACGGTAGAACGATGAAATTGGTACAAGGTATACTAACATAATAGGGAGCATACCTGATGTAATTGGACGAAATCGCTTTCCGACCACGCCCACTTTCGATATGGAACATTTCGAAAATCTAATAACTTGACATAATTCGGTAACGAAACTGGCTAAAATGATATAGGTTGGTAGGATGAACCCCTCAATCAATCTATTATGATTTTTGATAAATGTTTAGATGTGGGCGTGGAGGCATTTGGAATATTCGACTGGTCAAAACTTTTAAACTTATTACTTCAGACTCATGAAATGTGGCACAACATATACTAGCAACATAGGTGATGAAATTGGACGAGATCTCTTCCCGACCACGCCCACTTTCCATATGGAACATTTCGAAAATCACATAAATTGACATAATTCGGTAAGGTAAATAGCTAAGATAGTAAAAACTTTAGGTAAATCCTCCTAGGGCCTATATCTTTGTTATCCCGTTCCGAAAATTACCGCTGGGTATATAATGTTCGGTTCACCCGAACTTAGACTTCCTTACTTGTTTTTAAATATATTAGTAAAAAGCTCCGTCACTCGCGTTACAAGAAATTCGTCACTCGCGTTACGTCTGAATTATACCACAGTAAAAGTTTGGAAAGTCGATTCTAAAGTGAGGAATCGGTTAAAATATCATTTATTTGGCCTGGGATGCCTGTTTCTTGCAACTTTTTATTATATACAATCGTTTCTTCTTTATACGTGTAGTTTTTAGTATCAAAAATTTCATTTTTTTTTTGTGTTTATATTTAGTACTTTGAATTTGTTTTAAAGGTAGTCTTGCTTTAAATTTTGACAAGCTTATTTAACTACATGTATGCATCGGGCATGCGCTTACAATAATTTCCATCGTATTTATTTAAAATTTTCCACGCCTCTTTAGGAAGAAACGAATTTAATCATTGATGTTTTAGCAAAAGCGTCCTTTGCGAAACTCGTGGAAATTGAGATAGATTGATTCTGATTATCATACATCGATCTTCATCGATGAAATAGGTGTTAAAACTAAAAAAAAAATAATAATAATAATTTGCAGAATCGCCGTTACCTTAAATATTGACCAAAAAGTGGTTTTTGACCTTCTGGTGCAAGTTAAGTGTTATCAATTGGAATTTAATTAACTCTTATTTTAAAAAACTTGACTGAAAATCGTCACTCGCGTTACACCAAAAAATCGTAAATAAAAACGAATCCTTATGAGCTAGAGCCAAAAGGAAACATCGAGATGAAAGGGCAGACCCGTCAATTAGAACATATGGATTTTTATGTTATTCTCATTAAAATATCCGTTTTATGGGTAAAAACATGTATTTTCGGCACTCGCGTTACATAACAAAAATTGCCTTATATTTGTATGAATATCTTCAGAAGTAAAAGTAGGCTGTTGATCAACAGTTGTCAAATTAATGGTCAAGATGTCATTAGTGAATACTACGTCCTAAAAAGTTAATATAAGTCAAATTCAATGCCATTGATATCTTCCCAAAAGAGGTATGAAATTTCACTTATTTATTTTCAAATACATTCACTATTTCAAAGCTGTTTTCCTGTAGGAATGCTTTTAACTAAGCCGATATGACACAATTTCATGAAGATTGCATGTTTTTATTTTAACCTGGATGTAATATAAATCAAATCCAAGGGAAAAAAATATCTGGATTTTTCTCCTCTGTGCTGCGGAAATGCCCATATGAATAAATATTTTACAAACTTATTGCATACATTAAATAGTGCATATTTAATTGGGTTGGAGATACTGCCCTGCAGTGAACTTAACTAGTTTTATACTAATCAAATACCAGTCAGCCGGGCGGCCTCAACTAGTTCGAGTTCTGTAATTTTTCCATATTAGCAACTGGTATTTTTAACACGGCGATGACCTACGAGATGGCAATTGTCCTTCTCTGCATCAGCACCATACCAATTGGCTGACTAGCCAGCCTCTGCATCAGGAATATACCAGTTGATATACTTGTTCTTATACACATCAGTATCATACCATTTAAGATACTAGTTCGTATATGCGTCAGGATCGTACCAGTTGAAAGAATAGTTCACATATACATCAGAATCATACCAGTTGGCAGACTAGTTCATATATACATAATCATACTAGTTGAAAGACTATTTCATATATGCATCAGAATCATACCAATTGACAGACTAGTTAAAAAAAGCATCGGAATCATACCAGTTGTCATCATCATCATCATTTATTGGCGCTTAACCGCCTAAGCGATTTTGGCCGTCGCCTATCAAAGCACGCCAGTCATTCCTTTTTAGCGATAACTGACGCCAATTGGAAACCCCAAGGGAGTTCAAGTCATCCTCCACCTGTTGTTTCCATCTCAGTCGAGGCCTCCCCCTTCCTCTGCTGCCGAATTCGGGTGACGATTGGAAAACCTTCTGGGCTGGAGCTTCTTTGTTCATTCGCATGACGTGACCCAGCCAGCGGAGCCTTTGGGCTTTAATTCGCTGGACTATGGTCAAATCTGCGTAAAGCTCGTACAGCTCATCGTTAAATCTCCTTCGATACTCGCCGTCGGCATCATGGGAAGGACCATAAATCTTCCGGAGAACTTTTCTCTCAAATACTCCAAGGGCCATCTCATCTTCTCTTGACATTGTCCATGAATCTGAGCCATACATCAGGACAGGTATGATGAGAGACTTATAGAGCGCGATCTTTGTTCTTCGAGAGAGGACTTTACTTCTCAATTGCCTACTCAGTCCAAAGTAGCACTTGTTCGCAAGAGTGATTCTCCGTTGGATTTCTAGACTGATATTATTTTCGGTGTTAATGCTGGTTCCCAAATAGACGAAGTCCCTCACAGTTTCAAATTTGTAACTATCAACAGTGACGTGGCTGCCAAGGCGCAGGTGCGCCGATTCTTTCTTTGATGACAGCAAATACTTCGTCTTGTCCTCGTTGACCGCAAGACCCACTTTTTTCGCTTCTTTATCCAGTCCAGAGAAGGCAGCGCTTACGGCGCGGTTGTTAAGGCCAATGATATCAATATCATCGGCATACGCCAGCAATTGCACGCTCTTGTAAAAGATTGTACCATTGCGGTTTAGCTCTGCTGCTCGAATTATCTTCTCCAGCATCAGGTTGAAGAAATCGCACGAAAGGGAGTCGCCCTGTCTGAAGCCTCGTTTGGTTTCAAATGGCTCAGAGAGGTCCTTCCCGACTCTGACGGAGCTGTTAGTATTGCTCAACGTCATTTGGCAAAGCCGTATAAGCTTTGCAGGGAAGTCAAATTCAGACATGGCGGCATACAGGCAACTCCTTTTTGCGCTGTCAAAAGCGGCTTTGAAATCGACAAAGAGATGGTGTGTGTCGATTCTTTTATCATGGGTCTTCTCCAGGATTTGGCGTATCGTGAAAATCTGGTCGATGGTAGACTTACCAGGTCTAAAGCCACACTGATAAGGTCCAATCAGCTTGTCTACGATGGGCTTCAGTCTTTCACACAATACGCTAGAAAGAACCTTATACGCGATATTAAGAAGGCTGATTCCGCGGTAGTTGGTGCGGTTAGCGGGATCGCCTTTCTTGTGGATTGGGCAGAGCACACTTAAATTCCAATCTGGAGGCATGCACTCGTCTGACCATATTCTGCATAAGAGCTGATGCATGCTTTTTACCAGCTCTTCGCCTCCGTGTTTGAACAGCTCGGCGGGTAGTCCGTCTTTTCAAGGCGCTTTGTTGTTTTTGAGCCGGGATATAGCTATCCTCACTTCATCATAGTCAGGTGGTGGGACGACTTTTCCATCGTCAGGGATTGGGGTATCGGGTTCGACGTCTCCCTCGCAATTTAGCAGTGAGGAGAAGTGCTCCCTCCATAATTTAAGTACACTCTGTACGTCGGTTACCAGGTCGCCATTATTGTCCTTACAGGAACTTGCCCCGGTCTTAAAACCTTCCGTCAGCCGCCAGTTGTCATACTAGTTCATATATGCGTCGGAATCATACCATTTATGCATCATATTCATATCAGTTGACATACTAGTTCAAATTTGCATTAGAAATATACCATTTGACATACTAGTTCATATATGCATCAGAATCTTACCTGTTGACGTACTAGTTCATATGTACATCAGAATCATACCAGTTGACATATTGCTCAGTCTTTGCGGCAGGACATACTAATCATTATGCCCATTCAGATCGTACCACTTGTCATACTACTCCACGAATTTAACATTCATTCCAGTTGGTATACTAGTCGGTCTATGCACCAGTATCATAGTCAGCCTCTACATCAGCAATATACCAGTTAATTCTTTAGAAAGCAGCGACTATTTGTATTTACCCAAACACGAAAAAGCATCTGTGGATTACAAGGTAAAAAAGAAAGAGTTCAAGAGAAAAAGAAAAGCAATTGTCCTCTTATGCATCAGCACCATACCAATTGGTATACTAGTCAGCCTCTGAGCTAAATGCTCTGAGTTCGATTCTCGGTAAAGTTAACACAAGTTTTTTTCTATATTTTTTAAATTATGTTGTTTATTGTATTTTTAATTTAATTATTGAATTCACCTTGCAATGGCTCCTTTCAAATTCCGCGTTCGTCAATTTTGATTATATATGTGAAGGCCCAATTGTATTCAACTTTGTAGGATCCACTTTCATTCAAAGTTTTTTAAACGTAAAGCGAAGCGAAATTTTTGCAAATGCTCAAAAACGAGGCGCGCATTTGTCAAAGTTTTATGTAATTGGGGCTTTGGTGTTGTATTTTTAGGTAAGGTAAATTAAGGTTACTCAAGGTTAAGTTTGTCGTCCACTGCGGAGTTCCGGTCCCACATATGTATATATAGATAAAAGTAAGTCTTATTTTTACATCAAAAAGAGTCAAAGTAAGACTGCTTTCATGCTGGGCCATACACTCGAGTTAAAGGAGCATTGTTAGAGTCAATTTATATTGTTGTTGTCAATATACTCAAGTTTATGCCGCAACGTAAAAAAAATGGCGGTTATATACCAACAGGTTGTCATAACCTCTAAAGAGACTTTTGCCGAACTTATTTTCCAACTTATAGTGTGCTGCTTTGATTTTTGTTGGGATTTTCCACATAGTAGTATCCCTCGTGAAGGGTGGATACCTTGCCGCGGTACGAGGGCTTAGTCGACAGCCACGGGGCTACGTTGCCCTTGTGATCATAGCTCCGCATGGCACTACATCACGAGAGCAGCCTAGCCTCGCTGGCGCGATGACAAAGATCTACCCCCTCCCAATCCAGGGTGTTACGCGATACCGTGCCCATTTGACGTTTGCAGCCGGGAGGCAAATCGTGGCTATAGTCGAACGGTGCCGCTCTGATACCGGACCGCCTCAGAGAGTAACCATGGTCTTACCGCGGTATGGGGCTCTGCCGTGGCGGACGACACATTCCCCTTAATCCACCCTTGACCCCAAGCTGGCCGTGTCCGGCGAGGGGTCGTACGAACAAGATGAATACAACTCAAAATTCAAAACAATCAATAACTTCGTTTACTCCGCAGCAGAGGAGAACTATGCTGGAGCAAGAGAAATCACAACGCCGGAGGACAAACTCTATTTCAAAGTCAACTAGGGGACCGACAACGATGGTAACTACGGGTCGGTCATCCTCGAAACTGCTAGGAAGTGAGAGTGACTTGATGAAAGCCAGCACCAGTGCGGCTGCATACGCAGGTAAGCAGAAAACGGCGGATGCTAAACTTCCATCAAGCGCCGGCACGAACATCAACCTCTCAATGTCTGTGGCAATGGTCTCGGGACCTGGCCTCAGTGATCCGAAAGAGAAGGAAGACGCAACTAAGCTTCTATCAAAGGGAGAGACCGCGATGGCAACTACGGGTCTGAACTCCTCCCAAAAGACATCTCCCCGACGCTTTGCGTACTGGGATAAAAGGAAGGCTGCAAGGATCCTGAAGAAATATGAGGGAGCATCGCAGGATACACTATCGCTGAATGAAAGGAAGATGGTGGAGAAAGCGAAAGCTCTGATACCAAATTTCCAAAGGCCCTATGCGCCTAAAAGGCTGAACGGGAATCCCTTCAAACGCCAGAGATCGGACAGAGAGGTGGATCCCCATCCGAAGTGGCATCAGAATATCCCAGTAGTGGGCAAACCCAGCTTTGCTGAAGTGACCAAGGACAGGATCCTTATAGGTGTCATTGATCGAGGCAACGACCGTTGGTCCATCCCTAGAGACCGGTGGCTGTATGTCCGGAACGAAATTGGCAGGGCCCTTCTCGACATATGGCGTGAGTCTCCGGGTAGTCCGCCGCGGGGTACAGACGCGGGTTGGCACCAGGGTCAGATTAAAGTTTTCGCGTGTGAGCTGTACAAGGCAGCAGTTGCAAGACTGGGTGAAGTCTACCCAGGGGCAAAAATCGAGGTCGTCGACTGGAAGGACATTCCGGCCCGGCAAAGCGCAAAGGGCAAGGGCATGGATTCCTGCCATCCCTGCTGAGCCGGAGAATATTCTTGAGATGCTGCAGGCCTGGAATCCGTCTCTCCCGACGCAGGACTGGAGTGTCAATCTGGTCGAGGGTGAGGTTGGGCCTCATAGACAGGTGGTTTTAACTTTGAATAAGGAGGCACTCGAGCCCCTTAAACGGTGCAACGGACGAGTGCATTATGGAATGGGTCAGATCGTGATCCACGTATACCGTGGCGATGCACAACGCGCTGCCATTCCGGCCGCTTCGAAGGACTCGGAAATCGAAGGACCAGAAGAGGAGGCAGGGGTGTCAGACGCGGAAAGTATGGTATCCGCCACGTCAAATTGCGAGGAAGCCGTGAACGACTCGGCGATGGAAGATAGCCTAACGGACGCGGAAGACCTCGACCGCACGGTGGTGGAGGGCAATCCGGTGCACACTAACGTTGATGCCGCTTCAGACAGTAGAGATTCCGCCACGCCAAATCGTAGACGTGGTCCTTATCCAAGAACCCTGGGTTAATAGCTCAAGGATCTGTGGATTGGGGGCTAAGGGGTACAAGCTCATCCGAGCTAATGAGGAGGGCAAGGTCAGAACCTGTATCTTGGTCAAGTCTGAGCTGAACGCCTTTCTCTTACCCAACTATTCAAATGGTGACGTTACAGCTGCCAGCTTAACGGTCGGCAGCACCAGCCTGACGATGGCGTCGGTCTACATGCCCTATGACGCCGAAGAACCGAACCTCCTCCACAAAAGGAGGTGAAAGATCTGGTGGAAAATTTCTGCACGGGTCATCTTATTATTGGAGCTGACGCTAATGCTCATCACGTCCAGTGGGGAAGCTCCGATATTAACGCTAGGGGCGAGTCTCTGTTTGAATACCTACTAACAACTAACCTGGTGGTTTGTAACGTGGGTAACGAGCCTACTTTTATCACTAAAGCCCGTAGGGAGGTCATAGACCTCACTATTTGTAGCGAAGGCGCTTATGAGTGGGTTAGGAAATGGCGTGTTCTTGAGGAGCATTCATTTTCCGACCACCGGTACATAGAAATTGCCTTAGATTTTTCTGTTGAGCAGCCAGTTATGAAACGCAATCCACGCAACACTAATTGGCAGCTACATAATCAAATATTAGTTAGGGACCTACCAGTGTTACCCCCACAAGCTCCATCATCAGTAGGAGAACTGGATGATCTGGTTGCGACCTTTACAACGGCGCTCTCAAATGCCCTAGAGCAGGCTTGTCCAGTGCCGAAACCACGCGGTAAACATAGACCACACTGGTGGTCCTACGACCTGGATTCGCTCCGCAAGTCCTGCAGGAAGCAATTTAATAGGGCCAAGAGCCTCGGTACGGAGCCTGAATGGCTCGAATATAAAGTTAAACTGAGGGCCTATAAAAGGGCCCTAAGGCAGGCGAAGAGAACTTCGTGGAGAGATTTCTGCACCGGGGTCGAAAAGGTCGATGATACGGCGAGACTTAGACGAGTGCTCTCAAAAACTCAAACAGCCATTAGCTATTTGCGGAAGCCTGACGGATCGTGGACTAGCACGGAAGGGGAAACCCTGGAGCTGCTATTGAATACACACTTTCCGGGGAACTTGCATGAAACACCTTTAGCATCTGCAACAAATATGGCAGTGAATATACCCATCACGGAGGAAAGGGTAAGGTGGGCGATCAAAAGCTTTGAGCCGTTCAAGGCTGCTGGGCCAGACGGGATTTTCCCCGCACAACTCATAAACACGTTGGAAACATCGGCTAAATGGCTGGTATTTCTCTTTTCAGCCTGCCTGGCTCTCAACTACATTCCGCACTCCTGGAGAAGCGCCAAGGTAGTCTTTATTCCTAAGGCTGGGAAGGCCTCACACTATGAGCCTAAGGACTACAGACCGATCAGTCTCTCTTCCTTTGCACTCAAAACCTTCGAGAGGATAATTATCGATTATCTCTCCTCTACTATTGATAGCAACCTTATCTCTAGCTATGGATAGTTGCATATGCAGACGATTTAGCTATTGCATACAGGGGCAAATTCCCACAAACCCTGTGTGACTTGATGCAAGTAGCACTGCGAGCAGTTTCCTCGTGGTCATCTCGCTGCGGACTTAATATCAACCCGGGAAAAGTGGAGCTTGTCCTTTATACTAACCGGTACAAAATACCAACGCTAAGCCTACCAGAACTAAATGGCGTGCGACTGAACTTGGCTGACAAAGCCAAATTCCTAGGCATAGTTCTGGATAGAAAGCTTAACTGGAAGGAGAATGTCATCCAGGGCCAGAGGAAAGCGTGCATTTCACTTTACACCTGTAAAAGAGCCATTGGCAAAAAATGGGGGCTCAGTCCCAAAATCTGCAGATGGATTTACACTGCGATAATCCGGCCAATTATGCTGTATGGAGTCGTGGTATGGTGGCCTGCGCTGAGCAAGGCAGCCAACCTAAACCTGTTAGGTAAAGTCCACAGATCTAGCATGATCTGTATAAGCGGCGCGTTGAGAACAACGCCCAACGAAGCTCTCCAGGCCATTCTTGGCATTTTGCCACTCGATCTGGAAGGGTACCGGGCAGCGGCAGCATCGGCTCTGCGTCTAAGGGAAACTTCCGGCTGGGGCGCAGGCACTACTGGACACTCCGGTATTCTGGATTCTTACAGCTTTCTCCCTCCGAGCACTGACCGTTGTGCAACCACAACAGTCGGAGATAGCTGGTTCAGAATAAACATTCCCAGCAGGGAAGACTGGGAGAGGACGGATCGGTGTCCTGCTACTAATGGCGGCATTTCCATATAAACCGACGGTTCGAAGTTGGACGGCAGAGTTGGAGGAGGGATTTATTCCAAGGATCTGGACCTTGAGCTTTCCTTCAGACTGCCTGATCATTGCAGCGTCTTCCAGGCTGAGGTCTCAGCAATCATGGACGCCGCGGCTTGGATAGGGCAACACGCTATCGGACAGAATATCGTTATTTTCAGCGATAGCCAAGCGGCAGTCAAATCCCTTGGCTCTTACTTGTTCAACTCTGAACTGACGCTCAGCTGTCGTCGATCTCTTCAGGAGATGGCCCAACAGAACCGCGTGAGCCTCACATGGGTCCCGGGACACAGGGACATTGAGGGAAACTGTAGGGCAGACGAACTTGCTAGGCAGGGCACGACCAAGCAGGTTCTTCAGGATAAAGAACGCTTAGGTATGCCCTTTGCCACATGCAAGCTAATGCTGAAGGAGCATACACTCCGACAAGCCAATGAAAGATGGCTTTTATCGCCAGGGTGCCGAGTATCCAAATAATCCTGGCCAAAATGGGATATTAAAAGATCTAAATATATTTACACCCTAAGAAGAAGGGATATATCTATATTAATAGGGGTTTTAACCGGGCACTGCCTTATTGGAAGGCACGCAGCAAGGCTGGGTGTACCCTACCGACGATGCTGTAGGAGTTGCAAAGATGATGAGGAGAAGGAAACGGTGGAGCATCTCATCTGCAACTGCCCGGCTTTAAGCGGCGCGAGAAGGCGCTTTTTCGGAGTTCCCTTCCTGGATAGCCTACGCCAGGTAGCGGAGCTGGACATAAAGGACTTGATGGCTTTCATCAAGTCATCTAAATGGTTCGAGGAGGTGTAACGGTGTCGGTTTTAGGAGTGTCAGCCCCGGGATTCTGCTATGTGGAGAGTCCCAATAGCACTGGGATTTTCCATATGGCCGGGTCCCGGGACTGACTTTCCTAGTGTTGATGGTATCACAACGGGCCTTTTAATACTGGCCTAGGTGTGCCTTTGCGGCAGCCACTTCTACCTAACCTAGTATCCCGGGACTGACACTCCTAAACCGACACCTCCTCGAACCAATTAGATGACTTTATGAAGGCCATCAAGTCCTTTATGTCCAGTTCAGCGGTCTGGTTTAGGCTATCCACTAAGGGAACTCCCAAAAAGCGCGTTCTCGCGCCGCTTAAGACCCGGCAGTTGCAGATGAGGTGCTTCACCGTTTCCTCTTCCTCATCATCTTTGCAGCTCCTAGAGCATCGTGGGTAGGCCACACCTTCTGCGTGCCTACCAATAAGGCAGTGCCCAGTTAGAACACCTATTAATATGGAGATTTCTCTCCTTCTTAGGCCAGGTTTGTTTGGATGTTCGGCACCTTGGGGATTGTTGCCACATTTCGTTGGCTTGGAGTACACATTCCGTCAAGCCAACGAAAGGTAGCAACAATCCCAAGGGTGCCGGACATCCAAACAAATCTGGCGAAAATGGGATTATAAAAGATCTGGAGGGATCATAAAAGATCTGAATACAGTTACTTCAACAAAAAATACCGTTCAAACAGCCAAAATTTGGTCAACTTCAGGATAACAGCACGAGATTGTAGATTTTACGAGTGCCTTTTTTCTGTGTATATACACAAGAAATATAGCAGTTGACATACTAGATCATATATACATCAGCATCATATTTGTATTTAGCCAAACACGAAAAAGCATCTGTGAATTACAAGAGAAAAAAAGAAGAAAAAGTACCATGTACTACAATAGATCGTACTAATGGTTGCGGTGTAATAAGGCCTTATAATAATAATGTAGTATGAAATGGAATTTTTCTAATTAGTATTTTTCTAAAATAGATTAGACTTTTTCTGACTACACCTTTTTCAGTTTATATTCAGAAAGTAACAATTTATATTTAGAAAATTACAATTCATATTCAGGATTTCCATTTGATATTCAGAAAAATACAATTGACATTCAGAAAATTACAATTGATATTCAGAAAACTTTCTGAATATAAACTGAAAAAGATGTAGTATAATTTCAACCCGAGATTCATACATACTTGCATACTAGTACGAACCAGGATTTTTGTGACTAGTATGATTTCGCCTAGCAAATTATAGTTATATACTAGTATGTTTTCTGATTAGATTGGCATTTATTGGTTTAAGGGTAATCAGCAAAGAACTAGTATAAAAACATCCATAAAATGTATAGTAAACGAGCTAGGTGTCTGCTGAGTAGTTTGGAATTGATTAGTTTGAAGGTATTCAGAAATTAACTGGTATGAATACACCACAAAATGTTTAGGCGTAGAACTATAATGTTGCTGAGTAGTTTGGCATTGATTGGTTTAAAGCTAATCAGAAATGAACTAGTATGAATACACCACAAAATGTACAATCAATGAACTACATTGTTTGCCGAGTAGTTTGGCAATGACTCGCTTAAAGGAAATCAGAAATGAACTAGTATGAATACACCACAAAATGCATAGTCAATGAACTAGAATTTACGCTGAGTAGTTTGGCATTGAATGGTTTAAAGCTAATCAACAATGAACTAGTATAAATACACCACAAAATGTATAGTCAATGAACTATATTGTTTGCTGAGTAGTTGGACATTGACTGGTTTAAAGGTGATCAGAAATGAACTAGTATGAATACACCACAAAATGTATAGTCAATGAACTATATTGTTTGCTGAGTAGTTCGACATTGACTGGTTTAAAGGTGATCAGAAGTGAACTAGTATGAATACACCACAAAATGTATAGTCAATGAACTATATTGTTTGCTGAGTAGATCGACATTGACTGGTTTAAAGGTGATCAGAAGTGAACTAGTATGAATACACCACAAAATGTTTAGTCATTGAACTATATTGTTTGCTGAGTAGTTTGGCCTTGACTGGTTTAAAGGTAATCAGAAGTGAACTAGTATGAATACACCACAAAATCTATAGTCATTGAACTATATTGTTTGCTGAGTAGTTTGTCCTTGACTGGTTTGAAGCTAACCAGCAATGAACTAGTATAAATACACCACAAAATGTATAGTCAATGAACTAGAATTTTCGCTGAGTAGTTTGGCATTGACTGGTTTTAAAACTAATCAACAATGAACTGGTATGCATATGCCACAAAATGGTTAGTCAATGAACTAGTATGTTTGCTGAGTAGTTCGGAATTTGACTGCAGGGTGTTGACTAATTTTATTTAAATTGTTTACATTTTTATATTATTTTGAAAACTTTGCTGTGGGTATTATCACAAGTGGATACTATTTTACATTTTATTTCGTGTTTTGAAATAGGTACAAAAGAATGGAATGTCCATGTGCCTTTAACTTCAATCGCGCTATCCATCCGATTCTTTAAAAAATCTTTTTCATGTTGATAATCTTCATTGGTACAGAAATCAAACTCTATTGTTGTAAATTTTTCTTTGACAGTATTACAGAAATCAATTGGCGTAGTAATAGGTGTGGAATCGGGCTGACGTAAGCTTTCCCGTCGTACAAATCTTTTAACCGTTCCACCGATTCCATCCCAAGAGTTTTTACCATGGGATGTCGCAAAAAGTGCCATTCGACTTGTATGTTAAAATCTTGAAAGTGGTGAATCAAATTTAGAAAATTATTTTTGTTTTTGAACTGTGAAGCTGCGCCATCTGAAAAGTAATATAATCAAATAAATCAAAAACCGTCAAAACTCAAAACTTTTTTAGGTCGCTTTCTTGGCATAGATTGCCTACACAGTAAAAATAAAAGTCTAACTTTAATACCATTTTGGTGTTTATATATGGGACAATCCATATGAAAACGTCTAGTTCAAAAAGCTGGCTAGTCTCGGATTTCCCTCAAACTTTGAGGGACACTTCTTTAGGGTCCTAAAGGAACATATTGACACACATTTATTTTTTATAACCACTGGTTTCGACTGGTCAAGTTTCAAAGTTTAAAAAGCGTCATTTTTAGCACTACCCTATTTTAGCTGTAAAAATGTTTCCATTAGAGATATCTTTACATTCGATTTAGCGTTTTAAAGGGAAAAGATAGTAGTTTGTACAAATAAAAATATTAAATAATGTAGCGAGTACCTGGTATTAAAAACCTTGTACTGAAAATACGTATTTTTTTATCGACTTTCGTGAACTTTAGCCGGCTCTGGCGTCTTTACTGTTTTAAGTAGCCACTCAATATTTGTCAGAAATTAAGGGTACATATCCTAGACAAAATTAACCCATCCATCGGCCAAAAATCCCACTCATTATAGATAAATTATTATCTTGAAATTTGTCAATTTGCAAAAATCATGGTTTTCAGGCTCGAAAACGGACATGTTTATCAAGAGATAAAAATACGAATTTTTCATGAACTCCAGTCCTGAGCTTTAGCTTCTAACACATCAACATTTCGTTTTGTTATTTTCATACTAATGTTCTTTTCTGAGGGATCTCCTAAACCAATAAAATTATTTTTTCAAAGTAAATTTTCGTATAATTTTTTATACTTTTTTCAAACAACCTTTACATAGTCTGAAAGCTGAAGCTTCCAACTTTCCAACAAAAAAAACCGCGTTCAATTATCGTAACTACTGAACTATTTACATATATTTAAAAATTAATTGCGGCATTATATGTTTGTGTTCCTTGACATAGTACAAAATTTAAATAAGTTATTTTCAAATTTCTGTAACTAGTTCAAGATTTATGAGAATTGCACGCGGTTTTTTTTGTTAGAATGTTGGAAGCTTCAGCTTTCAGACTGTGTAAAGGTTGTTTGAAAAAAGTCTCAAAAAGTTTACGAAAATTTACTTAAAAAAAAAAAATTATTGGTTTAGGAGATCCCTCAGAAGAGACCCTTAGTATGAAAATAACAAAACGAAATGTTGAGGCATTTGAAGCCAAAGCTCAGGACTAGAGTCCATGAGAAATTCGTATTTTTATCTCTTGATAAACATGTTCGTTTTCGAGCCTGAAAACCATGATTTTTGAAAATGGACAAATTTCGAGATAATAATTTATCTATAAGGAGTGGGTTTTTTTTGGCCGATGGATGGGTTAATTTCTTCTAGGATATGTACCCTTAAGTTCTGACAAATATTGAGTGGCTACTTAAAACAGTAAAGACGCCAGAGCCAGCTAAAGTTGACGAAAATCGATAAAAAATACGTATTTTCAGTACCGTGTTTTTAATACCAGGTATTCGTTATATGATTAATATTTATATTTAAACAAACTACTATCTTTTCCCTTTAAAACGCTATATCGAATGTAAAGATATCTCTAATGGAAACATTTTTACAGCTAAAATAGGGTAGGCCTAAAAATGATGTTTTTCAAATCCAGTCCGAAACCAGTGGTTATAAAAAATAAATGTGTGTCAATATGTATCTTTAGGACCATAAAGAAGTGTCCCTCAAAATTTGAGCGAATCCGAGACTAGTCAGCAACAATTTTTGCCAATATTAGACGTTTTCATATGGATTGACTCATATAACAACGCCAAAAAAGTATTAAATTAATACCATGTTCGGTCTAATTATAGAGAGAGAGGAATTCAGTCAAAGATTCTCTCAGGCAAAAAAAAAAAAAATAAAATGTACACAGTTTTATTATATTGCGTGCTCTGAAAACAAACCACCGGACTTAATTTAATGCTAAAAAGTAATTAATTTAATGCTTTTCCGGCTTTGTTTTTAAACCAATAGTACTTATAACATTATAATGAGAGGGAGCGCTATAGACAGAGCGCTTTAGTATTATTTTGGTATTATTTTAAAACTTTTTGAAATTAAAAATTTTTCAGAGTTTTCAATTCATACTATTTAGTATTAAAACTCAAATTTAATTCCAAAAAGGCTTAATTTCAATAGCGACTGGTATTAAAAGTAAACTTTCATTTTTTACTGTGTAGTAATACAGCCAGTACATAATTTTTTTTCTTTTTGACTATTATCGTTACTCTTTAAAGAGCATACTGATGCCAAGGTTTTAAAAATCGAATGACTTTTGTGCGATCGAGAAGCAATTAATTGAACGTTACTCTGATTTTGAGTTGTGGCTCTTATTGATTTAGTGTGCGATATCTTGTTAACATTATTGTTATATTTTGATACAAACCAGTTGATCATTTTCTTTTGAAATAAATAAACAGCAGTTGTATCATGGATATTATCCTCTGATATTAGCACAAAATTATCATATTTTAAACAATTATTTGTATCTTGTTCTGCGCGATAAACAACAAAAGGATGGATTATAACTTGGCTGTTATTCCAGTGGTGACTTTGAACAGCATTTTGTACTATAAAAGTGTAATTTTCAAAAAAATCACCTAAAACTATATATGTTGGTGGTATCACAACGGGCCTTTCAAAACTGGCCTAAGTGTGCCTCTGCGGCAGCCACTTGAAACTTTATATTCACCTTCTTTCAACTGAAGTTTCAGTGACTTTAAAAATTTGTTTTGGCTCTTGGCTACGAAATTGTGAGTTAAAAGTGTTGATGCATCATCTTTTAGCACATCAATAAACATTAACATTTATGTTTCATAGTAGTAGTTTTTGAACTTTCATTTTTTTCCCGCTAATTTGTCTTACATACACGCAATCCTTTTACCCAGGCATATACACTATTTCATGTAGGTACGTCAAAAATTTGTATTTCATTTTTCCAACATTGTGATGTGCCCTTGAAGTGCCCTTGACTTTATAAGCCACGTTTTATCGATAGTCCTCAATCAAAAATTTTCTATTATTACCCGACAAGTTTTTGAAAATTTGCATATTCTTGATATTTCGCCGGTTCCAAAGTATACAGATGTATTTACTTTTTAAAAATTTTGGGAAAACAGCATTTCAAACTTTCATTTTTTCATAGAACTCCATTGTAAAGATTAAATTTTGAATGCCGTTTCAAAAACAATTTAAATTTTGAAATACTTCTATATACTTTGGAACCGGCGATTTGATAGATGATTCCTATGTAGATATTTCTGCTGATTCCGAATATGTAATCATTTGGTTTAAAAGTAGATCAGTTTTCAAGATATCTTGAAATTTCAGTTTTTGAGATAAGGGAAAATTGGGATTACTGATCTGTTAATATTTTCGCTATTACCTTCTCGATTTTTGAGGAGATGAAATACCCTTTTAGCCAATGCAAAAATAATTAAAAGCGACATTAAGGTGATTGTTACGAACAAATTTTTTTTTTCTTTATCCAAATTTTCAATTCTTTTTCGACCAACTGCTATATCAAGGACTTCGGGAGTAAGCTAACATAGGCGACTTTGGTTGGTTCCTTCTTTGGGAAGCATAACATTTAACAAAAAGGTGAAAACTATCAACTTTTAAACAATTTATTTAACTTATCTCAAAAACTGAAATCTCAAAATATCTCGAAAACTATTCTACTTTTAAGCCAAATTATTACATTTTTGGAATCAGCAGAAAATTCGACATAGAAATTATATGTATATCAAATGTCAAGGATATGGAGTTTTCGGAAAATTTCTTGGGTAAAAACAGAATATTTTTGATTGAGTACTTTCAATATAACAGGGCTTATGAAGTCAAGAGCACATCACAATTTTGTACTGGTTATTTAATTTCCTACTAATTCCTACAACATAGGATGGCTAATAGGCTGGGTCGATTTGTATGAACGAATCGATTTTTCGATAGGTTTTGGGCTTAGGAAAAAAAAGTTCCACTACACATACCCCAAAAAATAATTTTCGAGCCTGCGAAATTTAATTTTTTTGAATTTTCTTCGACTTTGATTTTTAAGGCTTTTTCATGACCCACTAAACAAACTTTCATTTGATTTAAAAATTTTCATGTATACCCTGCCCGACCGCCGAAATTTATTTAATGGAGTTTTTGAAGAATTTTGGTCGAAAAAACCCAAATTTTTTAGATTTTTCATGGGCTCAATTTCGTAGACGGAGAGCTGGCAACATAACAAATTGGGTCACTCGAGTCAAGGTCAATTTCCACTTTTACGGGCTCGTTTGTTACTGACTTCACGTCAGCCCGGCCGGCAGAACTCCTACTGGAAGACAAATGCATGTTAGGGGGAATGCGCTCCCCCTTCTTAAAAAAAACTGCAAGTGAACCAAACCGATTTCCTGAGTTAGAGGTTCATACATATAATCTTTAACTATCCTTAGCTTAGTTCTCCCACAGTTCCCGCTTAAGCTCAAAAGACCTATTTTTTGGACCTCTGTAACTCTGTAATTAGATGCAATATTTGGATCAAAGTACACGATTCTGAAAGCCTGAGTGTTTCTCTTTATCACAATAGCGCTTTACTATCGCCGATTCATATCAGATAAGCACGAGCAGATTTTATTGCACACCTTTGACGAATTCGACATTTTGCTCATTTTTCAAGGTCCATAAGTCTACAAGTAAATGGGATCTAAGTATTTGGAAGGCTAAATATGATAGAAAAGGGATTTGTCTTTACTGCCAAAGCTCAAGAAGTTATGAGTCAGTTCATATACTCTGCGCATGCATTGCGTTAGCATGAAAGAGTGTTTGCTACCTAGTTGGGGTTATAATAATAATAATAACTAGAGATATCCCGTGGTCAAAATTCGACCAATTTAAAATAGTTGAACTTATTCAAACATCTGATCAACTTTTTGTCAATAGCTGCTTTTAGGCCCGTGGCCGTCCTCGACCAACTTAAATGTATGTATACCTTAAACACTCATATATAGTCAAAATGAGGCCATCATAGAATTAAAAAAATAGTGGCTGTTATTATATAATAAAAATATTAAATTATAGTAGCCCTTTCCAAAATTATTTATGGCAAATGCCATGCAAATATTCGGTTTTCGAGATTTTATGTTGCGCTTGATTAATGGAATGATGAGATTGTGCTTAACAAATAGCTACTAATTTATGCGATCGTTTCCAGCAGGTGAAGAACAAAAAAAATAGGTTAAATAAATTGTAATAGTTAAGATTAAAGGTTTTTAAATATTAAAAAAAAACATAATTTTAGAAAAAAAGAAAATTCCGCAACCGGGTCTTGCACCTGTGCACACCGTATTCCATACGCTCACCCCCGCGCCATTACCTTATGCACAAAGCAGTTATCAAATTCTGCAATTAGGCTTTATGAGAAACAGAATTTTAAAAATTAACAATATACCAACAACAAATTTAGACTATGTATTAATATAAATAATGGACCCAAGTACTCAATGAGCGAGGGAGTGAAAATAATTTCTCTAATAATAGGAGGAGCTTATTGAGTGAAAGAATAAAATTAATTATGTAGAAATATGAGTTCTATTTATAGAAATTTATTATATATGGCTTTTTTCATCTTTTTAGTGTTGGTACATTACAAATTCTGGTTAGGTCAAAAAAAGTTTGAGGATTTTCTAGCTTTTACCTTTAACCATAACTTAGCAATATGTAAGACACTTTATATGGATTTTTTATTTGATTTAAAGAAAAAATATATATTGATTTTTCTATTCAATTTGGTCTAGACTTGTTTGGGGCGCGGGTTGCAAATCTGCCCTTTTAAAAGTTAATACATTTGTACATGTGAATAGAAATCAGTTGTTGCCTTCAGTAAAATTTACGGCGACCGCTAACCACTTGGTTTAGTTCAACTTTTAAGTACATATGAAATATGTTGTCGATTTTTATATTTTAAATAGGGAGTCTATGAGCAACTTTGTCTCAAACTGTAGAAATCACTAAAATTTATGGAAGTAATCTACCGAAGTCCGATAATAGACTACTATGTTTGAAAAAAATTCGCAAATTGCAGCTTACATCTTCAAAAATTAGAGCAGTCAGACTCATATTAATGGTCATTTTTTGAAATATTTACCAAAAAAAAAGAAATTGTATAAGCGGTTATACATAGCATTTCTATAATGGGTGGTATATATGTATGTATATTTATGATCTAAAATTATTATTTCACATGGCTTTCCGTCAACTAAAAATATTCGCACCAAATTTTTTTTTCTCGAAAATAGAGATCACAAACATAAAAATATTGTTTATAAAAATTTTAAAAAGTCAAGATTAGAAATATAGAAATATATACAAAATAAAAACAATTTTCAATGACAAAAAACAAAATTTTGGCCGATAGCTGCGACTGTACTCGAAACAATAACCGCTCGACCACTATTCCCTGACGCTTCCCACTGGGCTATTTAACCAATTCAAGTGGTATGAGAAATTTTCATTCGCTTATTACAGATAAATGAAGCAGTATTGGTTATATATTAGATAATTGTGCACTGCCTTAGAGGTATGCCAACATATCCATATGCATTTCATAAATATTTATGCATATTTAGTATTGGTTTACGTAGATGATCCCAAATAAATTTTTTTAAATTTTTTCCATATAAAATTTACAAGTAGAAAAGTAAAAAAATTTGAAATGGGATCATCTACTTGAGCGTACCCCAATTTTCCTTAGCAACTGCCAAATAACCATATTCAGTCTTCCAAAGGCTTATATCTCATTTACTTGTAGACTTATGGACCTCGAAAAACGAGCAAAAAGTCGAATTCGTCAAAAGTTGTGCTCGTGCTTGCTTGCTATAAATTGGCAATAGTAAAGCGCTATTGTATGATAAAGAAAAACATTCAGGCTTTCAGCATCGTGTACTTTGATCCAAATATTGCTTCTAATTACAGAGTTACAGAGGTCCAAACAAATAGGAGAGAACTAAGCTCAATATAAAAATTCTAAGAATAGTTAAAGATTCTACGGAAGAACCTCTAAGAACCCTCATACTCAGAAAATCTGTTGGTTCACTTACAGTTTTTTTAAGAGGGAGAGCGCACTCCCCCTAACACGAATTTTTCTTCCAGTAGGAGTTCTGCCGGCCGGGCTGACGTCAAGTCGATAACAAACGAGCTCGTAAATGTGGAAATTGATCTTGCCCGAAGTGACCCAATTTGTTATGTTGCCAGCTCTCCGTCTATAAAATTGAGCCAATGAAAAATCTAAAAAAATTGGTTTTTTCGACCAAAATTCTTCAAGAACCCCATTAAACAAATTTTTTTCAAAAAACTGAATTAGCCACCGTCTTTAGCACGTGAATTCACTTGGGACTACGCCAATGGACACCAAAAAATGATTTGGAATGAAAAAGAAATCATAAAAAGTCGAAAAGTAAATTTTTCAACCAAAACAAGTCCCAAAACCCGAAAACAAATTTTTTTTTTTCAAAAAACTTTTATCGTCATTGTTTTTACTGCATAATTTTGAGTGAGACAAGATATATAAGACAAATTCATTTTCATCGAAAGCATGTTTGCATGTATGCTGAAAAACCCCTTAAAAAATATAAACCAAAACACTCCCCAAAACCCAAAACATATTGATTTTTTCAAAAAGCTGTTATCGCCAACGTTTTTAGTGGACATTTTTGGATCGGACAGGGTATACATGAAAATTTTAAAATCAAATGAAAGTTTGTTTAGTGGGTCATGAAAAAAACCTTAAAAATCAAAGTCGAAAAAAATTAAAAAAAAAAATGAAATTTCGCAGGCTCGAAAATCATTTTTTGGGGTAGGCGTAGTGGAACTTTTTTTCCTGAGCCCAAAACCTATCGAAAAATTGCTGGCGCGATATCGGTTAATAAATCGACCCGCCCTAATGGCTAACTTTTTTTCGTCCATGAACTTTTTCTGTTTTTAAAGTGGTTATATCTGAAATTTTGTAAGAAATTTCTTTTTTTCAAAATTGTTTGAACGTATTTTGCAGCATCGGCCAAACTACTGAAGATACTTATAGAGATGAAGGCAAAAAATTGTTATGTTAATTAGTGTAATGTATAATTCAACAATTTAAACAAAAAAAAATTAAAAATACAAATTTTTGATGAAATATATGAAGTAGTGTTTTGCGAAATTGGGAATTTTCATATTTTCACCGATATCTCGGAAATTTGATCTGCCACGAATTCTCGACTGCCTTAAAGACAATAATTATTTTATGCGCAACGATAAACTCTTCACGCAAATCTTTGGAATGCCAATGGGCAATCCCCTCTCCCCAACAATAGCCGACATCATTATGGACGACCTTCTTGACCACTCTATTTCAGAATTAAAACAAGACCACGATATTGACATAAAATTCATAAACAAGTATGTAGACGACATCTTCGCAATAACAAAAATCAACGATGTAAACACTATTTTAAACACACTCGAAACTGAAGTTCACGATGGAAATGGTCCAACCCAATTGAAACTGCTAGTTTCCTTGGACTCCCGTTAGAAGATATTGATGATAATTTAGGCTAACCTCGTTACAACAACAATCGTTACAACAACAACAACATGGAAATGGAAACAGACCAAAGCATACCGTATCTCGAAGTCTCTATACACAGAATAAACAACAATATTATACTAAATTGGTACTCCAAACCAACCTCTTCTGGGCGTCTAATAAGTTATTTATCCTCCCAACCAACAAAGACAAAATAAACACAGCAAAGAACCTAATAAGAAAAGTACTTACGATCAGCCACCAACAATTTCACGGAGAAAACAAAAACAAAATACGCGAACTAATAAAACAAGAAACAATGCGAATGGAAAATCTGCAAAAAAAAAAAAAAAATATACCAACCCAAACAACAACAACAATACAATAATATGAAGTATTTCATCGCCACTTTTATCCCCAAATAAGAAGAAAAATTTGATCACTAATAATTAGGAGAGCAAAACATCACTTTGGCGTAGAAGTCAAACCATACTTTGTCTAGAATATTTACAAAAACAAAAAGCCCGCTAGATACAAAAGAACCAAATAAAATATTCTACCAAATAAAATGCAAGGAGAGTGAAAGCTGCGCCAAGGTATACATCGGAACGACAAAAATATCGTTAAATATTCGTATTGCCGAACTTGAAGCCGACATAAAAAGCAAAAAAGCAGCACGGCTTTATCACATCATCTGTTAAACAGTGATCACATAGCTGATTTCACACATGCCAAAATTATAGGAGAGGAGGGAGGACACAAGATATACCTTAGAGAGTTTAAGAATACTAGAGAAAAGATACAAAGCGGTAAACAAAAAATAAGATTCAGACAACATATCTGCCTCCTACATGCTATGTTTTTCGAATAAACGCAATCAGTCATGACAAGACTACCACACAAGGTGCATATAGTCATCTAAGTATCAGCATCATTGCATCAATCACACCCATATTTATTGATAACGGAGATATCTGTCAAAATGTAGTTTTACGTAAACTTTGGAATATTCGCACAAAATTGGTATCAAAAGAAAGGGAAAGAACACAGCTTTCATTTGGACTCTGTTTCATTTCGATATGTTTATCGATAACAGAATTATCGCTAAAAATGTGGTTTATTCGCACAAAATTGGTATCAAACGAATGGGGAAGACCACGGCTTTCATTTAGACTTTGGTTCATTTCGATATATTTTTCGATAACAGAGTTATCGGTCAAAATGTCGTTTGGGGTAAACTTTGTAATATTCGCACAAAATTGGTATCAAACGAATGAGGATTTTGGTTCATTTCGATTTATTTATCGATTGAGAAAGGGATAGGGATATGGATGACAATTAGAAAAACAATATGAAAAGAGAAAGGCATATGAAAAGGATGAAGGTGGGGTGGATGAGGAGAAGGTTGTGGAGCTGAAATGAGGAGAGCGAGTCACATTTTATAAATGAAAAGAAGTTAATGTTTGGGTAGGACAACGTCTGCCGGGTCTGCTTGTTATGTATATGTAATTATGTAAACGACATCATTGGCCTCAACAACCGCGCCGTAACTTCTGCGTACTACAAATAAGAAAAGGAAGCGGAAAAATGGGTTTGGTGGTGAATGAAGGTAAAGCGAAGTACCTGCTGGCATCAAGCAAAGAGTCAGCGCATTCGCGCCTTGGCAACCACGCCACTGTTGGCAGCCATAATTTCGAGATAGTAAGGGACTTTGTATACCTGGGAAGCAGCATTGCTACCAACAACAATGTTAGCCTGGATATCCATAGAAGGATAACTCTTGCAAACAAATGCTACTTTGGGCTGAGTAGGCAATTTAGAAGTAAAGTCCTCTCTTGACGAACAAAAACAACACTCTATAAGTCACTTATCGTACCCGTCCTGCTATATGGTGCAGAAGCATGGACACTGACAGCATCTGATGAGGCGTCTCTGGGAGTATTCGAGAGAAAAATTCTTCGAAAGAGTTATGGACCCCTAAAAGTTGGCGACGGCGAGTACCGAAGAAGATATAATGATGAGCTGTATGAGCTTTACGCAGACGTGGACATAGTTCAGCGAATTAAAAACCCTGCGGCTCCGCTGGCTAGGACACGTGGTGCGAATGAACGAAGACGTTCCGGCCCAGAAGGTATTTTTATCGGCACCCGCCGGTGGAAGTAGAGGAAGAGGGAGACCGCTACTTCGATGGCAGGAACAAGTAGAGGCAGACCTGCGAGCACGCGGTGTCTCTAATTGGCGCCAGTTGGCTCAACAAAGAACCGACTGACGTAACATGTTGGACGGCCAAAATCGCCTAGGCGGTTAAAGGCTATTTTAAGTACGTAAGTAATTATGTAAAACAAGTGTTCAATATCGATGTGAGTATTAGTCCATAACTGTTGTTGTTACCTTTGGCAACAAATATTCAAAGATTGCTTGTGTAATATTGTTTGTATCCCCTTTTTCCCTTTTATTAATACAAAAAATAAACAGGGTCGCTCCCGAAATATTATTTGCACCACAAAGACATTAGATCAGACAAGCCAAAAACACATTTTAATATTTTTCCTCAGTTTTGGTAGTTTGAGCAAACACATTTTATATAAACAAACAAATATCTCAAATTCTTTCATTATCAAAAAAGTTCAAATAGCTTGAAAATAACGACCCTCAGCGCAAAATTTCTCGTTTTTATTATATTATAGCTCCATATTGCTCATAAAAAGAGCAATCTGGTAGCATATTAGTCTTAGGAGTCAAGTTGTTGAAATGACAGTTTTTGTCAGTACTTACTTTGGCACCATGTTTGGCACCATTTAACAAGATGGTTCAATGTCAGTAGTTAATAAATAAAATTAAAAATTGTATTTCTGTGAAAAGTTATCTGCAAAAAAACTAAAACATGACCAAAAAGCGGAGCAAACCCGATCTGCAAAAAAACTAAAACATGACCAAAAAGCGGAGCAAAACCGGGGACGCAATCCATAATTTTTATGTGTAGAACACTTATTTATCTGATATTGCAACAATTAATTAGCATATATCTCCTAAATGTTCTCTGCCCAATCCATAAGAAGGGTGATCCCGCAAACTGCGCCAACTATCGTGGAATCAGCCTTTTGAATATCGCATATAAGGTCCTAGCAAGCGTATTGTGCAAAAGACTGAAGCCTGACGTAAACCGACTGATTGGACCTTATCAGTATGGCTTCAGACCTGGTAAATCTACCATCCACCAGATTTTTACAATACGCCAAATCTTGGAAAAAACCCGTGAGAAAAGGATCGACACACACCATCTCTTTATTGATTTTAAAACCGCCTTCGGTAGCACGAAAAGGAGTTGCCTCTATGCTGCTATGTCTGATTTTGGTTTCCCAGCAAAACTTATGCGGCTGTGCAAAATGACGCTGAGCAACACCACCAGCTCGGTCAGAATTGGGAAGGACCACTCCGAGCCGTTCGAAACTAAGCGAGGTCTCAGGCACGGCGACCCCCTATCGTGCGATTTGATGTTGGAGAAAATAATTCAAGCTCCAGAACTTAATCGTGCTGGAACAATATATTACAAGAGCGTACAACTGTTGGCCGCAGGTCCACACCTAGGCCCGTACTAAAATGCCACCAACACTAGGAAAGTCAGTTCCGGGACCCTGCCATATGGAAAATCCCGGTATTATCGGGATTCTCCACATAGCAAAATCCCGGGACTGACGTTCCTAAACCGACACTGTTACTCTTCCTCGAACCATTTAGATGACTTGATGAAGGCCATCAGGTCCTTTATGTCCAGCTCCGTGACCTGGCGTAGGCTAACCAGGAAGGGCACTCCCAAAAAGCGCATTCTCGCGCCACTTAAAGCCGGGCAGTTGCAGATGAGGTGCTACACCGTTTCCTCCTCCTCATCATCCTTGCAACTCCTAAAGCATCGTCGGTAGGGCACACCTAGTCTTTCTGCGTGCCTACCAATAATACGCCTATTAATATAGAGATTTCTCTTCTCCGTAGGGCATAAATATGTCTTGATCTTTAAAGATCGAATTTCGGCCAGGTTTCTTTGGATATCCGGCATCCTGGAGATTGCAGCCATCTTTCGTTGGCTTGGCGGAGTGTATACTCTTTCAGCATTAGCTTGCATGTGGCAAACGGCATACCTAAGCGCTCTTTATCTCGAAGAACCTGCTTGGTCGTTCCCTGCCTCGCAAGTTCGTCTGCCCTACAATTTCCCTATGCCCCGGGACCCATCTGAGGTTCACGCCGTTCTGTTGGGCCATCTCTTGTAGAGATCGACGACAGCTGAGCGTCAGTTCAGAGTTGAACGAGTAAGAGCCAAGGGATTTGTTGGCCGCTTGGCTGTCACTGAGAATAAAAATATACTGTCCGATAGTGTGTTGGCCTATCCTATCCGCGGCATCCATGATTGCTGAAACTTCAGCCTGGAAGACTGCAGTGATCAGGTAGGCTGAAGGAGAGCTCAAGGTTCAGATCCTTTGAATAAACCCCTCCAACTCTGCCGTCTAACTTCGAGCCATCGGTATAAATGGAAGTGCCGCCATGAGTGGCGGGACTCCGATCCGTGCTCTCCCATTCTTCCCTGCTGGGAATGTTTATTTTAAAACCGCTATCTCCGACTGTTGGGGTTGCACAACGATCTGTGCTCAGCGGAAGAAAGCTATAGGATCCTAAAATACTGGCATGTTCAGTAGTGCTTGCGCCCCAGCCGGACGTTTCCCTTAGTCGCAGAGCCGATGCTGCTGCTACCCGGTGCCCTTCCAGATCGAGTGGCAAAATGCCAAGAATGGCCTAGAGTGCTTCATTGGGCGTTGTTCTTAACGCACCGCTTATACAGATCATGCAAGATCTGTGTACTTTACCTAACAGATTAAGGGTTGTTGGCTTGCTCAGCGCAGGCCACTATACCACAACGCCATAGAGCATGTTTGGTCGAATGATTGCAGTGTAGATCCATTTGCATATTTTGGGGCTGAGCCCCCGTAGTTGCCATCGCTGTCGATCTCTCGGCTGTTATTGAAATGGAGTTTGTCCTCCGACGTTGCGTTCTCGCTTGCTCCAGCATTTTCCCGCTCTGCTGTGCAGTATACGTAATTGTATCTTTAGTTTTGGTGTTTATATTATTTTTATTATTATTATTCATCTTGTTCGTACGGCCCCTCGCCGGGCAAGGCAAGCTTAGGGTAAAGGGAAGAGTAAGGGGAATGTGTCGTCCGCCGCGGCAGAGCCCCATACCGCGGTAAGGCCATAGTTACACTCCGAGGCGGCCCGGTATCAGAGAAGCTCCGTACGATTACAGCCTCCATTTGCCTACCGGCTGCAAACGTCCAATGGGCACGTGGTCGCATAACACCCTGGATTGGGAGGGGGAAGATCTAAGTCGTCGCGCCAGAGAGGCTTGGCTTCTCTCGTGATGTAGTACCGGGCGGCGCTGTGATCTTAAGGGCAGCGTAGCCCTGTGGCTATCGACTTAAGCCCTCATACCGCGGCAAGGTGTCCACCATTCACGAGGGGGCATCATGCAAAGAGTCAGCGCATTCCCGTCTTGGCAACCACGCCACTGTTGGCAGCAATAATTTCGAGATAGTAAGGGACTTTGTATACCTGGGAAGCAGCATTAATACCAACAACAATGTAAGCCTGGAAATCCATGGAAGGATAACTCTTGCAAACAAATGCTACTTTGGGCTGAGTAGGCAATTGAGAAGTAAAGTCCTCTTGCGACGAACAGAAACAATACTCTATAAGTCACTCATCGTACCCGTCCTGCTATATGGTGCAGAAGCATGGACACTGACAGCATTTGATGAGGCGTCTCTGGAAGTATTCGAGAGAAAAATTCTTCGAAAGATTTATGGACCCCTAAAAGTTGGCGACGGCAAGTACCGAAGAAGATATAATGATGAGCTGTATGAGCTTTACGCAGACGTGGACATAGTTCAGCGAATTAAAACCCAGCGGCTTCGCTGGCCAGGTCACGTGGTGCAAATGAGCGAAGACGCTCCGGCCCAGAAGGTATTTTTAACGGCACCCGCCGGTGGAAGTAGAGGAAGCGGGAGGCCACCTCTCCAATGGCAGGACCAAGTGGAGGCAGATCTTGAAGCATGCGGTGTCTCCAATTGGCGCGAGTTGGCTCAACAAAGAGCCGACTGGCGAAGCATGTTAGACGGCCAAAATTGGCTAGGCGGTTAAAGGCTATTTTATGTAAGTAAGTAAAGTCAGGCATCTAATGGGGATGTTTTGCTTAGCGGAAATCTAAAGTCATCCGTGGCGGATAGGGATCGCAAACAATCTTTATAATATCAGCCCTCCCAGCAAACACTCGCAGTCTAAGCCTGACGACAAAGCTAACCAATGTTAAGAAGGTCCATTGGGCTTTATCGACTTTCAGTCCTTTCAAATCTCCAGGACCGGATGGGGTCTATCCTTGTCTGTTGCAGCAAGGAATCAACTATACAGCCCCAGTCCTATCAAATTTATATAGAGCATCCCTGCTGTTAGGATATATTCCCAACAGGTGGACAGAGGTTAAGGTTGTATTTATACCGAAACCAGGAAAACCGGAAAATCTGCCATCGTCATATCGACCAATAAGTCTCAGTTCCTTTCTCCTAAAGGGAATGGAGAAAATTTTAGATCAGCACATAGGGAAGTAAACTTAAAGAAACACCCTCTGTGTACACACTAATTTGCCTACCAGCCCGGAAAATCCACGGAGACTGCTATCCATTGCCTTACGGAAAAAATTGAAAAGGCCATAGAGTCTAAAAACATAGCCCTGTGTGCATTCATCGATATATCAGGCGCTTCATGCCTTTGAGGAAGCCATAATTAGCAAGAACGTAAGCCCTATGATCACTCGCTGGGTCCTGGCCATGCTAAAGCAAAGAAAAATCAGCTTTGAGCTAGGAGGGAGTGCTGGCTCAATCGTGGCCACAAGAGGATGCCCTCAGGGAGGTGTACTCTCTCCTCTACTGTGGACCCTAGTCATAGAAAAACTTCTTCATCTTTTGAAGGGCAATGGCTTTGACGTACAGGCATATGCGGATGACTTAGTAGTCTGCATAACAGGAATGCATGAAGAAACAATATCCGATCGCATGCAACAAGCCCTGGGCATCATTGAAAGATGGTGTGCTAACAAAGGTTTATCTATCACGAGGCGAAGAAAGCTTTCTATGTTACAGCCGTCCCTAGGAGGCATTCGCATAGGTTTTTCGACGGAAGCAAAATACCTAGGAGTAACATTGGATAAAACCCTAACATGGAATGGTCATTTGGAGGCTACCATAAATAAAGCAACGAGGGCCTTTTTCGCCTGCTCTATACTTTATGGCAAAACATGGGGGCTGTCTCCCAAAATGGCGTACTGGTCATTTAATACAGTTGTGAAGCCAATAGTCACATACGCTTCTCTAGTCTGGTAGTGAAGAATTTCGTAAATAGTCCTATATTGCAAGTAAGTGATGCAATAACTCCTACGCTCAGGATCATGGGAAACTTTGATGTTTCGATCGTTGATTGAGTGCTCTGGGATACAGGGAATCCTTATGCGGAATCCGATTCAGAGATTTGGTATACGGATGGATCGAAGCTGGAAGATGGCAAAACGGGAGCTGGTATCTATGGACCAAATTACAAAAAATCGGTACCGATGGGTAACTACCCCACTAACTTTCAACCGGAAATCCATGCAATAGAATTATGTGGCAGAGAATGCCTCCGAAGAAGACTATCCTCTACATTATGTCGGACAGTCAGGCTGCCCTACGTGCCTTGCAGTCTTGCACTATAACTTCGAAGCTTGTCGATGAGTGCGTCGCAGTCCTTAATGATCTGAGAGCCAAAAACAAAGTTTTGTTAGGTTGGGTCCCAGGGCATGAAGGGCAAACATGGTGCTCTAACAGCATTTTATGGTCCCGAACCCTTTTGTGGACTCACGAAGGCCCACGTAAAGGAGACCATAAGACACTGAAAAAAAAAACAGTTTAGGCAGCATTGGCTTAGAAGTCTAGGACAGAGGCAGGCCAAACTCTTTATAGAACCCTCACAAAGAGCATCAGCCAGGCTCATTAATCTAAGGAGGGTGGATCTAAGAACCCTCACCGGGTATTTTACGGGTCATTGCGGTCTGCGTTATCACCTGAGTAAGCTGAATCTATCAGATACAACAATTTGTCGGTTTTGCGAACTGGACGATGAAACGCCGGTTCATATACTCTGCGAATGCATTGCGTTAGCAAGAAAGAGAGTCTGCTACCTAGGTGGGGTCACTCTCAATCCGTTCGTAATATGGAATAAAAAACGTGAGGAGGTGCTCCAATTTATAAATAGCCTCCGCATACAGCAATAAGCTGAAAGGTCACACAATAGATCGTATAAAGGGTCGCGGTGTAATAAGGCCTTATAATAATAATAATCTGTGTGTTTCTTTTTAGGGGAAAACAACAACAGCAAAAGTAATTGAAGGTCAAAGTTCATATAAAGCATTTTTTTAAATCAAAACTTCTCGAAAACTAATAAACCGATTTTCAAAATTTCTTTTATTATTATTAATTTATTTTAAGTCGACACCACACAAAGCGGTCGACTGTTAATATCACAAGGCTCATTCCATTTCAAGACAACCGGTCCGCGCGGGACATGATTTTTGATTTCGATGAAATTTTAATATGTTGTTCTTTGGTCAAAATAAAGAAACACGTGTCTTTTTTTTCCTGAAAAAAATTTTTTTTCGGATTTATCGGCCGTTCAAATCGTTAAAATGCAATGAACATTTTTTTCGCCCATTTTTTCAACTCGCAATAACTTTGTCACAAATTAACCGATTCTTCTAATTTTTTTTTTAAATCTTCGTTATTACTATTACTTTTATATAAATTTATAAAAAATATTATATAGTTTAAAAATTTATTTTTTTTTCAGTATTTAATAGTAAAAATTTATGACTTTTTTCAAAAATTAATATCTCAAAAAAGGTTATTTTTTTGTTTGAAATTTTTTCTATATTGAGTCAACAGTTTATATTTCAACTTGGATAAATGATATATTGATGAAATGCATATTATCTTTGTCAAAAATTAACCGATTCTTATGATTTTTTCTTTGAAATGTTCGTTTTTACAGTTTTTTTAGTATTTAGTAAAAATTTATGACTTTTTTCAAAAACTAATATCTCGGAAACTGTAATTTTTTGTTTGTTTAAACTTTTTCTATATTTAGTGAACAGTTTATACTTTAACTTGGCTAAATATCAACTACCCAAAATTCGTTGTTTTCGAGATACGCATTTTTGAGTATTCAACTTTTTTCTATATACTTTGCATCAATATATGCAGGGGAAAATGTTAAATATTCAAAAATTCATATCTCGAAAACAACGAATTTTGGCTAATAGGCATTTAGCCAAGTTGAAACGTAAACTGTTCACTCAATATAGAAAAAGTTTAAACAAACAAAAAATTACAGTTTCCGAGATATTAATTTTTGAAAAAAGTCATAAATTTTTACTAAATACTAAAAAAAAATTTTTTTTAAATATATGCTATTTTTTATGAATTTCTATTCAAGTAAAAGTAAAAACGAACATTTCAAAGAAAAAATCATGAGAATCGGTTAATTTTTAACAAAGATAATATGCATTTCATCAATATATGTGTGAAAAAATGTTTAATATTCAAAAATTCATATCTCGAAAACAACGAATTTTGGCTAATAGGCATTTATCCAAGTTGAAATATAAACTGTTGACTCAATATAGAAAAAATTTCAAAACAAAAAAATAACCTTTTTTGAGATATTAATTTTTGAAAAAAGTCATACATTTTTACTAAATACTGAAAAAAATACATTTTTAAACTATATAATATTTTTTATAAATTTATATAAAAGTAAAATTAATAACGAACATTTAAAAAAAAAATTAGGAGAATCGGTTAATTTTTGACAAAGTTATTGCGAGTTGAAAAAATGGGCGAAAAAAATGTTCATTGCATTTTAACGATTTCAACGGGCGATAAATCCGAAAAAAATTTTTTTCAGAAAAAAAAGTTACCTGTTTCTTTATTTTGACCAAAGAACAACATATTAAAATTTCATCGAAATCAAAAATCTTGTCCCGCGCGGACCGGTTGTCTTGAAATGGAATGAGCCACAAGTATTGTTACAGAACAAAAACATACTCGTATATATGTATAATAAAAATATATAGAATATAACAAGAGTATAATTAACAGAAATTAAGCAAAGCATAAATTCATTTATTTATAGTATTATGTGCAGCTAGCAGGAAAGTTGTAGAGGTTGGTAATTGAATTACCTTTCATTAAATATATGTTATGTTATAAAAAATTGCACCTAAGTGAAAGAGATTTGAAACAATTGATTAATCTTATTTTCCATGGCCCGCTACACTATCCCCAGTACTTTTGTGCAGAGCACCTTTCGCGCTTGGCGGCCTTCGGGTACGCTTCTATAAAATAACCCTTAGCCGATCCAACACCGGCTTCGCGATCCCCAGTACGTACTTCTAAAATAAGTAACATTTTACGGGAGAAAGATTCGCCGATTTTTAGTCAGTATGTTGCGGTATTGTTTTTCGCTGTTATTTAGGGTTTTGTTGGTAAAAGTGGCGATATTTTTGCGTTTACACGCATATGAAAGTTAAATCAATTACCAGTCCAATGAGAAATAAATTTGGAAAATCGGTTTATTAGTTTTCCATTACCCATATTCCCAAACACTTTCTAGGGCTACAACTGACCCACATTTTGATCGATATCTCGGAACGGGTTCGTACACGGGGTATCCTCTGATAAACTCTTATCAACACCTTTCATTTGATACCCATATTGTACAAACAATTCGTAAGGTCACACCTGGTCCACATTTTGGCCGATATTTGGGAAACGGGCCCGGACATGGGACTTGGAACCAGTCCCTATTAACCCCTCATCAACACCTTTTGGTACCAATATTGTCCAAACTCTTTTGGGTCCAAACACTTTTGGGTCTTATCTCGGAAACCGGTTCCAACATGGGACTTGGAACAAATTGCCCGCAAGACTCTCATTAACACCTTTCATTAGATGTGCCCATATCTTAGAAATACCTTCAAAGGTCACAGTTTGGCCACATTGGGTTTCAAGACCCTAACCACCTAGGGATATAAAATATAGTTTATTCTCATATCCCCCAAATATATATACAAAAGTTTATAAAAATCTACCAACAGTTATAAGACAATGTTACTCATACGACCTGGGGAACGGCTGTCATACCAAACCAGAGATGCTTAACTATTAGAACGTTTCGGTTTCGTTTCCTTAATTCACAAAAAAACTATCAAAGTGATTTCGTTTTGTTCATTATCAAAACAAAATAATTTCATTTCGCTAATTGACGAAACTAAATTATGGAAACCAATAACGTTAAAACTGTGCCGGCATTGTCTTCAGATGGCGCATATAAACATACATACATAATAGATAACTCAGTTATCGATAAATATATTTCAATATACCAAAGTACAAATGATACCTGAGGACCTCCCCTTTATTTTGATACCGATATTGTAGGGCAATTTAAATGTTTTTTGGCTACCACATTTTGACCCATAACTCAATTATCGATAAATGTATCGAAATATTCCAAAGTCCAATAGAAACCTGTGGACCTCCCCTCTGCTATGAATATCGATAAATATATCAAAATATACCGCGGTCCAAACGAGTCCTCTGGACCTCCACTTTCGTTTGAAACCCATATTGTAGGGAAATTTTGGGGTTTTTGGGCAATCGCATTTTGCCGACAATTCGAAGTACAAATGCAACTTGGGGCCCCTCTCGTTTGATACCTATATTGCAGAGAAATTTTAAGGTTTTTGGGCAATCACATTTTGACCGATAACTCAGTTATCGATAAATTTATCGAAATATATCGAAGTCCAAATAAAACCTGGAGCCTTCTCCTTGCGTTTGATGCCCATATTATAGGGAAATTTTAAGGTTTTTGGGCATCACATTGTGACCGGTAACACAATTATCGAAATATGTCGAAGTCCAAATGAAACCTGGGGCAATTCCCTTTCGTTTGATATCCATATTGTAGGGAAATTTTAAGGTTTTCAGGCATCACATTTTGACAGATAACACAGTTATCGATAAATTTATCGAAATATGTCGAAGTCCAAATGAAACCTGGGGCATTTCCCTTTCGTTTTATACCCAGATTGTCGGGAAATTTTAAGGTTTTTATGCAATCACATTTTGACGGAAAACTACTTAAATTATCGATACATTTATCGAAATATATGGAAATCCAAATGAAACCTGGGGCCTTCCGCTTTCGTTTGATACCCATATAGTAGGGGAATTTTATAGAAATATATTGAAGTTGACGGCCGCAGTGGTGTAGCGGCTAAGTGTTCGGCCTTCTACACCAAGTCGTGGCGGATCAATGCCCGGCAAAAGTAACATTTAAAAATTATTTTAGAAAAAGAATAATCGGGTGTATTTCTGCTATGAGAAGCCATGTACTCCCAATAATTTCTGTGCTTTGAGCTTTGTTCTTAAAGAGCTTGAAAAAGCTATATCATTAGAAAATGCCGACAAATGGAAGTCCGCCATGGAAGAAGAAATGGCTTCACACATTGCCAACGAAACATGGGATCTTACAACGCTCCCACCAGGAAAGAAAGCCATACGTCGGTCAAAATGTGATTGCCTAAAAACCTTAAAATTTCCCAACAATACGGTTTTTAAAACCAAAGTCAATGCAAATGGCGATGGAGTTCGAAATAAGGCGAGACGTTGTTAAGGGTTATAGACTATGTGTTTGTGGGGCAAATACTACCACTTTTACCACTTCTTTCCGGTTCATATATAGATCGTTAGAAAGGTCTATATCTCTTCTATCGAAAAAAAGAAGGTATGAAAACCCGGTTTTCGACCCCTAACTCAAGATTTTGGAGGTGTTCGGCAAATTTCTGATACGCAGTCTTCTTAACTCACCGAGATCTACCAGAAAAAACCTATCTCTTCCCAGGTATTTTTTCGTGTTGCACAAATTAATTGAGGCTTTAAAGTTAAAATGACCACCAAATTATCCTAAAATTACCCCAAAAAATATCACAAATCGACCCGAAAATGACCAAAAAAAAATATCCTATAATGACCACCAAATTGTCCTAAAATGACCCTAAAATGACCAAAAACATTATCCTAAAATCACTACCAAATTATGCTAAAATGACCCCAAAAAAATATCACAATTCGGCCCCAAAATGATACTTAAATGACCCCAATATGCCCTCAAAATGAAAATGTTTTAATCATAACAAAAAAAAATATAAATTATTATAAAAAGAGCTTTCGAATTTTCCCAAGCATACCAAATCGTAACAATTGTGACAATTATAACAATGGTCATTGAGGTGAATTTTCTTATGTTGCAAGAATAGGGCTGTTAAACTAAAAAAATATATTTTTATTTGCAGTTTGTGATTTCATCTCTGGTTTGCCTTGTTTTACGAGCTGAGCACATATATATTTCTGGCACAGATATTACTCATACTGGCTCCAACAAAGATAAGTGGCGCGAATTCCTAAGCAAAGTTGCTACGTCATTAAATAGAACCATTCAAAACCAAACAATTTGCGCGGAAATTGAGTCAGATTCTATTCAACCATTAATGAACCATTTTTCCCGTTTCCAAGATCTGAAGCTGGACTCCTTACTAGCACTTATTACGGAAGCAAAACATCAGATAACCTAAACTGAAACAGGTTTTTTGTCACTGAAGATTATTAAGTTGTATATACTTACATACATATGAAATGCTAGAAGTAAAAGCAGAACTTATAAAATAGGGGGATTCGCTAAGTATTGCAAACGGTGCACGGATTGTACGGATTGCATGGATTGTAAAGTCACAACAACAAAATACACGTAAAAGATTATATCCTATCCGTACAATTTATACAATGCTCAAACCTATGTATATTTTAATGCAAGAATTGTAGGAAATAGAAATCAGTCCTTTATTTCTCTCAATCCTCTCAGTTCGCTCACAAAAAGTAAAAGTAATTGTTAGCGCCAACTTTTTTCAGAAAAAAAAAACTTTCAGCTTTAATGATTTAATTTAAATTCTTTAAAAAAGAAAAAAATTTTCGACTTTTCTGAGATTCGCGGCATTTTTACGAATTTTATTTTATTTTCTATTTACAGTTTGACAGTTAAATCTTCTGTTACATTTAAGCTTGCTGCGGTTATACAATGGGGCGCTCGCGGAGTATTGTAAATTTCGACATAGGACTTTTACAATCCATGCAATCCGTGCACCTTACAAGACTTAGCGAATCCCCCTAATGATTCATAAAAATATGTAAAAAATAAATAATTTAGTAAAAACCAGACATATCTTTTCTTTTAAAACACAGAAGTATCATTTTCAGTGAGCGGCCCTCTCAGTTGGGGCTGCTACCAACTAACCTGACCTAACCTACTTAAAATTGTTGCATAACATAAATATTCCGGAAGGGTGTTGAATTAATATATTATTTTATATTAATGTATCTACATATGGGCATTTCCATCGTCACTCGCGTTACATCAGAAACAACATTTTACTAGTTAAAGTCACTTTACGCTTTACATTTAACATTTCCAAATAATATTGTGATATCGTCACATCTAGCTAGAGGACCTTTATTGAAACTGCCAAAAAAAAATTTAACCAAATTTGTAATTAAAAGAAAAAAATAAGAAAAAAATAAGAAAAACTGTCCGTCACTCGCGTTACCATTTTTAGCTTAGGGATTTTGAAGCATTTTTCGAATCTTAAACTCTGTGAAAAGGCTTCGTTGAACTAATTTCTGCTAATGGGACTTTGTTAAGAATTGATGTAAGTGCAAATCTCGCGAAAATTGACATAGGTTGATTCTGATTATCATACATCGATCTTCATTGATGGAATAGGTGTTAGAAAATAAAAATAAAATAAATAATTTGCAGAATCGCCGTTACCTTAAATATTGACCAAAACGTGGTTTTTTCACCTTCTGGTGCAAATTAAGTGATATAAAAGCCATTTAATTATAAAAATTTAGTAAATATTATTGGAGTATAATGGGGTGTGGTTGCTGTGCGACCTTACCCAATCCCGACTCTTGCGTCCTCCTTCGTACACTCTGGGCAACGTGAGCTATCTAGGCTCGCGGCAGAAAGAGAGGGAGCCCCGGTGGGGCCACTCTGACATACTTGGTTTAAGGGCTCACCGAGATCTTTTGCGCAGCGTCTGTTCACCATGAGGTGCGGCTGCAAGCGGGCGTCTGTCTTGAAGCAAGCGGCTCGCTATATAAATGTGTAAATATTTCCCAAAAGCCCCAAAACGGGTTGTGCGCTGGGTTTGGGACCCGCCACGTAAAAAACTTAATTCCAATGAAAACTAATGTACCAAAGCCTCGGATGAGAACCCCCTTTAATGTTGACGACCCGGCAAAACGAATAAGGCATAATGATTTGGATAATAGGGCATGTACCGGGAATGTCCGGACCCTTTCAAGGGACGGTACCGCTGCCCGACTGGTTGATGTCCTCGTAGGCGCAAAGGCCGACATCACCGCCCTGCAGGAAATGCGATGGACGGGGCAAGGAAAGACGACCATCGGTTCTTGTGACGTATACTATAGTGGCCAGGCACACGGCAAAGCGCGTGGTGTAGGATTCGTGGTGGGAACGCAATATGGTCATCAGTGGTACCACGTTCCAGCACAAGCGAATACACCAAGCCACATGGCTGTCCCCTGATCAAAGAACTAGAAACCAGATTGATCATGTCATGATCAACGGCAGACACAGCTCCACCGTTCTGGACGTGCGTACCCTACGTGGTCCCAATATCGACTCGGACCATTTTCTTGTTGCAGCCAAGATACGCACACGCCTCTGTGCAGCGAAGAAAGTGCGCACAGTAACGGAAGGAAAGTTTGACGTCGAGAAGCTGCGCATGACACAGACAGCTGATAATTTCTCCACTCGACTCTCACACCTGCTATCAGAGGGCAATCCTCGACCTAACGATGTAACCGAGCAATGGAAGCATATCTCTCACTCGTTGCGTACCGCCGCTGAGGCCACTATAGGGTTTCCACGAGCCCGCAAGAACAACTGGTACGATGAGGAATGTAGCACTGCCTCGGACAAAAGGGACGCTGTATACAGGGAGACGTTGCGAACGGGTGCAACACGCAGTGTATGGCAACGCTATAAAAAAGTCGTCCCACCACCTGACTATGATGAAGTGAGGATAGCTATATCCCGGCTCAAAAACAACAAATCGCCTGGGAAGGACGGACTACCCGCCGAGCTATTCAAACACGGAGGCGAAGAGCTGGTAAAAAGCATGCATCAGCTCTTATGCAGAATAGGGTCAGGTGAGTACATGCCTCCAGATTGGAACTTAAGTGTGCTCTGCCCAATCCACAAGAAAGGCGATCCCGCTAACCCCACCAACCACCGCGGAATCAGTCTTCTTAATATCGCATATAAGGTCCTTTCTAGCGTATTGTGTGAAAGACTGAAGCCCATCGTAGACAAACTGATTGGACCTTATCAGTGTGGCTTTAGACCTGGTAAGTCTACCATCGACCAGATTTTCACGATACGCCAAATCCTGGAGAAGACCCATGATAAAAGAATCGACACTCACCATCTCTTTGTCGATTTTAAAGCCACTTTTGACAGCGCAAAAAGGAGTTGCCTGTATGCCGCCATGTCTGAATTTAACTTCTCTGCAAAGCTTATACGGCTTTGCCAAATGACGATGAGCAAAACGAACAGCTCCGTCAGAATCGGGAAGGACCTCTCTGATCCATTTGAAACCAAACGAGGCTTCAGACAGGGCGACTCCCTTTCTTGCGATTTCTTTAACCTGATGCTGGAGAAGATAATTCGAGCAGCAGAGCTAAACCGCAATGGCACAATCTTTTACAAGAGCGTACAATTGTTGGCGTATGCCGATGATATTGATATCATTGGTCTTAACAGCCGCGCCGTAAGCGCTGATTTCTCTGGGTTGGATAAGGAAGCGAAAAAAGTGGGTCTTGCGGTGAACGAGGACAAGACGAAGTATCTGCTGTCATCAAAGAAAGAATCGGCGCACCTGCGCCTTGGCAGCCAAGTCACCGTTGATAGCTACAAGTTTGAAACGGTGATAGACTTCATCTATTTGGGAACCAGCATTAACACCAAAAATAATATCAGTCTAGAAATATAAGGGAGAATCACCCTTGCCAACAAGTGTTACGCTCTATAAGTCTCTCATCATACCAGTCCTAATGTACGGCTCGGAATCATGGACAGTGTCAAGAGAAGATGAGATGGCCCTTGAAGTATTTGAGGGAAAAGTTCTCCGGAAGATTTATGGTCCTTCCCGTGATGCCAACGGCGAGTATCGAAGGAAATTTAACGCTGAGGTGTACGAGCTTTACGCAGACCTGACCATAGTTCAGCGGATTAAAGCCCAAAGGCTCCGCTGGCTGGGTCATGTTATGCGAATGGACAAAGAAGCACCAGCACAGAAATTTTTCCTATCGACACCCGAATTCGGCAGCAGAGGAAGGCGGAGACCTTGACTGAGATGGAAAAAAAAAGGTAGAGGATGACTTGAACTCCCTTGGGGTTTCCAATTGGCGTCAGTTATCGCTAAAAAGGAATGACTGGCGTGCTTTGATACGAAACGGCCAAAATCGCCTAGGCGGTTAAGGGTCATTATGACCCAAGCCAAGATTAGATTAGTAAATATTTAGCATTTAACTCTTATTTTAAAAAACTTGAATGCAAATCATCACGTTACACGAAAAAATCCTTAATAAAAACGAACCCTTATGGGCTGGAGCAAAGAGGAAACATCGAGATGAAAGGGCAGACCCGCCAATTAGAACAAATGGATTTTTATGTTATTCCCATTAAGATATCCGTTTTTAAAATGTTTTTATTAGGTCGCTTTCGTCGTTCTTGTGCCCGGATTTTTGCATTCGATTTTGAACCAACTTCCTGTTGTGCTAGGGTCTTGAAATTTTCACCACAGTTCAGGTCGCGATGATAATGCAATATTATGGAAAAGAAAAATCCGATAGGTGGCGCGTGGGTCGCTATATTTTCAAAAATCGCATTTATGGTCCGATTTGGCTGAAATTCCGAACATGTATTACTACTATGAAAAGAAATATTTTCCTACAAAAAAATTCCGCTAGGTGGAGCTGAGATCGGGGTAATAAAAACTGAAAATCCTAATTATGGACCGATTTAGCTGATATTTAGCGTGTGTATTACTTAATCAATTTCCAAATGTTCAAAAAAAAAATTGCACCCGCTAGGTGGCGCGTGAGTCGCTCTATTTATGAAATGCGAAGGTGTGTTTTCGGTGTCTATTAATTTGTTTTTCAACGAACTTCCCGTTGAGGTAGAATCTTTTAAATTTTCATCGTCGTTTAGTTTTCTAGCCCCACGCAATATAACAAAAAAATAATTCCGATAGGTGGCGCACGGGTAGAGATATTTGAAAAGCTTCATTTCCAGAGATTTTGCTTTGGATTTTGAACTAACTTCCCATTGAGCTGGGGTTTTGAAATTTTTACCATCGTTCCGGTTTCGCTGACAATGCATTATACAAAAAAAAAAAATCCAAAATATTGCTTTAATTGCAAAAGTCCCATTTATCGGCTTATCTTCCTTATTGCTATCTGAATATTTCGTACACATGCTATAATGCGCATGCTATAATGCGTTTTCAGCGCCATAAACAGCATCGAAATTTCGAATACATATTTGAATTTCACTTATTCGAACATGCAATCTTCAACGTCATCTGCATACATTTAGGCGCAGTTACTGTTGCACAAAGGAAAGATAATGTGTTTTATAATGCTTAAAAAAGAATAATTTTATTTAACCATAGAAAGACCGCGTAAAGCGTGTAAGCGTAGAAAATTGCCAAATGCGTAAATGAACTGTCAAAATTTTTATGGAACGAAGTTTACACAAATTCGGTAAACTTCCGCGAGGAGTTTAGTGAATACACACTAGACAAAAATAGAAGAATATGCTAAAAAATAGGTCAAAAATTAAATTAATGGGAATTTCAAAATAAAAAGTATTCACATAAATTTATCTATATCGTTGTTGTTGTTGTTGTTGTTGTTGTAGCGAGGTGGAGCCCTGCCAAAATGTCAGACAGGGTCACCTCGAGTGTATTGCTCTTGGCCGGGTCGATATAAGAAAACGGCCCGGGTCGTTTCGGCACGATGGGTACAGCACAAGTACTGGTACCGTTCTCGTAGAACCGGCAATACAAGAAACTAGCCGTGTAGGCTATGTAGGTCATTTAGCGTTACCCAGGGTGCACCAACTGGGAGGCGACCTACTTTTATCTATATCGTTCATCTAACTGAGCTGTTAAATGTATACACACAGAAAAATTTCTTACATTTTTAGTTAACATGATTCATGTTAAATCAACATGAACACCTCTTGTACGTAAAACAAAAACAATTTCGGAAAATCAACACGAACATTTTAACATGAAGCGTATGGTTAAAATAACATGATATACTTCTGCATTAGAATTACATTAGTGTGTATCCCTTACACTAAATTCGGTTTGTTTTAACATGAACAAGTGTTGTTTTCGACTGCCATCTGTTCCCCGAACATTTTAACATGAAGCGTATGGTTAAAATAACATGAAATACTTCTGCATTAGAATTACATTAGTGTGTATCCCTTACACTAAATTCGGTTTGTTTTAACATGAACAAGTGTTGTTTTCGAGCATCATCTGTTCCCCATCAAAGCTTGTGAACAGAATTGTTCTCAAAAGAACAGAATTTAAGTCAGTGTGTAGATACCGACTTAATGAAAAGTTGTATATTATAAAAAATTAATATATTGTGAAATTTATAATTTCTTAACTTGCGAATAAGTTGTGAAGTTTTGCAAAAAGTTTTGGGTAAGTAATTTGTGTTGTTTTTCATATTTTGTAAACGCTTCCTGCTAAAACACGTCCAAAAATGTCGGGCTGGGTTAAAAACAACGCGCACTATACATAAATACCATGGAAGCGCTTTAGGATTATGGATACCGGGTAGAAAAGGCGTCGTTTGATACTTATCCCTACATTAATTGGACGTGTGCTACCAGTTTTAAAATCGCTTGGATAATTTTAAGAGCTTTCAATGAAACAATTTTTATTTAATTTTCAGATTGGGGCTTGTTGCTGCTTTCGATGCAGAAGTTGCCAATGATTGGATTAAAATAAGTATATGTATATGTATGTATGTACATATGTGTACTTTTATTATTTAAAATGATGATCTTGTTAATTTAACATGATAGATCGTGTTAATTTAACATGATGATCGTGTTAATTTAACATGATAGATCGTGTTAATTTAACATGATGATCGTGTTAATTTAACATGATGATCGTGTTAATTTAACATGACAGATCGTGTTAATTTAACATGATAGATCGTGTGAATTTAACATGATGATGGTGTTAATTTAACATGATGATCGTGTTAATTTAACAATAAAAACATGTTGAATTAACATGACAGATCGTGTTAATAAATTATACAAGCATTATATTCTTTCATACCTGAAAATATGTATGTTAAAGGTTTTCGATAAATGAATTAACTAAATAAAAATTATTTAAAAAATCAAAAACAAGGTGTTTTATTTTAAAGGTTAATTTAACAATAAAAACCTGTTAAATTAACATGATAGATCGAGTTAATTTAACAATAAAATCCTGTTAAATTAACATGATAGATCGTGTTGATTTAACATAACATATCGTGTCAATTTCACATGATAGATCGTGTAAATTTAACAGGACGAAAGTGTTATTTCAACATAGTATAGTGTTAATTTAACATGTCTGATCGTGTTGATTTAACAAGAAAAATAATGTTGTATCAACAGGAAATCATGTTGATTCAAACCTTTGTGATCATGTTAAATTCACACGGTTCCTTCATGGTGATTTAACATGTAGGAACAGTGAAACAGTAGCTTCATGTTAGAACAACATGAGCGATAGTGTTGAAAAATAATAACCTGAAAAAGTGTTGATTCAACATTAAAATTATTCTGCGTGTATATTTACGCTTTCGTTAAGTTATATGGTTACACTAGCTGACCCGGCAGACGTTGTCCTGCCACAAATTTATTTCCCTCTCTGTTTCTCTAACCCGATCCCTATATCTATTTTAAACCATATCCCTATCTCCTTCATATAGGAGAAACCACGCCCCCTTTTTCCTTATCCCCAGTTTTTTTGGAGGTGTCCGGGATTGATCTTATATAACTCCTCACAAAATTTCAGTGGTCTAACCTAAATACTTCTAGAGATATGGACTATGAAGTATTATATTCGTATGGGAGGTGCCACGCCCCCTTTATCGTTAACTCGAGTTTTTTGGGAGGTATTAGGGATCGATCACATATAAACCCTCACCAAATTTCAGTGGTCTAACATAAATACTTGCAGAGATATGGGCTATGAAATGTTTCCTTCGTATGGGAGGTGCCATGCCCCCTTTTTCTTTATCTCCAGTTTTTTTGGAGATGATGGGATTAATCTTATTTAACTCCTCAAGAAATTTCAGTGGTCTAAACTAAACACTTCCCCAGATATGGACTATGAAGTATTTCATTCGTATGGGAGGTGCCACGCCCCCCTTTTCGTTATCCCCAGTTTTTTTGGAGGTGGTAGGGATCGATCTCATATAACCCCTTACCAAATTTCAGTGGTCTAACATGAATACTTCCAGAGATATCGACTATGAAATATTTAATTTGTATGGGAGGTGCCACGCCCCCGTTTTCTTTATCCCCAGCTTTTTTGGATGTGGTAGGGGTTGATCTCATATAATCCCTTACCAAATTTCAGTGGTCTAACATGAATACTTCCAGAGATATCGACTATGAAGTATTTCATTCGTATAGGAGGTGCCACGCCCCCTTTTTGGTTAACCCCCAGTTTTATGGGTGAGAATGGTGTTGTTATTCTATAGGTCTGTACCGATTTCCAGGTCCCTACCTTAAACCCATTTAGAGATATTCACCTTGAAGAAAAATGTTTGTATGGGAGGTGCCACGCCCCCCTAATATTTTGTTCTGATTTTATAACATGACCTGCGCCTGGTAATAACAAATAAACCCCCTAAAGGAAGTATATGATTTGGTTCAGCCGTTTTCGAGTTTTAGCGTAACGACTGAACACCATTTCATTTTTATATATATAGATTGTATGGGAGGTACCACGCCCCCTTTTTCGATAACCCCAAGTTTTATGGGTGAGAATGGTGTTGTTATCCTATAGCTCTATACCAATTTTCATGTTCCTACCTTAAACACTTTTGAAGATATTCAACTTGAAAAATTCAGTTCGTATGGGAGGTGCCACGCCCCCTTAATATTTTGTTCTGATTTTAAGATATGACCTGCGCGTGGTAATAACAAACAAATCCCCCAAAGGAAGTATTTCATTTGGTTCAGCCGTTTTCGAGTTTTAGCGTTACAATTATACACCATTTCATTTTTATATATATAGATGAGTACCACTAATATGACACAGAATATCCAATTACAATCTTAGAAATTTTCACAGACTCACAACTAAAAAGTATAAAATAAAAAATAGAGTAAAAAAATATTTTTAATTTAAAATGTTTTTAAAATGAACTAAAAACTGGAAAATAATTTCCCCTCTGCCTACATAGATTCTTCACCACGTAAAGCTTATCTGGAACATTTGTGAGTGGGAATTCTTATAGGTATTAAATAGTACTTGGAGTTTGAAATGTATAAAAACATTTGGCGCTTGCTATATCGTGAAAAGATGTTTTTTTTTTTAGAAAAGCTCATATCGGTAATAAGATTGTTAGAAACTAATGCGAACCATCTTTAGCGTGCGCCAATGTTTTTATACATTTCAAACTCCAAGTACTATTTAATACCTATAAGAATTCCCACTCACAAATATTCCAGATAAGCTTTACGTGGTGAAAAATCTATGTAGGCAGAGGGGAAATTATTTTCAAGTTTTTAGTACATTTTAAATTAAAAATATTTTTTTATTCTATTTTTTTTTTTATGAGTGAAAACATGTGTTCTCGTCACTCGCGTTACATAACAAAAATTGCCTTATATTTGTATGAATAGCTTCAGAAGTAAAAGTAGGCTGTTGATCAACACTTGTCAAATTAACGGTCAACATGTCATTAGTGAATACTACGTACTAATAAGTTGATATAAGTCGAAATCAATGCTATTGACATATTCCCAAAAGATGTATAGAATTTCACTTGTTTATTTTCAAATACATTCACTATTTTAAAGCTGTTTTCAGGTATTAATGCTCCTTACTAAGGCAATATGACACAATTTTATGAAGATTGCATATTTTTTAATAACCTGAATGTAGTAGAAATCAAATTCAAGGGAAAAAAATATCTGGATCTTTTGCCTCTCTGCCGAAATGCCCATATGTATATTTGGATTTATAAAACATACTAGTAAATGCAACCCTTCCGTGTAAATGACATATTGAATATAAAATGTCAATAAAGCATTTTTCTTAAGGCCGGCCCACGATGAGATTCAGCTCCCACAACATCAAAAACTGGGCGATCTTTTTTTGACATTTTTGTTTTTCTTTGTTTCGATATTTGTTCAGGGTGACCAGATAAAAAAAACGAAAAAAAAAAAAATATAGACGAAGATAATAAAAACTCCATAAACATGCGTTTGTGGAACTTGGGAACAATCTTGCAATACTTAATTTTAATACAGGGCTTGCAAAATATATGTACATTAGAACACCCACAGAATGTATGGGATTTGCAAAAGTATAAAATTTTTTCGGTCCACCAGCAAATTCTGAGAGAATGGATAAAAAAAACAATATCTGCAAAAAAATCTGGACATCCGTAGTGAAAAAATGCCATGCGCATTTGACCTAAAGCCTGAAAATGCGTCAAAAAATGGTGAATGTATTAAATGGCTTATATCTCCGGAACGAGTGATTTAGGAACAAATAATGATATGGAGACTTTTATGTAGAATGAAATCAAGAATAAATCCTCCATATAAATTTTTTACCTAAAAATGTCCTTTCAAGGACTTTTAATAAGTGAGCGTAAATTTTTTTGTTTCTTTTTTTTCAACGGTCAAAACAAATACTGGCAAAATAATGAATTAGGTAAGCTATACTTCATTTAATAAGGTATTAACCAAAGTTTCATTGTGCCATTGAATTTTTAGTTCATATGTATTTTTGCAAGGATGGGACGATCTGAAACGGAAAAAAAACTTTTATACATTTTTTTTTTCAGTAAACCAGGAACGTTTTTTATGTAAAATTTAGTCCAACGTAATTTCATGTTATTTGACCCATAAGTTTCTGCACAAAAATTTGTAATTTTGTATGGAAAGCTTTGTATTTTATTTAAAATTGCAATACATGAAAGGCAATAACATGGAACATTAAACGTGCTAGAGATGAAAAAGATACTTCAATACTTGTTTAACTCAACATATCAGTGACACAGCACTATTTTCTCAAATACTCTATGAATTTTTGTTTTGACGGGTTACGTGAGGGCACATTTTTATAATGTTTCTCCACTGCATGCAATAAAAATTGCTTTTGTTCTTCTTGATTAGTTAAGGCTGCATTAAAACGTGTTATGAGAGCTATACCTCGTTCCGCTTTATCATTCACAACTAACAATTTGGACACTATAGTTTTTGCTTTAATATAGTTTTCACTGAGTTCCCAAGTACTTGGATATGTGCTCAAATATTCCGTGCTTATTTTAGTTATGGTTTTGTCAAGTATAGTGTCAAAAAAGAAATATGTATTGGTTGTCACAAAATCGCATAACTCCAAAGCAGTGAGTTCTTCAGAAGGTAGTTTTATCCGCTTAGGATTATCAGGATGGCCACTTCTTTTTAAATTTGACAACATTTTCTTTTTCATTTCAACACTCACTCCGTCGTCAAAAAAAGCGAATGCAATATTGGACTCATTCAAGTACCAGAGATGTTACGCAGTTTGCTCTGAACTGATTCAGCTATATCAGCATCAATGCGTTTGTAATCCTCTATGTATGTATGTATGTTAAAGTGGCTGCCTCCGCAGTCCACGCGGAGGCTCACTTGGGCCTTAGTTTGGTCCGTTGTGATACCACGAAAGGAGCCCTAATTTCCCTTTCTGTAGATCGACCTGACCCAGCAGAAAGGTCGCATCCCCCAAAAAGTTTTGTAAGAAACCTTCTGACATACGACCTCTCCGCTGGGACGGGTCGAGGCAGGAGGCCCCAAAAACACATAAAAACCTTGAAGGGATCCGTCCGCCCGTCACCCCCATACAAAGTGCAACGTATACGTTGCAACTCTATATGGTGATGACAGACAGACGGATCCCCCAAGGTTCGATGTGTTTAGGGCCGGAGTTCATACACCCATGAAGCTAAACCAGCGCGTTTGTCTGATGTAGCGCAGAATATCATCTATATTTGCAGATTCAAGCTCCGCGAGGCATCCAAAGGAGTGTTTGCGGAGACATCGCTACCTGGTTTTCGACAGAACGGGACAGTGGCATAGATAGTGTTCTACACTTTCTATCTCCTCCTCGTCCCTGCAGCTGCGGCAGAAGTCATTTGTATAGAGGCCCATGAGAGCGCCATGGGTTCCCATAAGACAGTGTCCTGTAAGAAGGCCTACTAGTGGGCTAATGAACAGGCGATTCAGATGAATTACCGATTGCGACCTTTTTTCGTTGAGTTTGGGCCAAATTTGCCTGGACGTTCTGCAAGTCGGCTCCATGGCCCATCTTGCGTCGGCTTGTTCTATGAACCGGGAACGCAGCCAGTGCATGCATGTATTTAGAGGAGGGCTCACCCAGCTGCCGGAGGTGATTGTATGTAGACAGGTGCCCTTCCTTGCTAGCTCATCGGCAGCGCAGTTACCCGATACAAAACTATGGCCTGGGACCCATATTATACTCAGGCTGCACTTATCGGCTAGTTTGTTTAGAGCTTCCCTGCACTTAATCGCCACTAGTGACGACGTCTTACTACTTTGCAGGGATTTTATGGCACCTTGGCTGTCGGAAAAGATGGAGATAGAGTTAGTCACTGGCAGGTTAGTCAGATAGCGAGCAGCTTCCCAGATAGCTATAAGCTCAGCCTGAAAGACACTGCAGTGGTCTGGAAGGCGTAAGCTCATATTAATGTCGAGCTTACTTGAGAAGATTCCACTGCCGACTTTGTTGTCTAGTTTAGAGCCGTCCGTGAAAACGGAGATTTCTTGACTTCCCGGTTCCACGCAATTTTTCCACTCGCTTCTCTCTGGGATCCACGTTTCGAACTTGTTATCCCAGCAAGGCCGTGGTATTGCGTAGTCCAGCTTTAAGTAAGAGTTGGGGAGTTCCTTCAGGATTTGGGTATGCCCAAACCTGCAGTCCCTCCAGGGTTCTAGTGCGTTGCAACTGGCAGTAAATTTCCCATACAGGTCAGTGGGAAGAAGAAAAAGTATGGTTTCAAGAGCCTTGGTGGGAGTGGAGGGGAGGGCACCGCTAATAAGCATTGCTGCCATCCGTTGCACCTTTGTGGCTTTGGTTTAGTTAGATTCGATCTCGAGAGCCGGCCACCATATGGTGACGGCGTAGAATAGTATAGGTCGCACCACTGCCGTGTAGATCCAGTGGACAATGTGGGGCTGAAGACCCCACTTTTTTCCGATTGCCGACCTACAGGCGTAGAGCACCATTGTGGCTTTCCTGGAGCGTTCCTCCATATTACGCCCCCAGTCCAGTCTTTTGTCAAGAATTACGCCAAGGTATTTAACCTCGGTAGAGAGTTTGATCACCCTCCCATTCAGCGATGGGGCGGTGAAAACTGGTATATTGCGTCTGCGGGTGAAGAGCACCATCTCAGTTTTTTCACTGCTGATGCTTAGTCCACATTCCTCAGACCAGGTTTTTGTGAGATTCAGCGCATTTTGCAAGAGTTCGCTAAGCACCGAAGGATGCTTGCCAGTAGCTGTCAGGGCTATGTCGTCTGCATAGGCAATGACCTGGCAGCCGGTGTGCTTTACTCTAGATAAAAGAGTGTTCACCGTCAGGTTCCAAAGTAGAGGAGAGAGAACACCCCCTTGGGGGGTTCCTCTGTTGGCATACCTTGTAAGTGAAGAATTGCCCATTTCGGAAATAATGGTTCTTCTTTGGAGAAGGAGTTCAACGAACCTCACTAGAGGCTCTTCCACTCCCAGCAAACGCAGGGAGCTCGTTACCGCTGTTGGAAGAACGTTGTTAAAAGCCCCTTCTATGTCAAGAAAAATGCCGAGCGTAAACTCCTTGAAAGCAAGCCCCTTCTCTATCCCAGAGGTGATAGCGTGTAGAGCCGTCTCTACGGACTTGCCCTTGGAGTAGGCATGCTGGCTGTTGGAGATTAGTCCTGGATTTGCCGTTCGCCTAATGTAGGCATCTAGCAATCTTTCTAGAATTTTTAGGAGGAAAGAGGTCAGACTTATAGGTCTGAGATCCTTTGGGTTATTGCAGGATGTCCTGCCTCCTTTCGGTATAAAGACTACCTTTGCCTTGGTCCATTCCGTGGGGATATAGGCCAGGTTGAGGCATGCCTTGTAGATTTGAGTTAGCAGCGGACTAATAAGATCGCTCGCTGCTTGTAGTTCGGCGGGAAATATACCATCTAGTCCCGGAGATTTGAAGGGTTTGAAGGACCTGATTGCCCAGTTAACTCCTTTTCTGCTGACTATGTGGTCCAAGGGCCTCGACGGCCTTGGGTTAGATTGCGAGTTCGAGGGTAGGTATGGTTGAGAGGTGCTGCCCGGAAAGTGGGCCGTGACCAGGGTATCCAGGATTTCGGCACTAGATGAGGCCCATTCTCCATCAGCTGTACGAATACAGCTGAGAGGAGTAGGGTTTTTGGAGAGGACCTTACGTAGGCGATTTGCCTCCGAGACTTCCTCAATATTGCTTGTGAAGTTTTTCCAGGATTCCCTTTTGGCTCTCCTGGTTAACTTCTTAAAAGATTTTAAGGCGTCCCTGTAGGGGGACCAGATCCCTGTCTGTTTTGCCTGATTAAAGAGTTTTCTGCTGTTCTTCCTTTGCTCGGAGATTTCAGTCCACCAGTACGGTTTCTTTCTACCCCTTTTTTTAATCTCCGGGCAGGCTGCTATGAAGGCAGCGTTACAAGAATTGGCGACAAGATCTACTGCTTCGTCTATCTTAGACGGTGAGTCTAGCTCACCGAGAGAAGCAAACGATATGTCTGAGAGAGGCGCTTCATCAGATCTTATCGGTAGGCAAGACCTACCGTGAGAAGCGTTTTCTTGGAGGGTAGAGGACAGGACCACTTTGTAAAGGTCCCAGTCCGTACGTCTCCTGTTCCTGTAAACCGCCATAGGCGGAGGTCGCAGAAGCAGATTAAAAGTTACGTACATATGGTCAGAGTAGGAGTTATCATCGGAAACTTTCCATTCCTTAACTAAGTCAGAGAAAGGTCCTGAAACCAGAGTAATGTCTAGAACTTCCCTCCTATTCGAGGTGACAAAAGTTGGTTTGTCCCCAGAGTTACAGATACAGAGGTTGTTTTCTATGATAAAATCAAAAAGAGACTCACCCCTTCTATTTGTGTCGGTTGAGCCCCATGCGAGGTGGTGCGCGTTGGCGTCGGCTCCAATGACTATCGGAAGCCCCTTGAGTTGGGCCTCCTTTACCGCCTTGCTGAGCCTATCCTGTGCAGAGATGGGGCGATCGTGCGCAAAGTATGCGGACATCAGCCAGAGGGTATAGTCCTGCAGCTCGAGGCTGATACAGGTGAAGTCATCATCGCTAAAAGGAGATAGTAGAAAATAAGAAAGAGTTTTTCTGATAAGAATACATGATCTGCTTCTACCTTTTGCAGGTGGCGTCACCAGCTGGTACTCATCGGTATTCAGCCCACAGACCCTGGTACCGACGACCCATGGCTCTTGGACTAGAACGACCGCCTCCGATGTTTTGCAGAGCCGTAAGATTAGCACAGCGGAGGCTGCCTTAGAGTGATGCAGGTTAATTTGCAGTATCCGGACCATTAGGACCGTTCTGAAAACTCAGCATCGACGTCCATCTCCCCTGCTCCGTCCCGCCCGATGCCACCTCAACGATTGTATCGTCGAAGCCAACATTTGACTGGTCGGATTCCAGGAGGAGGTGTTCGTCCATGCTGGTAGAGAACTGCCCTGCCAGCTCAGATACCGAGAGTGTATCACTCTCGGACTCTGGAGCACTACGTGCTAGTTCGATATCGACCTCATGTACACTCGAAGTGTTGCATGGGGTCGTGAGATTTGCTGCGGTGGAGGTGGGTACACTCGAGGCGCTGCCCACCTCCTCCAAATTCATCGGAGCCGACTCGATGGAGGTAGCTGCTGCCTCAGAGTCCAGCGTAACAAGTGCACTCAAGGTGTTTCCTGCCATCACATCACTGTGAAGCTCGGGCTTCGTCTCCATCTCCTCCGGCTCCTCTCTCTGGGTACCATCCCGCCTGACTTTCAACGTGATGGAGTAGAAGCCGTAGCTTAACACTCCACCACATTTAGCAAGCCAAGGGAGAGACGCCTCGCTAATGACGAAACCGACATAGCGTTGCTTCTCCCTTGTCTCGCCCACGCGGACTATCCTCCAATCGCTTGAAGGTAGTCCCGGGTTGCTTTGCGCGATGGTGCCCAGAATCTCGCCAGGCTCCGCCAGCTCGTCTGGGACCCAGGCCCAAGCTCTCGGTCTGTTTGGAATTTCTTCCAAACTGACGGCATCCAGCTTATCCCCGGGCCACAGCTCCCCCACCGAAGCTATGGTGAGTGTATACAGACGGCAAGAGCGCTCGTCTGCGCAGGAAACTAGTTTAATCCTGCCCTGATACCAGCCGGCATCGCGGATAATGGGAGCAGCACCCGGGTTCTTGTCCATAATGTCCTTGAACTGCCTGAGAAGGCCGTTCAGGACATCCTTCCAATTGTCCGGGGTAATGTTTCCATCCGGATGGCCGCGGTTCAAAACCGCCAGCGTGATGTTGCCCTTGGCAACCTCGTTGAACGGTTTTGTTAGGGCAGGTGGAGAAGGGGCAGAGGTTATGGGCCTATGCCTTTTAGGAACGCTCGAGGCGTTTACTATCGACCGCTGCCTTTTAAGGGCTGGCCCATCCGACCCGGTTGGCGCCGTATTGGCAGGATTGGTTGCGGTGTTACGCGATGATTTTTCCGCAATGATTTTCCTGGCCCAGGCCAGAGAGCTTTTTTGCTCTGCTGTCAGCTTATCGCTGGGAGACTTGTCCAGTCTCTCTACAACTTTGGCGGCATTGCGTAGATTCCGCTGATTGCGGACTGAGAGGGGGACTCGTTTGCTTGCCTTAGAACCCTCTAGGGGGTCAGCCGCCTTGCCACGAGTTTGTTTTGCATGGGCGGGGGCATTCACTCTGTCCGTGGAGGACCCGGTGTTGGTTTCCGCCACATGCTGAGCAGGGTGCCCGTAAGACGGGCCACCTGCGTTTGCTCAGCCGGGAGTTGCTTTCCCTCAGTGGGGCTAGATTTGCCGGCTGTTACAGGTTCGGACTTGCCCTCAGGGGGTTTGGTCCTACTGCTGCTAGCTTGCGCAGGTGGCCGAAAAGTGGTTTGAGGCCGTGCAGGCCTGATCGGTGCCACCTTAGCGGTTCCCGATTGTGGCAGGGTTTTATAAGTATTGGCCTTTTTAACGCCTGTGCCAGAGGCAGCATCTTTACCCGTGCAGGGCTCCGGGGCTTGGTTTTTATTCATGTGGAAAATTTATATAACTAGTTCGTAGGCTGCCTACTGAGATGAGACCGTTCGGCAGCCTGAAAGTATGTGAAAGGGTCGACTACGACAGAGCCCCATGCCGCAGCAAGTCACCGCTACTCCCGGAGGTGGGCCGATATCCGGAAGGCTCCGTAAGAATACAGTCGGATACCCCTGACTGCAAACCATCCAATGGGCACGGAATCGCATAACACCCTGGATTAGGGGGGGGGGCCACCATTTCATCTGGGTGTGGCCCGGTTCCCACCTTGAGGCCACGTTCAAGAATCATTTCCATATGCCAGAGCTATTAAAGGGCTAAGGCACCAATGGCACTGATTTCTGTAATCCTCTAATGATTTGAGTAGCCTCAAATCATTAGCCGGTGCTTTTGGTGCTACTTGACACATAAACCAATACTTCATGTACACGCGTAATATGAATATATTAAACCTGCGTATATTGTTCAACAGTTTAGCTGAAAGATATAATGAAAAAATATGTAAATACCTCGATCCTAAAAACTAGTTATTAAATTGCAGTGGATCATTTTTACTTACATGAAATTGCGAATTGTTTTCTAAAAAGAAAAATTTTCAGGCAGTAGATGATTTTTGCCATGACTGACTGCACCGGGTCGAGGAATTTTAAAGCCTGGTATTTGTTGTCCGATGAACAGCGAACTTAATTTAAGCATTTCTATATAGTCGTGCCTGGGAGTGTAATGGGGTGTGGTTGCTGAGTGACCGCGCTCAATCCCGACTCTTGCGTCCTCGTTCGTGCACTCTGGGCAACGTTGAGCTACCTAGGCTCGCGGCAGAAAGAGAGGGAGCCCCGGTGGGGCCACTCTGACATACTTGGTTTAAGGGCTCACCGGGGTCTTTTTCGCAGCGTCTGTACACCATGAGGTGCGGCTGTAAGCGGGCGTCTGTCTTGAAGCAAGCGGCTCGCTATATAAATGTGCAAAACTTTTCCCTCCCAATCCAGGGTGTTATGCGATACCGTGCCCATTGGACGTTTGCAGCCGGGAGGCAAATCGTGGCTGCAGTCGAACGGAGCCTCACTGATACCGGGCCGCCTCAGGGAGTAACTATGGTCTTACCGCGGTATGGGGCTCTGCCGCGGAGGACGACACACTTCCCCTTACACTACCCTTGACCCTAAGCTGGCCTTGTCCGGCGAGGGGTCGTACGAACAAGATGAAGAACACACAAAATACAAAGCAATTAACGACTTCGTTTACTCCGCAGCAGAGAAGAACTATGCTGGAGCAAGCGAAAACACAACGCCGGAGGACAAACTCCGCCTCAAAGTTAACTGGGAGGCCGACAGCGATGGAAACTACGGGTCAGTCATCCCCCAAACTGCTATCAAGTGAGAGTGACTTGATGGGAGCAAGCAGCAGTGCGGCTGCCTACGCAGTCAAGCAGAAAACGGCGGAAGCTAAACTTCCATCAAGCGCTAGTACGAAACCCAATCTCTTCACATCTGGGGCAATGGTCTCACGACCTGGTTTCAGAGTTCGAAAGAGAAGGAAGACGCCGCAAAGGGAGAGACCGCGATGGCAACTACGAGTCTGAATCCCCCCCAAGAGGCATCTCCCCGACGCTCTGCGTACTGGGATAAAAGAAAGGCCGCAAGGATCCTTAAAAAATATGAGGGAGCATCGCAGGAGAAGCTGTCGCCGGAAGAAAGGAAGATGGTGGAGGAAGCGAAAGCTCTGATACCAAATTTCCAGAGGCCCTATGTGCCTAAGAGGGTGAACGGTAATCCCTTCAAACGCCAGAGATCGGACGGAGAGGTAGACCCCCATCCCAAGCGGCATCAGGTCAACCGCGTAGTGGGAAAACTCAGCTTTGCTGAAGTAACCAAGGACAGAATCCTTATAGGTTTCATTGACCGAGGTAACGACCGTTGGTCCATCCCCAAAGACCAGTGGCTGTATGTCCGGAATGAAATGGGCAGGGCCCTCCTCGACTTAATGCGTGAGTCTCCGGGTAGTCCGCCGCGAGGTACTGACGCGGGCTGGCACCAAGGTCAGATCAAAATATTCGCGTGCGAGGATGCAAGAACTGTCGCACTGTATAAGGCAGCAGTTGCAAGACTGGGTGAAGTCTACCCAGGGGCAAGACTAGATGTCGTCGACTGGAAGGACATTCCTGCTCGGCCAAGGGCAAGGGCATGGATTCCTGCCGTCCCTGCAGAACCCGAGAATATTCTTGAGATGCTGCAGGTCTGGAATCCGTCTCTCCCGACGCAGGATTGGGGCGTCAATCTGGTCGATGATGTGGTTGGGCCCAATAGACAGGTGGTTATCACTCTGAATAAGGAGGCGCTCGAGCCCCTTAATTGTGCAACGGACGAGTGCATTACGGCTTGGGTCAGATCGTGATCCACGTATACCGTGGCGATGCACAGCGCGCTGCTATTCCGGACGCTCCGGAGGACTCGGAGATCGAGGCATCGGAAGGGGAAGCAGAGGAGTCCGACGCGGAAAGTATGTTATCCGCCACGTCAAATTGCGATGGTGCTGCGAACAACTCGGCGATAGAAGAAAGCCTGCTTGACGAAGAAGGCCTCGACGTCACGATCGTGGCTAAACCTGAGCACACTAACGTTGATGCTGCTTCAGACAGCAGGGTTCCCGCCACGCCAAATCGTGCAGGTGCTCTGAACAACTCCTCGTTGAGAGACAGCCCCCGGAACAGGCCAGACCTCGACGACACGCTGGCGGCCGGGAAGTCTGAGCTCTCTCATGTTGGTGGTGCTTCAGATAAATCTGCACAAATCTAAAGCAGCCTCGGCTGTTTTAAGCAGTCGTCTTTCTAAAGGCGACGTAGACGTGGTCCTTATCCAAGAGCCCTGGGTCAATAGCTCTAGGATCTGTGGATTGGGGACTAAGGGGTACAAGCTCATCCAAGCCAATGATGAGGGCAAGGTCAGAACCTGTATTTTGGTAAAGTCTGAGCTAAACACCTTTCTATTACCCAACTACTCAAATGGTGACGTTACAGCTGCCAGCTTAACAGTCGGCAGCACCAGCCTAACGATGGCGTCGGTCTATATGCCCTATGACGCCGAAGAACCTCCTCCACAAAAGGAGGTGAAAGATCTGGTGGATAATTTCTGTACGGGCCATCTTATTATTGGAGCTGACGCTAATGCTCATCACGTCCAGTGGGGAAGCTCCGATATTAACGCTAGGGGCGAGTCTCTGTTTGACTACCTACTAACAACTAACCTGGTGGTTTGTAACGTGGGTAACGAGCCTACTTTTATAACTAAAGCTCGTAGGGAGGTTATGGACCTCACTGTTTGTAGCGAAGGCGCTTATGAGTGGGTCAGAAAATGGCGTGTTCTTGATGAGCATTCATTTTCTGACCATCGGTACATAGAAATTGTGTTAGACTTTATTGTTGAGCAGCCAGTTATGAAACGAAATCCACGCAACACTAACTGGCAGCTACATAACCAAATATTAGCTAGGGACCTACCAGTATTACCTCCACAAGCCCCCTCATCAGTGTGAGAACTGGATGATCTGGTAACGACCTTTACAACGGCTCTCTCAAATGCCCTAGAGCAGGCTTGTCCAGTACCAAAACCACGCGGCAAACATAGACCCCACTGGTGGTCTTACGACCTGGATTCGTTCCGTATATCATGCAGGAAGCAATTTAACAAGGCCAAGAGCATCGGTACGGAGCCTGAATGGCTCGAATATAAAGCTAAACTGAGGGCCTATAAAAAGGCTCTAAGGCAAGCGAAGAGAACTTCGTGGAGAAATTTCTGCACCGGGGTCGAAAAAGTCGATGATACAGCGAGACTTAGACGAGTGCTATCAAAAACTCAAACAGCCATTAGCTATTTACGGAAGCCTGACGGATCTTGGACCAGCACGGAAGGGGAAACCCTAGAGCTGCTCCTGAACACACACTTTCCGGGGAACTTGTATGATGCACCTGTAGCATCTGCAACAAACCTGGCGGTAAACATACCCATTACGGAGGAAAGGGTAAGGTGGGCAATCAAAAGCTTTGAGCCGTTCAAGGCAGCTGGGCCAGACGGGATTTTCCCCGCACAACTCATAAACACGCTGGAAATATCAGCTAAATGGCTGGTAGTTCTCTATTCAGCCTGCCTGGCTCTTAATTACATTCCGTGCTCCTGGAGAAGCGCCACTGTAGTCTTTATTCCAAAGGCTGGGAAGGCCTCACACTATGAGCCTAAAGACTACAGACCGATCAGTCTCTCGTCTTTTGCACTTAAAACCTTCGAGAGGATAATTAGCGATTATCTCTCCTCTACTATTGATAGCAACCTTATTTCTAGCTATCAACATGCATACACCAAAGGTAAATCAACGGAAACTGCGCTCCACAGCCTAGTCTCTATTGTTGAAAAATCATTGCATGAAAAGGAGTACTGTCTCGTGGCCTTTCTGGACATCGAAGGGGCTTTCAACAATATAAGGCCGGAGGCTATTAACACTGCTTTAACAAACCTGGGCATAAATAGGTCTCTTATTGGACTAATTGATCAACTACTAAAGGGAAGGAAAATAGTTTCTTCACTGGGAACAGTTGATCTTTCACGCTATGTCACAAGAGGAACGCCTCAGGGTGGTGTTCTCTCCCCGCTCCTACGGAACCTCACCGTAAACTCGCTGCTACGAGACACAAGGTGGGGGGCGGGAAGATAGTGGCATATGCAGACGATTTAGCTATTGCATATAGGGGCAAATTCCCACAAACCCTGTGTGACTTGATGCAAGTAGCACTGCGAGAAGTTTCTTCATGGTCCTCTCGCTGCGGACTTAGCATCAACCCGGGAAAGGTGGAGCTTGTCCTTTATACCAGGCGGTATAAGATACCACCGTTGAACCTACCAGAACAAATTCCTAGGCACAGTTCTAGATAGAAAGCTTAACTGGAAGGAGAATGTCATCCAGCGCCAGAGGAAAGCGTGCATTGCACTTTACACGTGTAAAAGAGCCATTGGCAAAAAATGGGGGCTCAGCCCCAAAATTTGCAGATGGATCTACACTGCGATAATCCAGCCAATTATGCTGTATGGAGTCGTGGTATGGTGGCCTGCGCTAAGAAAGGCAACAAACCTAAATCTGTTAGGGAAAGTCCACAGATCGAGCATGATCTGTATAAGCGGGGCGTTAAGAACAACGCCCAATGAAGCTCTCCAGGCCATTCTTGGCTTTTTGCCACTCGATCTGGAAGGGTACCGGGCAGCAGCAGCATCGGCTGTGCGTCTAAGGGAAACGTCCGTCTGGAGCGCAAGCACTATTGGACACTCCTGTATTCTAAGATCTTACAGCTTTCTCCCTCTGAGCACAGATCGGTGTGCGACCACAACAGTCGGAGATTGTTGTTTTAGAATAAACATTCCCAGCAGGGAAGACTGGGAGAACATAGATCGGTTTCCCGCTACTAATGGCGGCACTTTTATATACACCGACGGCTCGAAGTTAGACGGCAGAGTCGGAGGAGGGGTTTACTCAAGGGCCAAGGGATTTGGACCTAGAACTCTCCTTTAGACTACCTGATCACTGCAGCGTCTTCCAGGCTGAAGTTTCTGCAATCATGGACGCCGTGACTTGGATAGGTGAACGTACCATCGGACAGGATATCTGTATTTTCAGCGACAGCCAAGCGGCCATCAAATCCCTTGGCTCTTACTCGTTCAACTCTGAACTGACGCTCAGCTGTCGTCGATCTCTTCAAGAGATGGCCCAACAGAACCGCGTGAACCTCACATGGGTCCCGGGACACAGGGACATTGAGGGAAACTGTAGGGCAGACGAACTTGCCAGGCAGGGCACGACCAAGCAGATTCTTCAAGATAAAGAGCGCATAGGTATGCCGTTTGCCACGTGCAAGCTAATGCTGAAGGAGCATACACTCCGCGAAGCCAACGAAAGATGGCTACAAGCCCCAGGGTGCCGGATATCCAAGCAAACCTGGCCAAAATGCGATCTTAAAAGATCTAGACACATATACGCCCTAAAAAGGAAGGAAATCTCCATATTAATAGGTGTTTTAACCGGGCACTGCCTTATTGGTAGGCTCGCAGCAAGGCTAGGCGTTCCCTACCGACGATGCTGCAGGAGTTGCAAAGAGGATGAGGAAGAGGAAACGGTGGAGCACCTCATCTGCAACTGCCCGGCCTTAAGCGGAGCGAGAAGGCGCTCTCTGTGAGTTCCCTTCCTGGTTAGCTTAAGCCAGGTCGCGGAGCTAGACATAAAGGACTTGATGGCCTTCATCAAGTTATCAAAATTGTTCGAGGAGGGAAGCGGGGTCGGTTAGGAGTGTCAGTCCCGGGTTTCGGCTATATGGAGAGTCCCGACAGCACAGGGATTTTCCATATGGCCGGGCCCCGGGACTGACTTTCCTAGTGTTTGGTGGTATCACAACGGGCCTTTTATTACTGGCCTAGGTGTGCCTTTGCGGCAGCCACTTCTACCTACCTACCTAGTCATGCCTAGTGCTATCTACTCTGTTCTCAATTTGGTCATTGATAAAAATTATTAGATCGCTTTTTATATCATTTGGAAAGAATTCCGCAACGTCTGAGTCTTCAACACCATATTCGTAATCGTCCTGTCGCATTTTAGGCCCCGTTGTGGCTTCCTCTACTGAGGTTTTAAAGGCTGCTCCAGCCAACAACTCGGATATATGGTGTCTGCATGCTAGATATAAGACCTGCCTTCCAAGTGATTGTTCAATTGTAGCGCATGCCCCAATAGAAGTGCTGGTGTTGCTCGCTGTGGTGTCAAAGCACAAAGCTCTAACATGATTCTCTACGTTCCAATCGACTAGTGCGGAATATACAGCAGCACCTTCAATAGCACCGGTTTGCCTGCTTATTTTTGGTATTCCAAGCACTTTCGAATTGCCTTAGGCCGACAAAATAATGGCTAATCCATTACAAAGTATCTGCTGCGAGCTTGTACAATCCTCGGGCACTTTACCATCCCAGTGAACCGTAAATGTTACATTTGCAGAGAATTCGTCTCTAATTTTCTTATAGATTAGCTCTCTGTTCTTAATGCGCTGCTTACGTATATGTTCTGCTGAAACATATAATGAGTCTACGTCGTGACCTAAATTATATGCCGTTTGACATATAATTGCTGCAGCCCCCACATTGCTTACTTTATACCTATCTAGCACTTGTGTTAATGCGCCTACTACGTTTTTAACAGAGCTGACAAACTTATTCTTTTTGCTCTTCGGAGTAGAATATGGTTCATTGTTAACAAATGATAGTTCAGAAATGGCCTCATCTTCATCTGAATCCGGAATAGCGCTATTCTGGTCCTCAAAAGATTCCTTTGTTGGAATTAGTTTTGTAATAGATAAATAAATTAAACGACTTTATGTGACAAAGAATTTTATTTAACTTCGGAATTCAAATGACAAAATTATATTGGTCAAATGTAAAAAACATGGATAACTAGAAATGATAATTATTATTATTATTATTGCGTAGTATGCAAAGTGTGTTGTTGACAAGTATGTTGAGGGCGTACATGTATGTACGTATGTATGTATGAATGTAAGTGTGCGTGAAATAAATAGAGTTTTAAATTAGACAAAGCATTTATAAAAAAACAGGTACAGAAAGAAAAATGTATAAAAGTTTTTTTCCGTTTCAGATCGTCCCACCCTTGCAAAAATACATATGAACTAAAAATTCAATGGCACAATGAAACTTTGGTTAATACCTTATTAAATGAAGTATAGCTTACCTAATTCATTATTTTGCCAGTATTTGTTTTGACCGTTGAAAAAAAAAGAAACAAAAAAATTTACGCTCACTTATTAAAAGTCCTTGAAAGGACATTTTTAGGTAAAAAATTTATATGGAGGATTTATTCCTGATTTCATTCTACATAAAAGTCTCCATATCATTATTTGTTCCTAAATCACTCGTTCCGGAGATATAAGCCATTTAATACATTCACCACTTTTTGATGCATTTTCAGGCTTTAGGTCAAATGCGCATGGCATTTTTTCACTACGGATGTCCAGATTTTTTTGCAGATATTGTTTTTTTATCCATTCTCTCAGAAATTGCTGGTGGAGCGAAGAAAATTAAGACTTTGCCTTTGTGGGTGCTCTAATGTACATGCATACAAAATTTAATGTTTTTCTCTTTTTTTTAATTTTTATCACAAAAGAAAAGAAATGCGGTCACCCTGCCATGGTTTTCGTTGGAAAGAGCGATGAAAGTAGAAACATTCCTATCGTCGCTCAAATGTCGTCGGTCGAATTTTTGCTTGGCGTTTGATTGTGTTCTTATTAATAAAATTACATGGTTCTATTTTGACAAAGCGTATATTCGCTGCGTTTTTACGCGATGATTTTCATTGTTCACGGTGGTCCTGAAGGAAGTTTAGGATGAACTAAAATGCCAAAACGCTTAGTGCCATATCTTTCTACACAATATTTGCTCTCAGAAAAATGCTATCTCTTCCCAGGTTTTTTTTCGTGTTGCACAGTGTAATTGAGCCTTTAAAGTTAAAATGACCACCAAATTATTCTAAAATGACCCTAAAAAATATCCCGAAAATGACCAAAAAAAAAACTATCCTATAATGGCCACCAAATTGTCCTAAAATGACCCCAAAATGACCAAAAATACTATCTTAAAATGACTACCAAATTATCCTAAAATGATCCCAAAAAAATATCACAAATCGACCCCAAAATGATCCTTCAATGACTCCAATATGCCCTCAAAATGAAAATGTTTTAACTTTGTCACCTGCTAAACAGATCATAACAAAAATATATAAATTGTTACAAAAAGAGCTTTCGAATTTTCCCAAGCATACCAAATCATAACAATTGCCAAAATCATTGTTAAATTATACAAGGTTAAGCAGATTTTGACATTTGCCAAGGAAAAGCTTCCTTATTACAGTTGCATTTACGAAGGATGCAAAAAAGGGTAAAAAAATCCCCCTTTAGGAAAATTGTAGTAGAAAAGGAAGGAACGCCGTTCGCCAAATTTCAGGATTTTTTTTCCGGAAATCTTTCTTTTCACCATTTATTTTTTTAAATTAGGCTGTGTGCTAATTGAAAACATTTTTCGTCGGAGTAAAATGAGGTGACCCTCGTGAAGGGTTGACACCTTGCCGCGGTACGAGGGCTTAAGTCGATAGCCACAGGGCTGCGCTCCCCTTGTGATCATAGTGCCGCCGGTACTACATCACGAGAGAAGCCAAGCCTCTCTGGCGCGACGACTAAGATCTTCCCCCTCCCAATCCAGGGTGTTATGCGACCACGTGCCCATTGGACGTTTGCAGCCGGGAGGCAAATCGTGGCTGTAATCGAACGGAGCCTCTCTGATACCGGGCCGCCTCGGAGAGTAACTATGGCCTTACCGCGGCATGGGGCTCTGCCGCGGCGGACGACACATTCCCCATACTCTTCCTTTGACCCTAAACTGGCCTTGCCCGGCAAGGGGTCGTACGAACAAGATGAAAAAAAGTAATAAAAACCTTAAAAATAATGATACAACCATGTATACTGCCCAGCAGAGGAGGAAAATGCTGGAGCAAGCGAGAACGCAACGTCGGAGGACAAACTCCATTTCTTCATCAGCCGAGAGATCGACAGCGATGGCAACTACGAGTCGATCAGCTCTGGATAATAAGGGGGCAATCCCCAAAGTAAGTACCGGTACAAACACGGTGAAGCCAACAACGGCTGATGCTAGAGCCCTAGTAAGTGCCGGTACCGAAACGAAGTCTTTAACGTCTGTGGCAGTGGTCTCACGACCTGGCCCCAGAGATCCAAATAAGGGAACGACCGCCATGGCAACTACGGGTCGAAATTTACCCCAAAAGACATCTCCCAGTCGCTCTGAGTACTTGGACAAAAGAGCGGCCGCGAGGATACTGAAGAAATACGAGGGTATTTCACAAGAGCCGCTATCGCCGAATGCTAGGAAGACGGTGGAGATGGCTGAAGCTATCTTACCGAACTTCCAAATTCCGATTACGCGCCATGGAAGGTTAATATAAATCCCTACAAACGCCAGAGATCGGACGTGGATTTAAAACCTCACCCGAAGCGGCAGCAACACGCCCCCGTAATGGGTAAACTCAGCTTTGCTGAAGTGACTAAGGATAGGATCCTCATAGGCGTCATTGACCGAGGTAATGAAAACTGGGCCATCCCTAGGGACCAGTGGCGGTTCGTCCGGAACGCTATCGGTAATGCCCTTCTCGACATTATGGATGAGTCTCCGGGTGCCACTCCGATGCGTTCTGATGCGGGATGGCACCAGGGCCGAATCAAGGTATTCGCTTGCGAGGATGCAAAAACTGTTGCACTGTACAAGGCAGCAGCTGCAAGACTAGGTGAGATCTACCAAGGGGCAAGAATCGAGGTTGTCGACTGGAAGGACATCCCGGCTCGGCCAAGGGCAAGAGCGTGGATTCCTGCTATCCCTGCTGAACCTGAGAGAATTCTCAGGATGCTGAGGATCATGAACCCGTCTCTCCCGACGCAGGACTGGGGTGTAAATCTGGTCGAGGACGCGGTAGGGCCTGATAGGCAAGTGGTCTTCACCTTGAATAAGGAGGCACTCGAGCCCCTTAAACGGTGCAATGGACGAGTGCACTACGGCATGGGTCAGATCGTGATCCACGTATACCGCGGCGATGCACAGCGCGCTGCTATTTCGGCTGCACCGGAGGACTCGGACATCGCAGTGCCGGAAGGGGAGTCGGAGATGTCCGACTCGGAAAGTATGGTATCTGCCACGTCAAATGGCGAAGGAGCAGTGAACAGCTCGGAGATGGGAGACACTCTGCTGGACGGGGAGGACCTCAACGTCACAGTGATAGCAGCTAGTCCTGAGCGCATCACAGTTGACACTGCCACAGTTAGTAGGATCTCTGCCACGCTAAACCGTGGTCTGAAGAAATCGTCGTTGAAAGATAAGCCTCCAGACGAGGTGGAACTCGACGATACGGCGGTGGCAGGGAAGTCTGAGCACTCTCATGTTGGTGGTGATTCAGATAAACCTGCACAAATCTAAAGCAGCCTCGGCTGCTTTAATCAGTCGTCTCTCTAAAGGCGACGTGGATGTGGTCCTCATCCAAGAACCCTGGGTCAACAGCTCAAGGATTTGCGGTTTGGGGACTAAGGGTTATAAGCTTATTCGAGCCAGCGAGGGGGGCAGGGTTAGAGCCTGTATTTTAGTTAAGTCTGAGCTGAATGCATTTCTCTTGCCCAACTATACCAATGGTGACGTTACAGCTGCCAGTTTAACAGTCGACAGTACCAGTCTGACGATGGCGTCGGTCTATATGCCCTACGACGCCGAAGAACCTCCGCCACAGAGGGAGGTAAAAGACCTGGTGGCAAATTTTTCCATGGGTCATCTTATTATCGGAACTGACGCCAATGCTCATCACGTCCAGTGGGGAAGCTCCGATATCAATGCTAGAGGAGAGTCGTTGTTTGATTATTTGTTAACAACTAACCTGGTAGTTTGCAACGTGGGTAACGAACCTACGTTTATTACTAAAACCCGTAGGGAGGTAATAGATCTCACTATTTGCAGCGAAGGCGCTTATGAGTGGGTCAGAAAATGGCGCGTTCTCGATGAGCACTCATTCTCCGACCACCGGTACGTAGAAATAGTTCTAGACTTTTCTGTTGAGCAGCCGGTTATGAAACGCAACCCACGTAACACTAACTGGCAGCTACACAATGAAATACTATCTAGGGACTTACCAGCACTTTCCCCACAAGTCCCGTCATCAGTAGGGGAGTTGGAGGATCTGGTAAAGACCTTTACAACGGCGCTCTCGAGTGCCTTAGAGCAGGCTTGCCCAGTGCCAAAACCACGCGGTAAACATAGGCCGCATTGGTGGTCCTACGACCTGGACTCGCTCCGAAAATCATGTAGGACACAATTTAATAAGGCCAAGAGCCTTGGCACGGATACTCAATGGCTCGAATATAAAGTTAAACTCAGGGCCTACAAAAAAGCTCTGAGGCAGGCGAAGAGAGTATCGTGGAGAAATTTCTGCACTGGGGTCGAAAATGTCGACGATACAGCGAGACTTAGACGAGTGCTCTCAAAAACTCAAACAGCCACAAGCTTTTTGCGCAAACCTGACGGATCCTGGACCAGCACGGAAAGGGAAACCCTAGAGCTGCTCTTGAATACGCACTTCCCAGGGAATTTGCATGAGGAACCCGTAGCACCTACAACAAACCTGGCTGTATACATACCCATCACGGAGGAAAAGGTTAGGTGGGCGGTTAAAAGCTTCGAACCGTTCAAGGCTGCCGGGCCAGACGGGATTATTCCCGCACAACTCATAAACACGCTGGAGACATCAGCCAAATGGCTGGTATTGCTCTATACAGCCTGCATGGCTCTTAGCTACACTCCGTGCTCCTGGAGAAGTGCCACGGTAGTGTTTATTCCTAAGGCGGGGAAGGCGTCTCATTACGAGCCGAAGGACTACAGGCCGATCAGTCTCTCATCCTTTGTGCTCAAAACCTTCGAGAGGATAATAAATGACTACCTCTCCTCTACTATTGATAGCAACCTGATCTGTAGCTATCAGCATGCATACACCAAAGGGAAATCTACAGAAACTGCGCTTCACAGCCTAGTTTCTGTTATTGAAAAATCGCTGTATGAGAAGGAGTACTGTCTTGCGGCCTTTTTAGATATTGAAGGAGCCTTCAACAACATAAGCCCTGATGCTATAAACACCGCTTTAACAAGTCTGGGCATAAGCAGGTCTCTTATTGGACTTATTGATCAACTGCTAAGGGGTAGACGAATAGTTTCATCACTGGGCTCGGTTGACTTATCACGCTATGTCACAAGGGGAACGCCTCAAGGTGGTGTTCTCTCCCCGCTTCTATGGAACCTCACTGTCAACTCGATGCTGCGAGACACAATCTGGGGGGGCGGGAAGGTAGTGGCATATGCAGACGACTTAGCTATAGTATATAGGGGCAAATTCCCACAAACCCTGTGCGACTTGATGCAAGTAGCACTGCGAGAGGTTTCCTCATGGTGCTCGCGCTGCGGACTGAGCATCAGCCCGGGAAAAGTAGAACTGGTTCTTTTCACCAACCGCTATAAGATACCACCGCTAACACTACCAAAACTGAATGACGTGCACCTGAACCTGGCTGACAAAGCCAAGTTCTTAGGCACAGTTCTGGATAGGAAACTAACCTGGAAGGAGAATGTTCTTCAGCGCCAGAAGAAAGCGTGTATTGCACTCTACACATGCAAAAGAGCCATTGGAAAGAAATGGGGGCTCAGCCCCAAAATATGCAAATGGATCTACACCGCAATCATTCGACCAATCATGCTCTATGGAGTTGTGGTATGGTGGCCTGCGCTGAGCAAGGCAACAAACCTTAATCTGCTAGGTAAAGTACACAGATCTTGCATGATCTGTATAAGCGGTGCGTTAAGAACAACGCCCAATGAAGCACTCCAGGCCATTCTTGGCATTTTGCCACTCGATCTGGAAGGGCACCGGGTAGCAGCAGCATCGGCTCTGCGTCTAAGGGAAACGTCCGGCTGGGGCGCAAGCACTACTGGACACGCCTGTATTTTGGGATCCTATAGCTTTCTTCCGCTGAGCACGGATCGTTGTGCGACCACAACAGTCGGAGATAGCTGTTTTAAAATCAATATTCCCAGCAGGGAAGAATGGGAGAGCACGGATCGGAGTCCCGCCACTCATGGCGGCACTTCCATTTATACTGATGGCTCGAAGTTAGACGGCAGAGTTGGAGGAGGGGTTTATTCAAAGGATCTGAACCTTGAGCTCTCCTTCAGACTACCTGATCACTGCAGTGTCTTCCAGGCTGAAGTTTCAGCAATCATGGACGCCGCGGCTTGGATAGGCCAACACACTATCGGACACGACATTTTTATATTCAGCGACAGCCAGGCGGCCATCAAATCCCTTGGCTCTTATTCGTTCAACTCTGAACTGACGCTCAGCTGTCGTCGATCTCTACAAGAGATGACGCAACAGAATCGCGTGAACCTCACATGGGTCCCGGGGCATAGGGACATTGAGGGAAATTGTAGGGCAGACGAACTTGCGAGGCAGGGCACGACCAATCAGGTTCTTCGGGATAAAGAGCGCTTAGGTATGCCGTTTGCCACATGCAAGCTTATGCTGAAGGAGTACACACTCCGCCAAGCCAACGAAAGATGGCTGCAATCTCCAGGATGCCGGATATCCAAAGAAACCTGGCCGAAATGGGATCATAAAAGATCAAGACAAATTTATGCCCTAAGGAGAAGAGAAATCTCCATATTAATAGGCGTATTGACTGGGCACTGCCTCATTGGTAGGCACGCAGAAAGACTTGGTGTGCCCTACCGACGATGCTGTAGGAGTTGTAAGGATGATGAGGAGGAGGAAACGGTGGGGCACCTCATCTGCAACTGCCCGGCTTTAAGTGGCGCTAGAATGCGCTTTTTGGGAGTTCCCTTCCTGGTTAGCCTACGCCAGGTCACGGAGCTGGACATAAAGGACCTGATGGCCTTCATAAAGTCATCTAAATGGTTCGAGGAGGAGTAACGGTGTCGGTATAGGAAAGTCAGTCCCGGGATTCTGCTATGTGGAGAATTCCGTTAATACCGGGATTTTCCATATGGCAGGGTCCCGGAACTGACTTTCCTAGTGTTGGTGGTATCACAACGGGCCTTTTAATACTGGCCTAGGTGTGCCTCTACGGTAGCCACTTGAACCTAACCTAACCTAAAATGAGGTGAACAAATTTCCTATGGTGAACGAATATTTGCGATTTTGCTGTGCCAAACGAAAAGTTAAATTATGACAGTAGTAAATTTTGACGTATGGAAAAAGCACGTGCAAAAGCAGATGCTTTGTGAATCAATTTTCATTTTACGTGTTTTTCATGCATTTATATTGCGTATTATTCGCATTATATTATATTTTAGTGTTAAATAACGCCTGTGAACATAAATTTATGTGAAATAATATAAATGTTAACAGCACATGCATCCCTGTGCTCACATTATTGATTGTCAAAATTTGACCTAGCCCCCAGGGCTAGGGCAAATTCTGACGTTCACATTCACCACGATAACTGTCAGAATTTAACATCGCTCTGTCAAAATTTGCTTTTTTAAACCGTTTGGCACACGGCCTTATTAGGAAAATTAAATTAAGCATGCACTTTTTGTGGGTAGCAGAAAACATGTACGAAAACAACTTTTAAAACGGCAATGTTTATAATTGGATCCTTTTTAAATAACTTTCATCAATCGCCGGTATGAAAACCAATCTCTTAACATCCGTGGCAGCGGTCTCACGAACTGGCCTCGGAGATCCAAAGGAGAAAAAAGCTGCACCTGAGCTTTCAGCAACTACGGGTCCGGACTCCCAGGAGATATCTTCCCTCCGCTCTGCGTACTTGGAAAAACGATTGGCCGCAAGGACCCTGAAGAAATATGAGGGAGTCTCGCAAGAGTCGCCGAGTTTCAGGAAGTCGGGGGAATTGGTGCAACCTCTGATACCGGATTTCCAAACCACTTATGTGCCAAAGAGGGTAAACGGAAACCCTTCAAACGCAAAGGATCGGACGTGGAGTTAAAACCTCACCCCGGAATGGGCAAACCAAGCTTTTCCGAAGTAACTAAGGATAGGATCCTTATAGTCATTCTTGACCGAGGCAACGACCGTTTGGCATCCAGAAAGACCAGTGGCGACACATCCGGAACGAACTCGTTAAAGCTCTTATTGACGTTTATTTGAAGACTCCGGGTGGTACAGCGGCGGTCACCGATGCGGGTTGGCATCAGGGACAGATTAAAATAGTCGCGTGTGACGACGCATGAACTGTTGCACTGTACAAGGCAGCAGCTAAAAACTGGGTGAAGTCGAGGTCGTCGACTGGAATGACGTTCCTGCTTGGCCAAGGGCAAGGGCATGGATTCCTGCCATCCCTGCAGAGCCTGAGAGAATTCTCACGATGCTGCGGATAATGAATCCGTCCCTCCCGACGCAGGACTGAGGTGTCAGTGGTCGGGGATGCGGTAGGGCCTGATAGACAAGTGGTCTTCACCATGAATAAGGAGGCACTCGAGCCCCTTATAAGTTACAATGGACTAGTGCATTAGAGTGTGGGTCAGATCGTTATTCACTTAAACCATGGCTATGCAGAGCGCGCTACCATCTCCGCTGCAACGGGGGACTCGGATATCGAAGAACTGTAAGAGGAAACGGAGGAGTCCGACGCGAAAACCATGTTATCTGCCACAGAACTTTCGCAAAACGACGTGAAGAGGTCGGAGATGGAAGACAGCTTGCTGGACGGGGAGCAACCAATCCTGAGCGCATTATCTCTGATGCTTCAGTCAGCAGGGCTCCCGTTATGCCAACTCGTCGTTGAGAGGCAACCTCCGGGATGGGGCAGACCTCGACGATATGGCTACGTCAGGGAATTCTGAGCGCTCTCATGTTGGTGGTGCTTCACATAAATCTGCACAAATCTAAAGTATCGTCGGCTTTCTAAATGCGACATGGACGTGGTCCTCATCGAAGAACCCTGGGTCTGCAGAACAGGAAAAATTGCTATTATTTAGTTAAAATAATAAATTTTCATTAAAATCTTACCAAATAGACATTTAATTTTTCAAAATAAAAATAAAACAAACTTCAAAAGCTTTCAGTGTTGCTGTAATTTTGTTCGTATCAAGAATATTGGTTTTTAGTACCCTTTTCATACGATTTTGAAAAGAAGTAGCACTGTCAATCAGATAGGGAAGCATGAAGCCGAGAAGTGTCAAAAACGTCTCGGACTGCTTAACCTTATATTATTAAACAATGGCCACAATTATAACAATAGTGATTGAGGTGAATTTTGTTATGTTGCAAGAATAGGGCTGTTAAACTAAAAAAATTTATTTTTATTTGCAGTTCGGGATTTCATCTCTGGTTTGCCTTGTTTTACGAGCTGAGCACATATATATTTCTGGCACAGATATTACTCATACTGGCTCCAACAAAGATAAGTGGCGCGAATTCCTAAGCAAAGTTGCTACGTCATTAAATAGAACCATTCAAAACCAAACAATTTGCGCGGAAATTGAGTCAGATTCTATTCAACCATTAATGAACCATTTTGCCCGTTTCCAAGATCTGAAGCTGGACTCCTTACTAGCACTTATTACGGAAGCAAAATATCAGATAACCTAAACTGAAACAGATTTTTTGTCACTGAAGATTACTAAGTTGTATATACTTACATACATATGAAATGCTAGAAGTAAAAGCAGAACTTATAAATGATTCATAAAAATATGTAAAAAATAAATAATTTAGTAAAAACCAGACATATCTTTTTTTCATTTAAAACATAGAAGTATCATTTTTTTCAGCAAAATCTTAATGATTTTCAGTGAGCGGCCCTCTCAGTTGGGGCTGCTACCAACTAACCTGACCTAACCTACTTAAAATTGTTGCATAACATAAATATTCCGGAAGGGTGTTGAATTAATATATTATTTTATATTACTGTATCTACATATGGGCATTTCCATCGTCACTCGCGTTACATCAGAAACAACATTTTACTAGTCAAAGTCACTTTACGCTTTACATTTAACATTTTCAAATAATATTGTGATATCGTCACATCTAGCTAGAGGACCTTTATTGAAACTGCCAAAAAAAAATTAACCAAATTTGTAATTAAAAGAAAAAAATAAGAAAAACTGTCCGTCACTCGCGTTACAATTTTTAGCTCAGAGATTTTGGAGCATTTTCAATTCAATTCAATTCCGTTTATTAAGTCTATGATTTTATAAATCTTACAGACTAGAAGTACAAATCCAAATCATAAGCAAACTTAAATATAAGTAGAATATAAGCATAAACTGTTAAACATAATACAAAGCAAGTTTAGAGACAAAACATGATCTCGGAAGTGCGAAATCTAGATCAAGACTATGAAAAATGTTATTAAATTCTGCGAGAGCCCTCGAGATGGGATCAAAATTATAGTAGTTAGCACGGATTATCTTGATATGAAAAGGATATTGCGCGCGGAGGTTTCTGCACGGGATATTAAAACTTATTAGAGATAAAAGTTCCGGACAGTTAACCGAGCCACAAATTAGATCATATATGAACATCAAAGTATGAATAGAACGTCTGGACGCCAGAGACTTCATGCTAATGAGGGCACAACGGGCACTGTAAGATGGCAAAGGATCAGTGAAACGGAGCGGTTGAACAGCAAATCTACTAAAACTTCTTTGTACTCTTTCAATTCTCTGAGAATGAACAGCATAAATCGGATTCCAAATTATGGAGGCATATTCTAGTTTCGAGCGCACTAGACTATCATATAAAGTTTTTCTAGTGTATGGATCTTTGAAATCTTTGGCATATCGCCGCAAAAAAGCCAAGTTGGAGTAAGCCTAGGGTAAAATGCAACTTATGTGATTCGAAAATGTAAATCGCGAGTCAAACATTACTCCAAGATCAACAAACTCACTAACAGAAGAAAGGTTGTCATCAAAAAGTTTATAGGTAGACATATGAGCATTGAGGTTTTTCGTGAGCTTCATATGGAAGCATTTTTTTATGTTAAGACGTAAATTATTCACAAGGCTCCAATTAGCTAAATTATTAAGATCTTCCTGCATCAGGACTACATCTGAGAAACTGGCAATGGTTCTGAAAATTTTTAAATCATCTGCATAGAGCAGATACTTGGAATTCCTAAAACAAGATCCTATATCATTAATGAATAGAAGAAAAAGAATAGGCCCGAGAATGCTTCCCTGAGGAACTCCAGATGTGGCTTCGAATGAATAAGATTTTGTGTTCTCAATCTCCACAAAGGAGATTCTATTGGTGAGATAAGATCTCAACCAACATAAAAAAGTAGAATGGAACCCCATTTTTTCGAGCTTGTAAAATAATATACTGTGAGTAACAGTATCAAATGCCTTAGCAAAGTCAGTATAGACAACATCTACTTGTAGGCCAGTTTTAAATGACGAAACACAAAATTGTGAAAAAGAAGCTAGGTTCGTAACAGTGGACCGACCACTAAGAAAGCCATGTTGAATATTATTAGTATTATTTTTTCGATTAATTCTTCTATTTTCCACAATTTTCCATCCATTCGTGTTACCATCAACTTCAGGCGAATTATCATTAGTAACAGAGGTAGGTGACTTAAGTTGCGAAGCAGGGGCAACAGGAATTGGCGTTGCAGAAGAAGTTGTGGCAGGAGCACCAGCATCATTTTGCAGAATTATCGAGGGTGGCTGGGCATTGGAAACAGTATCAGACTGGTTGTATAGTCTCCCGGGCGCTTTAGCAGCACCGTCGACAGATCCAGTGGCAGTTGAAGTGAAAACAGCAGTGGCAATAGCAGCATAGCTAGTAGCAGCAGCGTCATTAGTCAACAATAATGATGGAGAATGAACAGCAGAGGCAGGCGCAATATGATTGTATAGACCCTCGGCCGCATTAGCAGCGCCGTTGACGGGGCCACTAGCGCCCAATGATGTAGGGGCGTTAAAATTAATTGCACTGCACTGTTTCTCAATATATGTGAGCAAACGAGAGAGAATTGAATTATTCTCAGTAAGCTTACAATGCAAGTCATGCACTTCAGCTTGCAGAGAGTCAGTTTTTTGTCGTAAACACTCATTGTCTTCGTGAAGAACAGACAAAGCAGAAAGAAGATTAGAGTTAAATGTTTTTAACTCAGCAATGTAATCATTAGCAGTTAGTGGATTAGGCATTTGCACTTGAGTGACTTCTTGTTGTTGTAGCGAAGAGTTTGGCGAAATCACAGACTCATTTTGTTGATCTGGAGCACATATACCACAAACGTAGATATTGTCAGCATTGTTGAAATGATTTAGGTCGGTAGGCAAACTACCAACAACACAACTAAGATGGTAAATCTCTCTGCACTTTTCGCATTGCACTGAAGTTTGCGCGCGATCCACTCTATGTCCACAAAAACAAGGCATTATATTGCAAATATTATAAAATGATAACCATAGAGAAAACTAAAAGAGTCAATGTCACTAACACAATTTTAAAGTTAATTTTGATTGTTATCCGACATTAGATAAATCACAAATTTAAGAAAACATAAGAGCGCAGCAAAAACACGTCTGAATCAACTGATGCGCAATATGAAACTTGGAATCTTAAACTCTGTGAAAAGGCTTCGTTGAACTAATTTCTGTTAATGGGACTTTGTTAAGAATTGATGTAAGTGCAAATCTCGCGAAAGTTGACATGGGTTGATTCTGATTATCATACATCGATCTTCATTGATGGAATAGGTGTTAGAAAATAAAAATAAAATAAATAATTTGCAGAATCGCCGTTACCTTAAATATTGACCAAAACGTGGGTTTTCCACTTTCTGGTGCAAAATAAGTGTTATGAAACACATTTAATTATAACAATTTAGTAAATATTTAGCATTTAACTCTTATTTTAAAAAACTTGAATGCAAATCGGCACTCGCGTTACACGAAAAAATCCTTAATAAGAACGAACCCTTATGAGCTGAAGCAAAGAGGAAACATCGAGATGAAAGGGCAGACCCGCCAATTAGAACATAGAGATTTTTATGTTATTCCCATTAGGATATCCGTTTTTATGACATGTGTTCTCGTCACTCGCGTTACATAACAAAAATTGCCTTATATTTGTATGAATAGCTTCAGAAGTAAAAGTAGGCTGTTGATCAACACTTGTCAAATTAACGGTCAAGATGCCATTAGTGAATACTACGTACTAATAAGTTGATATAAGTCAAAATCAATGCCATTTACATATTCCCAAAAGAGGTATACAATTTCACTTATTTATTTTCAAATACATTCACTATTTTACTGCTGTTTTCAGGTATTAATGCTCTTAACTAAGGCAATATGACACAATTTTATGAAGATTGCATATTTTTTAATAACCTGAATGTAGTAGAAATCAAATTAAAGGGAAAAAAATATCTGGATCTTTCGCCTCTCTGCTGCCGAAATGCCCATATGTATATTTGGATTTATAAAACATACTAGTAAATGCAACCCTTCCGTGTAAATGACATATTGAATATAAAATGTCAATAAAGCATTTTTCTTAAGGCCGGCCCACGATGAGATTACGTCCCGTAAACCCGCTGCGAATTGCTGCCCTGCTATGTCAGCTCCCACAACAACAAAAACTGGGCGATCTTTTTTTGACATTTTTGTTTCGATATTTGTTCAGGGTGACCAGATAAAAAAAAAAGAAAAAAATAGAAGAAGATAATAAAAACTCCATAAACATGCGTTTGGGTAACTTGGGAACAATCTTGCAATACTTAATTTTAATACAGGGCTTGCAAATTATATGTACGAGTACATGCATACAATTTATTGTTTTTCTCTTTTTTTTTATTTTTTACACAAAAAAAAGAAATGCGGCACCCTGCCATGGTTTTCGTCGGAGAGAGCGATGAAAGTAGAAATATTCCTATCGTCGCTCAAATGTCGTCGGTCGAATTTTTGCATGGCGTTTGATTGTGTTCTTATTAATAAAATAACATGGTTCTATTTTGTTAAAACGTATATTCGCTGCGTTTTTACGCGACGATTTTCATTGTTCACGGTGGTCCTGAAGGAAGTTTAGGGTGAACTAAAATGTCAAAACGCTTAGTGCCATCTCTTTCAACACAATATTTGCTCTCAGATTACGTTTTAATCAAAATCGTAGCTGCTCATTTTCGAAAATGGTAGCAAAAATCTCCATTTTACTCTTTCTGAATGTCAAAATTTGATTTTTTTTTGGATTTTTCTCGAAAATGTCAAGTTTTTTCTACAAACTATTTTTGATCAAGTTGTACAAAAATGGTCAAATCAGTTTTTTTCTAAGAGTTACCAGTTCTGAGATATCGCGATTGTAAAACTAATTATACGCACGTATATCTCAGTATTCTGAGAGCAAATATTGTGTAGAAAGAGATGGCACTAAGCGTTTTGACATTTTAGTTCATCCTAAACTTCCTTCAGGACCACCGTGAACAATGAAAATCATCGAGTAAAAACGCAGCGAATATACGCTTTGTCAAAATAGAACCATGTAATTTTATTAATAAGAACACAATCAAACGCCAAGCAAAAATTCGACCGACGACATTTGAGCGACGATAGGAATGTTTCTACTTTCATCGCTCTCTCCGAGGAAAACCATGGCAAGGTGCCGCATTTCTTTTTTTTGTGTAAAAAATTAAAAAAAAAAGAGAAAAACATTAAATTTTGTATGCATGTACATTAGGGTGATTCAAATAAAAAAAATGTGGTTATTTTTTCGGTCTTACCCCTTGAAACTTTAGGTATTGACGAGAAAATAAGCCTTGCAAAAAATTAGCGCTCTAACTTAACCCTTAGGGGTGGCTATTTTTTTTCGCCCTTTCCCATACATTTTGTATGGGGAAAAATGGTATTTTTTTTCAAAGTGAATTTTCTTTCAATTTTTGAAACTTTTTTGAAAATATTTTTACATACTCTTAAAGTTGAAGCTTCCAAAATGGTAAGCCATGTGCGAATATCTTAACTATTAAAATAATTACAGCCTCTTAAAGTTTACTAAATTTGATACGTGTTACTGTGTATGTGTGTGCTATAGTACAAACCTCAGCCATTTTCAAATGGCTGTAATTATCTTAGTAGTTAAGATAATTGCACATGGCTTACCATTTTGGAAGCTTCATAGCTTCAACTTTAAGAGTATGTAAAAATATTTTCAAAAAAGTTTCAAAAATTGAAAGAAAATTCTCTTTGAAAAAAATACCATTTTTCCCCATACAAAATGTATGGGAAAGGGCGAAAAAAATAGCCACCCCTAAGGGTTAAGTTAGAGCGCTAATTTTTTGCAAGGCTTATTTTCTCATCAATACCTAACTTTTTAGGGGGTAAGACCTAGTCGACATTTTTTTTGAATCACCCTAATGTACATATAATTTGCAAGCCCTGTATTAAAATTAAGTATTGCAAGATTGTTCCCATGTTACACAAACGCATGTTTATGGAGTTTTTATTATCTTCGTCTATTTTTTTCTTTTTTTTATCTGGTCACCCTGAACAAATATCGAAACAAAAATGTCAAAAAAAGATCGCCCAGTTTTTGTTGTTGTAGGAGCTGACATAGCAGGGCAGCAATTCGCAGCGTTTTTACGGGACGTAATCTCATCGTGGGCCGGCCTTAAGAAAAATGCTTTATTGACATTTTATATTCAATATGTCATTTACACGGAAGGGTTGCATTTACTAGTATGTTTTATAAATCCAAATATACATACTTATGGGCATTTCGGCAGCAGAGAGGCGAAAGATCCAGATATTTTTTCCCTTGAATTTGATTTCTACTACATTCAGGTTATTAAAAAATATGCAATCTTCATAAAATTCTGTCATATTGCCTTAGTTAAGAGCATTAATACCTGAAAACAGCAGTAAAATAGTGAATGTATTTGAAAATACATAAGTGAAATTTTATACCTCTTTTGAGAATATGTCAATGGCATTGATTTTGACTTATATCAACTTATTAGTACGTAGTATTCACTAATGACATCTTGACCGTTAATTTGACAAGTGTTGATCAACAGCCTACTTTTACTTCTGAAGATATTCATACAAATATAAGGCAATTTTTGTTATGTAACGCGAGTGACGAGAACACATGTTTTCACTCATAAAAACGGATATCTTAATGGGAATAACATAAAAATCCCTATGTTCTAATTGGCGGGTCTACCCTTTCATCTCGATGTTTCCTCTTTGCTTCAGCTCATAAGGTTTCGTTTTTATTAAGGATTTTTTATTCCAAATTTTCAACTGCGGTGCTTTTTTAAAGAAATTTTTAATGTATATGATATAATTAACTTTATAACATAAACTGAAATTTTCTCCTGTGGCGCTTTTTTTGAGAAATTTTAAATGCATATGATATAAATTACTTTATAACATAAATTAAAAATTTGGAATTAAAAATCGCGCAATTTTTTATTCCGAATTTTCGTCTGCGGCGCTTTTTCAAGATATTTCAAATGCATATGATATAATTTACTTTAAACCATAAATTGAAAATTTGAATTAAAAATTTTAGCCTGCAGCGCTTTTTTAAATTCATTTTTTACGTATACGATTATAGTCAAACCATAAAAAAATGCTAAATGCTAAGGAAAGGAAAACGACACTCGTGGACTTTATTTCCTTTTGTAAGGAGAAAAAACGCCCACTTAAAAAAGAAATAACGCCCGCGGGCGCTATTTTCGCGGGCTTTATTGCACTGCACCCAAAAAGACTTTAATAATAAGTTTTCTAGCACATATGGGATCGATGGGAACCTTTGCAGTTCTCTATCTGGGGGCAAACCTAAGCTCTCCACAAAAATTTGGCTCTGTCGGAACTTTTGTTATACAAGATATATAAATTTGCCGGAATAGTAGTTTTTGATTATTTTTAATGGAGAAAACGTGGCTCTATCTCGAGAACAATAGGTTTTACAGAAACAACTACTTTCATTGTCGATGGGGAACTTCGTGACAAACAGCCGTTAAAAAAAAAAAATTCAAAAATTATTAACGTTTCCAAGAAAAGACTTGCTAAGTTCATACACGCAAAGAAAAATTGTGCAAAGGCTACACTTTTTTGGTGTAAAGCTAACACTATTTTGGTGTCAACGTTCTTTTGCTACACTAAAATGGTTTAAAGTGAAAAAGTGTGGTGTAAATGCATAAAAGCTGTTCGTCGCTACCATTCAGAACAAAGCTACAATTTGACGTCGGCGAGCATAAGCACACGATAGCCTAATGGTAGACAGCTCCGCTCAGCAGTTAATAATTGTTAATTCGAACCGCGGTGAAGGCAATATGGTAGTGTGGTGAAGCAACTTGAGTAAGTGTGGTGTAAATAGTTTTTTTTTTATATTTTTTGTTACTTTGACTCTTGTTTGGTGCTAAAATATCACTTTTTTAAGTTTATATATACAGCAACACCTTGAAGTGCTGTTTTGACACCAAAATTTTTTTTGCGTGTACTTGGCATATATGTGCATATAATTAGTTTTACAATCGCGATATCTCAGAACTGGTAAAACTGTTTCGACCATTTTTGTTGAGAATTTTCAGGTGTACAACTTGATCAAAAATAGTTTTTAGAAAAAACTTGACGTTTTTGGGAAAAATCCAAAAAACCTCAAATTTTGACATTCAGGAAAAGTAAAATGGAGATTTTTGCTACATTTTCGAAAATGAGCAGCTACGATTTGATTAAAACGGATTCTGAGAGCAAATATTGTGTAGAAAGAGATGGCACCAAGCGTTTTCTATGACATTTAAGTTCATCCTAAACTTCCTTCAGGACCACCGTGTGTGGGCCGGCCTTTATTTGCATAACCAAACAGAAAACACGCGTTTTATTACAACTAAAATTACCTACGCATCATAAACAACAAAATAGACGTATGTTTTACGAAATACATACATACCTATATTAGGGTGGCCCAAAAAACTAACTTCAAAAATTTACCCCGGGCACCCCTTTTTTTAGGGCCTGATAGGCAGGTGGTCTTTACCTTAAATAAGGAGGCACTCTAGCCCCTTAAACGGTGCAATGAACGAGTGCACTACGGCATGGGTCGGAGGACTCGGACATCGCAGTGCCGGAAGAGGCGAAGGAGCAGTGAACAGCTCGGAGTTGGGAGACAGCCTGATGGACGGGGAGACCTCAACGTCACGGTGATAGCAGCTAGTCCTGAGCGCATCAATGTTGATACTACCACAGTTAGTAGGGTTTCCGTCACGCCAAATCGTGGGCTGAACAACTCGTCGTTGAAAAAAAAAAAAAAACCTGACAAGGTAGAACTCGATATGGCGGTGGCAGGGAAGTCTGAGCGCTCTCATATTGGTGGTGCCGATACGATGCCAAAGAACCTCCTCCACAGAGGGAGGTAAAAGACCTGGTGGCAAATTTTTCCATGGGTCATCTCATTATCGGAACTGACGCTAATGCTCATCGCGTCCAGTGGGGAATCTCCGATATCAATGCTAGGGGAGAGTCGTTGTTTGACTATTTATTAACAACTAACCTGGTAGTTTGCAAATTGGGTAACGAACCTACGTTTATCACTAAAACCCGCAGGGAGGTCATAGATCTCACTATTTGCAGCGAAGGCGCCTATGAGTGGGTCAGAAAATGGCGTGTTATTGATGAACATTCATTCTCCGACCATCGGTACATAGAACTAGTTCTAAATTTTTCTGTTGAGCAGCCAGTTATAAAACTCCATCCACGTAACACTAACTGGCAGCTACACAATGAAATATTGGCTAGGGACCTACCAGCACTGCCCCCACAAGTCCCCTCATCAGTAGGCGAGTTGGAGGATCTGCGGGGTCACTCTGTATTTCGATTCGAAAGTCAATGCAATTCGAAAGTCAAATGTGATGCGATAAGCAAATGGTACTCTGTATTGCTATAGCAATGCTAAAGGGTCAAATACATAAAGGTTTGTCAATCTAGCCTGACATTTCTAACCTCAAAACTTTGCGCTCAACTTCAGAGGTATAAACGATTTGACGCTTCTCTTTTATACATTTGTTTTCGTTATTTATTTCTTTGCATTGAGAGTGTTTTGGTAAATTTATTAAGTTAATAGAGAAAAAATGAATTAATTATCATATCCTCCAAATTTTAATTCTTAAATTCAAGCAAAGTCATCCACATCTGATTGTCAAAGATAGCAATGCAATTTGAGAGTTTGCCAAATTTCAACCTTGCTTCAACTTTGAGGTTTCCCATTGGCCATGTTTCGTTGAAACACGTATATTGAACTTATCTGTCAAAGCCAAAGCCCGAGGTAAAGTTGAAATAAAGTTTTATGTAAATTATAGATTTGGGCCAAGTTTTAAAATTTATGGTTTGCTGGGTTGAGCTGCTTCGGCCGTTCAGTGTTAAATGAAAACAAATATTTTCGTTTATATTTCCTTCCTACGCGTTTCGACGTCGTCCGCGCCTTCTTCAAGGGAAATCTATTTTTATTAAACAATAAACATGAAATACAATCAATTTGGACACTTAACAACATTAATAGGCATTTACTTATGTAGTTGACTAGGGATGCGCGATATCATATCGATATTCGATATATCGATATCATGAGCCGTAATTATTCGATACTTTAATCGATATCGTGAGTTCCGATATTGGACGATACGATTTTTTTCCCCGATATATCGGAATTTGGCATATTCTTTCTTTTTTTTCTTCCTGCCGCCTTGTTCGACGAAAATTTTTTATAAATAAGGTAAGTAAAAAGAACTGTTTCAAGTAGTAAGTAACATATAAATGGTATGCACGCATTTTCTTCTTTTAGGTACCTTCGCTCGAAATTATGCTGCCGCCTAGAAGTAAAGTGTGGAAAAATTTCCAGAAAGTCGATGGCTCGAAAGCAAAGTGCAACCTATGCAATAAAATTGTGGCGTACAGTTGTGGGACCTCAAATTTATTTCCGCATCTAAAGAACTACCGCAAGGATTCTGGAGTTGCAAACAAGACAAGTTACCGAAGTAGTTATATTCTTACTTAATATAAATTAATGAAACACTTATTTGTATCCACAAGGACGATGATATTATTGTTCTGGATCCACCGACACAGAAAGAATATACTACCGATTCTGGAGCTACTTTAAGTGCTACTATAAAAGATTCGCAGCCTACTCTGGACACACTGTTTGCAAGAAATAAACTATATAAGGGTAAAAATTAATAATTAAATGTAGTAGTTACCCAACAAACATCTATCAACTATTTCTCAAAACTTCGAAATACTTTATGGCAACTGGAACTCAAAAATATCGGGAGAGGTACCAAAAGACGCGTCTTGCTCCAAGTATACTAATCCGTAGGCGAAAAACCAATATCTTTAGTGGTTTGCTAGGTATTTGCAATCAAATTGGAGAATTATCTGTCAATTTCATGTTGTGGTTGTAAATACAAACACAGGATGTTCCCATATGCCATGTTTCGTTGAAACACGTATAAAGAACTTATCTGTCAAAGCCAAAGTCCGAGGTAAAGTTGAAATAAAGTTTTATGTAGTTGACCCGTAACTCATGGTATGGAGAAGAAATTTACAGTACTGTCGAATTATTATCAAGAGAAGTTTTCAAAAGTGGAATCGATGTGTTTGACAATGGACGGGTTGAAAGAAACCGACCAATGCAATAGTTTCTAGGAGTCACGATACATTTCGCTGAGCGATATGATATGAAATCCTTTGTGCTAGGGGTGGAACATTTATTGGAATACCATACCGCAGACTACTTACAAAGGAACGCTGAGGACTTACTAGATTCATGGGTCATCAAGTCAACACAAGTAACTCTCGCTATCACAGATAATGCTCCTAACATCAAATTAGCTGCAAAAAACTTGTTTGGAGCTTCTAAACAACTGGGATGTTTTGTGCACTCTCTAAATCTTGTACCGGGCAACGCGCTTGGTTACAAAACGATCAATCATCAAAAGATTGCATGCGTTCCGGGAATCCCAGAGGTTATTGAAAAACATAGAGCAGTTGTAACTAAATCCCATCAGAACCAAAACTTTTCTGACGAAATCAAGAAAATTCAAAGAGACATGGGGATCCCTTAACCCTAGAATCGTAATACAGTTTTACCCTACGTTAATGCTAATATACGTAAATTTTACGTACTACACCGTTTGGGGCAGTAATTTTAGATAAATGTTTAATAAAAACCTCTTTTTCTTTTGTGTTGATTTTATTAAATGAAAGTACAAATTTTTTTGTTTTTAAAACTAAATAATAAGAATTTCTACATACATCCGTCGAATATTTTAATTTGATGCTCACCACACAGGGCAGCTTCATTATGTATTCAAAAAGAGGTAGTTGTCAGCCTTTTTTTTTTTTAATAGTTACAAAGTTTTAAGTATAAAGGTTCGCCTTTTGGTGAAAAAGTTAAAGTAATTGCGTTTTATTAGGTTTATCACAGAAACTGTTCTTCAATTGTATAGAAAGTTTGGATAATAATACATACGTTAATGCTAAGACTACGTAAAATTTACGTACACACTTTTTTGTAAGAACGATAAAAGCGAACCAGGAACTGACAAATGATTAACTATTCACTTTTTAATGAAACAATAAAATTAAGAAAGCACTGCCGAGTGCTCACAGCTATACGGAACTGCGGTAAACTGTAACGGCACTTTTTATGAGACATACACGTAAAATTTACGTATATTACCATTCTAGGGTTAAGGTCAAATGAAACGTTTACAGCAAGATGTGAGTACCCGGTGGAACTCTACTTATAAAATGTGCGTGCACTACTTTTACCTTTTAGAAGTACTGACATTGGCGTCACTGAAAGTGAAAGATGTCAACTTATTGGTAAATACAGAGCTTGAGACAGTCTAAACTTTCAAAGAACTTCTGTTCACTTTCTACCAAGCAACGACCGAGATGTCGGTAGAGAAAACCACTTCAGCAAGTAAAGTTATTCCAATGATTAAATTGATAACAGAGGTTAGCTGTCTATATTTTTTTTTATTTAGCAGTAATTTCTTGTAAATTTGCTGAAGTTTCATATTTTCTTTTGAATTTGTAGAAAATTTCCGAGAATGTAGTTTTATAGTCCATGACTAAATTAATAATTAGTTCACATTTAATAAATTTCTTGGCGGATAGACTAGTGTTTCTGCTTTCGTATACAAACTTTTTAAATAAAGTAACGCGTTCATCTTACGTGGACTATATCGTGCGGTGTGCGCTAAAAAGACGTACAAACATATGAGCCAAAAAGTAAATTGTCCAGGAGACGGGTTTTTTTATTCCTTTGCATCCAGTTGATTGATTTCGCTGCTGCTCGCAATATGGTCATCAGTAGTACCAGGTTCCAGCATAAACGAATACACCAAGCCACATGGCTGTCTCCTGATCAAAGAACAAGAAACCAGATTGATCATGTCATGATCGACGGCAGACATAGCTCCACCGTTCTGGACGTGCGTACCCTTCGTGGTCCCAATATCGACTCGGACCATTATCTTGTTGCAGCCAAGATACGCACACGCCTCTGTGTAGCAAAGAAAGTGCGCACAGTAACGGAAGGAAAGTTTGACGTCGAGAAGCTGCGCACGACACAGACAGCTGACAATTTCTCCACTCGACTCTCACACCTGCTATCGGAGAGCAATCCTCGACCTAACGATGCAACCGAGCAATGGAAGCATATCTCTCACTCATTACGTACCGCCGCTGAGGCCACTATAGGGTTCCAGCGAGCCCGCAAAAACAACTGGTACGATGAGGAATGCAGCACTGCCTCGGACAAAAAGGACGCTGCCTACAGGGAGACGTTGCGAACGGGCGCAACCCGCAGTGTATGGCAACGCTATCGTGAGGCAAAGAAGGAAGAGAGACGCCTTTTCAGAAAAAAGAAACGTGAGGCCGAAAGGCGTGAGTGTGAGGAGCTTGAGATGCTGGCTCACAGGAATGATGCCCGAAAATTCTATGAAAAGATCCGGCGGATGACGGAAGGTTTTAAGACCGGGGCAAGTTCCTGTAAGGACAATAATGGCGACCTGGTAACCATCGTACAGAGTGTACTTAAATTATGGAGGGAGCACTTCTCCTCACTGCTAAATTGCGAGGGAGACGTCGAACCCGATACCCCAATCCCTGACGATGGAAAAGTCGTCCCACCACCTGACTATGATGAAGTGAGGATAGCTATATCCCGGCTGAAAAACAACAAAGCGCCTGGAAAAGACGGACTGCCCGCCGAGCTGTTCAAACACGGAGGCGAAGAGCTGGTAAAAAGCATGCATCAGCTCTTATGCAGAATATGGTCAGACGAGTGCATGCCTCCAGATTGGAATTTAAGTGTGCTCTGCCCAATCCATAAGAAAGGCGATCCCGCTAACCGCACCAACTACCGCGGAATCAGCCTTCTTAATATCGCGTATAAGGTTCTTTCTAGCGTATTGTGTGAAAGACTGAAGCCCATCGTAGACAAGCTGATTGGACCTTATCAGTGTGGCTTTAGACCTGGTAAGTCTACCATCGACCAGATTTTCACGATACGCCAAATCCTGGAGAAGACCCATGATAAAAGAATCGACACACACCATCTCTTTGTCGATTTCAAAGCCGCTTTTGACAGCGCAAAAAGGAGTTGCCTGTATGCCGCCATGTCTGAATTTGACTTCCCTGCAAAGCTTATACGGCTTTGCCAAATGACGTTGAGCAATACTAACAGCTCCGTCAGAGTCGGGAAGGACCTCTCTGAGCCATTTGAAACCAAACGAGGCTTCAGACAGGGCGACTCCCTTTCGTGCGATTTCTTCAACCTGATGCTGGAGAAGATAATTCGAGCAGCAGAGCTAAACCGCAATGGTACAATCTTTTACAAGAGCGTGCAATTGCTGGCGTATGCCGATGATATTGATATCATTGGCCTTAACAACCGCGCCGTAAGCGCTGCCTTCTCTGGACTGGATAAAGAAGCGAAAAAAGTGGGTCTTGCGGTCAACGAGGACAAGACGAAGTATTTGCTGTCATCAAAGAAAGAATCGGCGCACCTGCGCCTTGGCAGCCACGTCACTGTTGATAGTTACAAATTTGAAACTGTGAGGGACTTCGTCTATTTGGGAACCAGCATTAACACCGAAAATAATATCAGTCTAGAAATCCAACGGAGAATCACTCTTGCGAACAAGTGCTACTTTGGACTGAGTAGGCAATTGAGAAGTAAAGTCCTCTCTCGAAGAACAAAGATCGCGCTCTATAAGTCTCTCATCATACCTGTCCTGATGTATGGCTCAGATTCATGGACAATGTCAAGAGAAGATGAGATGGCCCTTGGAGTATTTGAGAGAAAAGTTCTCCGGAAGATTTATGGTCCTTCCCGTGATGCCGACGGCGAGTATCGAAGGAGATTTAACGATGAGCTGTACGAGCTTTACGCAGATCTGACCATAGTCCAGCGAATTAAAGCCCAAAGGCTCCGCTGGCTGGGTCACGTCATGCGAATGGACAAAGAAGCTCCAGCCCAGAAGGTTTTCCAATCGTCACCCGAATTCGGCAGCAGAGGAAGGGGGAGGCCTCGACTGAGATGGAAACAACAGGTGGAGGATGACTTGAACTCCCTTGGGGTTTCCAATTGGCGTCAGTTATCGCTAAAAAGGAATGACTGGCGTGCTTTGATAGGCGACGGCCAAAATCGCTTAGGCGGTTAAGCGCCAATAAATGATGATGATCCAGTTTATATATTGTCATGAAATTTGGTAAGTAACTCCATTTAGCCTCTTTATATATAATGCAATAAATATTTTTTTAATATTCGTAACATAAGGGCACTTTTTGGCTCATACGTCTTTTTTTGCCTGCACAAAATTAAGCCACTGTCTGAAAAATTTGGCTGTTACGTAAAAATTTTTTTTCAACAAATGTTTCTTTTCTGTTCTATTCTTTTGATATTTTCAATTATGCACATGTTAAATTAACCGCCCGATTCTGTGCTCTTGGTAAGTTTGTCAATCTTGATAAATAATAGAGAAAAAAATATTTTTATCAAGTGTTTTTAATTCTGCGTCAAAAAAAATTATTTAAAGTTATTTGAATAAAATAAAATTTGTTTTTGACGTAAAATTCAAAAACGCTTGATAAAAATATTTTTTTCTTTATAATTTATCAAGATTGACAAATTTATCAAGAACACAGAATCGAGCGGTAAGTCTTTTGAGTTAAATTCAATTTTTTCCTTAAAAAAAGGTTTTTAATGGATGCAACTAAATTAATATGTATGAAAATAAAGGTGTTCTTCAAAACCAGTTTTGAAATGCAAATTATGTACATACGTACATACGGAAATTTAATCTTTCAATTGCAGTCTTCCTCTTGGTTTGTCTCAGGTAGGCAATCCTTGACATTCTCTCCGTGTTGCAAATTTAAAAACTCGTTGTGAAACTGTCGAGGTATTGTGTTGTTTTCGCAAAGTTTTTTTTAAATTTTTGTACTTCCTCGATAAAATTTTCAATTGATTTTTATATAGGGGACAATCCATATGAAAACGTCTAATTCAAAAAGCTGGCTAGTCTCGGATTTCGCTAAAATTTTGAGGGACACTTCTTTAGGGTCCTAAAGGAACATATTGACACACATTTATTTCTTATAACCACTGGTTTCGGACTGGTCAAGTTTCAAAATTTGAAAAATGTAATTTTTAGGCCTACCCTATTTTAGCTGTAAAAATGTTTCCATTTGAGATATCTTTACATTCGCTATATCGTTTTAAAGGGAAAAGATAGTAGTTTGTTTAAATATAAATATTAAATCATATAGCGAGTACTTGGTATTAAAAACCCGGTACTGAAAAAACGTATTTTTTATCGATTTTCGTCAACTTTAGCCGGTTCTGGCGTCTTTACTGATTTAAGTAGCCACTTAATATTTGTCAGAAATTAAGGGTACATATCCTAGAAGAAATTAACCCATCAGTCGGCGAAAAAACCCCACTCCTTATAGATAAATTATTATCTCGAAATTTGTCAATTTTCAAAAATCATGGTTTTCAGCCTCGAAAAAGGACATGTTTATCAAGAGATAAAAATACGAATTTCTCGTGGACTCCAGTCCAGACCTTTATCTTGTAATACCTCAACATTTCGTTTTATTATTTTCATACTCAGGGTCTCTGCCGATGGATCTTCTAAACCAATATAATTTTTTTTTTTTTCAAAGTAAATTTTCGTATAATTTTTGAGACTTTTTTCAAGCAACCTTTACATAGTGTGAAAGCTGAAGCTTCTAACTTTTCAACAAAAAAACAAAACCGCGTGCAATTATCATAACTACTAAACTATTTGCATATATTACAAAATTAATTGCGGTATTATACAGATTCATATAATGCCGCAATTAATTTTTAAATATATGTAAATAGTTCCTTGAAATAGTACAAAATTTATATAGGTTATTTTCAAATTTCTGTAGCTAGTTCAAGAGTTATGATAATTGCACATTTTTTGTTGTTGTAAAGTTATGCGCTTTAACTTTAAGACTATGTAATGGTTGCTTGAAAAAAGTTCCAAAAATTATACAAAAATTTACTTTGAAAAAAAATTTATATTGGTTTAGGAGATCCATCAGCAGAGACCCTTAGTATGAAAATAACAAAACGAAACGTTGAGGCATTTGAAGCCAAAGGTCAGGACTAGAGTCCATGAGAAATTCGTATTTTTATCTCTTGATAAACATGTCCGTTTTCGCTTCTGAAAACCATGATTTTTGAAAATTGACAAGTTTGGAGATAATAATTTATCTATAAGGAGTGGGTTTTTTTGGCCGATGGATGGGTTAATTTCTTCTAGGATATGTACCCTTAGTTTCTGAGAAATATTGAGTGGCTACTTAAAACAGTAAAGACGCCAGAGCCGGCTAAAGTTGACGAAAGTCGATAAAAAATACGTATTTTCAGGACCGTAATATTTATATTTAAACAAACTACTATCTTTTCCCTTTAAAACGCTATATGGAATGTAAAGATATCTCAAATGGAAACATTTTTACAGCTAAAATAGGGTAGGCCTGAAAATGACGTTTTTTAAACTTTGAAACTTGACCAGTCCGAAACCAGTTGTTATAAAAAATAAATGTGTGTCAATATGTTCCTTTAGGACCCTAAAGAAGTGTCCCTCAAAATTTGAGCGAAACCCGAGACTAGTCAGCAACGATTTTTGCTAATATTAGACGTTGTCATATGGATTGACTCAGTCTATTTGTTATTACATATATGAGTGTTAAAATACACCCTTCAAACAATTGGTAACACCCCCAAAAACTGGTTTAAAGGTCAAAAACCGTTTTACTTTCAGTTTTTTCGTAAACAAACTCATTTAAAAACAAATTTTCTGCCGATTTCAAAATTCTAAACGGTTTTGGAGTCGGGACATCAGAATTCGTTTTAGAGGTATGCTTCCTTTGGCAAAGTATCCTATTTTGATCCCTTAAATACGACTTTGATTATGCTGCATAACTTGAAAACTTGAAGGCTGTTCCAAAAAATATAAATATAGTATAACTAAGTAGTGATTGCCTCTCGAAGATATAAGTTAACACAGTCTAATGCTTAAACTGCTTAGACTACATTGTCGCATTCATTTCCGCTATTAAAGGAAACCCAATACTTCCACTTATGGAATCGATTCATAACAAACAAGTTGAACGATGGGAATTGCTGAGCCAGCATGCTCGCAAGCAAATATCAATACCACCGATATCAGCAAATAGCGGCGGCAATGGACAACACTATAAGCTGTGAGCGCGACGGCAGCGACGACGACGACGACGCAGGCGATGGCTATAGCTTAGGGTAGGAATAAGTTAGGGTAGATTAATCAGTTCGAAAAGAGACTCAATAAAAGACACAAGTGTCAAAAACTATTTGTCGCCCAACCGCGGTTTGAACCTACGACCGCCGAACCTCAATAATTTGGAGGAGGTTAAGTCAACTGAATCAATTAAATAATTTGGAGGAGGTTAAGTCAACTGAATCAATTAAATAATTTGGAGGAGGTTAAGTCAACTGGATCAATTCAATAATTAATTTGAAGGAGTTATCAACTGGAGAAATCAACTGAAACACTGAATCAATTCGATAATTTGGAGGGGTTGTCATACGCAATTATGGACAGTTCAATTATATTACTTCTTGCGTAAGTAGAGTGCTACAATTTTTTTTTTGAAGTGATTTGTGAAAAATTAATAAATTTTGGCAGTATTGCTCTCTGAAAAATAGAGTAACGTATTGAGTTGTCCTGGAAATAGTAGCATTAGTGAAGGTGACCAACATGAAATTGTTGTTGCTGAACACAACCGAGCACATAGGGCTGCGCAGGAAAATGTGAAACAGATCCTGGCTGACTATTTTTTTCCAAAGATGGATAAAAAAGCAAGAGAGGTGGTGGCAAACTGCCGAATCTGTTCAAAGTCCAAATACGACCGCCATCCAAAAAAGCATGTCATTGCGGCAACGCCGATACCATCTCACATTGGACAAATACTACACATAGATATTTTCTCTACTGATCAAAAATATTTTTTGACTTGCATCGACAAGTTTTCGAAATTTGCAATAGTGCAGAAGATCGCATCGAGAACGATCATTGACATAAAACCGCCAATATTGCAGATAATAAACATTTTTCCAAACGTTAAAACAATATTTTGTGACAACGAAAAGTCGCTCAACTCGCATACCATAAAATCAATACTGTTTGATTATAATAATGTAACAATCGCAAATGCACCCCCGCTTCATAGTACCTCAAACGGGCAAGTGGAACGTTTCCACAGTACTTTAACCGAGATAGCTAGGTGCCTTAAACTGGAAAGAAATGTTAGTGACACCGTTGACCTAATTTTGCTGGCTACTATAGAATATAATAAATCCATTCACTCGGTAATCAACAGGAAACCAATCGATGTCCTTTACTCGGGTTCAACCAACGCTGTGGAATCAATCCGAGACCGTATTGAAAAAACACAGGCCGCTGACCGCGATTATCATAATAAAAACCGTCAGGATATGTCATATAACGCCGGCGACAGGGTCCTGGTGAAGGTAAATCGAAGGCTGGGAAATAAGCTCTCGGCATTATATGTAGAGGAGGTAGTTGAACAGGACCTAGGCACCACCGTTCTTATAAAGGGGAGGAGGGTCCACAAGGACAACCTTCGGCCCCCTTGATGGACCAAGTCACTAATTGCCACCTTTCTTTAATTACAGGTTAATAACATCGGCATTCCTGACGACAACAACTTTGACAGAAAAACTCACAAACTATACTGACGCCAACTACATCCCGATTGTGGACGGGGAGACAATAGTATGGGAACACTACGGATACTTGACACACTTCACCAACTTGACATTATACGAAACAATGAACGACGAGACGAAGGATCTAATTACTTTATTCCCTAAGTCGCATATGAGACTGCTGCTCGACACGGATATGAAACACATCGAAGCACTGCTGCGAACCGTCGACGTTCACCACCGGCAAGCACGAAGCTTGAATTTTTTGGGTACGGCACTCAAGGTCATTGCCGGCACCCCAGACTTCGATGACTACCAGAGACTCCAGATGAAACAGGACATACTTGTTGACTCGAACAACAAACAGTACAGAATAAACACCCGCATTCAGCAGAAGATTTTAGAAATGACAGATAAAATAAACAAAATTATTACCTCTACTAAAAAAGAGGAAATAGACACGAGCCACTTATATGAAACAATACTAGCAAGAAATAGGATAATAACTCTAGAGCTGCAAGCTGTCACAATTTCAATAACTTTAGCCAAACTAAATTTAGTAAGTCCTGTAATATTGGACAATAGCGATATAAACAAAATAATCAACGAGCACTCGACTAACGTATCAACAATAGAGATATTAGGAATGTCTAGAATTAAGGTATTACAAAATAGGGACAGTTTGTATTTCATAATAAAATACCCCATACCTGAGACAGTTTGCAAAAAGCTTAGCCTATTCGCCGTTCCACACCAGGGGCTAGTACTTCATTTTGGGGACACAAACACCGTTGCCGAATGCGGCAGCAAAGCACATGCCGTAAAATGCGAAAAATCAACCTTTGCCACCTTCTGTAAAATGCTGAAAACCATTACTTGCGGGCAACAGGACCGTAATATTTATATTTAAACAAACTACTATCTTTTCCCTTTAAAACGCTATATGGAATGTAAAGATATCTCAAATGGAAACATTTTTACAGCTAAAATAGGGTAGGCCTGAAAATGACGTTTTTTAAACTTTGAAACTTGACCAGTCCGAAACCAGTTGTTATAAAAAATAAATGTGTGTCAATATGTTCCTTTAGGACCCTAAAGAAGTGTCCCTCAAAATTTGAGCGAAACCCGAGACTAGTCAGCAACGATTTTTGCTAATATTAGACGTTGTCATATGGATTGACTCAGTCTATTTGTTATTACATATATGAGTGTTAAAATACACCCTTCAAACAATTGGTAACACCCCCAAAAACTGGTTTAAAGGTCAAAAACCGTTTTACTTTCAGTTTTTTCGTAAACAAACTCATTTAAAAACAAATTTTCTGCCGATTTCAAAATTCTAAACGGTTTTGGAGTCGGGACATCAGAATTCGTTTTAGAGGTATGCTTCCTTTGGCAAAGTATCCTATTTTGATCCCTTAAATACGACTTTGATTATGCTGCATAACTTGAAAACTTGAAGGCTGTTCCAAAAAATATAAATATAGTATAACTAAGTAGTGATTGCCTCTCGAAGATATAAGTTAACACAGTCTAATGCTTAAACTGCTTAGACTACATTGTCGCATTCATTTCCGCTATTAAAGGAAACCCAATACTTCCACTTATGGAATCGATTCATAACAAACAAGTTGAACGATGGGAATTGCTGAGCCAGCATGCTCGCAAGCAAATATCAATACCACCGATATCAGCAAATAGCGGCGGCAATGGACAACACTATAAGCTGTGAGCGCGACGGCAGCGACGACGACGACGACGCAGGCGATGGCTATAGCTTAGGGTAGGAATAAGTTAGGGTAGATTAATCAGTTCGAAAAGAGACTCAATAAAAGACACAAGTGTCAAAAACTATTTGTCGCCCAACCGCGGTTTGAACCTACGACCGCCGAACCTCAATAATTTGGAGGAGGTTAAGTCAACTGAATCAATTAAATAATTTGGAGGAGGTTAAGTCAACTGAATCAATTAAATAATTTGGAGGAGGTTAAGTCAACTGGATCAATTCAATAATTAATTTGAAGGAGTTATCAACTGGAGAAATCAACTGAAACACTGAATCAATTCGATAATTTGGAGGGGTTGTCATACGCAATTATGGACAGTTCAATTATATTACTTCTTGCGTAAGTAGAGTGCTACAATTTTTTTTTTGAAGTGATTTGTGAAAAATTAATAAATTTTGGCAGTATTGCTCTCTGAAAAATAGAGTAACGTATTGAGTTGTCCTGGAAATAGTAGCATTAGTGAAGGTGACCAACATGAAATTGTTGTTGCTGAACACAACCGAGCACATAGGGCTGCGCAGGAAAATGTGAAACAGATCCTGGCTGACTATTTTTTTCCAAAGATGGATAAAAAAGCAAGAGAGGTGGTGGCAAACTGCCGAATCTGTTCAAAGTCCAAATACGACCGCCATCCAAAAAAGCATGTCATTGCGGCAACGCCGATACCATCTCACATTGGACAAATACTACACATAGATATTTTCTCTACTGATCAAAAATATTTTTTGACTTGCATCGACAAGTTTTCGAAATTTGCAATAGTGCAGAAGATCGCATCGAGAACGATCATTGACATAAAACCGCCAATATTGCAGATAATAAACATTTTTCCAAACGTTAAAACAATATTTTGTGACAACGAAAAGTCGCTCAACTCGCATACCATAAAATCAATACTGTTTGATTATAATAATGTAACAATCGCAAATGCACCCCCGCTTCATAGTACCTCAAACGGGCAAGTGGAACGTTTCCACAGTACTTTAACCGAGATAGCTAGGTGCCTTAAACTGGAAAGAAATGTTAGTGACACCGTTGACCTAATTTTGCTGGCTACTATAGAATATAATAAATCCATTCACTCGGTAATCAACAGGAAACCAATCGATGTCCTTTACTCGGGTTCAACCAACGCTGTGGAATCAATCCGAGACCGTATTGAAAAAACACAGGCCGCTGACCGCGATTATCATAATAAAAACCGTCAGGATATGTCATATAACGCCGGCGACAGGGTCCTGGTGAAGGTAAATCGAAGGCTGGGAAATAAGCTCTCGGCATTATATGTAGAGGAGGTAGTTGAACAGGACCTAGGCACCACCGTTCTTATAAAGGGGAGGAGGGTCCACAAGGACAACCTTCGGCCCCCTTGATGGACCAAGTCACTAATTGCCACCTTTCTTTAATTACAGGTTAATAACATCGGCATTCCTGACGACAACAACTTTGACAGAAAAACTCACAAACTATACTGACGCCAACTACATCCCGATTGTGGACGGGGAGACAATAGTATGGGAACACTACGGATACTTGACACACTTCACCAACTTGACATTATACGAAACAATGAACGACGAGACGAAGGATCTAATTACTTTATTCCCTAAGTCGCATATGAGACTGCTGCTCGACACGGATATGAAACACATCGAAGCACTGCTGCGAACCGTCGACGTTCACCACCGGCAAGCACGAAGCTTGAATTTTTTGGGTACGGCACTCAAGGTCATTGCCGGCACCCCAGACTTCGATGACTACCAGAGACTCCAGATGAAACAGGACATACTTGTTGACTCGAACAACAAACAGTACAGAATAAACACCCGCATTCAGCAGAAGATTTTAGAAATGACAGATAAAATAAACAAAATTATTACCTCTACTAAAAAAGAGGAAATAGACACGAGCCACTTATATGAAACAATACTAGCAAGAAATAGGATAATAACTCTAGAGCTGCAAGCTGTCACAATTTCAATAACTTTAGCCAAACTAAATTTAGTAAGTCCTGTAATATTGGACAATAGCGATATAAACAAAATAATCAACGAGCACTCGACTAACGTATCAACAATAGAGATATTAGGAATGTCTAGAATTAAGGTATTACAAAATAGGGACAGTTTGTATTTCATAATAAAATACCCCATACCTGAGACAGTTTGCAAAAAGCTTAGCCTATTCGCCGTTCCACACCAGGGGCTAGTACTTCATTTTGGGGACACAAACACCGTTGCCGAATGCGGCAGCAAAGCACATGCCGTAAAATGCGAAAAATCAACCTTTGCCACCTTCTGTAAAATGCTGAAAACCATTACTTGCGGGCAACAGCTCATCTCGGGAGAAACGGCAAATTGCTCAACCACAGCAAACCACGAGAGGGGCATCAATGAGATTGACGATGGAATAATTATTATCAATAATGACACGGCCGTAATAAAGGGCGAGACCGGTATCTTAAGAACCGTCAAAGGGACTTACCTGCTAACCTTCGAACAGCAGGTGACAGTAAACGGTACCGAATTCCGAAATCGAAACAATGCCATCACACGCACCCCCGGAAAATCGACTGCCCAAAAGATCAACCTGGTGGGACACTTGGGGTCCCTGAGTCTTAATTACCTCCAGGAAATGAATGTCGAAAACATCAACCACATAGACACTTTGCGACAAGAGATCAGTTTAAAGACAGTGGTTTTCGTTGTTGCAGTGGCAACCATTACTGCCTTCCTGGTGATCTGGCTGATCCTAAGCATCCAAGGAAAACGTTCCGCAAAAAAGATGATGGATCTTGCTATACGGAAAATTGCTGAGAGGATCGCGGACGACCCTCACTTAGGGGGGGAGGAGTTAACACAGTCTAATGCTTAAACTGCTTAGACTACATTGTCGCATTCATTTCCGCTATTAAAGGAAACCCAATACTTCCACTTATGGAATCGATTCATAACAAACAAGTTGAACGATGGGAATTGCTGAGCCAGCATGCTCGCAAGCAAATATCAATACCACCGATATCAGCAAATAGCGGCGGCAATGGACAACACTATAAGCTGTGAGCGCGACGGCAGCGACGACGACGACGACGCAGGCGATGGCTATAGCTTAGGGTAGGAATAAGTTAGGGTAGATTAATCAGTTCGAAAAGAGACTCAATAAATGACACAAGTGTCAAAAACTATTTTATATGTCCAAAAAATATATCATTCATTGCCAATTAGTGCCAAAAAAATTACGTCAAAATCGAGAAACGGAAAATTTTTTCAAATTGACAAAACGCCATATATATTTCGAAAGTGTCAACATTTCTCCATCTTAAACCGGTGAGAATTTTGAAATCTATTGAAAATTTGTTTTTTAATGAATTTTTTTTTACGAAAAATCTGAAGAAACGGTTTTTGACCTTAAAACCAGATTTTGGGGGTGTTACAAATTTTTCGAAGGATGTTTTGTGTATAATTCGACAAGATGAACAATATCTACTAGGTCACTTTAAAAGTGTATTAATTTTTTTTTTATAGCACTGTGTTATTTGTTTTATCTAACCAACTACTTTAAAATTGTAAAAATATTAAAAGCAGAATTACCTCAGATAGCCAGGACGTCATATTAAAAAAACGCAATAACGAACGAACAAAGCAAATTAAACAACTTATTCAACCACTAATTTCAAAAGAGAAAAAAGACGTATGAGCCACTGCTGATCACTAAAAATGTAAACAAACGAACACATGGCACATACGGCAAAATTGCTTTAGCTCTAAATTCGTAACGGTACTTTATATGGCGATACAACTTTGAGAGATGATGCGTGTGATAATAAACTATCGATTTGCATAAAAAAAGTAGAATTCGAAAATCATGGCGCATACGTCTTTTTAGCTCACACCGCACGATGTAACTGCATACTAGAAAAATTAACGAACAAAAAATTATTTACAGATTTTATGGACAATTACACTGCTCTACACACATTCTGTCCTATGAAGCAAATAGAAAATAAAAATACACGTGTATCGGCGATTTTCATGTACACGTCAGATTTGTTTTTTATGTGCGTACATAAACAAAATATTCATTTTTTTGGAAAAATTTTCAGAAAATTTTTGAGTATGCAGTTTTATAGCCCATTCCATTTTACTCTGTGCACTCTCTGCAAGTTATAACTCTATACGAATTTTCCCTGAATTATTGGAATTTTTCTTTCAAGGGTGTTGAGTGTTTTCCTCCATACAGAAGTAAATTTAGTTTGTGACTTGTATGGAAGAGTTAGGGAGTTCTAACCTGAACATTCTTAGAGTAAAATTTAATGGGCTACAAAACTGCATACTCAAAAATTTTCTGAAAATTCTGCCAAAAAAGTTCAAAATTTATGTATACGTCAGAATTTTTTATATACATACATACATAAGTTGGATCTACACGGCCATCATTCGTCCAATCATGCTATATGGAGTCGTCGTATGGTGGCCTGCGCTGAGCAAGGCAACATACCTGAATCTGTTGCGGAAAGTCCACAGATCCAATATGATCTGTATAAGCGGTGCGCTAAGGACAACGCCTAACGAAGCCCTCCAGGTCATTCTGGGCATTTTGCCACTTGATCTGGAAGGGTTTCGGTCAGCAGCGGCATCAGCTCTGCGCCTAAGAGAAACCTCCAGTTGGGGGGCGGGTACTATTGGACACTCCAGTATTCTGGAATCTTACAGCTTTCTCCCTCTAAGCACAGATCGTTGTGCGACCACTACAGTCGGTGATAGCTGTTTCAAAATAAACATTCCCAGCAGAGAAGACTGGGAGAGGACGGATTGGTGTCCCGAAACAAATAGTGGCACTTCCATATACACCGACGGCTCGAAGTTGGACGGCAGAGTTGGAGGAGGGGTTTATTCAAGGGATTTGGACCTTGAGCTCTCCTTCAGACTACCTGATCATTGTAGCGTCTTCCAGGCGGAAGTCTCGGCAATCCTAGACGCCGCGGCCTGGTTAAGCAAACGTGTTATCGGAGAAGATATCGCTATTTTCAGCGATAGCCAAGCGGCCATCAAATCCCTTGGCTCATACACGTTCAACTCTGAACTGACGCTCAGCTGTCGTCGATCTCTTCAGGATATGGCCCAACAGAACCGCGTAAACCTCATATGGGTCCCGGGACATTGAGGGAAACTGTAAGGCAGACGAGCTTGCCAGGCAGGGCACGACCAAGCAGGTTCTTCAGGATAAAGAGCGCTTAGGTATGCCGTTTGCCACATACAAACTAATAATGAAGGAGCACACACTCCGTCAAGCCATCGAAAGATGGCTGCAATCCCCAGGGTGTCGGATATCGAAACAAACCTGGCCAAAATGGGATCTTAAAAGGTCTAGACGCATTTATGCCCTAACTAGGAGGGAAATCTGCATATTGATAGGGGTATTAACCGGTCACAAAGGTGCAGAAAGGCTAAGTGTGCCCTACCGACGATGCTGCAGGAGTTGCAAAGATGATGAGGAGGAGGAAACAGTGGAACACCTCATCTGCTACTGTCCGGCTTTAAGCGGCGCGAGAACGCGCTTTTTGGGAGTTCCGTTCCTGGATAGCCTAAGCCAGATCGCGGAACTGGACATAAAGGACTTGATGGCCTTCATAAAGTCATCTAAGTGGTTCGAGGAGGAGTAACGGTGTCGGTTTAGGAGTGTCAGTCCCGGGATTCTGCTATGTGGAAAATCCCAACAACTCAGGGATTTTCCATTTGGCTGGGTCCCGGGACTGACTTTCCTTGTGTTGGTGGTATCACAACGGGCCTTTCAAAACTGGCCTAAGTGTGCCTCTGCGGCAGCCACTTGAACCTAACCTAACCTACATAAAAAAAAATTCTAACGTGTACATGAAAATCGCCGATACACATGTATTTTTATTTTTTGTCGACTTTCCGAAAAAGTCTATTTGGTTCATAGGTAGGGTTGCCAGACGTCCTTCTTTCGGAAGGACATGTCCTTCATTTTATTGCAATGTCCTTCCCTGTCCTTCCAAAAGAAAAAAAGTAGAAATTTCCTTCTTTTTAAGTTTTGTCCTTCTTTTTCGGTTTTTTTTTTGCGAGGAACATAAGATTAGTATCTAGTTATACCTACTAAAATTAAATTATTTACAAAACTCCATACTTGAAAAAATCTCAAAAATTGTTGATGAGATTCGTCGAGTTTCCCGATTTTTTTGGAATTTTGCACAAAGTTTTATGTGTTTTTGTTATTGTGTTAATGTTTCTTTGCATTCTAAAATGAATACGTGCCAAATATATGTATATATGTACGTATATGTACATTAATCTTTGTTTAATTAACTTTTTTACTTTATTGTTCCTTTGATATCGTAGATATCTTCGTTAGTTTGTACCCAAAGTATCTTTAAAATCGATCTCAATGAAATGTGCCAATTGAAATTAATTATGAATACATAGGTACGTGCCACATAAATAAGTATATGAGTACGGTGACCATCCGTTCTGTTTTTGGCAGAACAGTTCTGTTTTTAAGAAGCTTCTGTTTTTGTTCTGCTTTTTTGTACAGGAAAACCTTTTAACAATTGTAATGAGTAACTTTGTAAAGTAAGTCGACAGGAAATGGGCTCAATAATTTCAAAATTTTATGAAAAATTCAAAATCTTTCAACATATTTTCAGAATAATTTCGTTGGTTTTTACCACGGTCAAGCGCTTAAAATCAAAACTTAGAACTTATATTAAATCGATTTTAATATCAAGGTGCAAATATGAACTTAGATGCTTCATAAATAATATAAAAGGTTTAATCAGCTCTTATTAGTCAAAATTTGTATGAAAATGTAATATTAAAAGCTTTATAACCGAATTTTATTTTTTATGAATATGAGGGTTAGAGATAGACGAAAAATCATAGTTGAACTTTCTTAGCACAAACAAACCAGTTTAGTTAGTAGGTTTTATATTAACAAGAGGAGAAATATAGGTCCTTCAAAAAACGCTGACTTTTAATTGATGCAGTTTGGTTGAAACCAGAGCTGTTAATTTTGATTAGTAATTAGTAATTGATTGATTAGAAGGTTTTTTTTTAATTAGTAATGATTATTTTAATTGCATCAAGAAAAAGCAATTACTAATTGATTACGATTAGAAAAAATCAAGAATAATCAAAAGTAATAAAAAAAACCCGTTGTTGATTACTTTTAATTATTTTTGATTTTTTTAATTTTTTAATTTTATTTTTTTAATTTTTTTTTATTATTTTAAAGTTTTGTTAATAAAAGTATAAACATCTGTGTATATTTGTATGCAAATATATACACCTACTTACTTTTTGGGGCTCATGGATTTCTAGAATGAACCTTGATCACTAAGTATATGTACTAGAGTGGTTCACAAATATGGACTTTTTGGAAATTCTAAAACGATACCCCCAATTATTGTTCCTTATGACAAAAAAGAGGCTGCTATTTTTTTTTTTTTTTTAAGGTGGTTTATAGGTCGCGCTACTCGTTTTTATAAAAAAATGAGATACTTGCAATTTTAATTTCATTTTAACATGTTTAAGTGCAGTATAAATTTGGGTTTTTGTGTGCGGTTATTCTGTTTTCATTAGCAAATATTCCTGCAATTCAATAGCCTTCTTGGATTAGTAGAAATGGTTTAACATGTTTAAGTGCAGTAAAAATTTGGGTTTTTGTGTGTAGTTATTCTGTTTTCATTGACGAATATTCGTGCAATTCAATAGCCTTCTGGGATGAGTAGAAAGGGATTAACTCCTGAAAGTATGTTTCGAAATAGAAAACGGTGCAACTAAAACGCCTACACTGATCCCATTGCGCATTGGTTTTTTGGATATATTTCGCATCTAGAAGGTTTATGACATCGCTGATTATGAATCCGATGTCAGTTTTTTAAATTCAAAATGGTGGGTCCAATATGGCGGTGATTTTTTTGAAAACTAATTCGATTTTATTGAAACTTGGTACTCGGGGGTTTATGCGTTGTCTGATTACGAATCCGATATTGGTTTTTTTTAAATTCAAAATGGTGGATCCAATATGGCGGTGCATTTTTGAAAACTAATTCGACTGTGTGAAACTCGTCACTGATGGATTTATGACATCGATTTACGTGAACTAGTGTCGCTTGTGATCGAAAATTCGACCAATAAAAACTTTAGAGGGTCGTGGGGTCGCTAGCCCCGTACCCCCATCCTCAAATTTTGGAGACGCCCCTGAAAATATACTGCCTATACCTCAGTTTTTTCAATTTTCTTTCCATCGGTGCATATTTAGAAAAAGCGTTTCTTGAACAAAAAAAATAGCAGCGAATTCAGCAACTTTTTGACATTTAATTGAGAGAGAGAGCGCCAATTCGCTGCAAGTTATTGCTAGAGATTTTTCGTCCAGCAGAAACTAGCAAGCAGGAACAGCTGATCAGTGACATAGCAAAACAAGAACAAAAAATGTTAATTCAAATTGTTAGCCAATCAGAAACGTAACCGCTGTTTTGTCTGCAAGTTTCTGCTGAACCAGTGTATATTGATTTTTGTTTAATTAGTAATAATCCTAGATATCCTTGTTTGTTTGTACCTAAAATATGTATGAAAACGATCAAATTTTTTTTAATATCTCCATTATTACTGCTAGTAACATCTTAAAATTTGTAGTCAGGGTGTATTTTAATATATCAGACTTAAATATGTGGAAAACTCATTTTCGAAAAATGTGTCAATTAGGGCCTTTTGAATTAAGGTAACGAAATGTATGTTCGCTTTTTTTTAATTCGAAACCATAAATTGTTCACAAAAAAAACCGCCCTTCTTTTTTACGTTTGTCCTTCTTTTTTTCTATCGAAATAGAAATGTCCTTCTTTTTCCACTTCAGAAGCTGGCAACCCTATTCATAGGACAGAAAAAAAGTTCGTTTTTGTACCGCAGTGTAATGGACTATTTGATTGTGTGTTGTTCAGTTTCTTTGTCAATAACAAAGAATAATTTAAAGCAAAAATCATCCGATCGGTCAAATAGTCCATTAAATCTCTAAAAGGCGTTTTGCACGATGAGTTTTGTCAGCTGTATCTGTCAGTTTTTGGTATGGCCCTACAAAAATCGAGAGTTCTCTATTTCCTATCTAAAGAGTACTCCAATTGGAGCAACAGAGTACTCCAAATGTAATCCTTTTTCATATAAAAATTGTGCTCCAATTAACATTGCGATGTCCTAGGACTGGACCACCTTGCTTCTGCTACTCCATGGAGTACCTACAGTCAGAGTACTTTGCAGTGTACTCCAATGTTGTTACTCCTTGGAGTATATGTGGTACCTGTACTTTTTCATTTGCACCTTGCGTTCTATTTACATACATTTCATATTGACAACTAACTTGTATTATTCATTTCATCTCTATTCGTTTTCATTATTTTTCCTTTATGCACAACCACGAGCTGCACTCATACATAAAACTCAACATTAGTTTCGTTAATACAGTTTTGAGGATAGATTGTTTTATTTTGCGTTCAAAACACACATTTTGGTGGTTTCACATCGCGAACTTCCAAATATATACTGTCAGAGCGATAGTGTCGTGATTTTCGCCGATAAGACACGAGCAATCATCGGCTTTCAAAAAGTTGAAGGTGGTCCGATAAGGTATACAAAGGATTACTGTTGGAGCAATATCAAAAAATTGGAACACATAATCTAACGATTTTTGCAGGGGGATACAGAATCAAACCGCGTAAACACAAACGAGAAAGGTCTACTGACAAACCCAATGTGCGAAATGAAATGGTTTACATTTCCTTCTAACTTACATATAAAATCAGCAGTTATTTGACTTCTTTGAATTTATCAGAAACAAATTATTTGGTTTAAGAACTTTGTTTTTCTGCTGAAGTTTTGTTTACAATAAATCAAAAGGAAAACTTAATTCATATCGTCTAAATGCAAAGTAAATTAAGCGAATTTCACACACAATAGGTGTACATATGGATCGAAAACATGACAGGTGCAGATGACAATACATGTCGTGTAAAATGACTTTAAGTGTAGGTAGTTGCGATTGACCAAAAAAAAATATTGTAGGTACCTGGTTAAAAACTACGTTATTAATAGATTGTGTTCCTATTATTTTTTAGAGTTTAAAATGAGTTGAACCGGCTGACAACGATAAATTGGCGAAAAAATTACAGGAATTTTTAATAGCCGAAATGGCATTGCGCTTCAGGGACGTTGAAAAAGTAATTCCACTTGCACTGGCCACGCTATTGGATCCTCGATTCATGGGTATACATTTTCAAAACCCATTGTCACTAACCGAAGCTAAGAATTTCATGGAAAAAGAAATAAGGAAATTGATTATAAAAGAAACTAGTTCTGAAATTGAAGCAAGCTTAGCTCAGAGCCAAAGTCCTTTGCATCTGGACGAACCCTCTGTTAACCTGTGCAGGGGGATACAGAATCAAACTGCGTAAACACAAACGAGAAAGGTCTACTGACAAACCCAATGTACGAAATGAAATGGTTTCTATTTCCTTCTAACTTACATATAAAATCAGCAGTTATTTGACTTCTTTGAAATTATCAGAAACAAATTATTTGGTTTAAAAACTTTCCTTTTCTGCTGAAGTTTTGTTTACAATAAATCAAAAGGAAAACTTAACACATATCGTCTAATACTGATTTGCTTCAGGCCGAGGTTCGTGAATTGCACTGTAAACTCAATGACAACAATTCTGTTTTGTCTCAGTTGCTCGCAGAATTTAAGAAAATGTGTTGTGCAAACAACAACAACCCTTCTATGTCCAAGCAGTTACCTTCTTACGCCTCAACGGTCGCTAGTGGCTCTGCCGACGGGGCTGCTAAAGTGACGGGGAGACTATCCAACTTGATTGATACTGCTTCAAATGCTCATTTATCGCCGATTACTGTGTCTAATGATGTTGGTGCTGCTACCACTTCAACTGCGACGCCAATTCCCGATGGCACTGTTTCTCAACTCATGCAAAATAAAAGGAGGTATGACAGGAGAAATACCAATAAAAACAACAATCGTATTGATGAAGCTGGCACAAGTGCAGTGCCGAATAATGATAATGCCAAAAATAGTAACAACGCAGGCATGGTGAATGTCAACATTAGACCAACCCAACCATCCAATAATAATAATTCACCTCGTGTATCCCTTGCTGATGGTCTCGAAATTATTGATACTGATGTTGAAACTAATAATGAGTGGATGCAGGTACGACTTAAGGGGCGCAGAGCTAATAATAATGACAACCAAGCTCGCATTTTTGGCACGAATGACTGCACTGATCTTGATGTTGCAGATAGCTTTAAATTTCTTCATATATCCTCTTTTGCGCCATCTGTGTCAGAGGATAATATAAAGATTATGTGGCCAAGCGAATTATGATTGAAGCAAATTTACTATTATGTACCAAGCTGGTTAAAAAAGATGTTTCGCTATCAACTTTGACTCGAGTCAGTTTCAAGTTGGGGGTTCGTACGTCCTCGTATGAGAAGTTGCTATGCTCGAATCTATGGCCGGCGAACGTTATGGTAAAGCCGTTTCAGTTTTTTCGAAGGGCTAAACGGAAGCCTCCACGGAGATAGTAAGGCGTGACTTCGCCCCTATTAATAATATGAGTGGACTGAAAATTTATTTTCACAATCTGTCTGGCATGAGAACCAAAGCTGACCTGGTGTACAAGTATAGTGCGCAGTTGGATTATGAAATCTTCGTATTAGTGGAAACATGGCTGAACGAAAAGTTATTTGATTCAGAGTTTTTTGACTCCAACCTTTTTAATGTATTCCGCAAGGATCGTGATGCCGAAAGAACTGGCTGCAATCGAGGTGGTGGTGTTTTAATCGCCGTCAAACGTGAACTTCGTGCTTTTTTAGTGCAACTAAATAATGATTGCTTGCTGACCAGCTCTGTGTTTGCTTAATGAGCACCACCTCGCAAGGTTCTCTGTATATTATGGCATCATGTATACCACCTTCGAGTTCACTGGGTCTATACAAGGCTCATGCGGATAATATTGTTTCTTTAGCTTTAAGTGATTCAAGTGAAAACCATCTTTGTGTAAGAGGTGATTTTAACCTAAGTAATGTCAATTGGTCACCCAGTTTATCTACTAACGGCCTTACACCTTCTAATCTTTCTGCATATCATGAATTGTATCTAATTGATAATTAATTGAGTCTAAATTTATCTCAAACTAACAATAATTTTAATTCTCTAAACAGACTTTTAGATCTTGTATTTAATAGTGACAATATTAATTGTGAAGTAAAGGAGTGTGTGAATCCCATTACGCAGAGTGACAGGCATCATTTGCCTCTGATTACTAAAGTTAGTTTTTATTGTTTTGCCTCGGAGAATTTTGAAAGCAGTGTTTCTTTTAAATTTAATTCTATTGATTTTTTGCTATTTAATGACTGTTTAAATCAAATTTCAAAACTATTTTGTACAATCACTGCTTGGATTGGATTCCGTTTCGGAAAAAAATTACCATGGTACTCAAGGGACCTGAAAAAATTGAAGAATCTTAGAAACAAATACTTCAAAAAATTCAAAAGCACAAATAATCATTTGTTCTTTACTAAGTACAAATTTTATCTTAGAAGTGTCAATAATTTGGATAAGTATCTTTATACCAATTACATTCCTAACATTGAGTCAAACATTAAATCGAACCCGAAGTCCTTCTGGAACTATATCAATTCTCCAACTAAAACAGCCAATTTATTTGCGGAGTTCTTCAAATCGAATTTCGAACCTGAAGAAAATAGTAATCAAACAAATGAATTTCCGAAGAGTCAGGACTGTTCTTATTCCGGATATATTTGCTCATGCCCAAAATTTTACACAACGTGCGTTTACAAGCAACGTTTTAAATATCTGTTTATTAAGAAAATTCAATAGGTACAATATATATATATACATGTTAATTACAATGTAAGCTTACAGTGGTTTACAAGTGGTATTAAAGGTTTCACGCAAATATAAATTTGATAAATCTGAAGTGTCAGCGAAGGCTTATTACCACGTTTTATCTCAAACAAGGAAAAACTTTCGCGCTAAATTGTTGGTTGACAGCTGTGTATGTGCGTGCTTGGTGGGTCGACTGCGGGGTTGCCATATCTTTCATAACACTCCCCCGGCATATCTGCAAGATCTACCTCTTCTTCCGAAGCATTAATAGAAAGTACGGCGAGCTTTGTCGCTAGCCGCTCGTAGATACCGGCGAAAGTCTTAACTTTAGCGCTTCTCACTTGTCCATCGGAGCCCTGGTTTATGGAGATCACTCGTCCCTTCGGTCAGCAGTTCCTTGCCCCAATGGGCCAATATAAACGATATCTCCCTTCTCAATGGGCTTAACCCTTTCGAACCACTTGTTGCGCCGAGTAATCATCGGCAAGTATTCACGTAGCCAACATCGCCAGAACATGTCTGCCACCTGCTGTGCATACTTCCATCCTCTTCGCATGTGTGTGGGCTCGTCCGAAAACTCTGTCAAAGGCTTCATTTCACTTGAGCTGCGTAACAAAAAATGGTTAGGCGTAAGAGCCTCATCGTCTTCGTGACCCAAGGGTATGTACTTCAAGGGGCGGGAACTTATAATCGTTTCGACCTCCATTGATGCACCGCGCAGCTGCTCATCGGTAGGGCGTAAGGATTGCAACGTCTTCGATAGTGTGTTCTTCACAGAGCGCACAAGTCGTGCCCCCGCCCCGCTCATGTCTGGCGAGGCTGGCGGTATGAAACTCCATTTCGTGCATGAATTCGTAAAGGTGCTTACAATTTTGTCCTTGTCCATGGCGCTGAAGGCGGTGACTAGCTCTCGATGAGCGGCCTTAAAGTTCGTGGCGTTGTCACTCCAAAATTCCAGGGGAATGCCGCGCCTTGCCATAAAATTTCGAATGGCGGTGATGCATGAATCGGATGTTAGTGAATGCGCTATCTCTATGTGTACCGCTCTGGTCGTTAGACAAGAAGTACACCATACCTTTTCTTTGTGCTACGGCGCACCGCCACGGATATGGGACCAAAATAGTCTACCCCTACATAAGAAAATGGGCGACTGAAAGATATCATTCGAGCTATAGGAAGGGAGGTCATTTTTGGCGGTTGGGGTGCGGTTTTGTTGTTACGGCACACTTGACATTTCTCACGTACCTTGTTTACTAGCACACGAAGTCTGGGAATCCAAAATACCATCCAAATGTCATTAAAAACGGTCTCAGAGTTAGCATGGAAATATTTAATATGGTACTCAAGTACTGGTGATATTGTGATCCCTAGGCAGAATAATGAGGTCTTGCCGACCTGGTATTCTCACTCGTCCTTCAAGGCGTAACAGCGAATCATCGTCGATATAAGGGGAGAGTTTATAAAAGGAGCTGGAGCGTTCAATTGGCTTTCCTTTTGCAAGCAAGGAGAGCTCGTCAGAATAACATCGCGCTGGGCTTCTTTGCACAGGAGGGTTTCGGAGCGTTTGAAGTAGTTCGGCAAGTGCTTCGGGGGTAGTTTTAAAAATTCGGGCCCGGCAAACCAATGGGTGTCATTCGAGATATGAGGCGTATTCTTCCACTTAGTTGCGTCATCGGCCACGTTATCTGCTGAAGGAACCCATCGCCAGCGAGGTGCTTGTGTTAATTCTAAAATTTCGCTCACCCTAAATGCCACAAACTGAGAGTAGCGGCTGTGATCGCAGCGAATCCAGGAGAGTATGGTGCGAGAGTCAGTCCAAAAGGTAGTTTCTTTGATAGGCAGCGGAAGGGCACCGATAACGCCAGCTGTCAGCCGTGCTCCAACAACCGCGGCCTGCAGCTCCAGTCGTGGAATGGAGAGCATTTTCAGGGAGCGACTTTAGCTTTACTAGCTATCAGAGTACAATGAATAGCGCCGTAAAGACTATGCTGCAGGTAGCACATCGCTGCAAAAGCATTCTCGCTCGCGTCGACAAACACATGCAGCTCTAACTTCGATTACGGGCAGATATTTTTAAAGTAGCAACGTGGTATCTGTAGCTCTTCTATTTTTGGAAATAATTCTCTCGTACAACCACACCCAGAACGCCAAATATCCTGAAGAATGACCTTTGCGTATATTACGAAAAAGCTTAGCATACCTAAATTGTCAAATACGCTCATGACTATTTTCAATACTTCTCTTTTGGTGGGATGGTGATCGGCATCTAATAGGCCCAAACTTTTGTGGTTATGCGAAATCCGGAAGGTAAAGGAATCAACCCCTGCGAGCCACCAAAGTCCCAAGATCTTTTCTGCTGGTATCTCCTGACTGGTGTTGAAGTTGATTTCGGAGTCACTGGCACCAGTTTTCAACGCTTTTACCACCTCTACGGAGTTAGATCGCCAATTTCTAATATTAAACCCGCCTTGAGGAATGAAACTAACATCCTTTGCCAGCTGAATGGCCTCATCGGGTGTATCTACACTGTCTAACATATCATCGACATAATGGTTACTTACGATGCAATTGACAGCACTAGGATAGAGGGTGCGAAACTTTTCGGCGTTGAAATTCTTTACGTACTGCGCGCTACTTAGCGAGCAGGTGGCACCAAAGGTCATTACCGTCATAACAAATACCGAGGGTTCGGTTGCTCCAGAATCGAACCATAGGAAACGCTGGTAGTCCTGGTCCTGAGGACGTATTTGGATTTGGTGAAACAATTTCTCGATGTTCCCGCTGACCGCAATAGCTCGTTCCCGAAACCTTCTTAAGACGGATACCAAGCACGTTAGTTGGTCAGGCCCTTTTGGAAATAATTCTCTCGTACAACCACACCCAGAACGCCAAATATCCTGAAGAATGACCTTTGCGTATATTACGAAAAAGCTTAGCATACCTAAATTGTCAAATACGCTCATGACTATTTTCAATACTTCTCTTTTGGTGGGATGGTGATCGGCATCTAATAGGCCCAAACTTTTGTGGTTATGCGAAATCCGGAAGGTAAAGGAATCAACCCCTGCGAGCCACCAAAGTCCCAAGATCTTTTCTGCTGGTATCTCCTGACTGGTGTTGAAGTTGATTTCGGAGTCACTGGCACCAGTTTTCAACGCTTTTACCACCTCTACGGAGTTAGATCGCCAATTTCTAATATTAAACCCGCCTTGAGGAATGAAACTAACATCCTTTGCCAGCTGAATGGCCTCATCGGGTGTATCTACACTGTCTAACATATCATCGACATAATGGTTACTTACGATGCAATTGACAGCACTAGGATAGAGGGTGCGAAACTTTTCGGCGTTGAAATTCTTTACGTACTGCGCGCTACTTAGCGAGCAGGTGGCACCAAAGGTCATTACCGTCATAACAAATACCGAGGGTTCGGTTGCTCCAGAATCGAACCATAGGAAACGCTGGTAGTCCTGGTCCTAAGGACGTATTTGGATTTGGTGAAACAATTTCTCGATGTTCCCGCTGACCGCAATAGCTCGTTCCCGAAACCTTCTTAAGACGGATACCAAGCACGTTAGTTGGTCAGGCCCTTTGAGCAGTATTGAGTTGAGAGACACGTTAGCCACCCTGGCGGCTGCGTCCCAGACGAGTCAGAACCTTGCCCGGTTTGTTCGGGTTATAGACGGGAAAGATTGGTAGATACCAACATTTGCGGTCCGCCAAAGACGCAAGGGGAAGCTGTTTCACATATCCTTTCTTTACATAAGCACTTACCTTATCTGACAGATTTTCAGCCAGATCTGGATCTCGAGCCATTTTTGTTAGCAAGCATTTTGCCCTTCGCAGCGCCATTGGTAAACTATCGGGATGTGAAACTGCATCGTTTTTCCAAATTAAACTTGTTTCGTAGTGGCCGTTGATATACTTGGTGTTAGGCTTGAGTTATTCCACGGCGTGTTGCTCCTCAGGCGATGATGATAATTCTGATCTCTTAGCAACGTCCACATTGTCGAGGCATATATGATCTTTAACTATGTGTAGTAGCTCAGCGCTGGCAATGGCGTTACATTCGCAGGAGTGAAAGGCGTGGTAGCCCAACAGAAACTGTGATTCCTGCTTTGCTACAGACCCTTTCAACGTCCAGCCCAATCGCGTCTTTTCGGCAATAGGTTCGTCGAGTGACCCTTCCCTAAATTTTAGGCTCTGCCCCAACCGGCTGCTATTCAGGCCGATCAGCAGCCTCGGTGCAGCCTTAGCGTAGGATGACAATGAAATGTCGTTCAAATGCGCATACCTGGCTCGAAGTGTGTTGGCATCAACGCTCTGTATTGGCAACTCAAGACGTTGTACGGTTCGGACGTCTTTCAGGGTAAAATTTTTTTTGGAATTAACGCCCGAAACCTTCATGTCCAATGCTTGACAATATTTCCGAACCGGTGGGCATCAGCCGTCAACCTGAGGCAAAGGGGTTGAGGAGTTCCCTCTAAATTTAGGCTATTTAGTAGGTCAGCGTTCATCAGCGTTAAAGAGCATCCATCATCAAAGAACGCATACATCTCGAGTACCTGTTGTTGCCATAAAGTGTCACCGGTAGGACCCGAAATAGGATCGAGTCGGGCTCACAGCTGTCTGCGTTGACTGTAGAGTTAGCAGGGATTGTACGTTGGACTACGGAAGATTGTATGTGCAGGAGTGGATGATGAGTGAGAGGGCATCCATCTACGGTGCAAATAGTAGTCGTTGAGCATGGACCATTATGGTGTCTTTCAGGCAGCGTCGACAAAGATTACGCAGACGAACTACCTTCCATCGCTCTGACCTGTTCATTGCTTGAAACACAGCACACCTGTCAAGTTCGTCACAATCGCCTTGGCAAATGACACATATGCTACCTCCAGGATTGATATCATCTGTATCCGCATTTAAATAACCGCGCTTTGTTTGGTCCTTTGAATAACCACTTGGCAATAGTACGTTGTTTGCACCCTGTGCAAGCTGGAAGAGCCAATTACCAAAGCTCTCGAGGTTGAATGACGGTAACTCCAATTTGTACATGCCTCAGAACGCGGCTAGAAGCCCCGGAAGTTTCCCTACCAGCTACGGGTTGTTTAAATGGCACCTCATACTTGAGGCTTTCATCGTTGCGCAAACGTTTTGCACTTCCAGTACCAGATCTACGAGAGTCTCTATTCGATTTTCTTTCACTGCTGGTATATTTTTGATTCGGCTTATAAGTACGCTGATAATGAGTTCTGGACGACCAAATTTCATTTGAAGTGTGTCTATTATTTGAGGGACGCATGAGGCATGGAGGAGAAAGTTTCTTACTGCATTGCGTGCTGGCCCCTCCAATGCTTGGCGCAGACGAATCAAATTTTCTCCTCCTGTTGAAAACCCACACAGCTCGGTCGTTTGTTGGTAAGTAGCCACAAATAAGGGCCACTCCTCCGGTTGGCCGTCGACTTTAGGAAGTTCCTTACACAGACCCTTACGTGCAGCTGGCTGGTTCTTAGTGAAGCAAGGAAAATCTTTCGACTGTGTGACAGGACTGGCGGAAGGAGGTTGCGGGTGCGTATTTACTGGGCCGCCTTCAGATATTAGGTTTGGCAGCCAAGTAGTAGTGGCAACAGGAGTGTGTTGCGTATGCCGCTGTATCACGCTGAACGTTGTCGTCGCATACCCCTTCTGTCCCTTTACTAGTGGCAGGTTGCGCTCGTGGCCCGTTTGAAGGGCGCTGGTTTGAAGTCGGTGTCTTGGGTGGCGCAGAGCTGGGTAAGGTGATCCCAGTAGCGTTCAGCCACTTTTGGACACCAGTCACATTCAGCTCCTCATCAGAGTCGGTGTCGGTTTCCGCGCATTGCAGGGAGCTTCCTTTACCTTGCGAGTATAGCTTCCTTTTGTTGAAGCAGTTTGTATTCCTCTTCAATTAATATGGCTTCCGCTTGAAAGCGACGTGTTTTACTCGATTTATCGTGGCGGCCAGAGCGCAGTGACGTGCGGCCGTGTTGGGCAGCTTCAGGCGGTGTGTTTTGCTCTTCATTAGCCGCACCAGAGGGCAGAGCAGATTCACCACCTACGTTATTGCTTAAATTTGGCAAGCCATCGTTGACTATATTTGACTGGTTATTACTAGCTGCTAAACAGTATTGGCATCGCCAGTCTTCGTTCTCGACAGAGGAAGTCCCGTTTAGAGTTGGGCGCGTGCATGATTTTTGCAACACGACACGACACGGTCACGAAACTGATTTTCAAAAGTTGGCACTAACACGCACGGGGAAAAAATACCAAAACACGACACGCACGAAAAAAATATAAAACTGTATTTCATGGATTTTATTTTGTTTTTGTATATATTTGTAAAGATGGCATGTACTTTGTACATAGCATATACTTATGCATCAATCAAACTAAAGCTTGTGGTGGAGTGAAGTGGAATTAGAAACTTATAAAAAAATATAATTTAGAAAAAATATAATGTGCCAACCCAGTTTGGTAAAAAAAGGAGATCGTGTTTTTTCGTGCGTGTTTTTTTATGGTTTTCGGGCTCAACACGATCACGCACGATCACGACACGAAATCGCATTTTCGAACACGCGCACATGGACACACGCGTGCGTGTTTCGTGTCATGGTAAAAAACACGCACGCCGCCCATCTCTAGTCACGTTCACACATTGAAAGTGGTACCATTGGTCGCGTTCGTCGCAGCACACCATTTCTGAATCGTCCGGTTTCTGGCAGAGTTTGCAGCTAAACACCGGGATTTAATCATCATTCAATTTGAGCAATTGAAATTCACTATATTTAAAAGATGTTCCGGATATATTTGCCCACTGCCCAAAATTTTACACAACGTGCGTTTACAAGCAACATTTTAAATATCTGTTTATTAAGAAAATTCAATAGGTAAAATATATATATATATGTATATATATACATGTTAATTACAATGTATGCTTACAGTGGTTTACAGGTGGTATTAAAAGTTTCCGGAAACACCCAAATATAAATTTGATAAATCTGAAGTGTCAGCGAAGGCTTATTACCACGTTTTATCTCAAACAAGGAAAAACTTTCGCGCTAAGTTGTTGGTTGACAGCTGTGTATGTGCGTGCTTGGTGGGTCGACTGCGGGGTTGCCATATCTTTCGTAACAGTGCTGTCAACTTTGGATCGCTAAGTCTCTCTTCAGAGGATATTAGTAAAGCCATCCTCAATTTGAAATCTTCCTTTACTTCTTATGTTGCTGGTTTGTGTCCAGTAGAGCTAAAATGCTGTCCAGCTCTAATACATCTGTTAAGATTGATTTTCAATAAATCTTTATCTTCAGGGACGTTCATCAGTGATTGGAAGATCACTTCCATTACACCTGTTTTTAAAAGTGGAAACAAGAATGATGTCCGCAACTGAAGGCCCATATCTAAACTGTCTACGATATCCAAGATTTTTGAGCATGCTGTGAATGCAAAGCTAAGTTTTGCTGAAAAATCTCTTATTTCTCCCTATCAACATGGATTTGTTGCCGGCAGATCAACTGTCTCTAATCTAGCGGTCTTTAGTGAATACGGTTTTGAGTCATTTTCTGCACATTTTCAAGTCGATTGCATCTACACAGATTTCTCTACAGCTTTTGACAGAGTTTCTCACAGAGTTCTAATTGAAAAGCTGGCTTTTCTTGGCTTTCATTTCTCATTTCTGCATTGGATTGGCTCTTATTTATTTAACAGGCAATGTGTAGTCAATATTGATTGTGATCATCCAGGCCCTTTGTTGCAACTTCTGGTGTACCCCAAGGTAGTATTTTAGATCCGTTATTATACCCAGCTGTACTTGTACACAGGGTATTATAACTTTGTTAGGATAACGGTTGGTTGTACAGGTATAAAGGAATCGAGATAGATATAGACTTCCATATATCAATATGATCAGGATCGAAAAAAAATTTGATTGAGCCATGTCCGTCCGTCTGTCCGTCCGTCCGTCCGTCCGTCCGTCTGTCCGTTAACACGATAACTTACTTACTTATTTGGGTTCAGAATATATTGCTATTGAAAATGGGTAAAATCGGACCATAACCACGCCCCTTTTTCGATATCGAAAATTTCGAAAAACGTATAAAATGGGTTAATTCAATATTAGAAGCAGCTACAATGATAAAATTTGCAATATGTATTGATTTAGATGTTCTAAGGCCGATTTTATAAAAAATTTTGAAAAGGGGGCGTGGTACCGCCCACGTATCTTTGAAGAAATTTTAAAATTTTGACTCTTAATAACTTCAGAACAGTTTATGCTAGTATAACGAAATTTCGTAGAGGACATACTATTGTTGTGGTAAATTCAGCTATAGAAAATAAACGAAATCGCTTCGCGACCACGCCTACTTTTTCATAAAAGTTATATTGAAAGGAGGTGGAAATATTGAAAAGTCCATATCTAATTAACTGATTTCGCTATAATAATATAATTTGGTACATACATCAACTTTCATATTCTTTACATAATTTTTTCAAAATTTTGGAAAGTGGGCGTGGCACCGCCCACTTATGAGTCAAGCAATTTTTAAATTCGACTGCTAACAACTTCAGAACGGTGTGAGATAGATTTACGAAACTAGGTACCAGGCATGTTATGTTTATGTAGAGTACTACCACAGAAAATAAGAAAAATCGGTGAACGATCACGCCCACTTTATGTGCACAGCTGGGTATGTAATGTTCGGTTTCACCCGAACTTAGACTTCCGTACTTGTTTTTTATTCTATTTGTCAATGACATTAGTAGTTGCTTCTCGTTCGCTAACTGCTTGCTTTACGCTGATGACTTAAAGTTATTCTCAGCAATTAAGGGGCCAGATGATGCCTCAAGACTGCAAGATAACATTGACAAACTGTACCAATGGTGCGACAAATATCATCTTTCTTTGAATCCGACCAAATGTTTCCACATAACCTATGCGAAGGCAACTAATATACTACATACGACTTACACAATTTTAAGTTGTGAGCTTCAGTCCGTCAGTGAGATTAAAGATCTTGGTGTTATCTTTGATAGTAAATTCTCTTTTAGCAATCATGTAAACTATGTTACTGCTAAATCATATACAATGCTTGGCTTTGTTAGGCGTAATGCCATCAAATTCTCAGATCCCTATACGATCAAGCTCTTATTTACGTCCTTTGTTAGGTCGCGTTTGGAATATGCAGTTTTAATTTGGAAGCCAAGTCAGTTGACAGCAGTAAATAGTATTGAGCGTATACAGAAGATCTTTCTTAAATATGCTCTTCGACCTCTGAACTTTTCTGAACCAATGCCTTCCTATTCTGCTCGCCTCCTGCTATTTAATCTTAAGTCCTTGATGGATCGTAGATCAATTATCTGCTTAAGTTTTGCTTATAATATTATTAATGGGTTTATTGACTATCCATACCTGCTGGAGCGGTTTCGATTTAATGTTCCTCAACGTTCTCTCCGGAATTTCTACCCCTTTTATGGGGATAATCTTAGAAACAATTATGCCTGTAATGCTCCTATTGCCCGTGCTATACGTGAGTTTAACTCATTGAGCATTACGGTTTCCTTGGATTTTTCACTACCAAGGTCCGAATTTAAAAATATTTTGAACTCTGCTTTCTAAGTTCTCATACATTAAGCTATATACTTAATTTAAGGCTGACAACGATAAATTGGCGAAAAAATTACAGGTGGGCATATTTTTCTAGATCCCTATTGCCAAGAAATGCCAATCCGTTAAGAGCATATAGCGATATCGGTCCGCAGTTTCTTCATTTACGTAAATTATCCAAACTATTTGTGCCTCTCCTAGGAACTTCTGTTCCATCAGAGCGTGTTTTTTTCCCGTGCGGGTAGAGTTATGACGGATGATAGAAGCCGCACTTCAGCTGAGCATTTGTCCCAACTGGTTTTTCTCTCAACGATTGATAAAGATGTTTGGGTTGCAAATAAAATTACAAATTGAATCTGTCCAACACTGTATGTATAACCTGAAAATAAAAGTAAAACGCATTTTTAATGCAAGTAAAAGCTTAAGGTTGGCGGCCGCCGTGGTGTATCGGTTAAGTGTTCGGCCTTCTACACCAAGTCGTGGCGGTTCGACACCCGGCAAAAGTAACATCAAAAATTATTTAGAAAACGAAACTCTCCGGGTGTATTTCTGCCATGAGAAGCTTCTCAGCAAATATTCATTTGCTTGCAAATGCCGTTCGGAGTCGGTAAAAAACTGGGACCTACAGTTGTAGGAAAAACTCAAAAGCAACACACCACAAGTTGGAAAGAGAAGCTTGGCAAAAATCTCGTTATAGGTTATGATAACCTGTTGGTATATCGCCGCCATTAGTTTTTTTTTTTTTTTTTTAAAGCTTAAGGCATACATTTTTGCGGTTTAAATTAAGGTTAAAATTGCAATGTGGTTTAAACTTGCACTGAAAAAACATGGCCCAATTCACAGAAATCGTTTATTTTACCAACGATATTTGCATGTTTTAATTTTTATCAAATATTTTATACGTCTTGCTTTTAGTTTTACTGAAAATACGGTTTAATTCTACATCCAGCCTTTCATATGCGAATAGATGTATAATTACTATACATATATCAATAATTTTACTAAATTTTACAGTATTTGTATTTTTTTACACATATTGACATCCGCAAGTACAAATAAACGCAAAGATATGTTATGTATTTTTTGGTCCATTTATTTAAACATTTTGAGTAACAAAGCATTAAAATCACTAACAGAGGTACAAACGCATTAAATATTGAACGTGTAACTCTTTGTGATCTATTCGATATTATCCGATATACGATACATCGATATTTTTTAGCCGATATATCGAATATCGATATTGTAACATCGCATCCCTATAGTTGACCCTTAACAGTGCAGAAACATGCAGTGTTCGGACTTTTACCACGTTTTGATTTCTACCACGTAAATAAATAAAATTCAGTGCAAGCTCTTACTTTGACATAAACTTTGGTCCAGAGTTGCGTGTTTTCGACGCCTTTTTTGACTTCAAATCCACTTTTAAATAAAAATTAGTTTGCTTTTCAAAGGAATTTGTAAATCGTAAATAAATTTAACCTGTGGGTTAGTGATTTAACCACAGGGTACAGAAGGTCATACATTTGTACATATGTATATTAGGGTTGTTCAGAATCGTATAGGAAAAACTCGAGTTGAATGTTAGACCAAGGGACCCCCCAATTATTTTCTGTTTGATAAAAGAAGGCAGGAACCAAAATTTCAAGGGAATAGGTCACTAGGAAGGCGGCACTCAATGCTGTTCAAAAAATTAATACGGGATTTTTTCTACAGTTTCTAAAAATATTACGAGACATGTTAGGAGGCAAAATCCGTAATTTATTTGGATATTTTAAATACGTAACCATTTTACGAGCACTTATTTTGATTGAAATATTGTTATACCTGACATAAAAAGGCTTTTAATACCAGAAATTAACTAATATGTGAGATTTTACAATTATTTTACATTTCAGTAATCTGAACATGCTTAACATGTTTATTATCAAATGTATTAAAGAAAGCAGAAATTTTAAAATCGGAATATTGATCTTGTAACTCTTTGTGATCTATTCGATATTATCCGATATACGATACATCGATATTTTTTAGCCGATATATCGAATATCGATATTGTAACATCGCATCCCTATAGTTGACCCTTAACAGTGCAGAAACATGCAGTGTTCGGACTTTTACCACGTTTTGATTTCTACCACGTAAATAAATAAAATTCAGTGCAAGCTCTTACTTTGACATAAACTTTGGTCCAGAGTTGCGTGTTTTCGACGCCTTTTTTGACTTCAAATCCACTTTTAAATAAAAATTAGTTTGCTTTTCAAAGGAATTTGTAAATCGTAAATAAATTTAACCTGTGGGTTAGTGATTTAACCACAGGGTACAGAAGGTCATACATTTGTACATATGTATATTAGGGTTGTTCAGAATCGTATAGGAAAAACTCGAGTTGAATGTTAGACCAAGGGACCCCCCAATTATTTTCTGTTGGATAAAAGAAGGCAGGAACCAAAATTTCAAGGGAATAGGTCACTAGGAAGGCGGCACTCAATGCTGTTCAAAAAATTAATACGGGATTTTTTCTACAGTTTCTAAAAATATTACGAGACATGTTAGGAGGCAAAATCCGTAATTTATTTGGATATTTTAAATACGTAACCATTTTACGAGCACTTATTTTGATTGAAATATTGTTATACCTGACATAAAAAGGCTTTTAATACCAGAAATTAACTAATATGTGAGATTTTACAATTATTTTACATTTCAGTAATCTGAACATGCTTAACATGTTTATTATCAAATGTATTAAAGAAAGCAGAATTTTTAAAATCGGAATATTGATCTTGTAACTCTTTGTGATCTATTCGATATTATCCGATATACGATACATCGATATTTTTTAGCCGATATATCGAATATCGATATTGTAACATCGCATCCCTATAGTTGACCCTTAACAGTGCAGAAACATGCAGTGTTCGGACTTTTACCACGTTTTGATTTCTACCACGTAAATAAATAAAATTCAGTGCAAGCTCTTACTTTGACATAAACTTTGGTCCAGAGTTGCGTGTTTTCGACGCCTTTTTTGACTTCAAATCCACTTTTAAATAAAAATTAGTTTGCTTTTCAAAGGAATTTGTAAATCGTAAATAAATTTAACCTGTGGGTTAGTGATTTAACCACAGGGTACAGAAGGTCATACATTTGTACATATGTATATTAGGGTTGTTCAGAATCGTATAGGAAAAACTCGAGTTGAATGTTAGACCAAGGGACCCCCCAATTATTTTCTGTTTGATAAAAGAAGGCAGGAACCAAAATTTCAAGGGAATAGGTCACTAGGAAGGCGGCACTCAATGCTGTTCAAAAAATTAATACGGGATTTTTTCTACAGTTTCTAAAAATATTACGAGACATGTTAGGAGGCAAAATCCGTAATTTATTTGGATATTTTAAATACGTAACCATTTTACGAGCACTTATTTTGATTGAAATATTGTTATACCTGACATAAAAAGGCTTTTAATACCAGAAATTAACTAATATGTGAGATTTTACAATTATTTTACATTTCAGTAATCTGAACATGCTTAACATGTTTATTATCAAATGTATTAAAGAAAGCAGAATTTTTAAAATCGGAATCCTTGAAAAAAAAAAAACAATTTAAAAATTTCCAAAATTTACTCCTTCATAGATATTTATGAAAACTAAACCTCGTTGAGCGCCGCCTTCCATATGTTTCACAGTCCTAAGATTTTGCATAGATTATTCTTTTGTTAGATGTAAAAAAATAGGAGCGTCCCTAGGTCGCTAAGAAAACCTTCAGTTTTTTGAACCACTGTCGTGGCAGTGTTACCTTTTATGACAGAGCATCACGTTTTTCGGCAATGTTTTGCAAACAATTACTGCCTTCAAACGCAAAGACTCGGTGTTGCTTTTATCAGCAATTCTTTTGGGGTAGCTAATATCTTCAAACACGGCGAGTTGATGTTTTTTTTTTAAGAAAAACTGTGTTTTTAGCTAAAATTTGTATTAATTATTGCACTGTATAGCTGATATCTGTTACTTTTTAATATTTTCGACCGAATTTAAAAATATTAAGAAAATAAGCAATTTTAAATCGCAGCTAATACACCGAAGTTGCGAAGAATGGCAACAGAAAGCGTGTTGACCGAGCACAGGCAACTCGGTATCCGTCACCTTCCATCTCCGCTCTCTCTCTCTCGCCATTCGCAGAACAGCAAAGTAAAAATATTTTCATCAATTATTCGTGCATAATTTATAATTTTAAATTGCTTTCCGATAAAACAACACAAATGTCAAATAATTCGTGTTTTTTGTGTAAGAGTGCCAAATGCTCTAAATATCTTAACAAAATTTCAAAACAAAAACCGCATTTTAAAAAATCTCATTCGGCAAAATCCTCTCTTAAATGCTACTATACCTGTAAAAACGTTGGAGTAGGTACCTATTCTACTTCAATAAAAATCCAATTCCATACAAAAAGATGTTCCAATTAACATGGCGATGTCCTAGGGTTGGATCACCTAATCCAATGCCAAGCTTCTCTTCTAATTTGAGCAACCTTTCATGGCACATTTTTCCAACGTCAATTAAGTATTAAATATTTTTACAGAAGGGGTCAAATTCGACCTGAAGGACAAATTTGCTAAAAATTCCTTGACTTCTGTAGTAAATACATATTTTATAATAATAATAATTTAACACACTAGAACTTTTTACAAAGTTTTGAAGGAGGCTGAAATCATTACTACCTTTTAATATTCAAAAATAAATAAAAGTCATAAAATATCAAACACATTAACCAAAAATTTTTTCCGGAAAACCGATCTTCTTTCTAAAATGGGTCATGGGTTTGGGTTTGACCCGAGCATCCCATGAAGGTTAAATAAATTTTTATTGAACAAATACCATTATTTAAGTTATAACAAGAATTTACCACGTTTTCTAAAATCTACCATACATTTTTCTTTCGCATCGCAATACAGAGTGACCCCACTGATAAAGACCTTTACAACGGCGCTCACAAATGCCCGAGAGCAGGCTTGTCCAGTGCCAAAACCACGCCGTAAACATAGGCCGCATTGGTGGTCCTACAATCGCAATACAGAGTGACCCCCCTGGCCAAGAGCCTTGGCACGGAGACTCAATGGCTCGAATATAAAGTTAAACTTAGGGCCTACAAAAAAGCTCTGAGGCAGGCGAAGAGGGTATCGTGGAGAAGTTTCTGCACTGGGGTCGAAAATGTCGACGACACCACAAACTATTTGCGCAAACCTGACGGATCCTGGACCAGCACGGAGGGGAAAACCATAAAGCTGCTCTTGAATACGCACACAGAGCCAAAAATGCCTAATAAAATTAATAAGATTGGGTAGTCTAAATTAAAAAGAATGGTTAGCAGCTGGGTTTAGCATTCCAAAAATTGTAAGTTCGATTGTCTCTCTTTTTTTCCTAATTTGAAATGTTAAAAAGAAAATAATAATAATAAAAGTAAGCTGCTGCGGGGCGGGAAGGTAGTGGCATATGCAGACGATTTAGCTATTGTATATAGAAGCAAATTCCCACAAACCCTGTGCGACTTGGTGCAAGTAGCACTGGGAGAGGTTTCCTAATGGTGCTCGCACTGCGCACTGAGCATCAACCCGGGAAAAGTGGAACTCGTACTTTTCACCAACCGCTATAAGATACCACCGTTAAACCACCAAAGCGTGTATTGCACTCTACACGTGCACTCGACGTGCAAAAGAGCCATTAAAAAAAAAGGCTCAGCCCCTGCAATCATTAGACCAATCATGCTCTATGGAGTTGTGGTATGGTGGCATGCGCTGAGCAAGGCAATAAACCTTAATCTGTTAGGTAAAGTACACAGATCTTGTATGAACTGTATAAGCGGTGCGTTAGGAACAACGCCCAACGAAGCACTCCAGGCCATTGGCATTTTGCCACTCGATCTGGAAGGGCACCGGGTAGCAGCAGCATGGGCTCTGCGTCTAAGGGAAACGTCCGGCTGGAGCGCAAGCACTACTGGACACGCCAGTATTTTGGAATCCTACAGCTTTATCCCGCTGAGCACAGATCGTTGTGCTACCACAACAGTCAGAGATAGCGGTTTTAAAATAAACATTCCCAGCAGGGGAGAATGGGAGGGGACGGATTGGAGTCCCGCCACTCATGGTGGCACTTCCATTTATACCGACGGCTCGAAGATAGACGGCAGAGTTGGAGGAGAGGTTTATTCAAAGGATCTGAACCTTGAGCTCTCCTTCAGACTACCTGATCTCTGCAGTGTCTTCCAGGCTGAAGTTTCAGCATTCATGGACGACGCGGCTTGGATAGGCCGACACACTATCGGCCAGGATTTTTTTATTCTCAGCGACAGCCAAGTGGCCATCAAATCCCTTGGCTCTTACTCGTTCAACTCTGAACTGACGCTCAGCTGTCGTCGATCTCTACAAGAGATGACCCAACAGAACCGCGTGAACCTCACATGGGTCCCGGGACATAGGGACATTGAGGAATATTGTAGGGCAGACGAACTTGCGAGGCAGGGCACAATCAAGCAGTTTCTTCAGGATAAAGAGCGCTTAGGTATGCCGTTTGCCACATGAGTACACACTCCGCCAAGCCAACGAAAGATGGCTGCAATCTCCAGGATGCCGGATATCCAAACAAACCTGGCCGAAATGCGATCATAAAAGATCAAACCATATTTATGCCCTAAGGAGAAGAGAAATCTCCATATTAATGGGTGTATTAACTGGGCACTGCCTTATTGGTAGGCACGCAGAAAGAAGGTGTACCCTACCGACGATGCTGTAGGAGTTGCAAAGATGACGAGGAGGAGGAAACGGTGGAGCACCTCATCTGCAACTGCCCGGATTTAAGTGGCGCGAGAATACGCTTTTTGGGAGTGCCCTTCCTGGTTAGCCTACGCCAGGTCACGGAGCTGGACATAAAGGACTTGATGGTCTTCATCAAGTCATCTAAATGGTTCGAGGACGAGTAACGGTGTCGGTTTAGGAGCGTCAGTCCCGGGTTTCTGCTATGTGGAGAATCCCGATAATACCAGGATTTTCCATATGATAGGGTCCCGGTACTGACTTTCCTAGTGTTGGTGGTATAACAACGGGCATTTTAATACTGGCCTAGGTGTGCCTCTGCGGCAGCCACTTGAACCTAACCTATCCTGGAAACTGGAGAAAAGTGGAAAAAAAGTGTTAAGTCACTCTAAAATAACGGACAAGTATCCTGGAAACAGGAGAAAAGTGAAACAAACTGTAAACTTTAAAAATTACAAACAAGTATCCTGGAAACAGGAGAAAAGTGAAAAAAAACTTGTAAACTACAGCTGTGAGCAGTGAAATAGTAGTGGGAAATAACACTTAACATTTTATTAATTTTTTTAACTATCTAAGCAAAATTCATTAATATTTAATGAACATATTAAGGTATAAAAAAAAACAATATAAGGAGAAAATTTGAATTAAAACTGTGAAAGTGTGAAGGCATCAAAATCTCACATAAATATAATAAAAACAACATGTAAAGAAAAAATTATCAGAGACACCCAAGGAAGGAGTTCATTTTATTTCAAGGAGTTAATAAACAACAGAAGACGACTACAAGCTGGGAAAAGAGCGTTACGAATATAAAATATTAAGCATTGATTTTTAGACATATATGTAATATGACCATACTTTATAAATTTTTGTAATATTGATGGGAAATAGTCCCTCCAGTTTAGGTTATAAGATTTTATACTACTGTAGAGAGTGTAGGGTAGGTCACAATAGCGTGAAGTGCCAAAAAAGATAATTGTTAAAAAACAAAAGATAAACAGGGCAATTCTAAATAAAATTCCGCACGGATTTTGTTCTCACTAATAAACTGGACGATATAGTGAGAAAGTTTTCCACAATGGCCTTAAATAGTAATAATTCGATTAATATGGATGTGTTGAGCCGGCTTATGGCGGCAAACACAGCATTATTAAAAACTGAACTGGAACAAGTGAGGTTCCAGCTTCAAAGATTAAATATTTCAAAAAATGTGACCGAGAATTCGGTCGAGAGCATTGATGCTAATATTCATTGCGAGGAGAGCATAGTTGTTATCAAGTCTCTTCCTTAGTTTAAAGGAAAAATTAATAATTACGTTAGCTGGCGCGAGGCCGCCAATAATTCAATGAGTCTCTATGCTAGGGGCAGTAAAAAGTATTTTGCCTCCTGGAAACATGGCACTGTCTTAAACTTCGATAAGAGGCCCTGCCATATAATAGAGCAGGAAATGAGCATATTGAGACAGGGTTCCAGGACATTGATAGATTTCTATAACGAAGTAAATAAAAAATTAACGTTGTTGACAAACAAAATTCTTATGCCCTATGGAACGAGTTCGGCCATAACTAAGGAACTAAATGATAAAAATAGAGATACAGCCCTTCGAACTTTCATAACTGGTCTTAACCATATTTTCGACCAGATACTATTCACATTGGCACCTCTAAATTTTTCCTAAAACAACCAAACTTCACGAGGGTCCAACACAGGGGAACGAAAGAACCTCGAACTTTCAAAACAATTTAAGGGATCCGAGAAGGTGCAGCTGGATAAATGGGAACCATTTTTTAGACCAAAATCCAATTCGCCCTATATTATTAAATCGGATAAAAAACGGGGCAAGTATTTCAAATATTGATAGATACGGGGGCAAAAAGTTCATACACACAGGCGGGAATATATACCAATAAAAATATTTCAGCAATTAAGAATAGCCTAAGGATCATTAAGGGTTCGACCATCATACAATACCTCCATAATGTCAATTTAGAGCAAGCATCGGCGCCCCATAGATCTTAAGATCAGTCAAACAAGTTGGACTCATCACACAGACACGTTTCACTCTTTGTTTACCAAATGATTTAGTCGTCGCTGAGCAAGGGGGGAAACCGCATGGCGTGGGGGTGTCGCTTGTTTGGTCAGCGAATATTAAAAATATAGTTCGGACGATCACAGCGCGTGTATAAGCGCTCTCACTTGTACACCTGCATTTACGAATTTGCCGACCCATGATTTAGAGTGATCTCTTAATTGGAATGAATATCTTAATTAAAATCTGGGCCAAAACTGATATCCCAAATCGAGTGTTGATTTGTGGGTATAATCAAAAAGATGGAATGCACTTTCTTGAATTAGAACAGATATTTAAAGAAAATGAAATTTTAAACCCCTTGGGATTAGGAAATGCTAAGGCGCCCGCCGATGGTAATACCGGTTGATAATTTAAAAAACAAAATTAGTAAAAAAGTTTTAAAACCCTTGGGATTTAATAGTCCTAAGAAGCCAGCCGACGGAAATACCGCCAAAAAAAATATTAAAGGTTTATTGAGGGATATTTCGTGAAATGAAATACAAAAAAGAGATAACGGCGAAAAAGGAATTGGGAAATTTAAAAATACGGGGAAAGTAAAATATATTTAACGAAAACAACACAACATTTTTTCTGAAAATGGACACGTAATAAATAAGTTAGTAGCCGAGGGGTCCAATCGGGTTTTGGGGATGTCCTTAGACTTAAGTGGTGAAAAAAAGCTAATTGAAAACTTGCGGGTTAAACCAAGTAATGAAATTTTGGCAGCACATAGTAATGTGAATTTAGATTTACCCTTCCGCACCGATGTTAGAGCGGAGATTCGAACAACTGAGGATAGACCGATTTGGTCGAAACAGTATCCTTATCCAATGTCCGTGAATAATTTTGTTGAAAAAGGGGATAATAAGGGAAAGTAAAAGCCCATACAACTCTCCAGTATGGGTAGTTCCAAACAAGGGAATGAATGAGGACGGAAGTCCGAAGCTTAGATTAGTGATTGACTTAAAAAAAAAAAAAAAAATTAAAAGACTGTATCGGATAGATACCCGATGCCGAACCCAGAGATTACACTCTCCAATTTGGGAAGGTCCAAATATTTTTCCACTATCGATTTGGAGTCTGGATTTTACCAAATACTAATGGAAGAGAATGATATAGAGAAAACGGCGTTCTCAGTAAATAATGGGAAATTTGAGTTTATCAAGTCATCTAAATGGTTCGAGGACGAGTAACGGTGTCGGTTTAGGAGCGTCAGTCCCGGGTTTCTGCTATGTGGAGAATCCCGATAATACCAGGATTTTCCATATGATAGGGTCCCGGTACTGACTTTCCTAGTGTTGGTGGTATAACAACGGGCATTTTAATACTGGCCTAGGTGTGCCTCTGCGGCAGCCACTTGAACCTAACCTATCCTGGAAACTGGAGAAAAGTGGAAAAAAAGTGTTAAGTCACTCTAAAATAACGGACAAGTATCCTGGAAACAGGAGAAAAGTGAAACAAACTGTAAACTTTAAAAATTACAAACAAGTATCCTGGAAACAGGAGAAAAGTGAAAAAAAACTTGTAAACTACAGCTGTGAGCAGTGAAATAGTAGTGGGAAATAACACTTAACATTTTATTAATTTTTTTAACTATCTAAGCAAAATTCATTAATATTTAATGAACATATTAAGGTATAAAAAAAAACAATATAAGGAGAAAATTTGAATTAAAACTGTGAAAGTGTGAAGGCATCAAAATCTCACATAAATATAATAAAAACAACATGTAAAGAAAAAATTATCAGAGACACCCAAGGAAGGAGTTCATTTTATTTCAAGGAGTTAATAAACAACAGAAGACGACTACAAGCTGGGAAAAGAGCGTTACGAATATAAAATATTAAGCATTGATTTTTAGACATATATGTAATATGACCATACTTTATAAATTTTTGTAATATTGATGGGAAATAGTCCCTCCAGTTTAGGTTATAAGATTTTATACTACTGTAGAGAGTGTAGGGTAGGTCACAATAGCGTGAAGTGCCAAAAAAGATAATTGTTAAAAAACAAAAGATAAACAGGGCAATTCTAAATAAAATTCCGCACGGATTTTGTTCTCACTAATAAACTGGACGATATAGTGAGAAAGTTTTCCACAATGGCCTTAAATAGTAATAATTCGATTAATATGGATGTGTTGAGCCGGCTTATGGCGGCAAACACAGCATTATTAAAAACTGAACTGGAACAAGTGAGGTTCCAGCTTCAAAGATTAAATATTTCAAAAAATGTGACCGAGAATTCGGTCGAGAGCATTGATGCTAATATTCATTGCGAGGAGAGCATAGTTGTTATCAAGTCTCTTCCTTAGTTTAAAGGAAAAATTAATAATTACGTTAGCTGGCGCGAGGCCGCCAATAATTCAATGAGTCTCTATGCTAGGGGCAGTAAAAAGTATTTTGCCTCCTGGAAACATGGCACTGTCTTAAACTTCGATAAGAGGCCCTGCCATATAATAGAGCAGGAAATGAGCATATTGAGACAGGGTTCCAGGACATTGATAGATTTCTATAACGAAGTAAATAAAAAATTAACGTTGTTGACAAACAAAATTCTTATGCCCTATGGAACGAGTTCGGCCATAACTAAGGAACTAAATGATAAAAATAGAGATACAGCCCTTCGAACTTTCATAACTGGTCTTAACCATCTTTTCGACCAGATACTATTCACATTGGCACCTCTAAATTTTTCCTAAAACAACCAAACTTCACGAGGGTCCAACACAGGGGAACGAAAGAACCTCGAACTTTCAAAACAATTTAAGGGATCCGAGAAGGTGCAGCTGGATAAATGGGAACCATTTTTTAGACCAAAATCCAATTCGCCCTATATTATTAAATCGGATAAAAAACGGGGCAAGTATTTCAAATATTGATAGATACGGGGGCAAAAAGTTCATACACACAGGCGGGAATATATACCAATAAAAATATTTCAGCAATTAAGAATAGCCTAAGGATCATTAAGGGTTCGACCATCATACAATACCTCCATAATGTCAATTTAGAGCAAGCATCGGCGCCCCATAGATCTTAAGATCAGTCAAACAAGTTGGACTCATCACACAGACACGTTTCACTCTTTGTTTACCAAATGATTTAGTCGTCGCTGAGCAAGGGGGGAAACCGCATGGCGTGGGGGTGTCGCTTGTTTGGTCAGCGAATATTAAAAATATAGTTCGGACGATCACAGCGCGTGTATAAGCGCTCTCACTTGTACACCTGCATTTACGAATTTGCCGACCCATGATTTAGAGTGATCTCTTAATTGGAATGAATATCTTAATTAAAATCTGGGCCAAAACTGATATCCCAAATCGAGTGTTGATTTGTGGGTATAATCAAAAAGATGGAATGCACTTTCTTGAATTAGAACAGATATTTAAAGAAAATGAAATTTTAAACCCCTTGGGATTAGGAAATGCTAAGGCGCCCGCCGATGGTAATACCGGTTGATAATTTAAAAAACAAAATTAGTAAAAAAGTTTTAAAACCCTTGGGATTTAATAGTCCTAAGAAGCCAGCCGACGGAAATACCGCCAAAAAAAATATTAAAGGTTTATTGAGGGATATTTCGTGAAATGAAATACAAAAAAGAGATAACGGCGAAAAAGGAATTGGGAAATTTAAAAATACGGGGAAAGTAAAATATATTTAACGAAAACAACACAACATTTTTTCTGAAAATGGACACGTAATAAATAAGTTAGTAGCCGAGGGGTCCAATCGGGTTTTGGGGATGTCCTTAGACTTAAGTGGTGAAAAAAAGCTAATTGAAAACTTGCGGGTTAAACCAAGTAATGAAATTTTGGCAGCACATAGTAATGTGAATTTAGATTTACCCTTCCGCACCGATGTTAGAGCGGAGATTCGAACAACTGAGGATAGACCGATTTGGTCGAAACAGTATCCTTATCCAATGTCCGTGAATAATTTTGTTGAAAAAGGGGATAATAAGGGAAAGTAAAAGCCCATACAACTCTCCAGTATGGGTAGTTCCAAACAAGGGAATGAATGAGGACGGAAGTCCGAAGCTTAGATTAGTGATTGACTTAAAAAAAAAAAAAAAAATTAAAAGACTGTATCGGATAGATACCCGATGCCGAACCCAGAGATTACACTCTCCAATTTGGGAAGGTCCAAATATTTTTCCACTATCGATTTGGAGTCTGGATTTTACCAAATACTAATGGAAGAGAATGATATAGAGAAAACGGCGTTCTCAGTAAATAATGGGAAATATGAGTTTTTACGGATGCCGTTTGGGCTGAAGAATGCACCGAGCATTTTCCAGCGGGCCATGGATAATGTTTTAAGGGAATATGTGTTTTGTAGCGTTTATGTCGACGACGTTATAGTTTTTTGAAAGAATGTGCATGACCTCAAGAGACATTTGGGTTTAATAATTGAAGTATTAAAGGGGGCGAACATGAAAATATCGTCCGAAAAATCGAAATTTTACCAGGAAGAGGTGGAATTTCTGGGGTACGTTAAGGCCAAGGATATCATTAAAACGGACCCAAAGAAGGTTGAAGTAATACAAAATCACCCAACACCAAAAACATTACGGCAATTGCGGGGGTTTCTGGGATTAACGGGGTATTATAGAAAATTCATAGAAAATTATGCAGTGGTAGCAAAACCACTAACTAAACATTTGCAAGGGGAAAACGGGAGAGTTTCCCAATATTTATCAAAACAGACATTTATCAATCTTGACCAAGAAGGAATAGCTGCTTGTGAAAGATTGAAAAGTTTACTGTCGCAACAGGTGCAATTAACGCAACCTGATTACAACAAGAAATTTATTTTGACCACTGAGGTGCCATGACAAAATCCCAAATGGCAAAATCCCAAGTAAAAAAATTGGGATTATGACACTGCAGTGGAGTGTCATACTCCCGATTGGGGTTTTGACACCTTTGAGCTGAAAAATTAGAAAAAAACTCAAACCTGTTCAATTCTTTTATTACAAGATTTATTTTCAAGTTTTTTGCCAGAAACAGCATGGCGTAGCCCAGGGTTATTTAAATAAGCGCGGCCGAAGGCCGCCAACTCCGAAAAGGTGTTCTGCACAAAAAAAGTATGGATTACACAAAAGAGTCGGATCCGTGGCATGTCCCAAGCTTCATATTTGGGATTTTGTCTTATTTTTATTTGGGATTATGACACCCAGTCTACAGTGTCATAATCCCAAGTAAAAAAATTTAGATTATGACACTGCAAGAGAGTGTCATAATCCCAATTTTTTTACTTGGGATTTTGCCACTTGGGGCTATGACATGTCACCGACCACTGATGTGTTAAACGTAGCTTTGGGTGCTGTGTTATCACAGGAGGATAAACCCATAATATTTATTTCAAAAACTTTGAATTCCACTGAATTAAATTATGCCACTAACGAGAAAGAATTCCTTGCTATTAGGGATGGGATCCCGGGATCCCGACCCTTTTTGAGCGGTTGAAAATCCCGGGATTTTTAGGAAAGAAGCCCGGGATTTTCGGGATGTGAGAAAAAAATCCAATAAGAGGCGTGGTGGATGTTTCTCAATTTTTTTTTTTTTTTTATATTTTAATTAATATGTACCATTATTAAACTGTTTAATACATTTATATTAATAAATTAATAATATACTTTGAAGATAATACACTCTCCGAAGTAGCTGTAAGGGCATCCAGTTTATGGAATTTCGACAAATTTACATTTCTATGCAGTTTTGTTGTCCATTTGATTTTACATATCATAATGGGATGTTAGTCTTAAGATTGTAAAACGTTTCCGGGATTTTTAGCAATTTTTTTTCTGGCGAGCTTAAGTAATTGTTCCTAAAAACAAATTAAAATTATAAAGGTGTATGTAAGAAAACGTTAAGAAAAATAAATTTCAATAATCAGAGACATTTTTTAAAAGCTTAGGATTGACACCTTATACGGCCAACAAAATCGCATACTTCAAAATATTCTAAAAACTCTGATAAGAAACCTAAGAATTTTGATAAAAATTTGCCGAATTTTCTCGAATTTCGCATAGATTTTTGAAACCTAATTTACAATTTTTGTATTAGATTCTGATACATTTTTTTATAAGAAATTAGCTAAAAATATTTTTCTGAACTGCAAGATTTCTAAGTCGTGGTTGCACTTATAGCTGCGTTGAGGTATGTATATAAAATTAAAAAAGCACAATTAATTTTTGAGCATGTAGGAATTCAACTACCAAAATAAACACACGAGGCATTGGCCATTACCATGATAAAAACAAAGCTGAAGGGTACAGCAAGGAATTTTATTAGTAATGAAACCACGATCGAACAAATAAAAAACAAATTAAAAACCGCAATAAAGGGTGAATCAGTGGAAGTGTTGACCGCTAAACTACTGAACATCCAACAGCGTAGCAAAACTGCTAACCAATACACAGCGGAAATAGAAAAAATTACGCGATCATTAGAAGGAGCATATATCTCTGATGGATTAAACCCAGACTTAGCCACGAGATATTCAACACAGGCAGCAGTTAAGGCCATGTGCAAAAACTGCTCTAATGACAAGGTCAAGATGATCATGCAAGCAGGAACATTCTCAACAATGAACGATGCAATCTCGAAATTCACTAACAGTTGTACCGAAATCACTGGCAGCTCAAACACGATTTTAAATGTACGACAGCAAGGTCAGTACAAGAATGGTTTCCGTGGAGAATGGTTACCGTAGTAACAACTATGGAAATTACCAAAATCGGAGATTCAGACCACAGCCGAGATATAACAATAACTCGAGGTCGTACAACGACAATAATAACCGGAGAGGATCACAAGCCCAAAACGGCAATAGATCCTACACCCAGAACCGTAATGTACGCGCCATAACTGAAACGGAAAACCAGGAAACTCCACTTCAAAATTAACAAAAAGAAAAATATGCGTACTTAATCTAAATTTTAACAGCTATATATCTACAAGGACTTCATTAAACAGTTCATATTCAAATTTCTTAATTGATACTGGAGCCGACATCTCCATAATTAAAAAACAGCAAATAAATAATAAAGAAAAAATAAATACTAAACAAATCACAGATTTGAAAGGCATTGGTCGGGGAATAACTAGCACTTTAGGCACAATAAAAACAGATTTAAAAGGCGATGACCTTCTAATTTATCATAAATTTCATGTTGTAGAAGACAACTTTCCAATTCCATGTGATGGAATAATAGGCCTAGACTTCATAAAGAAATACAATTGTATTCTAGATTATGGAAAAACAGAAGATAAACTAATCCTAAGACCCTTTGATTTCCCTCAAACAATAACAATGAATCTAACAAACTGTCTGTCGGTCAACACAATCACAATACCAGCTAGATCGGAAGTTATTAGACAAATTAAAATAAATACAAATAACAATAATATTTTCATACCACACCAACAATTATCCGAAGGCATTTATATCGCAAATACCATTACAAATAACGAACAAACTTTCGTTAGAATTATTAACACAACACATAACAACACAACTATTCAAAATTATAAAATTAATACTGAAAATTTAGATGATTATACACTAATTAATTCAACCACACACAGTAAAAGTAGCACAAATACAGAAAAATTAAAAAGATTAACCAAAAACTTTCCAAATTTTGCTAAAGCTCAATTAACACCACTTTGCACAGAATTCATAGATATATTTGCACTAGAAACAGAACCAATCACTTCTAATAATTTTTACTAGTATATCCCGTGGTCGAAATTCGACCAATTTAAAATAGTTGAACTTATTCAAACATCTGATCAACTTTTTGTCAATAGCTGCCTTTAGGACCCGTGGCCGAACCTCGACCAACTTAAATGTATACATTAAAAACTCATCTATAGGCAAAATGAGGCCATCAAAGAATTTAAAAAATAGCTGCTGTTATTATATAATAAAAATATTAAATTACAGCAGCCCTTTCCAAAATTATTTATGGCAAATGCCATGCAAATATTCGGTTTTCGAGATTTTATGTTGCACTTGAATAATCGGATGATGAGATTGTGCTTAACAAATAGCCACTAATTTATGCGATCGTTTTGAGCAGGTGAAGAACAAAAAAATATTAGGTTGAAAATTAAGTAAATTGTAATAGTTAAGATTAAAGGTTTTTTAATATAAAAAAAACATTATTTAAGAAAAAAAAAGGAATATTCCGCAACCGGGTCTTGCAACTGTGCACACCGTATTCTATACGCTCACCGCCGCGCCATTACCTTATGCACAAAGCAGTTATCAAATTCTGCAATTAGGCTTTATGAGAATCAGAATTTAAAAATTAACAATATACCAACAAAGTTAGACTATTAATATAAACTAGTATATCCCGTGGTCGAAATTCGACCAATTTAAAATAGTTGAACTTATTCAAACATCTGATCAACTTTTTGTCAATAGCTGCCTTTAGGACCCGTGGCCGAACCTCGACCAACTTAAATGTATACATTAAAAACTCATCTATAGGCAAAATGAGGCCATCAAAGAATTTAAAAAATAGCGGCTGTTATTATATAATAAAAATATTAAATTACAGCAGCCCTTTCCAAAATTATTTATGGCAAATGCCATGCAAATACTCGGTTTTCGAGATTTTATGTTGCACTTGAATAATCGGATGATGACATTGTGCTTAACAAATAGCCACTAATTTATGCGATCGTTTTGAGCAGGTGAAGAACAAAAAAATATTAGGTTGAAAATTAAGTAAATTGTAATAGTTAAGATTAATGGTTTTTTAATATAAAAAAAAACATAATTTAAGAAAAAAACGGAATATTCCGCAACCGGGTCTTGCAACTGTGCACACCGTATTCTATACGCTCACCGCCGCGCCATTACCTTATGCACAAAGCAGTTTAAGAATTAACAATATACCAACAACAAAGTTTTGATTTTATGGCACAACAATATAACATTTTTAGTTTTTCATTTGTTTATTTAAACTTTGGAATATAAGGCGACGATAGTTATCTCATTTTTATTATAGAATTCTACGAAAAAGATGTTTGATTTTTATTTTTTTAAAAAAGCAAATTTTCATATTATATAGAATTGACGGCAATGGGTGTATCTATTTCAATCTCATTCTTTTTTTTTTTTTTTCTTGATGAATTTCAATACAGAAAGTTAAAACATTGATTGCTTCTTTCCTAAAAATTTTATTTTTAAACTATTTTCGTTTATAATAAAGCGTGCGAGATATGAGAAAAACAAATTGTTACTTTTTTTTAATCCTTTGGTACATAACAACACATATTGGGGCAACTCTCATGCGGAAACAAATTGGCTATTCGCGCCGACGCCATCTATTTGGAGTGTAACATTTCAATATACATATGAGTTCAACGCCGAATCTACTGTTTGAACTCAATGAGCGAGAGAATTGGAGTGTTTACGCATATATGTATATGTGTATATAAATAGATATGAGTATGAAATTGGTTTGACGTTTATTTTGAAGGGGTGGAAATTTGGAAATATGAGTTCGTGTAATATTAAAGAGTATTAATGAGCGAGAGAACGAAAATAGAGAAGTATGGGTTGTATTTAAAAAAAATGTATTATACATGGCGTGGTTTTAAAACTTTTTAGTGGGGGTAAATTACAAATTCTGGTTAGGTCAAAAAAAGTGTGAGGGTTTTCTAGCTTTTTTCTTTAACCATAACTTAGCAATATTTAAAAGACACTTTATATGGATTTTTCTTTTGATTTAAAGAAAAAAAAATTTATATTGATTTTTAAAAAAATTCTATTCAATTTGGTCTAGACTTGTTTGGGGCTCGGGTTGCAAATCTGCCCTTTTAAAAGTTAATACATATATACATTTGAAAAGAAATTATTTGTTGTCTTCAGTAAAATTATCACTTGGTTTAGTTCAAAATAATGTAGTATCCATAAAATATTTTGTCGATTTTTATACTTTAAATAAGGAATTTGTCAGCAACTCTATCTCAATCGATAGAATTTGAAAAAAAATTCGCAAATTGCAGCTTTCATCTTCAAAAATTTGAGCAGTCGGACTTATATTAATGGTAATTTTTTGAAATAATTACCAAAAAAAAAAAAAAACAAAAAGAAATTGTATAAGCGGTTATAGCATTTCTATAATGGGTGGTATGTATGTATATTTATGATATAAAATTATTATTTCACATGGCTTTCCGTAAACTAAAAATATTCGCACCAAATTTTTTTCTTCTCGAAAATAGAGATCACAAACATAAAAATATTGTTTATAAAAATATTAAAAAGTCAAGATTAGAAATATAAAAATATATAAAAAATATAAACAATTTTCAATGACAAAAAAGAAAAAAAATTTTGGCCTATAGCTGTGTAACTAACTGTACTCGAACCATCAACCGCTCGACCACTACCCACTAACGCTTCCCACTGGGCTATCGCTTTATTTACAAATTGATTGTCAGATAACCAATTTAAGTTGCATGAAAAATTTTCATTCGCTTATTACAGATAAATGAAGCAGTATTGGTTATATATTAGATAATTGTGCACTGCCTTAGAGGTATGCCAACAAATAAATATGCATTTCATAGATATTTATGCATATTTAGTATGGGTTTAAGCTTGGCAATGGTTTATATGTAAAATTTGTTAGCCTATTAATATAATAGATAATGGACCGAAGTACTCAATGAGCGAAGGAGTGAAAATAATTTCTCTAATAATAGGAGGAGCTTATTGAGTGAAAGAATGAAATTCATTTTGTAGAAATATGAGTTCTATTTATAGAAATTTATTATTTAGTGTTGGTAAATTACAAATGCTGGTTAGGGTAAATCTAGGCTTTTGCAAAAACAGTTAAAGGTTTTTCTAGCTTTTTTCTTTATCCATAACTTAGCAATATTTAGAAGACATTTTAATTTGATTTTTGATTTGATTTAAAAAAAAATGTATTCAAAGTGGTAAAATCAGCCAACATCTAGCCTTTTGCAAAAACTGTTAAAGGTTTTTCTATCTTTTCTCCTTAACCATAACTTAAAAATATTTAAAAATACATTTCTTATCGATTTTTGATTGATTTTTGAAAAAAATAGTACGTATATTGATTTAAAAAAAAATTATTCAAAAGTGGTGAAACCGGGCAAAATGTAGCCTTTTGCCAAAATAGTTTGAGGATTTTCTAGCCTTTTTCCTCAGCCATAACTTAGAAATATTTAAAAAGACATTTCATATCGATTTTTTATTTGATTTTTGAAAAAAATGTGGGTATGTTGATTTAAAAAAAAAGTTATTCAAAATTGGTTAAACCAGGCAAAATCTAGCCTTATGCAAAAACAGTTTGAGGGTTTTTAAGCTGTTTTCCTCAACCCCAACTTGAAAATATTTAAAAAGACATTTTATATTGATTTTTGATTTGATTTTTGAAAAAAAAAAAATGTAGGTATATTGAAACGGGGCAAAATGTCTTTAGTAATATTTTAGTTGACCTCTAACCACTTCGTTTGGTACAAAATTTATGGACCTGTGAAAAATTATGGATTTTTATATTTCAAAATTTATTGAAATAATCTACCGAAGTCCGATAAACAGAACAATATCCCCCTTATTCATAAAAAATATAAAAGGTTTATTAAGCTCTTATTATTCAAAATTTGTATGAAAATGTCATTTTAAAAAGCTTTATAAACCAATTTTGTTTTTTATGAATATGAGGGTATTTTTAAAAAAATTTTAATTTTCGGAAAAACTTACCAAAAAACCCTAATTGTATAAGCGGTTATCTCATTTCTATAATGGGTGGTATGTATGTATATTTATGAAAATATTCGCAGTAAGTTTTTTCCGAAAAAAGTGTCACAAATATAAAAATATGTCTTTTGAAATTTTAATGAGCTTATAAAAAATCAAGATTATAAATACTCATCTACCTAAAGATGTTTTAAAAAAGAAAAAACTATTTCAATGAAAAAAAAAAAAAATTGTAGCACGGAGCTGTTCTCGAACCTACAACAGTTCGCTCGCTATCCGATGCGCTAACCACTGCTCTACTGCTTTATCTACGAATTTATTGTCAAATCACCAATTCAAGCTGTATGGGCAATGAGCGAGAGAATGAAAATAGTTTCTCTAATAAAAGGAGGAGCTTGTTGAGTGAAAGATTGAAAGGTTCATTTTGCAGAAAATGAGTTCTTTTTATATAAACTTATTATACAGGCGTGTTTTTAAATCTTTTTAGAGGGGGTAAATTAAAAATTCTGGTTGGGTCAAAAAAAGATTGAGGATTTTCTAGCTTTTTTCTTTAACCAAAACTTAGCAATATTTAAGACAATTTATATGGATTTTTTATTTGTTTAAAGAAAAAATATATATTAATTTTTCTATTCAATTTCATCATCATTTATTGGCGCTTAACCGCCTAAGCGATTTTGGCCGTCGCCTATCAAAGCACGCCAGTCATTCCTTTTTAGCGATAACTGACGCCAATTGGAAACCCCAAGGGAGTTCAAGTCATCCTCCACCTGTTGTTTCCATCTCAGTCGAGGCCTCCCCCTTCCTCTGCTGCCGAATTCGGGTGACGATTGGAAAACCTTCTGGGCTGGAGCTTCTTTGTCCATTCGCATGACGTGACCCAGCCAGCGGAGCCTTTGGGCTTTAATTCGCTGGACTATGGTCAGATCTGCGTAAAGCTCGTACAGCTCATCGTTAAATCTCCTTCGATACTCGCCGTCGGCATCACGGGAAGGACCATAAATCTTCCGGAGAACTTTTCTCTCAAATACTCCAAGGGCCATCTCATCTTCTCTTGACATTGTCCATGAATCTGAGCCATACATCAGGACAGGTATGATGAGAGACTTATAGAGCGTGATCTTTGTTCTTCGAGAGAGGACTTTACTTCTCAATTGCCTACTCAGTCCAAAGTAGCACTTGTTCGCAAGAGTGATTCTCCGTTGGATTTCTAGACTGATATTATTTTCGGTGTTAATGCTGGTTCCCAAATAGACGAAGTCCCTCACAGTTTCAAATTTGTAACTATCAACAGTGACGTGGCTGCCAAGGCGCAGGTGCGCCGATTCTTTCTTTGATGACAGCAAATACTTCGTCTTGTCCTCGTTGACCGCAAGACCCACTTTTTTCGCTTCTTTATCCAGTCCAGAGAAGGCAGCGCTTACGGCGCGGTTGTTAAGGCCAATGATATCAATATCATCGGCATACGCCAGCAATTGCACGCTCTTGTAATAGATTGTACCATTGCGGTTTAGCTCTGCTGCTCGAATTATCTTCTCCAGCATCAGGTTGAAGAAATCGCACGAAAGGGAGTCGCCCTGTCTGAAGCCTCGTTTGGTTTCAAATGGCTCAGAGAGGTCCTTCCCGACTCTGACGGAGCTGTTAGTATTGCTCAACGTCAGTTGGCAAAGCCGTATAAGCTTTGCAGGGAAGTCAAATTCAGACATGGCGGCATACAGGCAACTCCTTTTTGCACTGTCAAAAGCGGCTTTGAAATCGACAAAGAGATGGTGTGTGTCGATTCTTCTATCATGGGTCTTCTCCAGGATTTGGCGTATCGTGAAAATCTGGTCGATGGTAGACTTACCAGGTCTAAAGCCACACTGATAAGGTCCAATCAGCTTGTCTACGATGGGCTTCAGTCTTTCACACAATACGCTAGAAAGAACCTTATATGCGATATTAAGAAGGCTGATTCTGCGGTAGTTGGTGCGGTTAGCGGGATCGCCTTTCTTGTGGATTGGGCACAGCACACTTAAATTCCAATCTGGAGGCATGCACTCGTCTGACCATATTCTGCATAAGAGCTGATGCATGCTTTTTACCAGCTCTTCGCCTCCGTGTTTGAACAGCTCGGCGGGTAGTCCGTCTTTTCCAGGCGCTTTGTTGTTTTTGAGCCGGGATATAGCTATCCTCACTTCATCATAGTCAGGTGGTGGGACGACTTTTCCATCGTCAGGGATTGGGGTATCGGGTTCGACGTCTCCCTCGCAATTTAGCAGTGAGGAGAAGTGCTCCCTCCATAATTTAAGTACACTCTGTACGTCGGTTACCAGGTCGCCATTATTGTCCTTACAGGAACTTGCCCCGGTCTTAAAACCTTCCGTCATCCGCCGGATCTTTTCATAGAATTTTCGGGCATCATTCCTGTCAGCCAGCATCTCAAGCTCCTCACACTCACGCCTTTCGGCCTCACGTTTCTTTTTTCTGAAAAGGCGTCTCTCTTCCTTCTTTGCCTCACGATAGCGTTGCCATACACTGCGGGTTGCGCCCGTTCGCAACGTCTCCCTGTAGGCAGCGTCCTTTTTGTCCGAGGCAGTGCTGCATTCCTCATCGTACCAGTTGTTTTTGCGGGCTCGCTGGAACCCTATAGTGGCCTCAGCGGCAGTACGTAATGAGTGAGAGATATGCTTCCATTGCTCGGTTGCATCGTTAGGTCGAGGATTGCTCTCCGATAGCAGGTGTGAGAGTCGAGTGGAGAAATTGTCAGCTGTCTGTGTCGTGCGCAGCTTCTCGACGTCAAACTTTCCTTCCGTTACTGTGCGCACTTTCTTTGCTACACAGAGGCGTGTGCGTATCTTGGCTGCAACAAGATAATGGTCCGAGTCGATATTGGGACCACGAAGGGTACGCACGTCCAGAACGGTGGAGCTATGTCTGCCGTCGATCATGACATGATCAATCTGGTTTCTTGTTCTTTGATCAGGAGACAGCCATGTGGCTTGGTGTATTCGTTTATGCTGGAACCTGGTACTACTGATGACCATATTGCGAGCAGCGGCGAAATCAATCAACCTAGTGCCGTTGGGGGATGTTATATCATGGAGACTAAATTTTCCAACTGTTGGACCAAAGACTCCTTCCTTGCCCACCTTCGCATTAAAGTCGCCGAGCACGATTTTGATATCATGTTGGGGGCAGCGATCATAAGTCTGTTCAAGTTTATCGTAGAAGGAGTCCTTCTCTGCGTCGTCCGTCTCCTCAGTCGGCGCATAGGCGCAGATAAATGTTATGTTGAAAAATTTCGCTTTGATGCGGATCGCAGCGAGACGCTCGTCCACGGGGGTGAACGCTAGTACTTGGCGGCGAAGTCTCTTTCCCACCACGAATCCTACACCACGCGCTTTGCCGCGTGTCTGGCCACTGTAGTATACGTCACAAGGTCCGATGGTCGTCTTTCCTTGTCCCGTCCATCGCATTTCCTGCAGGGCGGTGATGTCAGCCTTTGCGTTAACGAGGACATCAACCAGTCGGGCAGCGGTACCATCCCTTGAAAGGGTCCGGACATTCCAGGTACATGCCCTAATATCCTTCTCGTAGTCCTTATTTCGTTTTGCCGGGTCGTCAACATTAAAGGGGGTTCTCATCCGAGGCTTTTCTTTGCTTTTCATTGGAATAAAGTTTTTCCGTGGCGGGTCCCAAACCCAGCGCACAACCCGTCTCCGGGATTTTGATAAAAATATTCACACATTTATATAGCGAGCCGCTTGCTACAAGACAGACACCCGCTTGCAGCCGCACCATGTGGTGAACAGACGCTGCGAAAAAGACCTCGGTGAGCCCTTAAACCAAGTATGTCAGAGTGGCCCCACCGGGGCTCCCTCTCTTTCTGCCGCGAGCCTAGGTAGCTCACGTTGCCCAGAGTGCACGAACGAGGACGCAAGAGTCGGGATTGAGCAAGGTCACTCAGCAACCACACTCCATTACACTCCTTCTATTCAATTTGGTCTAGTCTTTTTGGGGCTCGGGTTGCAAATCTGCCCTTTTAAAAGTTAATACATATGTACATATGAATAGAAATCAGTTGTTGCCTTCAGTAAAATTTAAGACGACCGCTAACCACTTGATTTAGTTCAAAATTTAAGTACATATTAAATATTTTGTCGATTTTTATATTTTAAATAGGGAGTCTATCAGCAACTTTGTCTCAAACGGTAGAAATCACTAAAATTTATAGAAGTAATCTACCGAAGTCCGATAAATAGACTACTGTGTTTGAAAAAATTTCGCAACTTCGATCTTATATCATCAAAAATTAGACCTAAAAACCCAAATTGAATAAGCGGTTATCGCATTTCTATAATGGGTGGTATGTATGCATATGCTTTCCGTCAACTAAAAATATTCAGCAATTTTTTTTCTCGAAAATAGAGATCACAAATATAAACATTTTAAAAGAGTCAAGATAAGAATTATTTATATATAGAAAAAATAAAAACAATTTTCAATGACAAAAAAAAAAAAAAAATGTGGCCGATAGCTGTACTTGAACTATTAACCGCTCGACCACTACCCCCGACGCTTCCCACTGGGCTATCGCTTTATGTACAAATTGATTGTCAGATAACCAATTCAAGTGGCATGAGAAAGTTTCATTCGCTTATTACAGATAAATGAAGCAGGATTGGTTATATATTAGATAATTGTGCACTGCCTTAGAGGTATGCCAACAAATCCATATGCATTTCATAAATATTTATACATATTTAGTATGGGTTTAAGCTTGGCAAATATTTATATGTAAAATTTGTTAGCCTATTAATATAATAGATAAACAAAAATTATATATGAAGGATGACACCCCCGTCTACATTAAAAATTATAGGTTACCCCAAACACAAAAAGGAGAAATAACCAAACAAGTAAATAAGCTAATCGAAGATGATATAATAGAACCTTCAATTTCGGAATATAATAGTCCAATTTTATTAGTTCCTAAAAAATCACTTCCGGGAAACACAGAAAAAAGATGGAGATTGGTTGTTGACTACAGACAAGTAAATAAAAAATTAGCAGCAGATAAATTTCCACTTCCAAGAATTGATGACATCCTAGATCAACTTGGAAGAGCAAAATATTTTTCATGCCTAGACCTTATGTCAGGTTTTCATCAAATAGAATTACACCCAGACTCTAGGGACATTACTTCATTCACTGCCGAAAATGGCACATATAGATTCAAAAGATTACCATATGGATTAAAAATAGCCCCAAATTCATTCCAACGAATGATGACATTAGCATTCGCTGGCCTTAAACCATCTCAAGCATTTCTCTACATGGATGATTTAGTTGTGTTAGGTTGTTGAGAAAACCATATGCTGAAAAATTTAAGAGACGTGTTCTCTACATGCAGAAAATACAACTTAAAATTACATCCAGATAAATGCCTATTTTTCAGCCAAGAAGTAACTTACCTAGGACATAAATGTACAAACAAGGGAACATTACCCGACCCAAGCAAATTTGAAACAGTTCAAAATTACCCAGCGCCAAAAACTGCGGATGAAATTAAGAGATTCGTAGCTTTCTGCAATTACTACAGAAGATTTGTACCGAATTTCGCGGAACACTCAAGAAAACTAACTAGGCTTTGCAAAAATAATGTTTCCTTCGAATGGACAGAAGAATGTCAAAAAGCTTTTGACTATTTAAAGGAAGCATTAATTAGTCCAAAGCTTTTGCAATACCCAGATTTCAATAAAGAATTCTGCATAACAACAGACGCTAGTGGGTACGCTTGCGGTGCAGTCCTTAGCCAAGAACATGATGGCAAACAGTTACCAATTGCCTACGCATCCAGATCATTCACAAAAGGTGAAGTAAATAAAGCAACAATAGAAAAAGAATTGGCCGCAATTCATTGGGCCATTACCTTCTTCAGACCATACGTATATGGTAGAAAATTCTTAGTAAAAACCGACCATCGCCCATTAACATACCTATTTTCAATGAAAAGTCCTTCATCTAAGCTGACACGGGTAAGATTAGATTTAGAAGAGTACGATTTTGAGGTGGAGTATATAGCTGGTAAAGAAAATCACATCGCGGATGCATTATCCCGCATAACTATTACAAATTTAAAAGATATGTCAGTGGAAGCAAGTAAAATATTAAAAATAACAACAAGATCAGCAGCTAAAAAGACCAGTAATAAAACTGAAATTAAAGAAAGTCACAAAGAGAACCCCAAAATTTACGAAGCGCTTAATAAATTTGAAGTAAAAAGACATGTCGAGCTCGTTTTCAATCCTCCGAAATTATATTTCAAAAAAGGAAAGAAAATTTGTAGCAATTTTGATACAAGCAACCTAATTGTTGAGGATAAGATTGACTTAGGACAATTCTTTACCAGGCTCGAACGAGAAGCCGGCAATTTAGGACTTGTACAAGTACAGTTGTCCTTAGGGGACAAATTGTTTAAAAAGAATTATACTGCAGTAGGCAAATTTATGGAAATGGGAAATAAAGTTCTCAAGAAGTTAACAATCGCTTTAACCCCAGAGGTTATATGTGTGACAAATGCCGGGAAAATTAAAGAAATTCTGCACAAATATCATGACGATCCTATTAGTCGTGGCCACCCAGGAATAAATCGCATGACAGATAAAATCAAGCAGAAATATAGCTGGCTGAATATGAAAAATGACATACGAAAATATGTAAAGAACTGCATCCACTGCAAGAAAAATAAAACCAATAAACATATAAAAGAACCAATGACAATAACGGAGACGCCTCCGAAGGCATTCGATATTGTTCAAATCGATACAGTCGGACCATTACCGAAATCGATAAATGGAAACGAATATGCAGTTACCATTATATGCGATCTAACCAAATACTTGGTAGCGATCCCAGTTCCAAGCAAAGACGCAGCAACAGTCGCTAAAGCCGTGTTCGAAAACGTCATTTTGATTTATGGACGCATGAATACAATAATGACAGACATGGGCACAGAATACAAAAACAACTTATTCAAAGAATTGTGTCAACTATTGAAAATTAAGCATAAAACGTCAACACCGTACCATCATCAATCTCTGGGTACTGTGGAACGCAGTCACCGGACATTCAATGAATATATACGTTCATACATATCCAGTGACAAAGACGATTGGGATGAATACCTCAGGTATTTCACGTATTGTTACAATACGACGCCATCGACCACACATAAATATTGTCCATTTGAATTAATATTTGGGAAAAACCCACCGAATTATGAATTTTTAAAAGAAAATAAAATCAGCCCCTTATACAACCACGAAGCCTATGACAAAGAAGTAAAGTATAGGCTTCAAACAGCACAACAGAGAGCTAGGAAATTAGTCCAAGAGTCTAAAGAAAAACAAAAATTAAATTATGATAAAAATAGCTATAGTAAGGAAATTAAAATAGGAGACTTAGTATTAGTTAGAGAAGAGGCCTCTCATAAGTTAGAGAATAGATATACAGGACACTATAAAGTTAAAGCAATTGATAAAAATAACAACTATACATTAATTCCACATAGCATAGGAGATAGTAATAAAAACAAAAAGGAAATCGTAATTCATAAGAATAGGCTTAAACCAATTTAAAAAACATTTAAAAATAAGCATAGCACTTTATCCATAATAAATCCGTAATACAAAAAAAAAGAGGAATTTTTTTTACACAGGCATTCAAATTTACTCAATCCGATATACGGCACAAGCCGTATACAAACAAACACAAAACAATGGTAACAAGACACTAAACAATTAAAATTTTGTCAATCCAAACAAAACGTCAAACGGTTCATTAACTCAGAAAAATGGACATATATAGTTGATTACAAATATATATATCTATTTTTTTTTAAGGGGGAAGGTGTAGTATTACATAAACACACCGCCCTTTTTCGTCTAATTGTCATGTGCACAAAAATGCATAAACAAATAAGAGTGTAAACAACAACACTTTACCCAAATTAGTTACAATGAACTCAACGGGAGTTTATGCAAAGACAGCACATGCCGCATATAGCGAGAGTCTTGTTACACTTGTGCGGATGGTCAAAGACACCGCCAAAGACAGTCGCATTGCCTAACTGAGTCACAACGCCAGTTCGCCAGTTGGCCAATACGACTGTCATACCGAGACATTTATTGTATACTGTAAATAGTTTGTAAGTATTAGTGTAAGAATTTTGTATAAAAGAAAGTTAAGTCAATAAAGAATGACATTCACTGATCGAACTTCCAAAGTTTAATTGATCGTGGCTATACGTTCTACAACTTCATATCTGGCGGTGAGGAATTTGTCCATTTCCGACCATAGGGGTAATTCTTTCCTAGACTCAAGAGATTGTTCCCCTAGTGCTAGGGTTTCATCGGGAAGCTTAGATGAACATAAGTATATGAGGATAGGATCCCAATTGCTAGTGGGTACGTTGTTGGAGTTAAGGGTAGACAGACAGTTCTTTATTGTGGTTTGAACTTCTTGAATTCTTTCCCCACTTTCATAGAACACAGGCTGAATATTAAAAAGGGTTTTAAGCTGACTATCTACGAGAATTCTACGGTTCACGTATCTGGACTTAAGGGCCCCCCACGCGAGCTCGAAATTTTGGTCATTAAGAGGGTATTTTTGAATAATGAGGTGCGCTTTTCCGCGGGTTTTTTGTCCCAAGTGATATAATTTTTGTACTTGAGAGAGTCTGGGGTGATTTATGTACACTGCCGTGAACATATCTCTAAAGGAGGGCCAAGTATCGTATCCTCCGTGGAACACTTCTGTGTCGGAGGTAACTGGCGCTGCTGTTGCCCGTTGTTGATGTGGAGTTATGGGACCTGGTTCTAGTTTCGCGAGCTGCTCATTTATTCTGGTCCTTGTCGTCATATTGTTCTCCATCGCTCCATTTGGGATTTTTTCCCAATATTGGATAATTTTTCCTCTTCCGATTGAGATTTTGACCGTGTTTTTGGTCCTTGTGGAGAGGGTAGGAGATTTTGATTCATTTTACCTTTATCTTCAGCCATTTTTATGAGGGTATTCTATAAAATTTGTCTTAAGAGTACGCAGATATTTGTTGAAGGAGGTGTGTATTAAGGAGTACACAATATTTCATTGAGTGTGTATAAGGAGTACACAAACTATATTTAAAAAAAAGTGTATAAAAAGAACACAGAAATATTTTTGAAGATGTATATAAGGAGTACACAAATATTGAAAGGAAATGTGTATAAGGAGTACACAAGAATAAATAATAATAATAATTATTATTTGTAGTTTATTAAACACTAATATGGGTAAAACTAAGGGGTTTTTTTTTAATAAATAATTTGCTTCGTTTTTTGTGTTTTTTTTTTTTTTTTGTATTTTTGAGACCGTTTTTATAAGTTGCGGCCCACTGTAGATTTTGTTAACAGCTTATTTGTATGTACCTGTCTCAGCGCATCTGAGTACAAGTAAACAGATATATGCAAAATGCAACTGTTGCTAATGGCTAGTTACTCAACTAAAGAAAATGGGTAAGAGAATGAATGGGAAGAGAGGAAGCAATATTTGGCACTGGGTGCAGTGCGATGGAGCTTTTGTTGTCGTGTTATAGCGGGGTTTTTATGTGGCTGGGAGGTTTGTGAACTAATAGCGGGACGTATGTCGTAAAAGGGTAAGGCGAAAATTAGCAATATACATATATTTATAAATCCTAGGTTTGAAGGGGATGTGTTTATATAAATATGTATTTGATTTATGTCTTAGCGGATTAGAGGGGCCGAGTATGTAAGTTTGAGGTTTTTTCAGCATAAATCGAGAACATAAGAAGTTTCTCGTCTACTGCTTTAAATAACCGCTAAGTTATATAAATCTGAATATCGTGTATGTATGTGAGGGAAAAAATTTTAACGGAACTTACTTTGTTCTGGTACCTGACTACCTGTTTTTGCGATGGATTGGCTGCGGTTTTCTGCTAACGGGGGATAAGTGTTGCGGCTTTTTCTTCTAATGTTTTTGGGCTGGCTGTACTTCCTCGGTGGAAATTTCTCCAGGTCCCGTTTTATATTTTTGTAGATATTATAATTTAGCAACCTCCCTTTTTTTATTTTTCAGTCACCAAATTTTAATTTCTCTTTTTTATCTTTTCAGCTCACCAATTTTGAATTTTTCTTTTCAGGTCAACAATATTGTAATTTTTTCTTTTTTCATGTAAGTTTTATTATTTTTTATTTGTTGGAGCACCCACTTTTAATAATTTCGCTTTTTAATTTTTATGAACTTCTCTCTTTTCAGGTTTTTGTTCTTCACCTTTCTTTTCAGGTTTTTTCGAATCTTTTTTTCTAACTTTTTTCTTTTACAGGTTTCACAGTTTTCACTATTTTCACCTATTTTTCTTATTTAGCACACTTTGCCAGTTTAATTATAATTTTTTCAGCTTTAAACATTTTTTGTTTGATTTTTAGGACCACCCTAGCGAAGTTGGTTGCGCACTGTACTTGATTTTTTTTTATCACACTTGGTTGAATTTGCTTAATTTTTTTTGTTTGCAAATTTTTTCTGAGTTTTAATTCACACCGAGCTAATACACTTTTTCGCTGGTTCACTTTGGCACCGAGAGGACCATGTTTAGATAGCACTATTGAGGGTGTAGGGGCACTCACCACTTTTGCACTTCCGCTATTTCCTTTGGAAACAAAAACTCTTTTGGTTTTAGTTTTAAGTATTTAGCAAATAGTTTAATAATTGTTTATTTCACTTTTAGTGAACTTTATTAAAACAAACTTTTATTTTTTATAATTTGGAAGTAGGTGGGAAGGTAGGTAATAAACCGCGCGCTCAACGACAACGGAACTCAGCGGCTATCGCGGACCGCCCGCTAAGCTGTGCCGTGAGAATACATATGTTAGAATTTTACATTAGGATGAGTCGAATTCAAAGGTAGGTTTAATTTAGGGTAAGTATGAATGCAAAGGGTAAGTATAATAGAAGGTAAGTATTTAAAGGTAACGGTAAGTATATATGATCGTATTTAACAAGGTAAGTATACAATCCGACTTTAAGTAACAATTCAATAAATTCAAGTAGGTATAAATTCAACAATTTTACAATTCAATTTAGTAGGTAAGTTTTAAAGTGTATTATTAATCAAACTGAAGGAGGTCTTCATCCATGTCTTCAACACTATGTCTAAAAATAGATTTCCAAATTGTGAAAAAGAAGGCTTGGGAAGAACGTCCCTTATTAGACTAAGAGCTGGCTACGAAAATAAAAAATGATAAGGTGCAGTAAAAGTGATGATATAAATATCTTCCTTACTAGTTGAGAAGCGGTGTAGCGTTGCCGGCAGAAGTCCTTCCCGGGGAGGGATGAGTGGGCGTGCGTTCAAACATGTAAATTTTTATTGAAAATAAAATCATAAGGTGCAGTTCTGAAATTTGGGGGGGTTACAGCTTTTAACTGTAGAAATAAGGTAAAATTATTGCCAGAACTCTAGGTCGGGGATAAAGCGTTGCCAGAAGTCGGCAAAGTTGTAAAATTTTTCTTTAAAATTTAATGATAAGGTGCAGTTCTGAAATTTGGGGGGGGGGTTCTAGTTTTTAACTCTAGAAATAAGGTAAAATAATTGCCAGAACCCTAGGTCGGGGATAAAGCGTTGCCAGAAGTCGGCAAAGTTGTACAAAATTGTTTAAATTTTAATGATAAGGTGCAGTTTTGGCGATTTTGTATTAACGTTAGCTCAAGGCTAAGTATATATATGCTAAGATATACATATATATATATATATATATATATATATATGCATATAAGGGATATACATTTTGAAGGGAGTATTGCCCGTTAGAAATTACAGTAGGAAAGCGTCAGTCCATGTATAAACTTTGCCTCGTAAACAGTGCCTCGTTTCTCTCACAGTGTTAAAGTACATCAGTGCAAAACTACTTATTTTCGTATTTTTCGTTGTCTTGCCCACTGTATTGGAACGCACTATGTACCAGCATTAGCTTCGTCACTAACTATGTATAATTACATACGTACATAATCATTTTACATACTCGCGTTCTCAGCACTAGCATGGCATACTTTAATCATTTCGAAAATTCTCATATGAGTTCAACTACAGCAGCATCGAAGTCGGTACCGCAACCAACAACAAAGCATTAACATGACACCACCTGCCTAATGTGCAATTCATCCTCCCACCCACCGCCTATCGCATAAGATAAATAGCAAAACAATTTACGACTCTTCGCTTGCACCGCTATACTGGCATTGTAAAAATGTACAAGTAAGATATGAATCAGCTGTTAGGGCATTTTCGCCTACAGCTGCTCTCACCTGATCGGCATTTTATGACACTTCCATCAGTGTCAAACATTGGCCAATGGCAGTGTTCAGACTTGAAAGCTTTATTTGGTGGTATAAAATCCAAAAAGAGGGGGTAAATATTTGTATTTATCTTTACTAGTATATCCCGTGGTCGAAATTCGACCAATTTAAAATAGTTGAACTTATTCAAACATCTGATCAACTTTTTGTCAATAGCTGCCTTTAGGACCCGTGGCCGAACCTCGACCAACTTAAATGTATACATTAAAAACTCATCTATAGGCAAAATGAGGCCATCAAAGAATTTAAAAAATAGCTGCTGTTATTATATAATAAAAATATTAAATTACAGCAGCCCTTTCCAAAATTATTTATGGCAAATGCCATGCAAATATTCGGTTTTCGAGATTTTATGTTGCACTTGAATAATCGGATGATGAGATTGTGCTTAACAAATAGCCACTAATTTATGCGATCGTTTTGAGCAGGTGAAGAACAAAAAAATATTAGGTTGAAAATTAAGTAAATTGTAATAGTTAAGATTAAAGGTTTTTTAATATAAAAAAAACATTATTTAAGAAAAAAAAAGGAATATTCCGCAACCGGGTCTTGCAACTGTGCACACCGTATTCTATACGCTCACCGCCGCGCCATTACCTTATGCACAAAGCAGTTATCAAATTCTGCAATTAGGCTTTATGAGAATCAGAATTTAAAAATTAACAATATACCAACAAAGTTAGACTATTAATATAAACTAGTATATCCCGTGGTCGAAATTCGACCAATTTAAAATAGTTGAACTTATTCAAACATCTGATCAACTTTTTGTCAATAGCTGCCTTTAGGACCCGTGGCCGAACCTCGACCAACTTAAATGTATACATTAAAAACTCATCTATAGGCAAAATGAGGCCATCAAAGAATTTAAAAAATAGCTGCTGTTATTATATAATAAAAATATTAAATTACAGCAGCCCTTTCCAAAATTATTTATGGCAAATGCCATGCAAATACTCGGTTTTCGAGATTTTATGTTGCACTTGAATAATCGGATGATGACATTGTGCTTAACAAATAGCCACTAATTTATGCGATCGTTTTGAGCAGGTGAAGAACAAAAAAATATTAGGTTGAAAATTAAGTAAATTGTAATAGTTAAGATTAAAGGTTTTTTAATATAAAAAAAAACATAATTTAAGAAAAAAACGGAATATTCCGCAACCGGGTCTTGCAACTGTGCACACCGTATTCTATACGCTCACCGCCGCGCCATTACCTTATGCACAAAGCAGTTTAAGAATTAACAATATACCAACAACAAAGTTTTGATTTTATGGCACAACAATATAACATTTTTAGTTTTTCATTTGTTTATTTAAACTTTGGAATATAAGGCGACGATAGTTATCTCATTTTTATTATAGAATTCTACGAAAAAGATGTTTGATTTTTATTTTTTTAAAAAAGCAAATTTTCATATTATATAGAATTGACGGCAATGGGTGTATCTATTTCAATCTCATTCTTTTTTTTTTTTTTTCTTGATGAATTTCAATACAGAAAGTTAAAACATTGATTGCTTCTTTCCTAAAAATTTTATTTTTAAACTATTTTCGTTTATAATAAAGCGTGCGAGATATGAGAAAAACAAATTGTTACTTTTTTTTAATCCTTTGGTACATAACAACACATATTGGGGCAACTCTCATGCGGAAACAAATTGGCTATTCGCGCCGACGCCATCTATTTGGAGTGTAACATTTCAATATACATATGAGTTCAACGCCGAATCTACTGTTTGAACTCAATGAGCGAGAGAATTGGAGTGTTTACGCATATATGTATATGTGTATATAAATAGATATGAGTATGAAATTGGTTTGACGTTTATTTTGAAGGGGTGGAAATTTGGAAATATGAGTTCGTGTAATATTAAAGAGTATTAATGAGCGAGAGAACGAAAATAGAGAAGTATGGGTTGTATTTAAAAAAAATGTATTATACATGGCGTGGTTTTAAAACTTTTTAGTGGGGGTAAATTACAAATTCTGGTTAGGTCAAAAAAAGTGTGAGGGTTTTCTAGCTTTTTTCTTTAACCATAACTTAGCAATATTTAAAAGACACTTTATATGGATTTTTCTTTTGATTTAAAGAAAAAAAAATTTATATTGATTTTTAAAAAAATTCTATTCAATTTGGTCTAGACTTGTTTGGGGCTCGGGTTGCAAATCTGCCCTTTTAAAAGTTAATACATATATACATTTGAAAAGAAATTATTTGTTGTCTTCAGTAAAATTATCACTTGGTTTAGTTCAAAATAATGTAGTATCCATAAAATATTTTGTCGATTTTTATACTTTAAATAAGGAATTTGTCAGCAACTCTATCTCAATCGATAGAATTTGAAAAAAAATTCGCAAATTGCAGCTTTCATCTTCAAAAATTTGAGCAGTCGGACTTATATTAATGGTAATTTTTTGAAATAATTACCAAAAAAAAAAAAAAACAAAAAGAAATTGTATAAGCGGTTATAGCATTTCTATAATGGGTGGTATGTATGTATATTTATGATATAAAATTATTATTTCACATGGCTTTCCGTAAACTAAAAATATTCGCACCAAATTTTTTTCTTCTCGAAAATAGAGATCACAAACATAAAAATATTGTTTATAAAAATATTAAAAAGTCAAGATTAGAAATATAAAAATATATAAAAAATATAAACAATTTTCAATGACAAAAAAGAAAAAAAATTTTGGCCTATAGCTGTGTAACTAACTGTACTCGAACCATCAACCGCTCGACCACTACCCACTAACGCTTCCCACTGGACTATCGCTTTATTTACAAATTGATTGTCAGATAACCAATTTAAGTTGCATGAAAAATTTTCATTCGCTTATTACAGATAAATGAAGCAGTATTGGTTATATATTAGATAATTGTGCACTGCCTTAGAGGTATGCCAACAAATAAATATGCATTTCATAGATATTTATGCATATTTAGTATGGGTTTAAGCTTGGCAATGGTTTATATGTAAAATTTGTTAGCCTATTAATATAATAGATAATGGACCGAAGTACTCAATGAGCGAAGGAGTGAAAATAATTTCTCTAATAATAGGAGGAGCTTATTGAGTGAAAGAATGAAATTCATTTTGTAGAAATATGAGTTCTATTTATAGAAATTTATTATTTAGTGTTGGTAAATTACAAATGCTGGTTAGGGTAAATCTAGGCTTTTGCAAAAACAGTTAAAGGTTTTTCTAGCTTTTTTCTTTATCCATAACTTAGCAATATTTAGAAGACATTTTAATTTGATTTTTGATTTGATTTAAAAAAAAATGTATTCAAAGTGGTAAAATCAGCCAACATCTAGCCTTTTGCAAAAACTGTTAAAGGTTTTTCTATCTTTTCTCCTTAACCATAACTTAAAAATATTTAAAAATACATTTCTTATCGATTTTTGATTGATTTTTGAAAAAAATAGTACGTATATTGATTTAAAAAAAAATTATTCAAAAGTGGTGAAACCGGGCAAAATGTAGCCTTTTGCCAAAATAGTTTGAGGATTTTCTAGCCTTTTTCCTCAGCCATAACTTAGAAATATTTAAAAAGACATTTCATATCGATTTTTTATTTGATTTTTGAAAAAAATGTGGGTATGTTGATTTAAAAAAAAAGTTATTCAAAATTGGTTAAACCAGGCAAAATCTAGCCTTATGCAAAAACAGTTTGAGGGTTTTTAAGCTGTTTTCCTCAACCCCAACTTGAAAATATTTAAAAAGACATTTTATATTGATTTTTGATTTGATTTTTGAAAAAAAAAAAATGTAGGTATATTGAAACGGGGCAAAATGTCTTTAGTAATATTTTAGTTGACCTCTAACCACTTCGTTTGGTACAAAATTTATGGACCTGTGAAAAATTATGGATTTTTATATTTCAAAATTTATTGAAATAATCTACCGAAGTCCGATAAACAGAACAATATCCCCCTTATTCATAAAAAATATAAAAGGTTTATTAAGCTCTTATTATTCAAAATTTGTATGAAAATGTCATTTTAAAAAGCTTTATAAACCAATTTTGTTTTTTATGAATATGAGGGTATTTTTAAAAAAATTTTAATTTTCGGAAAAACTTACCAAAAAACCCTAATTGTATAAGCGGTTATCTCATTTCTATAATGGGTGGTATGTATGTATATTTATGAAAATATTCGCAGTAAGTTTTTTCCGAAAAAAGTGTCACAAATATAAAAATATGTCTTTTGAAATTTTAATGAGCTTATAAAAAATCAAGATTATAAATACTCATCTACCTAAAGATGTTTTAAAAAAGAAAAAACTATTTCAATGAAAAAAAAAAAAAATTGTAGCACGGAGCTGTTCTCGAACCTACAACAGTTCGCTCGCTATCCGATGCGCTAACCACTGCTCTACTGCTTTATCTACGAATTTATTGTCAAATCACCAATTCAAGCTGTATGGGCAATGAGCGAGAGAATGAAAATAGTTTCTCTAATAAAAGGAGGAGCTTGTTGAGTGAAAGATTGAAAGGTTCATTTTGCAGAAAATGAGTTCTTTTTATATAAACTTATTATACAGGCGTGTTTTTAAATCTTTTTAGAGGGGGTAAATTAAAAATTCTGGTTGGGTCAAAAAAAGATTGAGGATTTTCTAGCTTTTTTCTTTAACCAAAACTTAGCAATATTTAAGACAATTTATATGGATTTTTTATTTGTTTAAAGAAAAAATATATATTAATTTTTCTATTCAATTTCATCATCATTTATTGGCGCTTAACCGCCTAAGCGATTTTGGCCGTCGCCTATCAAAGCACGCCAGTCATTCCTTTTTAGCGATAACTGACGCCAATTGGAAACCCCAAGGGAGTTCAAGTCATCCTCCACCTGTTGTTTCCATCTCAGTCGAGGCCTCCCCCTTCCTCTGCTGCCGAATTCGGGTGACGATTGGAAAACCTTCTGGGCTGGAGCTTCTTTGTCCATTCGCATGACGTGACCCAGCCAGCGGAGCCTTTGGGCTTTAATTCGCTGGACTATGGTCAGATCTGCGTAAAGCTCGTACAGCTCATCGTTAAATCTCCTTCGATACTCGCCGTCGGCATCACGGGAAGGACCATAAATCTTCCGGAGAACTTTTCTCTCAAATACTCCAAGGGCCATCTCATCTTCTCTTGACATTGTCCATGAATCTGAGCCATACATCAGGACAGGTATGATGAGAGACTTATAGAGCGTGATCTTTGTTCTTCGAGAGAGGACTTTACTTCTCAATTGCCTACTCAGTCCAAAGTAGCACTTGTTCGCAAGAGTGATTCTCCGTTGGATTTCTAGACTGATATTATTTTCGGTGTTAATGCTGGTTCCCAAATAGACGAAGTCCCTCACAGTTTCAAATTTGTAACTATCAACAGTGACGTGGCTGCCAAGGCGCAGGTGCGCCGATTCTTTCTTTGATGACAGCAAATACTTCGTCTTGTCCTCGTTGACCGCAAGACCCACTTTTTTCGCTTCTTTATCCAGTCCAGAGAAGGCAGCGCTTACGGCGCGGTTGTTAAGGCCAATGATATCAATATCATCGGCATACGCCAGCAATTGCACGCTCTTGTAATAGATTGTACCATTGCGGTTTAGCTCTGCTGCTCGAATTATCTTCTCCAGCATCAGGTTGAAGAAATCGCACGAAAGGGAGTCGCCCTGTCTGAAGCCTCGTTTGGTTTCAAATGGCTCAGAGAGGTCCTTCCCGACTCTGACGGAGCTGTTAGTATTGCTCAACGTCAGTTGGCAAAGCCGTATAAGCTTTGCAGGGAAGTCAAATTCAGACATGGCGGCATACAGGCAACTCCTTTTTGCACTGTCAAAAGCGGCTTTGAAATCGACAAAGAGATGGTGTGTGTCGATTCTTCTATCATGGGTCTTCTCCAGGATTTGGCGTATCGTGAAAATCTGGTCGATGGTAGACTTACCAGGTCTAAAGCCACACTGATAAGGTCCAATCAGCTTGTCTACGATGGGCTTCAGTCTTTCACACAATACGCTAGAAAGAACCTTATATGCGATATTAAGAAGGCTGATTCCGCGGTAGTTGGTGCGGTTAGCGGGATCGCCTTTCTTGTGGATTGGGCACAGCACACTTAAATTCCAATCTGGAGGCATGCACTCGTCTGACC